>OZ004326.1:13370519-14570519 GCA_963924455.1 Pelagia noctiluca
TTTTGAATCGACCTGTGCAATAATTTTGATAGCCTAGTGTATCTATCCATCTATCCATCCATCTATCTATCTATCTATCTATCTATCAATCTATCAATCTATCTATCAATCTATTAATCTATCAATCAACAGTTCGACGTTCGACGCAACCGCAAACAGACGTGTTTTTAATAGCGGAGAAAAATTGCTCGATTTTTATACATTTTGTTGCCGAAAACTTTGGTGAAATTACCGAAATAAAGTTTGTGGTCACAGAAAGTTAAATCAAAATATTTGCTGCTGTTTTGGATGAGTTTCTGCCGAAATAAGCCGTTGTTTTAATGGAAGCATCTGGTTACGTGCCTTCTGGCACTAATTCGGAGTCTCTTGCAGAATCTTTTGGGTGCCGTTTCTGCCCTCGATCTTTTAAGAGCCAACGAGGCTTGAGTCAGCATTCACGCTGTTGTGGAAGAGTCAAAAAGGATAAGGTATTGAATTTGAATAATAATAACGCAAATTTTCAAGGGAATTTAGCTACAAACACTGGTTTCCATTTCCCTCGTGATTTAGCCGTTAATTCGAACGATTTGGCGGTAACTCGATCGAGCGCAACAAGTTCTAATGATGCGCTTTCTACTAGAATACAGAATTCGTCAGAAGTGCGACCTGAATCGACTTTCGAACAACAAAGCTTGCCTGTTTTTCATCCTACGCCCATCTCGGAATCTGAGTCTGGAGAACTTGTTGCTACTAGTCACACATCCCTGTTACTAGACAATGGCCCGAAGGTATGGGGAGTCCACTCTAAGAAGGATATTCAAATGATTATTTCTGCCATTTATGAATAAGTTGTATATTGGAGGAGGAACATATTTATGCTTCCTACTGGCTTAGCAGGAAAGAGGTATATCGCGGAGTCGACTCGTTTGATCAATGCATGGCATGAGGAAGTAGATTCCCTAAAGGATATCGCTATAAAAACTGTGATGATTATGCCAGCTCTTCTTCTGCAAAAGCTGTCTTTTAGATCTAAGGCAAAGCAGCATGGCGAATGTTTGCGACGAAGAATGGATTTGTGGTCAGAAGGAAATTTTGATGTACTTCTCAGAGAATGCAGAACAATCCAGTCGAGACTTCCGAGCAATCACATCAACCTGCCTTCTGGAGATCTAGCAAAGAAATTTGCGAGTCTTGTACTAGAAGGAAAAATTAACGCAGCGATGAGATTGCTAGATGCAAACAATGCAAGCGGTTTACTAAATTTATCCGACAATGTTATTGACGAATTGAAACTCAAACACCCTCCTTAAGCACCAGCGGATCCTTCGACTCTCATGACTGGAGAAGCCCCTTTCATCGATCCGGTCATGTTCGAAAACATCGATGAAACAGTAATCACTAAAGCTGCGCTACATAGTTTCAGTTTTCAGTTTTCATTTTTATCATTCAATCCTAAATACAATATACACTTAACAACAATACATTAGGCAACATAGACACGAAATTTCAAACAAAAGGTGCAGCCGGTCCTTCTGGAATGAATGCTGATGGATGGCGGAGAATACTCGTTTCAAAAAATTTTGGAAAAACTGGAGGAGAACTGAAGGCAGCTTTAGCAAAATTTACACGCATACTTTGCACAAGAGATATTAATAAGAACTCGATAGAAGCATATGTTTCTTGTCGCTTGGTACCTCTTGACAAGAACCCTGGTGTTCGACCAATCGGCATTGGAGAAGTATTGAGAAGGATCATCGGAAAATCAATCATCAGTGTCATTAAGCCTGATATCCTTGAAAGTGGAGGATCTCTACAGTTATGCACTGGATTACCATCTGGGTGCGAGGCTGCTGTGCATGCAATGAAGGATATATTTGAAGAGGAAGAAACCGATGGCCTACTTCTAGTGGATGCTTCCAACGCATTTAACAGCTTAAATAGAGTGGCACTATTGCATAACATCAAGTATTTATGTCCTCCCATGGCAAAATATGTAAAAAACTGCTATGGCAAACCATCTCGTCTCTTCATAACAGGAGGCAAAGAAATGACATCTGCCGAAGGAACAACCCAAGGTGATCCATTTGCTATGCCTGTTTATGCAGTTGGAGTTGTTCCACTTTTATCCTTGATAAAATCAGCCGAAAGCAGGGTAAAGCATGCAGCTTACGCAGATGATCTTGGTGGTGCAGGGACGTTGATTCAATTAAAATCGTGGTGGGATAACGTTCTGCATTATGGTCCTTTGATTGGTTATCATCCAAATGCATTCAAGTCACGGCTGGTAGTGAAAGAAGAGAGTTATGAACAAGCTAATGGGATCTTTGGCAACACTAATATCAACATCACAACATCAGGACGAAAATACTTGGGATCATACATAGGGACAGCCAATAACAAATCAGATTATGCAGATAAGGTGGTGAAAGGATGGATTGAAGAGTTGAAAATACTATGCAAAATAGCACGCTCAGAGCCGCATGCAGCATACACTTGCTTTGTTAGTGGATTTCGTCATAGAATAACTTACTTAACTAGAGTCATCCCTGACTTTTGCAATGCATTAAAAATGCTTGATGCCTTCATTAAGGAACAGTTTTTACCGGTGTTAACTGAAGGCCATCACTGCTCCGAAATCGAGCGAGAATTAATCAGTCTCCCTGTACGTTATGGAGGACTTGGTATACCGGTATTCTCAGAGATAGCTAATCAGGAATATGATTTTTCAAAGAGAGTCACGATTCAGCTATCAACAAACATCAAACAGCAAACCACTGAATTGACGCTGAACAATAGTGAATTAAGGAAAACGAAGAATCAAATTGCCAATGAAAGAACAAAGTCACATGAACAGAAACTTAGACAGCTTAGAGAATCTATGACACCCGATCAACGTAAAGCAAATGAGCTGTCTTGTATGAAAGGTGCGTCGTCGTGGCTCACTTCCCTTCCTTTGAAGGCTGAAAACTTTGTTCTCAACAAACGTGAATTCTACGACGCGCTCCGCTTGAGGTATAGATGGCATTTAAGATTCATGCCAGCTATTTGTGTATGTGGAAAACAATTTTCCGTCGACCATGCGATGTCTTGTCAAAAAGGCGGATATATTCACCATCGACACAATGAATTGCGAGATCTTCTCGGCAAGTTAGCAACTGAAATTTCGAACGACGTTAGTATTGAGCCAGCTCTGGAGCCTCTGAGTGGTGAACAACTGCCGAGAAATTCAAACACATCAGAAGAAGCGAGACTTGATATTAGTGTACGTGGCTTCTGGCAGAGGGGACAAAGTGCATTTTTTGATGTAAGGGTTTTCAACCCATTTGCACCGTCATACCGAAACCAAAAGCTAGAGAACACCTTTGCAGCTAACGAAAGAGAGAAGAAACGAGCGTACAGTCAACGTGTTTTACAAGTTGAGCATGGCTCATTCACACCTTTGGTTTTTGCCCACAATGGTGGTTCAGGAAGAGAAGCCGAAAAATATATATCGGTGTTATCTACGAAGATAGCCGAAAAACGAGATCTGCCAGTTTCATCCGTCACAAACTGGATTCGCACAAAATTGTCTTTTGCACTTCTTCGCAGTGCTGTATTGTGCATTCGAGGCTCCAGGAATAGGCGAACAAAGGTTGAAGTTGATACAGCAAACATTGAACTGGTGGAAGCAATATGCAGGATTGATTAACTTAAATTTATATGTTGTACATAAAGTAGAATTTCGTTTTGTTTTTTGAGACATGTGAACCGGTGGCCTTTCGGTCTAAAAACATGGCCAAATGTTGATTCAATGATATATTTCGAGCTTGTTAAAAAAAAAAAAATCTATCAATCAATCTATCAATCAATCTATCTATCTATCTATCTATCTATCTATCTATATATCTATCTATCTATCTATATATCTATCTATCTATCTATCTATCTATCTATCTATCTATCTATCTATCTATCTATCTATCTATCTATCTATCTATCTATCTATCTATCTATGCATCTATCTATCTATCTATCTATCTATCTATCTATCTATCTATGCATCTATCTATCTATCTATCTATCTATCTATATATCTATCTATCTTTCTATATATCTATCTATCTATATATCTATCTATCTTTCTATATATCTATCTATCTATCTATCTATCTATCTATCTATCTATCTATATATATATATCTATCTATCTATCTATCTATCTATATATCTATCTATATATCTATATCTATACTGATTGTAGAATGTCTGAATCCAATAAATATCTATCTATCTATCTATCTATCTATCTATCCATCTATCTATCTATCCATCTATCCATCTATCTATCTATCAATCAATCTATCAATCAATCTATCTATATATCTATCTATCTATCTATCTATCTATCTATCTATATATCTATATATCTATCTATCTATCTATCTATCTATCTATCTATCTATATATATATATCTATCTATCTATCTCTGGAAGAAATTGAGAAACTGGGTGGGGAGACAGAAAGACTTCTGGAGACAGCACGGAGAAGAAAAATGCAGTCGTTTGGCCATGTGTCAAGACGGCCTGGTACCCTTGCAAACACTATCATGCATGGCAACATAGATGGAAGAAGGGGAAGAGGGAGACCGAGAAGGTATGATCTTGATCACTGGACACTAGCATTTCCTGAAAGTGATGGACAAGCTAAATCATCTGTTTTGGAATTCCAAATGATTCCCAAAACCTTTTGCCCATTTGAATCTTCCGGAGGGCTGACATTATTTTTGGCTGGGGCTAATTTTGTCTCATTTGAATTGGCTACCACCCTCCAGCTCATTAATTTTTGCCAAGACATGTTCAGTGTTACTGCGAAACTTCCGTATATTAAAATTGCCTTGTTTAAAACGATCCTTCAGTTTTTCATAGAGAGCCAAAGCACCTTCCTCACTGTTCATGCCTCCCACAAAATCATCACAATATAAAGAGTTTTTCACGTCGTTCACAAACTCTTGATCATAACCAAATTTTGACAAAATGATGTTGCACAATTGCATTCAAGCAAAACGGTGAAGAAATAACTCCGAAGCAAACACGAGTTATTCTATAAATAACAATATTCGGGTCCTTTGAATCAATGTCATCCACCCATAAAAACCGCATGTAATCTCTGTGCTCTGGAGCAATCGAAATATCCAGGAACGCCCGCTCAATATCCCCGATCAATCCAATGTTCTTCCCACGAAATCTCAATAAAATGTCATATAGTAGGGGCAACAATGATGGACCAGAATCAAGACAGTCATTTAGACTTGGCCCGCTGTTCTTTGCCGAGGCGACGAACACAATTTTAATTTTTGTAGCTTCCTTATCTGGCCTAAGAACCTCACGATGTTGCAGGTAAGTAACCCCCAAGCTTAACTTTATCTCTCTCATATACCAGCTCAACTATTCCCATGTTCAATTGATCTCTAATTATTCCATCATATTTACTGGCAATTTCCTTGTTTTGCTGTAAACGCTCTACAAGGTAAAGCAACCTGTTTTTTGCCAAGGAATAGTTGTCAGGAAGAATCGGGTGTCCCTCCTTAAAAGGCATCTTGACCTCATATCGATTATCAACAAATTTAATTTCTTCATTGAAAATCTGGTCCTTGAGGACCAAATACACTCAAAGAGATAGATCTGATGCTAAATACCCATGTGTACCCAAGCCATAAGAATATTTCATAAAGATCCATTTAATGAGGATTTCCCTCATTTTTCAACCTAAGACCCCCTAACTCGGAAAAGCCCCCTCAAATAGCCGATCAACACTCAGAACCAAAATATACGCAAAAAACTGGTCTAGGTAGACTAAGTCTTATAAATTCTCCGCTTGGGTGGTGATGCTCCCCCTCCAGCCACCGGACTACTTCATTTAAAAGCATAGCAGCAAGAAAAACGGCTCAATGGGTACAGGTTGTAAATAGAGAAGTAACGGGAAATAGAAAATTCAATTGGTCAAAAGAGTCAGTTGGTCAATTGGTCCATGTTTGGAGCAATCTTTTGATGTATGGTTTGTTATCCTTCAAGTTGGTGTAACATGGCGGACGGCCCAGCAAAAAGCTTTGCTTTCTTGATGATTTCGCCATTTCGGGGAGTGTAAGGTCAGGGTAGCCCTCACAAAAACGTGGAAATCACATCAAAAAGTAGTCATGAAACATTATTACACTAAAATTTCTTGAAGAATAATGAATTTCAAATGTTTTTCTGAAAAAATCCCAAGATTGAGTTTTTTTGACAAATTTGGTTATTTTCGCCTTTCTACCTGCCTTATTAGTCCGGTAGTTGAAAGGGGGGTAGTGCCACCAGACGAGGTAATTTATGAGTCTAAGTGATTCTGGTTAGTATCGGGGCGTAGAATACGAAACGATGTTCTTTTTGTGGAGGAGGGGCCGTTTTGGACATATGGGGGCAAATACCCCCAAAATTGTTAAAACTGTCATTATACCTCCTTAATGTTTATTTTCTGGTTATAGGGCATTGATTATGGTGATATCAAGCTTATCGAAGGTTGATCTAGGTTTCAGGCTATTGTATAGAGTTCTGGGGGTAACAGTGCCTTCAAAATTGGGGGCAACAAGGCAAGTTAACTCAAAAGTCATAAAAAGTATCTTGTCTGATAAATTCGAGAGTGTAGAATCCGAATTTCGATGTTACAGTATTTTGATGAGCGAGGAGCAATTTTTGAGATACAGGGGTAAATGCCCCCAAAATATGGGGTATAGTGATGTGTTGTTCTCTAACTTTCCCATGTAACTTAAAAATCTTGTTCTTTAAGTAAGGAATCGATTGTGATGTCATCAAATTCATCAGCAACTTAGTTTTTACATCAGGTAATCGCCTCCTTTTCTGGGGGTATTCCTGCTCCCAAATGAGGGCAGCGAGAAAGATCATCCAAAGTATTCTAAGTACGTCATGTCACAAATATTGGGCTCTATTTCTGCAATTTATTGAATTGAACTATGATAGAATTAAGTACTTGCCAGAATTGTCATGTTAGAAAATCATTTAGTCATCATCGCCATCATTTTCTGTCTCTGTCACTGCCCTCTACATCTGAACTCAACATATTGTTATTCGCAACTGTCTCTTCCATATCATCACCATTGCTATCTTTTATGAAGAGCTCGGCTATCTCCTATGGATACGCCTCTTGCATCAAATCTATTGTCATATCTGGGAGCCAACCATGATTGCATGGATCATCCAACGCTAAAATAAGATTTGATGCATTTCGCCACATCTTCGCCACAAAACTTGCTTGATTGCCATGAAATTCCAGACAAGTTTGGCATGGTGGTAGTAGATACAGATCAATGACCTTTCCATCCCTTCCAATTCATCCAAAAATATTTCTTTCCTTGCTTTATTCACTTAATGCTGCTACCTTTTTCCAAAAATCGTACACAAAAAAATGTTCCAATCCAGCCAGCCAGTCGGAAGTTAAACATTAACCATTTCCTAAAGTTGGCGAATAAGTCAAGAAATGCTAAAATTCTCTTTGACGTGCTTCCAGCAAAGTTGCTTCCCTCTGCGAAGAATGCTCGTAACATAGTCATTGCCAGTAAAGGAGTGCACCCCAAGCAGTGCTTTCTTTTGTTTTCCTTACAGTTTGCAGGCACTCACGTCTAAAGATCTTGCGGTATTTTCCTGTCCCATTGTCGATCAGTATACGTGCGTCAAATTCTCCTGCTACTAAAATCACAGGTATGTCGATATCGCATGAGCTGGAAAGGACAACCATATTTTGGGGGCATTTACCCCTGTATCTCAAAAATTGCTCCTTGCTCCTCAAAAAACATCAAAATTCAGATTTTACACTCTCGAATTCATCAGACAAGATACTTGTCATGATTTTTGAGTTAACTTTCCGTGTTGCCCCCATTTTGAGGGCATTGTTACCCTAACAATTCAATACAAAAGCCTGAAACCTAGATGAAACCTTCGATAAGCTTAATCGGGCCATAATCAATGCCCTATAACCAGAAAATAAAAGTCTTAACATGACAGTCTTAGTGATAGCATGCTTTTGTTAAATTTGGGGGCATTTGCCCCCATATCTCCAAAATGGTCCCTCCCCCACAAAAAGAACATCAATATTCGTATCCTATGCCGCAATATTCATTTTTACGACCCACAGACAACTTGGAACAAGTTTGTTAAAAAATCCCGTCCAACCAGATTCCATGATCATGAATTTGTTCCAGACTTTGCTGATGATGGTTTTCGTGGGGCTCAGACGAAATCTTTCTACTATAGATCGATCCCAACATGGAATGCACTGCCGCGATTTGTCATCGAATCGACCTCAATCAAATCGTTTAAAGAAAGCCTTAACAAAGCGTGGGAAAAACACCAACAAAGATACTTGACATATTAATATTTTAATTAGAAATCGGTTTGTAGAGGTCCACCTCGGGCCTGTGAGCTTGTATACATCATAATAATAATAATGATAATATTGACCAAAATCACTTAGTCTCATAAATTACCTCGTCTGGTGGTATTACCCCCATTTCAGCTACCAAACTATTAAGGGCAGATCCAGTGGCGGTTTTAAGGGGGGCCAGAGGGGTAATGGCCCCAGGCCCCGCGCTTTTTTACAGGGGGTATGGGCCCTGCAAATATTCTCGGCCCCAGGCCTCGAAGTTCCTAAAACCGCTACTGGCGCAGGTGTTTTTTTTGTTTAGAGACACCGCTCTCGCTCCGATTCTGGGATGTGTAGGATTTGAAAGGGCAGGAAGCATTTCACCATATTGCTCTCCATTTGAAGCGTTGCTTTGTATAAGTTGGTTGTTGAGTTGGTTTGTAAGTAAATGACTTGTTGACACCATCGCTTTGAACAGCTCTGAGACTGCGGACTTGACTAGCGTAAGTACACCTTTACAGAGCGTTCCATCTCAGAGAACAACAATTAAACTTGGATGAGAGCATGTGGTACAAGAAAAGGTCCGTCAAGCCATTAGGATGAATTTTTGCCTTTGGCAGGACAATGATGTCAACAAATAATACAATTATTGCTTATCCGTGTGTCCTTAGACTTCCTGCTGTTTTATCTTGCATTTTAGTAGTCGTTGCGTTGCCATTCAACCTTTTGATCTTTAAAATTCTAATTTCAAACTACCGACTAAGACTTCCACGGCATAAGATATTACTGAGTCTAACCGTTTCTGATTGCATGCAGATAACATTGGTGGCTTTCACCCTCTTCGTAGCCTTGCTGTCCAAGTTGAACACAACCGACGCTTTTTGCCAAGTCCTAAGAAATTTCGCCGGATTTGTCGGCACCTTAACTTTGATTGCATCTAGTGGCAGCATTATTGCACTCTCTATCGAAAGGTATATAACATGTGTTCACTGTCTTCGCGTATACCAAATTCTATCGCACAAACGTGTGAAAATAGCATTGTGTGGGATATGGCTGTTTGCTGTGGTGGGTGCTCTGGCAGATGAAAAGCGCTACAAGTCGAATTCGACCGAGAATATTCCTATGTCCAGATTTGCAAATGTCTTGTATGGAAGCGTCATCATTTTCAGTACTACCTGCCTCGTCTACACTCAAATCAACCTCTATCTAGTGGCACGAAGGCTGATCAGAAACCAACCCGGTTGCAGCTTTGGCTCGCAGGCAGAAGCTCATGATTTCAGAAAGAGGCAGTTAAAGGCAAGTATTGCAGCCAGTGCTGTTGTCGTGCTGTATGTGGTATGCATGTGCCCTTTGGGTATCTACATGTTTACCACGGCGTTTACAGGAGTGAGTGTGCAGTCCAGTTTCCGAATAGTTTCCATCTTCCTTGCTCAAGTCAATACTTTTGTTGATCCTTTCGTCTACGGTCTCGGAATGGAAGATACAAGAAGAACAATCAAGCGAGAGCTGAAAAAGATGAAATCCTTCATCAAGGATATCTAAAACCATTTTATTTGTGTTTAAAATTTCCCAGCAGGGGCATCGACCCCGATAAGAGGTATATAGAGTAAAATTATGTGGGTTTTTCGATGAAAAATGACCCAAACAAGATTACCCAAAACAGTGACTTGGTACATCATTACTTAACAGATAATATCCTAGCCAAATGCTCAGGGGCGGATGCAGACTCAACCAGTGCTGCTCAAGCCGTAGTCAGATTTTCAGACCTTTTATTTCTATTTCTTCTAACTAAAGCTCTTAAATAAACAATCGGGAATTCTGTCACGATGATATCTATTTCTTTGCCTTGTTCCCTAGCACCTTATTTCTACACAAGCTAAATTCCTTTTTTTAACAGAAACTCCGCGTAGTTTTCTGTTTTAGGAAACGGTGCAGACCAAATCGTCTTTAACATTGGCTGTGGGGGGGGGGGCCGTACGGTTCTAGCGGCTCAATAAGTGCGGAAAAGTTGGAAAGTCAGTTGTGACCTGCTGCTCGATTTGAAAAATTGGGTTATGCCTAATCAACGGCCGAGTTGACTACAGCTCAAAATTAGCGGAAGCTGTAGTGGGAGAATGTTTAAGGTAATACCCCGATTACTCAGTCTGTTCTGGGCTTGAATACTACTTGGGTCATTTTCCATTGTAGAAAACTAACTCGGCAGGTGTTATACAGACCCTCAAAAGGTAAAACTTCAATTTAAAACATAAATCTAAATTGTTTGGTCTTAACGAATCAACCTGGTGTTTCTTGAAACCAAATTCACCACGGGGGACGTCTAAGCAGTATAAAGTCGGCCTAAAGTCTCTAGTACTGTGAGGGGATATCATCAGTAGCTACTGTAGGGGATACTATCGGTTCTGTGGGAGGATACCATCAGTACTGTGTTTGGAGATATCTAGCACTGGGGAGCTGATACTCAAAGTGCTTGCGGTTTCCCTCCATAGCACTGAATATCCTCCACAGTACAGATGGTATATTCCTACAGTGCTGAACAGCCTCAAGAGTAGCTACTAGGCAGGGTATATAGTCTAACAATCTTCCAAACATGCTAATATTTGGTGTCTTGCTTGATTCTGATAGGTATGGTGGCAAGCTGCAAAAACGACCAGATAGCTTTTCTGAAATTTTCATACCACTGATCTCAACAGAAAGACTGGATCGACCATCTGTCGTTCTGAAATGAAATCGATTGGCAGCCATATTGGGAGGCCCAATAGACGACTTTGACAATGACGTCAATTCTTTTAAAATACTGCTAGGAACATCTCTATCCTCGATATCATGTTGATCTTAATCTAAAAGGCGTGCATTACTCCTAGAAACGCATGAAATTGCTTTGTCGTCGTGCTTTTAGCATAATGATATGATGAAGAATTCTTGCTCGACAGGGAATCACACCACTTGCCTCACTTTCAGACATATTCTACGTCATTTTGAAAGAGGTCTATTCAATACAACAAGATTACGCAAGGGAGTGCCTTTTTCTTTGAAGATTTTTGGAATGTTATGAATAATCAACACGAGAATGAAAAATCGTGCAGCTTTTGTTTTACAAAGAATCAAGTCAGCATAATTTCTTTGGCAGCCATATTGGGAGGCCAAGTGCAAACCAAAGCAATTGGCTTCAAACATTTGGCTCCAGAAAGAAAAGAATGATCGATCCAGTCTTAATTTTGAGATCAGTGGTCTCATACACTGATTTTCGCCTAACCATTGACAACTTTTTATCAGTTTCCACTAGCAGAAAACAAATAACAGTTCGCTACTTTACGTTTAAAGAGCTTTTGAATTATGTAAGATTTTTTTGAATTTCGCTGAAATAAATTTTTGGTTACGTGATCTAGCTAATCAAATCAATAAATCTTAACTATAAATGTGAAAGTTCCCGAAAAGCTGTTGATGTGTTTTGTTTTCGCCATAAAATTTGGTGGGAAGTGATGACAAACAGAAACTACTGGGTGTCCCAAAAGCATTGTATATGTTTTTGGATATATAGTGATAATAGTTTCAGTTTTATAGTAGAAACTATATTTAAGAAACAGACATGTTATCATGTGACTCTGAGTTTGATGCTTACGCAATCGTCTCCTATCTTAAAGTCACAGAAGAGCTCATCAAGCTCATCAAAGAATTCATGAACATTATAAAGCAACATAAAAAAGATCGTACGGCTTGGCTATTCTAAACGTTAAAAGTGAACTCCCCTGAGAAAATGTAATTCAGTGATACGTAAATACAATTATATCAGAAAAGGCTAGGTAAGTGAATCCAGACAATTCTCGAAGTTCAATAATCCAGATTTATAAAAGTAGCTATTCAATATCATATATTTCTAATGACCTTGTATTGTATTGGTGTAGGGGTTGATACAGTCGTGTCGCAGATTTAAGTATTCAATATCAGTAATAATTATGAATGCTCGTGTATTTCTTAAATATAAAGTCTCAAAATCTTATCTCTTCTTCTCCAAGAGAACTATCTGCCGCTTCCTTCCATTAAACTACCAGAAAGCTTTGCTACTTGATAATGAGATTTTATTAACAGGGAGCACTAAGTGCAGATGGCCAGACATTCAACTACGGCAATAGGTGATACCGACACCTACGTTTTGCCATTACGTTTTACCGTTGAGAAAGGAACTTCTGAGAGAAAATGAATGAGCAAGAAAAGGAAGACCTAACAACTGATTGTAGAATGTCTGAATCCAATAAATATCTATCTATCTATCTATCTATCCATCTATCCATCTATCTATCTATCTATCTATCTATCTATATATATATATCTATCTATCTATCTATATATATATCTATCTATCTATCTATATATATATCTATCTATCCATCTATATATATATCTATCTATCTATCTATATATCTATCTATCTATCTATCTATCTATCTATCTATCTATATATATATATCTATCTATCTATCTATCTATCTATCTATCTATCCATCTATCCATCTATCTATCTATCTATCTATCTATCTATCTATCTATCTATACATCTATCCATCTATCCATCTATCGATCTATCCATCTATTCATCTATCCATCTATCCATCTATCTATCTATCTATATATCTATCTATCTATCTATCTATTCATCTATATATCTATCTATCTATCTATCTATCTATCTATCTATCTAATCTATCCATCTATCTATCTATCCATATATCTATCCATCTATCAGCGAAACACGAAGTAATCTAGGTACCGCATATAGGTTGAAACACAGGAACGCCAACTCACTCGTTAAGATGTAACACGATTATCATTTTTTATCTACAAGCGTTGTAAATAAAGAATAAAGCGTTGTAAATAAAGAATGGTAATCATGTTACATCTTAACGAGTGAGTTGTCGTTCCTGTGTTTCGACCTATCTATCTATCTATATATCTATCAATCCTATTCCAATTCGAGTAGAAAGCAATTAAGCACCCTTGAAATCCTTGATAATGGGTGATCCATGCCCCAAATATGTATCATGAAACGCCCCTGCTAATGTAAAAGAAAATGATAACGATCCATATGGCAAGTATGTGCGTAATCTCTTTTAGCAACTATGTGAACATTATTTGTACACGGGACTACATAATGCTTCCACAGTGAGTCAGTTGCTGTAAAACGTGATTTTATGACTAATCTGGGCTTTGCTTCTAATGCGGCCAAGGTATAGAATACATTACATATAATAATAGCAAGATGACAAAGTATGTTAATTGCACCAATAAGTGAGTTTCTATTTAACTTGCTGTAGAGTTGTCAGGAAGGCACGGATCTAAGGAGGAAGCCCCCCCCCCCCCCCCCCCCAAACGAGACAATTTCGGAAAAAACGAAGTGCAACAAGATGATTAGGCAGTTAAAAGAACTAGGTAATGTTTTGAACATAAAAGCGAAACAAGAAAACATTACCCACGTATTTGGCATCAAAATTGATCATATATCATCTTACGTCTCAGGTGGTTGAAGTGTTTCAATGTTCTTTAGGAAATGAATTCGAAACTGAATCAATTGAACCAAAACCTTAGAAATATAGTCCCGAATATTAACCTTATACAGGACCGCCAAGAGGGGGGGATGACCGGGGCGATTGCCCTGGGGCCCGGGCCCTGCGAGGGGCCCAGAAAAACGAAGCTTTGAGTTTTCCATCAAAAGTCGATTTGATATCTTATAGCTGGGCCCGTTAAAAGGCAGCAGGAAATTAAATATTATTTCTGTCCGTTACACATCTCTAGTGACATCACAATACATTTCAGAAGCCAATCATTAAGTCCATTCGTCTCTTGCACAAATTCAATAAAAACAGTTGACTGCTTGTTGTATTATTTAGATATATAAAAAAACGATAAAATTAAACATTTCTCACAAATTATCTCGATTGATTTGTCATCATTCGAAAGTGAGTGCTGAAAATGGTAAACGCCACCTCCTTTAGGCCACTTGCCACTCACTGAATAAAATTCCATAAGGTGCTTATAGTGCGGTAGCTGAAAGGGGGATAGTGCCACCAGACAAGGTAATTTATGTACCACATGCTCTCATCAAAGTTTAATTGTTGTTCTCTGAGATGTAACGCTCTGTAAAGGTGTACTTACGCTAGTCAAGTCCGCAGTCTCAGAGCTGTTCAAAGTGATGGTGTCAACAAGTCATTTACTTACAAACCAACTCAACAACCAACTTGCAAAGCAACGCTTCAAATGGAGAGCATATGGTGAAATGCTTCCCTGGCCTGTCAAATGCTACACATCCAAGAATCGGAGCGAGAGCGGTGTCTCTAGTCAAAAAAATCTGCCCTTAAGGCAAGTAGAAATACGAAATCCTAAAATCTTTAATAAATGGGTTACAATGAAGATTTTTGGTGAAAATATGTTATTCATTATGTTGAATTATATTTCAATGTCAAGTTTGAAAAATTCCTGTCCTTCACCATGGAAAAGGAAAATATAAGAACTTATTGTGGATATGCGCTCCATAAAATTAGGGCTTGTAAATAAGTTCCAATACTGTTTTGCCATACATCATTTTGAAGCTAATGCTCTGTAGAATGCACTGATGTGGTTTAAAAGGGTGTATTAGTAATGTTTATGTAGTTTTGATAAGTTTTACCAAAAATATGAAATTTTTCGGCATTGTTTCATTTTCAAAGAGAAACACCGCGACGCAAAAAAGAGACAAATATGTCAAGGCTTCCTCAGAGATTTATCCCTGCTTAGCAGGGCGAAATTCTAGTAACAATTATTTAATCGAACATATTTGTCTGTTTTTTGCGTCACGGTGTTCCTCTTCTCACGCCTCTTTTAGCTTTTTATTGATTCCTTCGTCGCAAAGATAAATTTATTCAACGCAGCAGGCAGTAGGAGTCGTTTTTTCTTTCTCGATAATCCTTTGATGTATGGTTTATTATCCTTCAAGCAGGTGTAAACATGGCGGACGGCCCAGCAAAAAGCTTCGCTTTTTTTGACGATTTTGCCATTTCGGGGAGTGTGAGGTCAGGGTGCCCCTCACAAAAACGTAGAAATCACATCAAAAAGTAGTCATGAAACATTATTACACTAAAATTTCTTGAAGAATAATGAATTTCAAATGTTTTTCTGAAAAAATCCCAAGATTGAGTTTTTTTGACAAATTTGGTAATTTTCGCCTTTCTACCTGCCTTAAGAACCCTGACTAAAACAACAGGTAAATTCTAAACTCCATAAGTTTGGATTGTGTCTTGCAACACACTTTTTATATCCAAGATTGCGAAATCATTTGTATTGCAGAGGGTATTCAATTCAATTTTCAATTTATATAAACATAACTTGCTACACTTTTACAAGGAGCGTCGTTATCAATACTAACACAGCAAAAAGGAAATAAAACTAAACTACGATATACTAAATACCATGAACGAAAAAGAAATAAACGAATTATAGTAAACGAATTATAGTAAAAAGATCACGAACACCTTTTTTTATTTGTTTCCGTTGTTAGCTTTAAGTTTGCTCACAGTATCATTTAGCAATTAGGAGTAGGAGCCTGTACAATTATCACTGGCTAGCTCACACACGCATCTCTTAGGTTTGTTATTTAGTTTTCCACGCTTTGCTATTGGTCCAATTTAATTAGTTACCCGCAGTTTTTACCCTATATGGGCCTTCCCGTCACTTTCTTCACTTCCGTTAGGTTATCGTATTTATCAGTTTTCCCGCCCTGTTTTCTAAGTTAGTTAGTTCAAGTTAAGTTCAAGTTGAGTTCTAGTTTTTAAAAGTTGAAATTTAGTTGAAACAGGTTTCGAGCCAAACTGCTCGCGTACTAGTTAGGTGATTAGAAGAGAGCCGAACTGCTCTGAATATTAAGAGAGCCGAACTGCTCTGTGTATTAGGATAAGTTTGAGCCGAACTGCTCTGTAAGTTAATAATTGAGAAAGCCGAACTGCTCCGTGTAATATTGTAAAGAACTGTAAATCGTGGTTTATATCAAAGAGTGTTATTTAAGACAACCGTTTCTTCGCGTCCACTCCTGTCAAAGATCTCGAGGTCGTAAGTTTATTCATCTTCATTTTCATATTCTTACGCCTTCACGAACCCAAACAGGTGATACCCCCTTCAAGTGGTATTACAGTAGTACTACCAGACGAGGTAATTTATGAGTCTAAGTGATTCTGGTTAATATTGGGGCGTAGAATACGAATATCGATGTTCTTTTTGTGGAGGAGGGGCTGTTTTGGACATATGGGGGCAAATGCCCCCAAATTTACGAAATCGTGTTATTGTTAAAACTGTCATTATACCTCCATTATGTTTATTTTCTGGTTATAGGGCATTGATTATGGTGATATTGAGCTTATCGAAGGTTGATCTAGGTTTCAGGCTATTGTATTGAGTTCTTGGGGTAACAGTGCCTTCAAAATTGGGGGCAACAAGGCAAGTTAACTCAAAAGTCATAAAAAGTATCTTGTCTGATAAATTCGAGAGTGTAGAATCCGAATTTCGATGTTACAGTATTTTGATGAGCGAGGAGCAATTTTTAAGATACAAGGGTAAATGCCCCCAAAATATGGGGTATAGTGATGTGTTGTTCTCTAACTTTCCCATGTAACTTAAAAATCTTGTTCTTTAAGTAAGGAATCGATTGTGATGTCATCAAATTCATCAGCAACTTAGTTTTTACATCAGGTAATCGCCTCCTTTTCTGGGGGTATTCCTGCTCCCGAATGGGGGCAGCGAGAAAGATCATCCAAAGTATTCTAAGTACGTCATGTCACAAATATTGGGCTTTATTTCTGCAATTTATTGAATTGAACTATGATAGATATAAGTACTTGCCAGAATTGTCATGTTAGAATATCATTTAGTCATCATCGCCATCATTTTCTGTCTCTGTCACTGTCCTCTACATCTGAACTCAACATATCGTTATTCGCGACTGTATCTTCCATATCATCACCATTGCTATATTCTATGAAAAGCTCGGCTATCTCCTCTGGATACGCCTCTTGCGTCAAATTTATTGTCATATCTGGGAGCCAACCATGATTGCATGGATCATCCAACGCTAAAATAAGATTTGATGCATTTCGCCACATCTTTGCCACAAAACTTGCTTGATTGCCATGTAATTCCAGACAAGTTTGGCATGGTGGTAGTAGATACAGATCAATGACCTTTCCATCCCTTCCAATTTATCCCAAAATATTTCTTTCCTTGCTTTATTCACTTAATGCTGCTACCTTTTTCCAAAAATCGTACACAAAAAAATGTTCCAATCCAGCCAGCTAGTCGGAAGCTAAACATTGACCATTTCCTAAAGTTGGCGAATAAGTCAAGGAATGCTAAAATTCTCTTTGACGTGCTTCCAGCAAAGTTGCTTCCCTCATTGCCAGTAACGGAGTGCAGCCCAAGCAGTGCTTTCTTTTGTTTTCTTGTCAGTTTGCAGGCACTCACGTCTAAAGATCTTGCGGTATTTTCCTGTCCCATTGTCGATCAGTAAACGTGCGTCAAATTCTCCTGGTTCTAAAATCACAGGTATGTCAATATCACCTGAGCTGGAAAGGACAACCATATTTTGGGGGCATTTACCCCTGTATCTCAAAAATTGCTCCTTGCTCATCAAAAAAACATCAAAATTCAGATTTTACACTATCGAATTCATCAGACAAGATACTTTTCATGATTTTTGAGTTAACTTTCCGTGTTGCCCCCATTTTGAGGGCACTGTTACCCCAAGAATTCAATACAATAGCTTGAAACCTAGATAAAACCTTCAATAAACTTATCTGGCCATAATCAATGCCCTATAACCAGAAAATAAACGTCTTAACATGAAAGTCTTAGTGATAGCATGCTTTTCATAAATTTGGGGGCATTTGCCCCCATATCTCCAAAATGGTCCCTCCCCCACAAAAAGAACATCAATATTCGTATCCTATGCCGCAATATTCATTTTTACGACCCACAGACAACTTGAAACAAGTTTGTTAAAAAATCCCGTCCAACCAGATTCCATGATCATGAATTTATTCCAGACTTTGCTGATGATGGTTTTCGTGGGGCTCAGACGAAATCTTTCCACTATAGACAGCTAGGGATACTAAGCTAGAACGGGCTAATTTTTTTTGAAATTAGCTCGTTCTGGCTAATTTTAGCCCGTTTTGGCTAATAAAAAATTATTTTCTTGAAAATTTTGAAGCCCAAACGGGCTAAAACGTCGATTTCTTGGATTTCCAGGAACCGGGCCGCTATTTTGACGCGATATTTTGGTTCTACGCATCAAGAAACGGGGATTCATGTAAAAAATTTTGGGGGTTTCTCCGGCGGAAGTTTGAGAAAAATGCGACTTTAACTTTTGTGACGGTTTCTATTGTTCATTCTGATGCGGTTAAGTCCGCGTAATGACGCCCGTGCCGTGCGGCGAAATGATAAAAATAGATAATTCAGACTTTAACACCAGCTTTGTACGTTTCTATAATGAGGTCTTCTAATAAGATGTTTATCAATACAAACTAAATTACAAAAATGTTTAAATGAAAGTTGCACTCATAAAAGCCTTGTTTCTGAAGCTTCCCCGCACGGCACGGGTGTCATTACGCGGACTTAACCGCATCAGAAAGAACAATAGAAAACGTCACAAAAGTTAAAGTCGCATTTTTCTCAAACTTCCGCCGGAGAAACCCCCAATTTTTTTTACATGAATCCCCGTTTCTTGATGCGTAGAACCCAAATATCGCGTCAAAATAGCGGCCCGGTTCCTGGAAATCCAAGAAATCGACGTTTTAGCCTGTTTGGGCTTCAAAATTTTCAAGAAAATAATTTTTTATTAGCCAAAACGGGCTAAAATTAGCCAGAACGAGCTAATTTCAAAAAAATTAGCCTGTTCTAGCTTAGTATCCCTAGCTGATAGATCGATCCCAACATGGAATGCACTGCCGCGATTTGTCATCGAATCGACCTCAATCAAATCGTTTAAAGAAAGCCTTAACAAAGCGTGGGAAAAACACCAACTAAGACACTTGACATATTAATATTGTAATTAGAAATCGGTTCGTAGAGGTCCACCTCGGGCCTGTGAGCTTGTATACATCATAATAATAATAATGATAATATTGACCAAAATCACTTAGTCTCATAAATTACCTCGTCAGGTGGTACTACCCCCATTTCAGCTACCAAATTATTAAGGGCAGATCTGTGCAGGATATTTAGTACTGTGGAGGATGTTCAGTACTATGGAGGATGTTCAGTACTGTGGAGGATGTTCAGCACTGTGGAGGATGTTCAGTACTGTGGAGAATATTCAGTACTGTGGAGGATGTTCAGTACTATGGAGGATGTTCAGTACTGTGGAGGATGTTCAGTACTATGGAGGATGTTCAGTACTATGGAGGATGTTCAGTGCTATGGAGGATGTTCAGTACTATGGAGGATGTTCAGTACTATGGAGGATGTTCAGTACTATGGAGGATGTTCAGTACTATGGAGGATGTTCAGTGCTATGGAGGATGTTCAGTACTATGGAGGATGTTCAGTACTATGGAGGATGTTCAGTACTATGGAGGATGTTCAGTACTATGGAGAATGTTCAGTACTATGGAGGATGTTCAGTACTATGGAGGATGTTCAGTACTATGGAGGATGTTCAGTACTATGGAGGATGTTCAGTACTATGGAGGATGTTCAGTACTGTGGAGGCATACTAGCAGGGTTTTTAGTACAGTAGGAGGATAGCATTATGACTATGGATATGAGGTTTCTCTCCACAGCATTAGATGTCATCCAAAGAACCGATGGTATCCCTCACAGTACTGATAATATCCCCCACGGTACTGATGGTATCCCTCCACATTACCGATGATATCCCCCACAGTACTGATGGTATTCCACCACATTACTGAACACCCTCCAATGAACTGATGATATCCCTCAAAGTACTAATGATACCCTAATAGTACTGAACATCCTTCACATTACTGATGATATCAGTACAGTACATTCTCGATCACACTTACTCAATTGTGTTGTTGAATTGCGAGTTCAGAATAGTATCAGAAAGGTTTCTCAGTGGTTGAGTATTTGCCTTAGCAGCTCAGCTGTCCTGCCTTAGTTTGCACAGCAACTAGCTAATTAAGTGATTACACAGCGATTGTCCACCTTACACGAACCAAAACCAAAGGAATTAAAAGGGATCTGTAGCAAATCTCCCCCATCAAATAATTATTGATGAGACCCTATAACCAGTCATCCTTCTAAACGAGAAACTTAAAAGTAGGAAATGCAAAATTCATTAGGTTTATCCTGGGTTGTTAATTTTTAAATAGACAACGTCTGACCTCACTTGTCCTGCTTTAGAACAACTATCATTACCAGCGGATAATCTCCTAGAAAAGGATGCTATAACAGGGGCTAAGTTTTATGTTAGGCTGATATGGCTGTTTCTTTTGCCAGCTTTAAATTTCTTGTTTGTAAGAGTGTGACTTCCTTGTTTAAGGGTGACCATACACAATGCATTCAAGTATAGGGATATCTTGAAGTAATGTTGATGGATATCTTGCAGTAATATAGAGGTTGTTCAGTAATGTGGGGATGTACAGTAAAGTGGAGACATACCATCATTAATGTGGAGAGTGCTCAGTAATGTAGAAGGATATCTTGTAGTAATGTGGAGGGATATCTTGAAGTAATGTAAAGGGATATCTTGCAGTAATGTGGAGGGTATTGAGTAATTTGGAGGATGTTCAGTAAAGTGAAGACATACTATCAGTAATGTGGAGAGTGTTCAGTAATGTGGAGGGTGTTCAATAATGTGGAGGGTGTTCAGTAATGCGGGGGGCTTTTCAGTAATGCGGGGGGGGGGGGGGTTCAGTAACGTAAAAGGATATCTTGAAGTTATGTGTATGGTGCTCAGTAAAGTGAAGAGATACCATCAGTAACGTGGAGGGGGTATCCTGAAGTAATGTGGATGGTGTTTAGCTATGTGAAAGGATATCTTGCAGTAATGTGAAGGGATATATTGCAGTAATATGGAGGGTTTTTAGTAATGTAAAAGGATATGTTGGAGTAATGTAGAGGGATATCAGCAGTATCGTAGAGGTATATCTAGCAATGATGTGAAGGGTGTTTAGTAACGTAGATAGAGGAACATCTTGCAGTGATATGAAGGGTGTGCAGTATTGTGGAGGGATACATACTTTCATATAGTGTAAACCGAAGGCGTTAGTTTTCCTGCCAGACCTCTTTCAATAACAGTTCATTGCTCGTCTTACTGGACCCACGTCGATGATTGGTTATTTCTCATTATTATAATCACTCGACTCCTTTCTAATTGGCTAAATTCAAGGCTCATATAGGGGGGGGGGGGGTCATATTCCCCTGTTCCCTGATAGAAATTGCTAATGTTCCCTCGATGTTCTAGGAAGAAATGTTGATATTTTGTGTTCCCTGATCTCTGCTTGCTTTCAAGCTTCCCTTGTTCCCTGTTTAATTTGTCTCATGCTCCCTGCTTTATTTTGGGCATGTTCCCCTGTTCCCTGGAACCCCTATATGACCCTCGATTTTGGATCTCCATCTAGGTATAATCATTGGTTTGTTTCGTTCCCTTTCTGACGTAGTACTCTGATCAGTGTCAGACGAAAAGCTTTAATAGTTATTATTATGTTTATTTAGTTCGTTATAGATTTTTGCTCCCATGAAACGAAATGATTCTCTATCTCTATCTTTAAAGAGAAAGTTGAGCGAGATAATTTGTGAGAATTAAAATGACCCGAGAAGAACTCGACCCCACAACCTCTAGCTTCGTACACTCTGGGTTTTTTGACGGCTTGATGGCGCAGTGGCAGTGTACTAGAGTTACAATCTAGAGGTTTTGGATTCGAGTCCTACTCGGGTCATTTTCATACTCACACATGATCTCGATTTATTTTCAGTACCCTACTTCTTCTCAAGAATGTAAATTGTTTGAAATAATATCGTTGCACATGCTCTATCGTTTTAGAATAAAGAGTTATTGTTTCTTGAAATATTGGGAAGGACAAAGTAGCTCTGCTACTCAACCCCTTGGTTGCCATTGCTAAAGAGTGTTGGTTCTAAACCTTTATCATCAAAATATTTTTGGTCTGGGTCAAATCTAAAATCGAAGGGTTGTATAGTTGGCAGTTACTTACAGCCACATGTGTGGCAGTTATTTTCAATTTGAAAACTTAATACTGTAATGGGTGCGACAAACACACAAGGGCCTCTACTTTATTCAACCATGGCCAAACCATGGTAGGGAAATGAGTCTAATTTGACCGCAGCCATTTCAATTCCCAGCTACCTATCTTTAAACCACAGTCAATGATATGAGTTTACCAAATTGTTCAACCATTGGTTGCCATGAAATTTTGGCAGGGGCTGCTACCGTTCCCCTGCTTAAAGACAAGGCCTTTTCTTACTCAGGATAGCACACTAAACAAACACTTACTCATCAAAATGAGCAACCCTCCTCATTTTTAAATCTTAACTGCCCTACTAAATTCAAGTTGTCTTCATACCTGTTCTGTCCTGTTTTTGTTTACCATTTTTCATAACTTTTCGAATCAAATTGAGATATTCGTATTTATCGTGGTCTTCTGGCTTCTGACTTTCCAAATTTTCGTTATTTTCCATCTTTGCCACTTTTTCTGGTGAAGCAGTCAACATTTCCAACCTGAGTATTACCTGTGATAAATTTTGGTTTGATTATCATCTTTTAAAATGTTAAAATCTTAGTGTCTTAAGTCTATTTGTGTTGATGTTTGCTACCAGCAAGGCCTACATTAGTACAGGAGAATAATGTTACTTCATTCTTCTAAATCATGAATCGTAATTGTATTTTAGAGTCTAATCATTTGCGAGTCTGAATTTATAGTCTCATTATAATTATCATAATTTCTATTATAAATATCATAATTTTGACTCGTAGTGAAGGAATTCACAATTCTACTACAATTTGAGGGTGATTTTTAAAACCTTGGCCTTAGCCCTCTTTCACCCTGACTGTGCCCAGCAGTCAGTCAACGATTGGAGTAGCCCTCAGGTTACAGTATATAAACTCAGTTTTCACAAGCAATTTCAGCTCGAGCTCAGTACTGAAAAATGCTCAGCTGAAGGGAAAATTTGAGTACTCAAAATTTGTTTCTTAGAATACTATCTCACAAGTTTTTGCGTATCAAATGATGATGCTCTCTTGCATACAAAGTTTATCAGGGTACTTATATCCACTGAAATCTACTTCTGTATAGCTGCTGCACAATTTTCATGGCCAATTGGATCAGAACTAAAACTTTCAAACTGCTAAGCATTCTTCTATCCAGTACTGGAATTGAAAGTTTTTGTCTTGTCAAGTACTGACTTGCTCATAAAGTAGTTACTTATGATAAAAAATAATGTGTAGGGAGGCAAAACAAGATAGAAAAAGTTGAATGACAATAAAATACATCAAATTGTGCAGTGCCGTGCCTTGCCAATTAACCTTTGCCCCTATCTGATGACTGTATACCCCTGAATCAGGTGGGGCATAAACAATCCTCTAACCCGATAATCAGACTGTAGCACTAGCACTCAAAAGTCCAACAATAGAACAATAGGATAGAAAATTTTTAGATCATATCTTTAGCTTCGTTTTTTTTGCATGACAACGTAACTTTAAGTTTCAAGTCATTAATAAAAAAATGAGTACGATATAAAATGGCTTCGTGCACACGCACAACGGCAACGCGAGGGGTCATCAGACAAAAACTGTCATGCACACTGCAGACTAGTATGAATGGGGCATCATATTTTCCTGAGTAAGGTGTTTGCTTAACTTGTTGCATCCAGTACAGGATATCGACAGATTTCAACTGAACGTAATCAAATACTTTGGAACTCCAAGCAAAGTCACCGAACAAGCTTCACTTCTGTTGTTGTTAGGCCCGCTTTTAGTTTAGGCGCCAAATGAAAGGGAGGAACTGGACAACCGAAAGAAAACAAGGACAGTAAAGACAGATTTAAAAGGTAAGATGAAAATAAGAAGAAATTTTGAATTCCATTTCTCACCACCAAACGACTCTTGGATATTTCTCTACTTTCGCTTTGACTTCTGATCACCGGGCTTTGCACTGGGTTTTGTGACTTGTTTGGAGAATGAACTTGGTGCTGCCACGTACTGTATATTACTTCTACCTACAGCCTTATAAATTCATCCCTACACAAAAACCTACAAAGAAATTCAAGTATTTTGGACTCGCAAATTCCAACAAATATTTCCAAAAGCCTACAATTTCACTAGAAAAGCTGAAAGGTAGACAAATAGCTCAATTTTTTCCTCACAATAAGATTTGTAGAAAAAAATTTTTTTCCAGATACCCAATATTTCACATCAAGCGAACGTTTTACAACCAAGATAATTCATGCAAATATTTCACATTAAGTCTTCCTCAGATTATGTAATAAAAGGTAATCCAAACTTTCTTATCTTCAATTCTAAAATTCAGAAATTTCTTGTCTGAGAAAATCTACCAACCAATTTGGAAATAATATCCACTTTTCAGGATTTCTTCCTTTGGTTTTCCCCGTTACCAAAACGTGATGAAAATCCCACTGTAGGTAGATATCCCTATGAGTGGCAGCACCTGAGTGGAATTTGGCGCCAAATTCTGTTGTTGTTACAAAGCCCGTTGTTGTTGTTGTTACAAAGCCCGGATGAATGCAAATTTCAAAAGGAACCACAGGGCAACCATGTGTCTACAATCCCCGCCAAAAGTAAGTTGGGACACCCTTGCTCTTCGAATACCTTCTCAGAACTTTACTTCCAATCAAACAAGGGCCAACGCCTTTAATTTTGTAGTGGAGGGGCTAAAATTTTTGGGGCTCTAGTACTACACGTACTTCAGGATGTTGAGTCTAATTGTATTAGTTGGAGGGTTTCACTTTAATACAAGAAATATGCGAGGGAAAGTGAAAAATTTGATGTTAAGTGCGTATCTAAGAATAAGAAACTTTTAAGAAACTTTTAGTACTAGAAACTTGTGAAAAATTAAGAAACTTTCAGTACTAGGACCCAAGCTAGGTTTCTTATAAAAAAACGTGTAGGTTCCTTATAAACCGGTTTCTTATAAAAAAAAATACGTGTACAGTGCTATTCAACATAATCATAGAATCAGGGAAGTACCCAGAGCAATGGTCAGTGAATATCCTCTCTACAATCCACAAAGGTGGATGCAAAGACAGCCTAGATAATTACAGAGGAATAAGTGTGAGTTTATGCTTCGGCAAGTTATATGGATCTCTGTTTTCAAATAGACTTGAGGTAAACACGCTTTTTTCAAATTCCACAGTAGTCTGCTATGGTAATTTAACTAAGGAAGCAAAAATCCGAGTCAAGTCTCTCTGAGTCTTCATTTCTGAGTTATGGACGAAAAAGTGATTAGCCCAAACACTACCTGCGCAAAACAGTTCGTTTTCGTCCAACGCGCCGCGTGACGTCAGTTATTGTGCCAAAACTCAGCTGTTTCTCAAAACAATTGAAATCCCTATGGAGTGGCTTTGGAACAACTTACTTCGCGCGGTCATTTAACTTCTTCTACAGGTATTTTAGTGTAAATAAAAGGGTCATGATAATTTCAAATATTCTTCAAAAGAAAAATTTCAATTCGAATTATCATCTCAAAGCGATGGTGCAAACTATACTCTTTTTATTTATAAGAACAATCTTATAAGAACACCAGCCTCAAATTTGGCCAAAACTTAAGAACGAGCTAAGAACAAACCGAAGCTGACCATTTTTGGTTCAATATGAAAATTTGATGGAATAACCATAAGACTGATAAATAATTACGAAACAAGCAGATTGGCAGCACATAGATAATGTCAGATGGTTAAGAGAGTCAAACTTTGCAACAATTTCTTCCAAACCATTGTAAAAGTAAGAACAATTTAAGAACATTTCAGCCTGAAAATGGAGGAATATTTAAGAACAGCCAGCTTCAAATCAATTTTACTAGTTCTTATAAAAAAAGAGTGTACTAGTGAAGTAGTTAGGTTGCCTAGACCATCAAAGTAGGAAGTGCTTCCAGAACTCGATCTGTAAAAAGGAAAACTATTGATTTATTGATATATAATGTATTGTTTCGACAATTTATAGAAAGATGGAGTTTAATGACATATAATTTTCATTCCACGTCCTCAAATACTAGAAAAGTCGGTGTATTGATTGATAGAGAAAAAAATGTGCAGATTAGAAAGGGCCCAAATAAGCGGAAAGCAAAAGATGAAGCAAATAGTCAAGGCATACAATACTATAAGGTAATGCTGTCCTTCCTCGAAAAAGTGGCTTGTGTACACTTGTTTTCGCATCTTAGAAATTCCTTTGAAAGATTTTTAACTTTCTTCTACTTGAACAAATAAATCCTAAGAATCCTGTTTACACGTTTTTTATAAGCTTTTGGCCTTGAGTATTCCGATTTCCTAACCTAATTTTGAGGGGAATTAACTAGCTTTTCTGGCTGTTTCACAATATTTAATTCTAGAAAATGCAGTTATACCCATTGGTTTTCTATAAATTTAAGAGTCGAATTACAAGCCTTAGTTACCTTTAAATAACAGAAAAATACAAACAACAAAATCTAAACACATTCATTTTTTATAAGAAACCGTTGATAAGAAACCGTAAAACCAGATTTTCAAAACTTAAGAAACTTTAGTAGGATATTTTGTTTGAACTAAAAAAGTTAACAAACTTTTTATATTTTTCTTATCAAGAAAAACAACTTCCACACGTCTGTCCCACAGAGTTTTATTTCTAGTTCAGTTTAGTTACATTTGATAAGATATTTTAGCTGTTTTGCGATGAAATTTGCATTTAACTTTTGCTTCTCTATACCAAATTCATGTTTGGCACTGATAGAAAATAGTAAATGAAAATTCACTCATGAAAACTAAATTATTCATTTGAATTTAGGAAACATTTGGGGGAGAATGCTTCAGCCAAATTTCTTAGGTCCATGGTTTTGAAAAAATATTTGTATATTTATGGAACATGCCAGTAATAATAGAATCCATTCTATTTTACCAGAGATCCTAGTTGAATACCTCCCTCCCCCAAATCATAGATAAGACTCTTCAGCCAAATTGCGAGTCATTTATAAATTTGCTCTTACTTGGTGTTATTTGATTGTAAGCTACTTTGGAGGGGCTGCATGACCTACAGCTGGACAGGCCACAAGGGTTTCCTGCTAGATCTGAAAAGCATCCCAACTTATTATTATTACAATGACCATAAATACACAACCTTTTTACCAACTTATGGTAGCCATTTTATGGTAAATGTAAATGAACATTATAAATGAGACAGTGAAAAGGTACACTATTTCTTGTGAATGTTCATCATTTATGGAAAACATTTTGACCAACCTTTTATAAAAAGCTATTTCATAGTTTCATACCCATTAATACGCAATTTAAGATAAAAATCGTACCTATGTTTGGAAAACATTTAATAAATGAGTGGCATATACCTACAATTTTATGCCATGCTCCTTCCCCCTAGGCTCTTACATCTCAAAAAATCAGAAAAGTTTCTTAGAATTGTTTCCGTTTTGAAAGCCTGGGGTTACATACTTCTTTTCGAAAATATGTATATTTTCCTCACCCCATTACCTTTGAAATTCTTCATGACTATCAACCCCCCACCCATCAATGTCAGTTTAATGCAAACTGGAACAAAATCGATACACCTTAAAATAATTAATAATCAGAGGGAAGACAAGGCGTAATAATAAAAAATATCTAATAAGTCTTGCCTTCCCTCTAAACTTGAGTGATACCCGAAAAATTGGGGTTTCGAAGTTGACTAAATTCAGGTAAACACAGCTGATAATATCCTTATTGCATTAGTTGTACCAGTTAAGTACAAGGATGTCTGAGAGATTTTTCATGACACAATGCAAATCAATTTTCAGAAGGGTTAAATTCAAATAAGCATCCCTGAGGCTTCATACTGCCTTGATGGTATGACTACCCAATATGACCAACTGGACTAGAGTTTGTTTTGTTTAGGCCGCCGGTATGGCGTATATGCGAAGGCGGAAGTACCTTTTTGTTTTTCATAGAACCAAAAATAAACTAGTCTGTATTCCTTTCCACGAAAGTCAATAAGTAGATTAAAATTAATTCAAAAAATAATTTCATACTCATATTTGTCTTTTATGAGCCCTGAATCTTTCAGTCACGAGATAATAAACGATTAGAGGCTTCATCGCTCGCATTTTCTTTTGACAATTTTAGCCCATCTTCATTAAATTTCGCTTCTTTCTCGGTCCAGAAAATCGTTTTCTCTCTTTGCATGGCATAGATAAGGCTCAAACTGATATTGTATAACTTCAGGTGGTACTCATCTTTCCTGTAAATAACTTTTTTGGAATGTTTACGAACAACAAGTGATGTTTAAATCGTCTGAAATGACGGACGTGCTCTCTCCTCCATACTGTTCGTCCATGTTGTCAAACTTGAGTTACAACAACTGACGTCACAGGGACAAAATGGAGAAAAGCGAAGCGTTTCGTGTCACGTGGTTTTTTAGCCTCCAAAATGGCACACTATTTTCCAAATATCTCGAGAACGAAACGAAATATCTTTTTCGGGTTTTTCGCAGTAGTCTTAGAATTACTTTCTCTTTCAAATATCAAATTCAAAAAAATCACGACACCCCCACTTTAAGTGAAAAGGCTTCCAAAGCATATTTTGCAGTTAGGAATGTATTACAAAAAGTTGATTTCGATACAAATATTACATTAAACATTTTTGACACAGCTCTACAACCGATTTTAACATACAACAGTGAAATTTGGTCACAACTCAACCCAAGACAGTTCAAAGCAATGAAGACATTGAGCCACCCGAATGAACGTATTCAGTTCATATTTGAATCTCTCCGAAACCCAACACCTTAGAATATGTAAAAGGCATACTGAGTGTAAACATATGTTGCTCAAATTTAGCAGTTTTAGGAGAGTTGTGAAGAATGCCCATGATAATCCATTGTCTTCAAAAACAATTCTTATTTTTCCGCCGTTTGATGAATCTAACTGGGAACAATCTTGTTAGTCGAGCACTTAACGAAAGTTACCACTTGAAAGAAAAAGGCCACTTTAGCTGGATCAACTCCTGCTGCTTATACTTTGAGGCGTTTGTTGGAATTGATTCAAATCCCAGTAAACTAAGAAACATGAAAACGAAACAATTTAAACTGCTTGTGAACCAAATTTTAACTAAGAGCTATGAGACGTCAGCCCTGTACTATAATAAACGATAAATATTTGAGAAGGTGCTAAGCAACATTCCGGTGCAGTGATCACAAGCTGCGAATTAAAGTCGGCAGTAAAGAGAAAATCCCTGTAGAGGAGATAAAATGTCTCATGTGCAACGAGAACGTTATCGAGGATTGTCAACATTTTTAACTACCTGTCCAAAATATGGGACACTACGCACCCAACTCTACATAAAATTTGGACATTCAGTTCCAAATTTCAACTCTATCTCGGCAGAACAAAAATTCATTTATATGTTGTCAAGTGAAAGCCCACATACAGTTCAATGGGTTGCGTGCTTTATTAAAAATGCTTTTGAAACACGATCCACTCCAAGTACGACATGATCTGATCACATTTCCCACATTGTTATCGGTGTTATTAGTGATTATTTTACTATAATTCGTTTACTATAATTCGTTTATTTCTTTTTCGTTCATGGTATTTAGTATATCGTAGTTTAGTTTTATTTCCTTTTTGCTGTGTTAGTATTGATAACGACGCTCCTTGTAAAAGTGTAGCAAGTTATGTTTATATAAATTGAAAATTGAATTGAATACCCTCTGCAATACAAATGATTTCGCAATCTTGGATATAAAAAGTGTGTTGCAAGACACAATCCAAACTTATGGAGTTTAGAATTTACCTGTTGTTTTAGTCAGGGTTCTTAAGGCAGGTAGAAAGGCGAAAATAACCAAATTTGTCAAAAAAACTCAATCTTGGGATTTTTCCAGAAAAACATTTGAAATTCATTATTCTTCAAGAAATTTTAGTGTAATAATGTTTCATGAATACTTTTTGATGTGATTTCTACGTTTTTGTGAGGGGCACCCTGACCTCACACTCCCCGAAATGGCGAAATCGTCAAAAAAAGCGAAGCTTTTTGCTGGGCCGTCCGCCATGTTTACACCTGCTTGAAGGATAATAAACCATACATCAAAGGATTATCGAGAAAGAAAAAACGGCTCCTACTGCCTGCTGCGTTGAATAAATTTATCTTTGCGACGAAGGAATCAATAAAAAGCTAAAAGAGGCGTGAGAAGAGGAACACCGTGACGCAAAAAACAGACAAATATGTTCGATTAATAATTGTTACTAGAATTTCGCCCTGCTAAGCAGGGATAAATCTCTGAGGAAGCCTTGACATATTTGTCTCTTTTTTGCGTCGCGGTGTTTCTCTTTGAAAATGAAACAATGCCGAAAAATTTCATATTTTTGGTAAAACTTATCAAAACTACATAAAAATTACTAATACACCCTTTTAAACCACATCAGTGCATTCTACAGAGCATTAGCTTCAAAATGATGTATGGCAAAACAGTATTGGAACTTATTTACAAGCCCTAATTTTATGGAGCGCATATCCACAATAAGTTCTTTTATTTTCCTTTTCCATGGTGAAGGACAGGAATTTTTCAAACTTGACATTGAAATATAATTCAAAATAATGAATAACATAACCAAAAATCTTCATTGTAACCCATTGATATCTATCCATGCCCCACTGACAGGCACCATCACCAGTACCCCACTCAACACCCACTTAACATCGTGCGGCAACTAAGGGCGCGAAAGCCGGCCACCATCCGACACCCACAGCACGGAGCACCAGTCTGCAGCCTGACACACACTCACATAGGACTAACACAAGTCACAGCCGGCAAGATGCAAACTTATCGGCGAGACTTAGACAAAAAAAGCACCGTCTCAACAGTGGGAGCTACTAAATTCTGGACAAAAAAAAAGAGTTAACAGCAAAAAACTGTTAACAAATCTATAGAACGAAGGGCTTAATCTCAGAAGATCGTAGCAACAAGGCTACTCTGCTTCTTACAATACCCCGTTCCTTATTTAAGTCGTCTGCAAAGGATTTATCTCTGGAAATTTTAGATTTTGGTTCGTGTAGCACCTCGGAAGTTCTTCTCTTCCTCGATGCATTGGGACGCAGGAGTGAACGAATGTCCACCCTATTCTTGCTCGCCTTGATATCTTCATTGTAACCCATCTTTCCATCTATATGTATATCTATCTATCTATCTATATATATATCTATCTATCTATCTCTCTATCTATCTATCTATCTATCTATCTATCTATCTATCTATCTATCTATCTATCTATCTATCTATCTATCTATATATATATCTATCTATCTATCTATCTATGGGCATTGATATCTTCATTGTAACCCATAGATAGATAGATAGATAGATATATATATAGATAGATAGATAGATAGATAGATAGATAGATAGATAGATAGATAGATAGAGAGATAGATAGATAGATATATATATAGATAGATAGATAGATATACATATAGATGGAAAGATAGATATATATATAGATAGATAGATAGATATATATATAGATAGATAGATAGATATATATATATAGATAGATAAATGTATAGATAGATAGATGTATAGATAGATAGATGGATAGATAGATAGGTATATAGATAGATAGATAGATAGATAGATAGATAGATAGATAGATGGATAGATAGATAGATAGATTGATTGATAGATAGATAGATGGATAGATGGATAGATAGATAGATAGATAGATAGATAGATGGATAGATATTTATTGGATTCAGACATTCTACAATCAGCTGTTAGGTCTTCCTTTTCTTGCTCATTCATTTTCTCTCAGAAGTTCCTTTCTCAACATTAAAACGTAATGGCAAAACGTAGGTGTCGGTATCACCTATTGCCGTAGTTGAATGTCAGTTAGATTTATCAAACGGTTGAAATACACGAGCATTCATAATTATTACTGATATTGAATACTTAAATCTGCGACACGACTGTATCAACCCCTACACCAATACAATACAAGGTCATTAGAAATATATGATATTGAATAGCTACTTTTATAAATCTGGATTATTGAACTTCGAGAATTGTCTGGATTCACTTACCTAGCCTTTTCTGATATAATTGTATTTACGTATCACTGAATTACATTTTCTCAGGGGAGTTCACTTTTAACGTTTAGAATAGCCAAGCCGTACGATCTTTTTTATGTTGCTTTATAATGTTCATGAATTCTTTGATGAGCTTGATGAGCTCTTCTGTGACTTTAAGATAGGAGACGATTGCGTAAGCATCAAACTCAGAGTCACATGATAACATGTCTGTTTCTTAAATATAGTTTCTACTATAAAACTGAAACTATTATCACCATATATCCAAAAACATGTACAATGCTTTTGGGACGCCCAGTAGTTTCTGTTTGTCATCACTTCCCACCAAATTTTATGGCGAAAACAAAACACATCAACAGCTTTTCGGGAACTTTCACATGTATAGTTAAGATTTATTGATTTGATTAGCTAGATCACGTGACCAAAAATTAATTTCAGCGAAATTCAAAAAAATCATACATAATTCAAAAGCTCTTTAAACGTAAAGTAGAGAACTGTTATTTGTTTTCTGCTAGTGGAAACTGATAAAAAGTTGTCAATGGTTAGGCGAAAATCAGTGTATGAGACCACTGATCTCAAAATTAAGACTGGATCGATCATTCTTTTCTTTCTGGAGCCAAATGTTTGAAGCCAATAGCTTTGGTTTGCACTTGGCCTCCCAATATGGCTGCCAAAGAAATTATGCTGACTTGATTCTTTGTAAAACAAAAGCTGCACGATTTTTCATTCTCATGTTGATTATTCATAACATTCCAAAAATCTTCAAAGAAAAAGGCACTCCCTTGCGTAATCTCGTTGTATTGAATAGACCTCTTTCAAAATGACGTAGAATATGTCTGAAAGTGAGGCAAGTGGTGTGATTCCCTGTCGAGCAAGAATTCTTCATCATATCATTGTGCTAAAAGCACGACGACAAAGCAATTTCATGCGTTTCTAGGAGTAATGCACGCCTTTGAGATTAAGATCAACATGATATCGAGGATAGAGATGTTCCTAGCAGTATTTCAAAAGAATTGACGTCATTGTCAAAGTCGTCTATTGGGCCTCCCAATATGGCTGCCAATCGATTTCATTTCAGAACGACAGATGGTCGATCCAGTCTTTCTGTTGAGATCAGTGGTATGAAAATTTCAGAAAAGCTATCTGGTCGTTTTTGCAGCTCGCCACCATACCTATCAGAATCAAGCAAGACACCAAATATTAGCATGTTTGGAAGATTGCTAGACTATATGCCCTGCCTAGTAGCTACTCTTGAGGCTGTTCAGCACTGTAGGAATATACCATCTGTACTGTGGAGGATATTCAGTGCTATGGAGGGAAACCGCAAGCACTTTGAGTATCAGCTCCCCAGTGCTAGATATCTCCAAACACAGTACTGATGGTATCCTCCCACAGAACCGATAGTATCCCCCACAGTAGCTACTGATGATATCCCCTCACAGTACTAGAGACTTTAGGCCGACTTTATACTGCTTAGATGTCTCCCGTGGTGAATTTGGTTTCAAGAAACACCAGGTTGATTCGTTAAGACCAAACAATTTAGATTTATGTTTTAAATTGAAGTTTTACCTTTTGAGGGTCTGTATAACACCTGCCGAGTTAGTTTTCTACAATGGAAAATGACCCAAGTAGTATTCAAGCCCAGAACAGACTGAGTAATCGGGGTATTACCTTAAACATTCTCCCACTACAGCTTCCGCTAATTTTGAGCTGTAGTCAACTCGGCCGTTGATTAGGCATAACCCAATTTTTCAAATCGAGCTGCAGGTCACAACTGACTTTTCAACTTTTCCGCACTTATTGAGCCGCTAGAGCCGTACAGCCCCCCCCCCCCCCCCCACAGCCAATGTTAAAGACGATTTGGTCTGCACCGTTTCCTAAAACAGAAAACTACGCGGAGTTTCTGTTAAAAAAAGGAATTTAGCTTGTGTAGAAATAAGGTGCTAGGGAACAAGGCAAAGAAATAGATATCATCGTGACAGAATTCCCGATTGTTTATTTAAGAGCTTTAGTTAGAAGAAATAGAAATAAAAGGTCTGAAAATCTGACTACGGCTTGAGCAGCACTGGTTGAGTCTGCATCCGCCCCTGAGCATTTGGCTAGGATATTATCTGTTAAGTAATGATGTACCAAGTCACTGTTTTGGGTAATCTTGTTTGGGTCATTTTTCATCGAAAAACCCACATAATTTTACTCTATATACCTCTTATCGGGGTCGATGCCCCTGCTGGGAAATTTTAAACACAAATAAAGTGGTTTTAGATATCCTTGATGAAGGATTTCATCTTTTTCAGCTCTCGCTTGATTGTTCTTCTTGTATCTTCCATTCCGTGACCGTAGACGAAAGGATCAACAAAAGTATTGACTTGAGCAAGGAAGATGGAAACTATTCGGAAACTGGACTGCACACTCACTCCTGTAAACGCCGTGGTAAACATGTAGATACCCAAAGGGCACATGCATACCACATACAGCACGACAACAGCACTGGCTGCAATACTTGCCTTTAACTGCCTCTTTCTGAAATCATGAGCTTCTGCCTGTGAGCCAAAGCTGCAACCGGGTTGGTTTCTGATCAGCCTTCGTGCCACTAGATAGAGGTTGATTTGAGTGTAGACGAGGCAGGTAGTACTGAACATGATGACGCTTCCATACAAGACATTTGCAAATCTGGACATAGGAATATTCTCGGTCGAATTCGACTTGTAGCGCTTTTCATCTGCCAGAGCACCCACCACAGCAAACAGCCATATCCCACACAATGCTATTTTCACACGTTTGTGCGATAGAATTTGGTATACGCGAAGACAGTGAACACAGGTTATATACCTTTCGATAGAGAGTGCAATAATGCTGCCACTAGATGCAATCAAAGTTAAGGTGCCGACAAATCCGGCGAAATTTCTTAGGACTTGTCAAAAAGCGTCGGTTGTGTTTAACTTGGACAGCAAGGCTACAAAGAGGGTGAAAGCCACCAATGTTATCTGCATGCAATCAGAAACAGTTAGACTCAGTAATATCTTATGCCGTGGAAGTCTTAGTCGGTAGTTTGAAATTAGAATTTTAAAGATCAAAAGGTTGAATGGCAACGCAACGACTACTAAAATGCAAGATAAAACAGCAGGAAGTCTAAGGACACACGGATAAGCAATAATTGTATTATTTGTTGACATCGTTGTCCTGCCAAAAGCAAAGATTCATCCTAATGGCTTGACGGACCTTTTCTTGTACCACATGCTCTCATTAAAGTTTAATTGTTGTTCTCTGAGATGGAACGCTCTGTAAAGGTGTACTTACGCTAGTCAAGTCCGCAGTCTCAGAGCTGTTCAAAGTGATGGTGTCAACAAGTCATTTACTTACAAACCAACTCAACAACCAATTTACAAAGCAACGCTTCAAATGGAGAGCATATGGTGAAATGCATACCTGCCCTTTCAAATCCTACACATCCCAGAATCGGAGCGAGAGCGGTGTCTCTAGTCAAAAAAACACCTGACAGTACTGAATATCCTCCACAGTACTGAACATCCTCCATAGTACTGACCATCCTCCATAGTACTGAACATCCTCCATAGTACTGAACATCCTCCACAGTACTGAACACCCTCCACAGTACTAAATATCCTGCACATTACTAAATATCCTTCTTCCCATAGTACTACAAACCATAAGGGAGTCTAAGAAATCTCGCTGAGAAGATGTTTTTGGATAGCAAGCATCTGCTTTTGATACACTTACGTAATTATCAAATAAACGAAACAGCCTTGGTCCAGATTGATTTGATCATCTTAGCCTTATAATATCGTTTGGTTTCTAAGGACAGCATGAGGCAGAGGGTTAAAAATGGATCAAAAAACATAATCTAAATTATTTTGACCGAACAAATTATCAAAATGAGACCGTGAACGTGGCTATAGCGAAGCGTAGGGTGCGTAGTTTTAAAAGATGAGGTTTTTAAAAGATGAGCTAGATAAGGTTTTCAAAGCAGTGTTTGCGAGAGTGACGACCCTCCCTAGCATTAAGTGGCTTAGTCTCCAACAATAAATATGCCTACAATGATTGGGCCTAAGGAAGATCCTTGCGATACCCTGAGTTTTATTTCAATCTATTCGCGTTAGCCAGTTGAGATGATTTTATCTGAATTTCTATTTGATTTGATAAAACCCTTGACATGATCTTAAGGTTGGTAATGGACCTGTAAGAAAAGTAATGGGGTAAAATAAGATCATAAAACAGCAATGGGGTTGTAAAAGAGAACTAATCATACCAATTTGATTATGTGATAAGAACAGAAATATTAATGGACCTAAGAGTGATCCTTGTTATACCCCTAGTGTCATCTGTCAGTATCGGCTGAGTTAATTCAATTCAACTTCTGTTTGATTCCACAAACCCCTGACACGATATTTTAATAGAGTTCTATCTCCCCGCATGAGATTAAACTCAACGTAAGATAATTGTAAAATCAAATTGAAATGGATCAATGGTCTCAACCACATTGAAAGGTGGAAATAACACGAAGGGTACCGCAAGGCTCAGTCTTAGGCCCATTGCTGCTTTTGACTCCTACCACAAGGATCATACTCTTAGTCCATTACTCTTTTCTGTTCTTTGCACATAATCAAGCTAGTATGGGTTTTACTTTTCCAGTATAAAAGAAGATCAATATGCAGAAAAACAAATTATTGACTGGTTCTATTACTCATACTAAAGCTGCCATTAAATATTAAGTAACACCTTGGATTAATTCCAAGAAATATTTGATGAAATTACAGCAAATCATCCCTCCAAATAGATCCCGGCATGAGATAGGCCCGACAATTAACCAAATACCTCAGCAGCTCTAAATGATTAATTTTTCCCAGATGATTTCTCAGATTTCGCTCAGAAAGCCACCTTAGATACCAGAGTCTCGAGAAAGGGGCTGAACAAAATGGAAAATAGGCTCATTCAATTGGCAGCGAATATACCCCTCTCTTCACGCTCTTGTACCAAGTTTATTCGAAATGAGAGTTACTACAAGCTCGTTTCATTTGTCTTTGATGTCTTTGCGTGGCATAAAAGATCCTTTATGAGACTTACTCCTTTACTAAGCTAAAATGCCATATGACTTCTAAAGTTTCAAAGATACACCAACTTGTAAGGATCCATGGTATAATTCGAAAGGAGGCTTACTTCTTTAGAGAAAATTGAAATTGAAATTCGTGTGAAAAATGACAGAAACAGTTTTTACAGTTTTGCTAGGATGCATAGAACAAAAATTAGAAAGGGCGTTGCCAGCGTTTTACGGAGGTTTGAAGGGCGTGGCTCCGAAAACTTTTCCGAGCCCCCATTACTAATTTCTCTAAATGCCCCTCCCCAAATTATCTTTAATTATATAATAGCACCTTTTATAATAGCCATTTTTTTTCTTCATCATATTTTTCAATTATTAAATTCATGGATGAAAGTACTAAGCACTGCCTGGTCGGGATTTGAAAAGAATATAAATTCTATATTTTAGGTTGAATCTGATTTAGTTAATGTATTTGCTTTATTGCAAATTTTGTTATGTAAAAAGGGACTTCTTGGCTATCGGTATCGTTATTTTCTAATTATATAATAGCATCTTTAATTTTTAAGTAACTATTCGTCGATAAGACAAAAACTTAAGCAATTCCAGTACTGGATAGAGAAATGCTAAGCAATTTGACAATTTTAGTTCTGATCCGATTAGCAATGAAAATCGTGCAGCAGCTATAGAGAAGTACTTTACAGTGGATATTGGTATCCTCGCACACTTTCGTATGCAAGATACCACCTACATTTGTTGTACAACAACTTGTGAGATAGTATTCTAAGAATCAATTTTTTAAGCAATTTTGAGTACTCAAATTTGCCCTCCAGCAAAACAATTTAGAGGGTGGGACAGATCCTAATGCCTAGCACTGAAAGTATCAAAAATCCCAATCTCAATTCACCTTTTCATTCCCAAATGCCAGTCAAAAGAAGTCCAATCCCCTATTAATAAAAAGGCGGACCCGACCCAGTCCCCAATTTATCCCTTCCTCAACCTTGTGTAATATCCCGATTGTAACTGAAACGGTGAACAGTATTTTGAATGCGGACTCGGTTCGTACTTGGAAATGTAAATATATTGGAGATTCCAATAAGTTGCAAGCTGCCATGGTTGATTATCTCTCTCAGGTGGAAGCAGTTGCAAATTCAAACAAGACTGAAACCTGTCACTCATGCGCCTTTCAAACAACCTCGGCCGTTGAATAATGCATTACTTAAAACTACGAGCTCCACACGCTTTTTATCAGTCACCGCTTTTAAGTTAGTAGAGTACGTATAACTTTATAAGCAAGTAGTAAGTTGTTCGACAAGTAGTTAGAGGAAACCAAAAGTTCTTATCACCACTTTGCTACAACTTCCATCCCTGGGACAAAAGCTACTTGCTATTGATCTAGCTCACAGAAGCATTAGGTAACATTTGTTAAGTCTGCAGTATAACTTAGTCTTGATTTGAACCCAAGACCTTTCAAACACTCTACCACCAGGCCACTAAGCAAGAACATGATCACGATGAGCTGTAAGGGTGTTCAGTATTTAGGGGATATCACCAGCACTGTAGAAAGGATACCATAAGTATTGTGGAGGGTATCGAGTACTGCGGGGTGTGTCATCATGAGTACTGTGGAGGTAATACCAATAGTGCTAAAGGTATCCTTCCATAGTACTGATGGTATCCCCTGCAGTACTGAACATCCTTCACATTACTCTGGTATCCCTCCACAGTAGTAAACCTCCAATGTACTTACAGTATCCCCCCACAGCACTGAAAATCCTCCTATGTACTGAAGGTATCCCCTGCAGCACTGAACATCCTCTACAGTATCACCTTTTACGATACTGCACGACGTTCGCCAGGGTTTCTACTTCATTTTCTGAGATTTACAAAATTTTAAAGAATTCTAGACCATATAATTTAAGCTTTTTGAGATTTTTTAAGATCTCTAAACATTACAAGTCCATTTCAAGTGAATCCCTTTGCCTGAAATTAGCTACTTATAAAAAATGGCGTCAGTGAAAAATGACGAACCGATAAAGCGAAACACCGACCCCCCCGTAAAAACATGTACAGATTGCGAAGGTTGGTTGATTAATCGCAGTTCTTATTATCAGATGCTGTTACCAGTGCCTGAGAAGAAACACAGAAAGCCATCGCGATGAGGCGCGATTACAGAAGGCTTGTTAAGTTGTAAAATCAGCATTTATTTCTGTCTGAATAATGCGCTGCACACACGCACGAGTAAACACGATAGATACGACACAGATACGTTTCGCTCGCTTTGGCTTGAAGTATCAGAATAGATAATATCGCTGGATGAGAGTAGGACGTTGCAATGCCTAAAGCTTGGTGTTTACTACGCAAAGGTAAGCGTTTATAATAGATCTAGCTTCATCCTAGCATCAGTGCTCGATATACTTGAGTGTAGAGCAATTAAGAAGTGTGAATCAATGTATTCCCTTCAGCTCTAGATCTAACTTCCGAAATATAAACATGATTGTGAGCAGTCCTAGATGTATCCGAATTACATACTATCTTAATGGAATATTCATGTAGCTACATGTTCTAATGAAAAGACGTTCTTTCACAACAGGTTTGTCCCCCACTATACATTTTTGCTTTATGGCTAAGGCATAGTTTTACTACGCAAAGGTAAGGGTTTACAATTAAAGTTTTTATAACATAAGAATGGCCGTGCGGAACTCCAGATAATTTCAAAAAGTACATAATATCTTATCAAAGACGTTCCTTCACAATAGGTTTGTCCCCTATCGCAACTTTTTCCTAATACCTAAAGCATGGTGTTTACTACGCGAAGGTGAGCGTTTATATTAGACATATAGATTTTGTAATACAAACATGGCCACGCACAGTCCCAGAAAATTGCCAAAACTTTATACTTTCTGAATAGGAAATTCATGTGAAATGGGTTCATCCCCCACTACAACGCTTTTGCTTAATGCCTAAAGCTAATTCTTATTACGCAAAGGTATGGGTTTATAGATCTACCTTAAAAGCATGACCATGTTTAATTTCCAAAACTATATTTCTAACATGATTTTCAGGCAAGATGGGTTTGTCGCACTTGATAATTTATTGCCTAATGCCTAAGACTTGGTGTTTACTACGCAAAGGTAGGGTTTTATGGTTCCAGAACAGTCTTTGATGGATACAGAACTTGAGGATTGTGACTATAACAATTAATTATGACAATTAATGAAAATATGCGCTTAAATTAAAGCTTCTCAGCCATGAAAACACTTTTACGCCCAACGTATCAGTTATATCTCCCTAGCGAACAACACTCTTTTCTTACCAGCCTCAAACTGCCTTTCCTAAGTTTCAGTTTCACTATTTCAAATATCACGCATTAGTCACTTATTCGAATAATAGTTCCATGCGAAATACACATAATCATTGGACAATTCATAAACTAATGTTTTGTGTTTCACCAATTTGATTTCACCTCATTTCTTAACGATCCACAACGAGTGTAAAACGATATTGCAACGCCTATGAACGATTTCATACGATTCTTAACGAACTATGAGATTTAAATAACATTCTCGTAACAGAAAACAGCACCTCCAAACCAGAGCCAAGAAATGATTTCAAACCATAAAAGACAAAATGACTGACATTCGGTTGTTTTTCAGGTCATACAAAGGTAAAAGACGAAGAGAAGAAAGAAACAGAAATAATAAAGGTTTGTTAACTTCAAGAGTCTTTTATGTCGTTTTGAGGGGCTCAGAAAGGTCTGTGGTGTGCATCTGTAAACAGCTGCTTGGTGTTGGGGATGCTGGATGGTGTGGGTTCTACAACACACTATGTTGAAGGGGGTCCTGAATCACCCAGCACTGCAATAACCAGAAATCCCAATCCTAATTAAGAAAAATGGATAAACTCACAATTTTGACGTGTTTTACAGTCCCAATCCCAGTTTACTTTTTTCATTGCCAAATTTCAGTCCCAAGAAGTCCAATCCCATTTTCGCAGTTCCAAATCCCAGTTCCCAATTTACCTCTTCATGACCCTTTCTACACTGCATAATACTAATACTCAAATCTAATACAAGGACAGAATTGGTTGGGATATCTCTGTCTGTCTTCGTTGTAATAGTGAAATAGGCCTAATCGCATGTTACGTTCAAAGTCAAAAATGTACTTTTACAGTAGATTGAAGATGCCTTAGATGCCTTCAAAATGCTTTGGAAAAAGGCAATGCAATGTAAGGCAATTATTTCAGTAGCGAGGCCGTGATTTCAGTAATGAGGCCATGATTTCAGTATAGCGAGGCAATGATTTAAGTAACGAGGTAGTGATTACATTGCCTGATTTGACCAGCTTAGCTTTTTTAATCAGAATAACAGAAATCAAATAAACATTGTGATTTGATTTCCATTGAGATCAACTTCTTCAGGTCAAATTAAACCAAATTGAATAAACATCATTATTGTGGCAATTCCATCGCGAAGGCGCATAGGACCGCAGCGCTAACCACATAGTGTTGTGATGTATACCTTCGGATTATGGTGGTTACATCGTTTTTATTCTAGACATTCTTTAGATGTTTCTTATGTAACAGGAAACTGATTTATTCTAGGTGTGTTACTCCGCTTATGTATCTTTGTTCTGATTGGTAGCTTTTTACTTTATTTAACCGGAAAAACTCGTTATTGAACCTTATATGGCTAATTGTATGCAGGATTCCTTCCGTTTGTAAAACATGTTGTAACTTGAGTTAAGCGTATCTTGTATCAGTCTTTCTTGAGTATCGAAAAGTATGTACACGAATTTGATAGCGATATGAGTTTTGATAGCGAAATTTGTTCTTATTCTTGAGTGATTTCTGAGATATAACTATAAAAAGAATCAGGGAGAGAGCCTTTAAATCTCCAACAATTATGAATAATGCAGAGGAATTACGCATAATTATGCAAATTTAATAATCATCATAATCAATAATGCATGGCTTGATGTGATTTTATCTAAAGGGATTTATCCAAAAGACTCAGAAATAAAAACAATTTGAAATGGAAGAAAATAATGGCTGAATAACATGACTATCTTTTCGATGTCCGTTTCATTGTTTATTCTGATAAAATCAGATTCATCGCTCTTCCGTGCATATATCGCTCCATTTCTCGACTACACATAATTCCAGTTCTTCTCTTTCTTCCGTCCTCTGACCAAATACAGCAATTCCTTGTTTTGTTTTGTTAAACTTTCGTTTATGTAGACTTTGCATTGCGAATGAGTTTTCAAGCCAAGACTTTCTCCATTGATAGGCTTCTTAACACGCTTCTTTGCCTTGAGAAAAGCTGTTGCTGTTTTCCTGTTCACGAATTTGCTAATGATCGGGGCATCTTGTTTTTTCCCGAGTCTGTGGCAAGCCTGAACGTCTTCGGCGTCAACGTCAATGTCGAGGATCGAGCCCAACTTTAAGATCAAACTTTCTGTGTCTTCATTTTCCTCTTGTGGAATTCCGCTTACTTCGACACAGTCCCGTCTACCATATTGTTCGAGATCATTAAAATCTTTTTTGGTTATTTCCAGGGCTCTTTTAACGTGTTTTACTTCTCGCTCAGGGAAACATGACCCCCCCCCCCCCCCCCCCCCCTATATGACCCTCGTTAATTTAGCAGAAAATAGATCAATCTCGAACAGATATTTAGCCACCTAGAGCAAACAACGACTAGTGGGAGGGCCTTTTTCAATGCCTATCAAATCAATTGTTTAGATTATTTCTATTTATCATGATATTTGATAAAAATATAAAGAAATAGGTATTTATATTTAATTTCATGGGTCTTCTTCGGAGATAAGTAGCGAATCCAGATTCCATTTCTCTTGCATGATCATGAGATGAATTTTTGGAAAGCGAAGGAGATTGGACAGCAGGCAAAAATAATAAGATATGCAAAGGCAAACACCAATTCAATAGGAGGATTGGACAATATTTGTTCCCCATTGAGACAATGGCCAGCCTATCACTTAATCTGCGGTTAGCATAAGATAGTCAATAAGAATTTAAAGACAGTCGTTTCGTGTGAAAGACGGTGTGACTAATTGCTGAGGGTTCACCTTACGTAATTTTATCACGCACCTTCGCTGAGCCAAAGACAGTTATAAACAAGAAATAACGGCAAAGGCGCAAACATGGTGAACTCCGCAGCAAAAAACCGACAGAAACAAAATCAGAGCTCAAGAAAAGCTAACAAAGGTAAAATTTCACAAATCTCTGATAATGATTTTCTGCAAATTTACGGGCAAATCACATCAATAACTCCCTAAGATAAGAATCTCGTACACTCTTCCTGGAAATCCTATCGTTCAAGGCAAAATCCCTTGAAAATCTCCAGAAATCTTTTAATTCTTCAAAAACTCTCGTACGCTTTCAAAGAGAGTGAAATTTCCCTTGTTTTAATGGATTGCCTGGCCACATCGGAGTGAAAGCATAGGCCTATTTTGTTAGGTTCCCATCGTGTCGAATAGGTAACGTTGTCCGCTCATGTTGTCGTGTTGATGGGCACACTTGGCTAGATAGATAGTTTTTCGTAACTCTCCAAAATCTACCTAGTTTTGAACTTAAACAATTATCTTATTTAGGTCCTTGTTTGCTGGCTTATTGGGCAGCCTAGAGCTGGGGACAATCTACAATTCATAAGAGTGCCACGCCCTTTTTCTTTCCCCCATTTTCTTATCCTGAACTACTACACATATTTTTTATAAGAAAACTTCTCCAGTGCTGAGTCTCTCTTAAGTTTTTTCAAATTTTGAGTACTCAACGTTACCTACCTACTGAAAGATTTCCACTACTACATATAAATTTTGATTAATAAAAGTTTTCTAAATTTCATTGATTCGCAAATACACAAATACAATTTTCCAAAAGGAACAGTAAATTTTGTTTGATGCTCTGATGTTCTTATTTTCTCTATGTTCTCAATTTGAAATTACCCCTCAGTATTCTTACAAAGTGTGTTATTTCAAAGAAAAAGAGAACATTAAAGCACTGTACATTTCAAAACTAAACTGGATATGAAGTTCAGCTCTTTTATATAGCCAACAATATGTATAGAGTTCTAGCCTCTTTGTCGGGGAACCTACCCCCTCCCCCCCCCCAGGGAAATCTTGGGGAGGCTCCTGAAATAACAGCATATTCTTGATAAGCAGGGATAAGAAATAAGCATATAGGAGAACTTTTTAGGGAAAAGATAGATAGCTGCTATCATTCTGAAACCATACTGTTGAAGCTTTCTGTCTAACACCAATTCAATGGGGGCACTAAAGGGGGCAGAGGAGCTTATTTTCCCATTGGAGCATAGATAATATTAGATTTTCATTGTCAAATGAAATGATTACACCTAGACTTGGATCGAAATTGGCCAATCAGAAAGGAGATGAATGATTAGTACGCTGAGAAAAAACCATTTATGAATGGTAATTCTCCATTATTAGTTATTTTTCTTTTTCCTTTGATAGAATACCCTGAGAAATGCCTATTATGCCCTCTCTTCTAGAAATTTCACCAAATAAAGCAGCAAGCGCCGACAAGAAGACTACAAACTATATTATCATTGCAGCCATTGGAGCAATTTGTCTCGGTCTGATAGCAACAAGAACAGACCTCCTGTCTTCTTTGATGCGGCAAGAAAGCAAAACTGACAGTAGCAGTATAAAGCAGAACAGGGATGTATTCATGAAAGCCATAACCAATAAGTTTGACAGCAAAATAGCAAAAGAGTTGAAAAAAGCTCAAAAAGTTTTAGACCAAGGAAATTTTGAAAAGGCATTTCAAGAATTCAGCTTTTTATCGACAAAATATAAAAGCAGTCCACGTGCCCGATTCGGCAAGGCCCAGGCCCTCGACCAGAAAGCGGATAGTCAGAGAAGCAACAGCCTCGTTTTGGAAGCAGCTGAAATTTATAAAGAGGCTTCGGAAATCGAGGGATGCCCTGATGAACTGAAAAAGTTTGCGCTGAAAAGAATGGCAAATCGGCTAGAATTTCTGGGAAAAAGCGGCCGGGCTGCAAGAGTTTATGAACTGCTAAGTGTTCATTTTCCAAATGATGCTGAAATCTTAAACGATTTCGGAATACAACTTCTTGTTGCTGGTGACACCAATAAAGCTTTGAAAATTTTCAAGAAGGTAAGTACACTCTTTTTTTTATAAGAACAATTTTATAAGAACACGAGCCTCAAATTTGGCCATAACTTAAGAACAAGCTAAGAACAAACCGAAGCTGACCATTTTTGGCTCAATATAAAAATTTTATGAAATAACCACAAGTCTGAAAAAAATTAAAAAAAAACAAGCAGATTGACAGCACACAGATAATGCCAGATGGTCAAGAGAGTCAAACTTTGCAACAATTAACACTACTGATAGCAAATAAGGCTTCCCAACAATTGTAAAACTAAGAACAATTTAAGAACATTTCAGGCTGAAAATAGAGGAATATTTAAGAACAGCCAGCTTCAAATCAAATTTACTGGCTCTTATAAAAAAAGAGTGTATTTTACTTTATCAAGCTACAGGCCCATAAGAAGCAGGGGGCTGGGGGGCCTAATAATCACCAGAACAATGGTTGTACATCATCAAAATATGAGGTCATATACTGATTTCTATTGCTTAGCCCCCCAAATCCTTGAATCCTACCTATGGTGCTTAGCTAGACTTACTTGACTTCTCAAAGTACTCAGGACTCAGGAGAGCCTGGTCAGGCTTACTACCCAGTGGCGGTTTTAGGTGGGGGCCAAGGGGGCCATGGCCCCAGGCCTCGCGCTTTTTTTGACCAAAAAGGGCCCCGCAAAAGAAAAAAAAATGCAAAATACAGTATAGATAACGTCAAATATGGTCACAGCAAGGGCCTCTAGAGGTCTTTGGCCCCGGGCCCCGCAGTGTCTAAAACCGCCCCTGTTACTACCACAGCTTGCTTTCATTAGACCCTGTCTCTTGGTCTTGTATTTTTGTTCTGCTATAAATTGAGCCCTACTTACAGTGCCACAAAGCATGATAAATGAAACAATTATCATTTTGTGTGTTTTTATCCGTTGCCCATTTGGGCTTTACTGATTATGTATGTAGATGTACACTCACGTATTAAAAGAATTCGAACGACGACGAGAAAATGGCGATTTTTTGTCTCCCCCCTCCCTTAGGCCCAAAAGTTTGTTGAAAGTTTTTATCCCTTCCCCAGTCTCCTTATTCAAAATTTTCGCGCCAAACTAAAAACAATTGCTCGCGTCATCCGAAGTGGTCGAGTTTAGTTTGCTGTGAGAGTTTTGAAAAGTTTTACAGGTTTAGAAAGATGATTAGGCCGGTAAACAAAATTTCAAATAAAAAATCAATGTGCACTGAAATATCAGTCATAAACTGGGGATTTTTCTGAAGAAATCTCAACAAATAATGGCTTAAACGAATTCTGGTGAGTTTGCAATTCAGAATTTTAATTTAAAGTTCGGGAATCCTTCGTTAAGTCGAGGGATGAAAGAAATAAACTCGGGGCCGTTGAGGATGAATGCAAAATTTAAAACTTTGATTTCTGATCCAAGAAAGCAAATTGTATTTATTTGGTTAATGTCTGAATGAATGCGGTCCAAAATGTTATGATTAAGGGTCCGTTTCCAATGCTTCAAATTTCAATTAAAGTTTCCAGAAATTCTGTTGCAAAACCAATTTATTTTAACTGTTTTGTACTTTAATTCAAGATCTAAATTAATTTTGGAAAGCCTCTCGTCCGTTTCACAGATTTGCTCAGGTATTTGCTCGGCATCTTAATGCTCAAATTATTATGAAATAACATCATTTTGAAACTTATTTCTTACTGCATATGATGAATTGCAAATAAAAATAAAAAAGCCCGAGATTCCCTCCAAATTTGAAACGTTTTATTCATGTACCCCCTTCTCTATTTGAGTCTTTCAATTTATCAATGGTCGCTGAAAATGTAGGCCTGAAATGAATTAAAGACTTGATAATCTCATTATAATTGTTGTTTAAAGAAAGCTAAGGTCCCTTCCTTTCATTTTATCCAAAATATCACTCCTGTACCATGTAAAGTAGTCATAAATTGCTTCTTAAATCTGGGCCTAATTTGAGTTCAGGACGTTTCGGTTGTAATTTAACCTCCTCGTTCGAATTCTTTTCATACTGGAGTGTAGATCCCTATATGGCCGTTCATGGTCCATGATTGATAAAGCCTCATGGTTGAAATACAGATTATAGAGCAATTTCATCTCCCCTGGGTATACGCTTGTATATATTTGTCTGCATTCTTACCACGTTGAATTTACGCTACCTTGCATACTAGTCTACGTTTTCTAAGTTAGGCTTCTTCTACGTTGGTAAACGTTTTTATCATAAACCCTGTAGAAACAAGGCCTAACTTTTTCAACCATTCTAGGCTCTACAAATAAACCCTACGGATGGGTGTGCAAAGTCTCACGTGGGTTTCATCTTGAAATCAGAAGAAAAGCTAGAAGAGTCAATTCCTTATTTCGAAGAAGGCCTAAAAAGCGGAGAACCGAGATCAGGCTCGAGTAAATTTTACTACCATCTAGGAGATGCTTACCAACGTCTCGGAAATTATTCAGCTGTAAGTTTTTCTACAGTGAATTTCTATTGTGCTGATCCTTGATTAGTACAGAGCTGCAGAAATCGAGAAAATTTGGGAACAGCAGTAGTAGCTATAGTTGGATTTTCAAGCCTAGTATTTTTCGTTCTTCTAGTTTAGACTCTAAGATAGAATTCTGTTATTTCGTCCAGTTTGAGCAGCAGTCAGAATTTTTGCTGGATCCGCCCCTGAACATCTAGTCAAACGTATTACTGTTTGAAACTCTTGGATCACAGGAAGATTAAACCTGGAGACACATGAATGGTAGAATTTGAGTAATACAGTGTTCCCTTCTCTCGCATTTCTCATACTTTTTTCATATAGCCAGAAAAATCGGAAGCATAGTCAAGAGCAAATATGGACTACTTAAGCTTTTCTCCGACATACAAAAGAGTAATATGTCAGAAAGAGAACGAAATAAAAACCTACCGAATTACTATACCCAGATCATTTGCCTTTTTCGACCCACATTTGGGTAAAACGATTCGCTAGGTTCTTGTTCGTTCTCTTTCTAGCGTACTGTATTACTTTTTTGAGTGTCAGGCGAAAAGCTTAAGTAATTCATGTTTTTGTTGTGCTTCCTATTTTTCTGGATATATTTAATTTCTTACCGATCTATGACTGTTCTAGACTTTTCATACCTTAATTCAAACTTCAAAGGTCCTTCAGTTGATTCACTCTAATATTATACTTGAGTAGATCACTTCCTCAATTCACGATTCCGCAAAAGAAGGCGTATCTCATTTCCCACAATGCATGATGGGAATATCCCTTAGCAACGCATAGCTACGAAAATTTCAACAGTCCAAATCTTTTGCAGCTTCAGTCGTTTATTTGGGTAGCTATGTGTTGCTAAGAAGCATATTTCTATCATACATTGCGAAAATCTACCATCTTTTACAGAATCGTCTATTAGGTCAGTTTTTAGAAATTTATCTCGATTTAACTTTGGTCTCGAAATGATGTGTAGGTAGACCCCGAACCATAGATTAGCTACTTCTAGTCGCAATATCAATGGCTATTTTGAATATGGTGGCATTATATGATGTACATGCTTACAAAGGGGGACTGTCTTATATAGGTCAGAAGCTATCTAACCTATTGGTCGGAAGGGTCATTCCATGTCAATTCAACCACTCAGTTTCCCTCATGTTTTTAAAATGGATTAAACCAGCTTCCAGGCTATCCAAAAATAGTCTGTCTGTTGATTGCGAGAGCATGAAACTTTGAGTAACAGAGAGCCAGTCTCCTCTCTTGTTTCTCATCTATATAGCTTTGTACCTTTGTACATCAAGCACTATTATGCTGTTATAGACAACGACATTATTTTCCATAGATCTCTTCGTTGATATAGGAAGTTTTTTAACGGTAAAAGAAGCAAGCAAAGCACTTCTTTTACATTTTGACTGCTTTTACAGGCAAGGAGGGTATATGAGACTGGTGCGAAGGAAGGCCACTTTCTGTCAGCAATGCAGCGCTCACTTTACAACGCAGATACGAAGCTAAAAGCTCAACCCTGGTGGACGCTGAGAGAAACGGGTTACGCCAAGGATTTAGCGTAAGTAGTTCAAACTTTCTTACATGAGGCTCATCAGTGGTTCTTGCAAGACCCTATACTTGCTCCACGAGTCTTTGTTTCCCAGTGTGCACTCCGGTCAATCTTATAGCGAATATGGTTTTTTAAATGTAGGCCCATCTTTTCCAAACTTACATCCCCCTTCAGTAGGTAGGTGACTCAAACTGAAAAACAATTATTACTTTGAATCAGGAGACTGGAGTCGAACTGGAAAACGATCCGAGACGAGGCTGCTGGTTTGCTGGACGTCACGGGAAAGGGTGGATTCAAAAAAGAGGATGAAGGACTCCAGGACGTGGGGGATTGGCGCCAGTTAACTTTGTACACCCAAGGAAAGAGAAGCTATGCTGGATGTCAAAGGGCACCTAAAACATGTGACATTGTCAGCAGTATGGCATCAGCTATTGGGTGTAAAAGAGGGCAGGTAGGCAATGAGTTAATGATGTTCCATCCTTCTTCTAACGATACCCTGAATATAAACATAGGTTATAGAAGTGATGGCTAGAATGAGTTTATTGAAGTAGGCGAAAATATATTGCCTTTATTCAAATTTGATGTAGAACAGTATCTGAAAGGAGGATAAGATATGCCTTATCCCCTCTCTTTACTTTAACAATTGAACATTTGATGGAGAGATCGGTAACATATTTCGATTTGCTTTCGTTTAGATAAAATTCTCGGTGATGTATCCGGGAACTCATGTTTGGCCACATTGCGGACCAACTAATTGTCGCCTTAGAGCCCATCTTGGTCTGGTAATTCCCGATGGCGTTTTCATATCTGCTGGAGGAGAAATGAGGTAAGACCCTTTGTAAGATTTCTATTGAGCTGAGTTTCAGACTACGGCATTTTTTCCAGCATGGACATTGTAGCATGCACCACATCACTACGTATGGTAGTGCGAGGTACTAGTCTGTTTATTGTACTCGAAAGAACTTGTCAGAATATGGAAACGACTTTCAACGATGTAAGGCCTTTGACATGATTTTGAATGAGATTCTGTTGACATGCTAACCCAAAGAGGCTTGTGTTCAGCAGAGGCACTTTAGCATACACTACAACACTGCATGTCATAGTACGAGGCCCTTGCCTGGTTATTGCACCTGTTAGCATAAGGAACTTGTCAATATGAAAATCACTTGAGTTAAGGCCATTGATATGATGTTTTTCAGTAATGATGAGAATATAACCCATTTTGTCGGCTGTTTTGTGTACCACAAAGTAGAGTTTGAGTGACGTTGAATAGAAAAATCAGCAAGATCCGATCTTCAGATGAGAAATTGCCGTGAATTGTATAGTTCTCATCGCATTCGCATACCCCTATTTTGTGTTTATCCATAGCCCTCGTGGCATTATAAAAACTTTCTTCTAGCCTAACCACCCTTCATTTGCATTTATTTCTCCTGACAGGACTTGGAAAGAGGGAAAAGTGTTGGTTTTCGATGACTCATTTGAACACGAAGTGTGGCACAATGGAACGTCGGTCCGCATGATTTTAATCATCGACTTTTGGCATCCTGACCTCACGAAGAGACAACGACAAACCCTTACTCCAATTTGATGATGACGTCATCTACCTGATGACGCAATTAACTCCTCTCATATCTGATGACATTAGGGAAAACCTCCTTAGTTGGATGACAAAAACGACAACTGAATTCAATATGATGAATATGCGAGAAGGGTTAGCTTTTTCACACATTGTGCAAGTTAGATGAATATTTGCTCAGCGAAGCATTGGGAAGAGTTAGTACTGTATAATGCTGGGGATACGGATTTATTGCATAGAAATCGATTTCTGATGCTAGCCCGAGAATATACTGGCATCATGGAACACAGGCCAGCATGATTGTTGTCCAGGCGCGTAGCTGGGTGAACACACTAGGGGAGGGGGCAAACATTGTTCAATAACAATCGGAACAATAGAGAATGTGCATTAGAACAATAGGATCTACCATCATTTGGGGGGGGGCAATGCCCTCCCTCCCCCCCCCCCCCCTCAGCAGCTGTTGTCCAATTGTATTCCAATATAATTGTAGTTGATTGGTGTCCAGTAACATGGAGGGTCTTAAGAATTGGTCGAAGTCGGGTAAATTTTGCTACGATTTGAGAGTGTTTTATGTAGCAGCCTCTTTTTAATGATAACAGTCTCCTTTTAATAGCAATGATAAATGGTTCCTTACTTAGGGAAATTCAAGAATGTTTAAAATGTACCAAAAGCCCCAAAGAAAATCATCGTATTGCAGATCAACACAATTTCAGTTCTCATGCTATATTGCGAAGAAATACTAGCACCCCTGGCAGGCTCTTACCTAGTATCTGGATTATGAAAGAGAGAAAGTGGTTGCATATCGGAGGTCAGCTCTTAAATTCTAGGCCACAAAATCATACTAAGTTCTCCCTGATGAGCACCCCTGGCGTCTATCGAGGAAATATTCTACTAACTTCCACTTAGTGAAAATCCAGCCTAACCTTACAGAACTAAAGAAAATATGACAAAAATGCACTAAACTAATATAGACTTAATTAACTTTTTACTGAGCTAACGAACGTAACGTAACATTTAATGAGATATTTATGATGTATATTTCCTGGCCTAAAATACCTAGCCGTGACTAATTGAATGATTTTATTTGATTGATTGGTATTTGTATTTGAATTAATGATCTGCATTCACAATACTGAAACTCTAATACCAGCAGCGAGAGAAATTTTCACATTTCTACTCTTGGAATTAAAAGAATTCGAACGAGGACGATAAAATGGCTACCTAATGGTACTGAACTCAAACTAGGCCTATATTTAAGGCGACTTTACATAATACAACAGTGATATTTTCTGGATGAAACAAAGAATATGGACCTTAGATTTCTTTGCACAACATCACTAAGATTTAGATTATCCGGTCTTCAATTCATTTCTGGCAAGCATTGTCTATGACCATCGATGAATTGAAAAACTAAAGCGAAAAAATTTTGACCACTTTGAATGAAGCAAGCAATTTTTTCTTACTTTGGAGCAAAAATTTTGAATCAGGGACTGGGGTACGGATAAAACTATACACAAACTTTTGAGCCCAAGGGAGGGGGAAACTTAGAACTGCCACTTTCTCGTCCTTGTTTGAATACTTTTAATACGTCAGTGTATTAGAAACTTAGAGATATTCCTATTAATGAAAGTTTCGGCAGACCTTTAGGATATGAACAACCTTAAGGGCTTCGATTCCATTTTCAAGTTCCTTAAATCGAGTTTTGGTGAGGGTGTTTTGATGCATCCTATAATTGCTGACCGTTATGATACATTTCAAAACGGCAAAAACAAGATATATTCAAAGAAGATTATCAAGAAGACAAAACAATAACCGGGTCATGGGACCAGCACGCTTCCTCTGCGCCACACTGCTGATTGTTCTGTGCTTACAAAATTGAAGTTACTGCTGATCTCGACAAAGCATTCGTTTCATTTCAAAAGCTTTGATTTCATAAGCTAGTAACAATAAAGTCAGTTACATAGCAGAGGGTAGTTTCGATCTACCGACCTCTGAGTTATGGGCCCAGCACGCTTCCTCTGCGCCACTCTGCTGATTGTTCTGTGCTAACAAAATTGAAGTTACTCCTGAACTCGACAAAGCATTCATTTCATTTCAAAAGCTTTGATTTTAGAAGCTAGTAACAATAAAGTCAGTTACATAGCAGAGGGTAGTTTCGATCTACCGACCTCTGGGTTATGGGCCCAGCACGCTTCTTCTGCGCCACTCTGCTGATTGTTCTGTGCTAACAAAATTTAAGTTACTTCTGATCACGACAAAGCATTCATTTCATTTCAAAAGCTTTGATTTTAGAAGCTAGTAACAATAAAGTCAGTTACATAGCAGAGGGTAGTTTCGATCTACCGACCTCTGGGTTATGGGCCCAGCACGCTTCTTCTGCGCCACTCTGCTGATTGTTCTGTGCTAACAAAATTGAAGTTACTTCTGATCACGACAAAGCATTCATTTAATTTCAAAAGCTTTGATTTTAGAAGCTAGTAACAATAAAGTCAGTTACATAGCAGAGGGTAGTTTCGATCTACCGACCTCTGGGTTATGGGCCCAGCACGCTTCCTCTGCGCCACTCTGCTGATTGATCTGTGCTAACAAAATGGAAGTTACTCCTGAACTCGACAAAGCATACATTTCATTTCAAAAGCTTTGATTTTAGAAGCTAGTAACAATAAAGTCAGTTACATAGCAGAGGCTAGTTTCGATCTACCGACCTCTGGGTTATGGGCAAGCACGCTTCCTCTGCGCCACTCTGCTGATCGTTCTGTGCTAAAAAAATTAAAGTTACTCTTGAACTCGACATAGCATTCATTTCATTTCAAAAGCTTTGATTTTAGAAGCTAGTAACAATAAAGTCAGTTCCATAGCAGAGGGTAGTTTCGATCTACCGACCTCTGCGTTTGGGGCCCAGCACGCTTTCACTGCGCCACTCTGCTGATTGTTCTCTGCTAACAAAATTGAAGTTACTCCTGAACTCGACAAAGCATTCATTTCACTTCAAAAACTTTGATTTTAAAAGCTAGTAACAATAAAGTCAGTTACATGGCAGAGGGTATTTTCGATCTACCGACCTCTGGGTTATGGGCCCAGCACGCTTCCTCTGCTCCACTCTGCTGATTGTTCTGGGCTAAAAAAATTGAAGTTACTCTTGAACTCGACATAGCATTCATTTCATTTCAAAAGCTTTGATTTTAGAAGCTAGTAATAATAAAGTCTGTTACATAGCAGAGAGTAGTTTCGATCTACCGACCTCTGGATTATGGGCCCAGCACGCTTCCTCTGCGCCACTCTGCTGATTGTTTTGTGCTAACAAAATTGACGTTACTCCTGAACTCGACAAAGCATTCATTTCACTTCAAAAGCTTTGATTTTAGAAGCTAGTAACAATAAAGTCAGTTACATAGCAGAGGGTAGTTTCGATCTACCGACCTCTGGGTTATGAGCCCAGCACGCTTCCTCTGCGCCACTCTGCTGATTGTTCTGTGCTAACAAAATTGACGTTACTCCTGAACTCGACATAGCATTCATTTCATTTCAAAAGCTTTGATTTTAGAAGCTAGTAACAATAAAGTCAGTTACATAGCAGAGGGTAGTTTCGATCTACCGACCTCTGGGTTATGGGCCCAGCACGCTTCCTCTGCGCCACTCTGCTGATTGTTCTGTGCTAACAAAATTGAAGTGACTCCTGAACTCGACAAAGCATTCATTTCACTTCAAAAGCTTTGATTTTAGAAGCTAGTAACAATAAAGTCAGTTACATAGCAGAGGGTAGTTTCGATCTACCGACCTCTGGGTTATGGGCCCAGCACGCTTCCTCTGCGCCACTCTGCTGATTGATCTGTGCGAACAAAATTGAAGTTACTCCTGAACTCGACAAAGCATTCATTTCATTTCAAAAGCTTTGTTTTAGAAGCTAGTAACAATAACGTCAGTTACATAGCAGAGGGTAGTTTCGATCTACCGACCTCTGGGTTATGGGCCCAGCACGCTTCCTCTGCGCCACTCTGCTGATTGTTCTGTGCTTACAAAATTGAAGTTAATCCTGAACTCGACAAAGCATTCATTTCATTTCAAAAGCTTTGATTTTAGAAGCTAGTAACAATAAAGTCAGTTACATAGCAGAGGGTAGTTTCGATCTACCGACCTCTGGGTTATGGGCCTAGCACGCTTCCTCTGCGCCACTCTGCTGATTGTTTTATGCTAACAAAATTGAAGTTACTGCTGAACTCGACAAAGCATTCATATCATTTCAAAAGCTTTGATTTTAGAAGCAAGTAACAATAAAGTCAGTTACATAGCAGAGGGTAGTTTCGATCTACCGACCTCTGGGTTATGGGCCCAGCACGCTTCCTCTGCGCCACTCTGCTGATTGTTCTGTGCTAACAAAATTGAAGTTACTCCTGAACTCGACAAAGCATTCATTTCATTTGAAAAGCTTTGATTTTAGAAGCTAGTAACAATAAAGTCAGTTACATAGCAGAGGGTAGTTTCGATCTACCGACCTCTGGGTTATGGGCCCAGCACGCTTCCTCTGCGCCACTCTGCTGATTGATCAGCGCTAACAAAATTGACGTTACTCCTGAACTCGACAAAGCATTCATATTACTTCAAAAGCTTTGATTTTAGAAGCTAGTAACAATAAAGTCAGTTACATAGCAGAGGGTAGTTTCGATCTACCGACCTCTGGGTTATGGGCCCAGCACGTTCTCTGCGCCACTCTGCTGATTGTTCTGTGCTAACAAAATTGACGTTACTCCTGGACTCGACAAAGCATTCATATTACTTCAAAAGCTTTGATTTTAGAAGCTAGTAACAATAAAGTCAGTTACATAGCAGAGGGTAGTTTCGATCTACCGACCTCAGGGTTATGGACCCAGCGGGCTTCCTTTGCGCCACTCTGCTGATTGTTCTGGGCTAAAAAAATTGAAGTTACTCTTGAACTCGACATAGCATTCATTTCATTTCAAAAGCTTTGATTTTAGAAGCTAGTAACAATAAAGTCAGTTACATAGCAGAGGCTAGTTTCGATCTACCGACCTCTGGGTTATGGGCCCAGCACGCTTCCTCTGCGCCACTCTGCTGATTGTTCTGTGCTAACAAAATTCAAGTTACTCCTGAACTCGTCAAAGCATTCATTTCACTTCAAAAGCTTTGATTTTAGAAGCTAGTAACAATAAAGTCAGTTACATAGCAGAGGGTAGTTTCGATCTACCGACCTCTGGGTTATGGGCCCAGCACGCTTCCTCTGCGCCACTCTGCTGATTGTTCTGGGCTAAAAAAATTGGAGTTACTCTTGAACTCGACATAGCATTCATTTCATTTCAAAAGCTTTGATTTTAGAAGCTAGTAACAATAAAGTCAGTTACATAGCAGAGGGTAGTTTCGATCTACCGACCTCTGGGTTATGGGCCCAGCACGCTTCCTCTGCGCCACTCTGCTGATTGTTCTGTGCTAACAAAATTGAAGTTACTCCTGAACTCGAAAAAGCATTCATTTCATTTCAAAAGCTTTGATTTTAGAAGCTAGAAACAATAATGTCAGTTACATAGCAGAGGGTAGTTTCGATCTACCGACTTCTGGGTTATGGGCCCAGCACGCTTCCTCTGCGCCACTCTGCTGATTGTTCTGTACTAACAAAATTGACGTTACTCCTGAACTCCAAAAAGCATTCATTTCATTTCAAAAGCTTTGATTTTAGAAGCTAGTAACAATAAAGTCAGTTACATACCAGAGGGTAGTTTCGATCTACCGACCTCTGGATTATGGGCCCAGCACGCTTCCTCTTCGCCACTCTGCTGATTGTTCTGTGCTAGCAAAATTTAAGTTACTCCTGAACTCGACAAAGCATTCATTTCACTTCAAAAGCTTTGATTTTAGAAGCTAGTAACAATAAAGTCAGTTACATAGCAGAGGGTAGTTTCGATCTACCGACCTCTGGGTTATGGGTCCAGCACGCTTCCTCTGCGCCACTCTGCTGATTGTTCTGGGCTAAAAAAATTGAAGTTACACTTGAACTCGACATAGCATTCATTTCATTTCAAAAGCTTTGATTTTAGAAGCTAGTAACAATAAAGTCAGTTACATAGCAGAGGGTAGTTTCGATCTACCGACCTCTGGGTTATGGGCCCAGCACGCTTCCTCTGCGCCACTCTGCTGATTGTTCTGTGCTAACAAAATTGAAGTTACTCTTGAACTCTACAAAGCATTCATTTCACTTCAAAAGCTTTGATTTTAGAAGCTAGTAACAATAAAGTCAGTTACATAGCAGAGGGTAGTTTCGATCTACCGACCTCTGGGTTATGGGCCCAGCACGCTTCCTCTGCGCCACTCTGCTGATTGTTCTGTGCTAACAAAATTGAAGTTACTCCTGAACTCGACAAAGCATTCATTTCTCTTCAAAAGCTTTGATTTTAGAAGCTAGTAACAATAAAGTCAGTTACATAGCAGAGGGAAGTTTCGATCTACCGACCTCTGGGTTATGAGCCCAGCACGCTTCCTCTGCGCCACTCTGCTGATTGTTCTGTGCTAACAAAATTGACGTTACTCCTGAACTCGACAAAGCATTCATTTCACTTCAAAAGCTTTGATTTTAGAAGCTAGTAACAATAAAGTCAGTTACATAGCAGAGGGTAGTTTCGATCTACCGACCTCTGGGTTATGGGCCCAGCACGCTTCCTCTGCGCCACTCTGCTGATTGTTCCGGGCTAAAATAATTGAAGTTACTCTTGAACTCGACATAGCATTCATTTCATTTCAAAAGCTTTGATTTTAGAAGCTAGTAACAATAAAGTCAGTTACATAGCAGAGGGTAGTTTCGATCTACCGACCTCTGGGTTATGGGCCCAGCACGCTTCCTCTGCGCTACTCTGCTGATTGTTTAGTGCTAACAAAATTGAAGTTACTCCTGAACTCGACAAAGCATGCATTTCCCTTCAAAAGCTTTGATTTTAGAAGCTAGTAACAATAAAGTCAGTTACATAGCAGAGGGTAGGTTCGATCTACCGACCTCTGGGCTATGGGCCCAGCACGCTTCCTCTGCGCCACTCTGCTGATTGTTCTGTGCTAACAAAATTGAAGTTACTCCTGAACTCGACAAAGCATTCATTTCACTTCAAAAGCTTTGATTTTAGAAGCTAGTAACAATAAAGTCAGTTACATAGCAGAGGGTAGTTTCGATCTACCGACCTCTGGGTTATAGGCCCAGCACGCTTCCTCTGCGCCACCCTGCTGATTGTTCTGTGCTAACAAAATTGACGTTACTCCTGAACTCGACAAAGCATTCATTTCACTTCAAAAGCTTTGATTTTAGAAGCTAGTAACAATAAAGTCAGTTACATAGCAGAGGCTAGTTTCGATCTACCGACCTCTGGGTTATGGGCCCAGCACGCTTCCTCTGCGCCACTCTGCTGATTGTTCCGGGCTAGAAAAATAGAAGTTACTCTTGAACTCGACATAGCATTCATTTCATTTCAAAAGCTTTGATTTTAGAAGCTAGTAACAATAAAGTCAGTTACATAGCAGAGGGTAGTTTCGATCTACCGACCTCTGGGTTATGGGCCCAGCACGCTTCCTCTACGCCACTCTGCTGATTGTTCTGTTCTAACAAAATTGACGTTGCTCCTGAACACGACAAAGCATTCATATTACTTCAAAAGCTTTGATTTTAGAAGCTAGTAACAATAAAGTCAGTTACATAGCAGAGGGTAGTTTCGATCTACCGACCTCTGGGTTATGGGCCCAGCACGCCTCCTCTGCGCCACTCTGCTGATTGTTCTGTGCTAACAAAATTGAAGTTACTCCTGAACTCGACAAAGCATGCATTTCCCTTCAAAAGCTTTGATTTTAGAAGCTAGTAACAATAAAGTCAGTTACATAGCAGAGGGTAGGTTCGATCTACCGACCTCTGGGCTATGGGCCCAGCACGCTTCCTCTGCGCCACTCTGCTGATTGTTCTGTGCTAACAAAATTGAAGTTACTCCTGAACTCGACAAAGCATTCATTTCACTTCAAAAGCTTTGATTTTAGAAGCTAGTAACAATAAAGTCAGTTACATAGCAGAGGGTAGTTTCGATCTACCGACCTCTGGGTTATGGGCCCAGCACGCTTCCTCTGCGCCACTCTGCTGATTGTTCTGTGCTAACAAAATTGACGTTACTCCTGAACTCGACAAAGCATTCATTTCACTTCAAAAGCTTTGATTTTAGAAGCTAGTAACAATAAAGTCAGTTACATAGCAGAGGGTAGTTTCGATCTACCGACCTCTGGGTTATGGGCCCAGCACGCTTCCTCTGCGCCACTCTGCTGATTGTTCCGGGCTAAAAAAATTGAAGTTACTCTTGAACTCGACATAGCATTCATTTCATTTCAAAAGCTTTGATTTTAGAAGCTAGTAACAATAAAGTCAGTTACATAGCAGAGGGTAGTTTCGATCTACCGACCTCTGGGTTATGGGCCCAGCACGCTTCCTCTACGCCACTCTGCTGATTGTTCTGTTCTAACAAAATTGACGTTGCTCCTGAACTCGACAAAGCATTCATATTACTTCAAAAGCTTTGATTTTAGAAGCTAGTAACAATAAAGTCAGTTACATAGCAGAGGGTAGTTTCGATCTACCGACCTCTGGGTTATGGGCCCAGCACGCTTCCTCTGCGCCACTCTGCTGATTGTTCTGTGCTAACAAAATTGAAGTTACTCCTGAACTCGACAAAGCATTGATTTCACTTCAAAAGCTTTGATTTTAGAAGCTAGTAACAATAAAGTCAGTTACGTAGCAGAGGGTAGTTTCGATCTACCGACCTCTGGGTTATGGGCCCAGCACGCTTCCTCTGCGCCACTCTGCTGATTGTTCTGTGCTAACAAAATTGAAGTTACTCCTGAACTCGACAAAGCATTCATTTCATTTCAAAAGCTTTGATTTTAGAAGCTAGTAAAAATAAAGTCAGTTACATAGCAGAGGGTAGTTTCGATCTACCGACCTCTGGGTTATGGGCCCAGCACGTTCTCTGCGCTACTCTGCTGATTGTTCTGTGCTAACAAAATTGACGTTACTCCTGAACTCGAAAAAGCATTCATTTCACTTCAAAAGCTTTGATTTTAGAAGCTAGTAACAATAAAGTCAGTTACATAGCAGAGGGTAGTTTCGATCTACCGACCTCAGGGTTATGGACCCAGCGGGCTTCCTCTGCGCCACTCTGCTGATTGTTCTGGGCTAAAAAAATTGAAGTTACTCTTGAACTCGACATAGCATTCATTTCATTTCAAAACCTTTGATTTTAGAAGCTAGTAACAATAAAGTCAGTTACATAGCAAAGGGTAGTCTCGATCTACCGACCTCTGGGTTATGGGCCCAGCACGCTTCCTCTACGCCACTCTGCTGATTGTTCTGTGCTAACAAAATTGAAGTTACTCCTGAACTCGACAAAGCATTCATTTCATTTCAAAAGCTTTGATTTTAGAAGCTAGTAACAATAAAGTCAGTTACATAGCAGAGGGTAGTTTTGATCTACCGACCTCTGGGTTATGGGCCCAGCACGCTTCCTCTGCGCCACTCTGCTGATTGTTCTCTGCTAGCAAAATTTAAGTTACTCCTGAACTCGACAAAGCATTCATTTCACTTCAAAAGCTTTGATTTTAGAAGCTAGTAACAATAAAGTCAGTTACATAGCAGAGGGTAGTTTCGATCTACCAACCTCTGGGTTATGAGCCCAGCACGCTTCCTCTGCGCCACTCTGCTGATTGTTCTGTGCTAACAAAATTGAAGTTACTCCTGAACTCGACAAAGCATTCATTTCATTTGAAAAGCCTTGATTTTAGAAGCTAGTAACAATAAAGTCAGTTACATAGCAGAGGCTAGTGTCGATCTACCGACCTCTGGGTTATGGGCCCAGCACGCTTCCTCTGCGCCACTCTGCTGATTGATCTATGCTAACAAAATTGAAGTTACTCCTGAACTCGACAAAGCATTCATTTCATTTCAAAAGCTTTGATTTTAGAAGCTAGTAACAATAACGTCAGTTACATAGCAGAGGGTAGTTTCGATCTACCGACCTCTGGGTTATGGGCCCAGCACGCTTCCTCTGCGCCACTCTGCTGATTGTTCTGTGCTAACAAAATTGAAGTTCCTCCTGAACTCGACAAAGCATTCATTTCATTTCAAAAGCTTTGATTTTAGAAGCTAGTAACAATAACGTCAGTTACATAGCAGAGGGTAGTTTCGATCTACCGACCTCTGGGTTATGGGCCCAGCACGCTTCCTCTGCGCCACTCTGCTGATTGTTCTGTGCTAACAAAATTGAAGTTACTCCTGAACTCGTCAAAGCATTCATTTCATTTCAAAATCTTTGATTTTACAAACTAGTAACAATAAAGACAGTTACATAGCAGAGGGTAGTTTCGATCTACCGACCTCTGGGTTATGGGCCCAGCACGCTTCCTCTGCGCCACTCTGCTGTTTGTTCTGTGCTAACAAAATTGAAGTTGCTCCTGAACTCGTCAAAGCATTCATTTCATTTCAAAATCTTTGATTTTACAAACTAGTAACAATAAAGACAGTTACATAGCAGAGGGTAGTTTCGATCAACCGACCTCTGGGTTATGGGCCCAGCACGCTTCCTCTGCGCCACTCTGCTGATTATTGTGTGCTAACAAAATTGAAGTTACTCCTGAACTCGACAAAGCATTCATTTCACTTCAAAAGCTTTGTTTTTAGAAGCTAGTAACAATAAAGTCAGTTACATAGCAGAGGGTAGTTTCGATCTACCGACCTCTGGGTTATGGGCCCAGCACGCTTCCTCTGCGCAACTCTGCTGATTGTTCTGTGCTAACAAAATTGAAGTTACTCCTGAACTCGACAAAGCATTCATTTCACTTCAAAAGCTTTGATTTTAGAAGCTAGTAACAATAAAGTCAGTTACATAGCAGAGGGTAGTTTCGATCTACCGACCTCTGGGTTATGGGCCCAGCACGCTTCCTCTGCGCCACTCTGCTGATTGTTCTGTGCTAACAAAATTGACGTTACTCCTGAACTCGACAAAGCATTCATTTCACTTCAAAAGCTTTGATTTTAGAAGCTAGTAACAATAAAGTCAGTTACATAGCAGAGGGTAGTTTCGATCTACCGACCTCTGGGTTATGGGCCCAGCACGCTTCCTCTGCGCCACTCTGCTGATTGTTCCGGGCTAAAAAAATTGAAGTTACTCTTGAACTCGACATAGCATTCATTTCATTTCAAAAGCTTTGATTTTAGAAGCTAGTAACAATAAAGTCAGTTACATAGCAGAGGGTAGTTTCGATCTACCGACCTCTGGGTTATGGGCCCAGCACGCTTCCTCTACGCCACTCTGCTGATTGTTCTGTTCTAACAAAATTGACGTTGCTCCTGAACTCGACAAAGCATTCATATTACTTCAAAAGCTTTGATTTTAGAAGCTAGTAACAATAAAGTCAGTTACATAGCAGAGGGTAGTTTCGATCTACCGACCTCTGGGTTATGGGCCCAGCACGCTTCCTCTGCGCCACTCTGCTGATTGTTCTGTGCTAACAAAATTGAAGTTACTCCTGAACTCGACAAAGCATTGATTTCACTTCAAAAGCTTTGATTTTAGAAGCTAGTAACAATAAAGTCAGTTACGTAGCAGAGGGTAGTTTCGATCTACCGACCTCTGGGTTATGGGCCCAGCACGCTTCCTCTGCGCCACTCTGCTGATTGTTCTGTGCTAACAAAATTGAAGTTACTCCTGAACTCGACAAAGCATTCATTTCATTTCAAAAGCTTTGATTTTAGAAGCTAGTAACAATAAAGTCAGTTACATAGCAGAGGGTAGTTTCGATCTACCGACCTCTGGGTTATGGGCCCAGCACGTTCTCTGCGCTACTCTGCTGATTGTTCTGTGCTAACAAAATTGACGTTACTCCTGAACTCGAAAAAGCATTCATTTCACTTCAAAAGCTTTGATTTTAGAAGCTAGTAACAATAAAGTCAGTTAAATAGCAGAGGGTAGTTTCGATCTACCGACCTCAGGGTTATGGACCCAGCGGGCTTCCTCTGCGCCACTCTGCTGATTGTTCTGGGCTAAAAAAATTGAAGTTACTCTTGAACTCGACATAGCATTCATTTCATTTCAAAACCTTTGATTTTAGAAGCTAGTAACAATAAAGTCAGTTACATAGCAAAGGGTAGTCTCGATCTACCGACCTCTGGGTTATGGGCCAAGCACGCTTCCTCTACGCCACTCTGCTGATTGTTCTGTGCTAACAAAATTGAAGTTACTCCTGAACTCGACAAAGCATTCATTTCATTTCAAAAGCTTTGATTTTAGAAGCTAGTAACAATAAAGTCAGTTACATAGCAGAGGGTAGTTTTGATCTACCGACCTCTGGGTTATGGGCCCAGCACGCTTCCACTGCGCCACTCTGCTGATTGTTCTCTGCTAGCAAAATTTAAGTTACTCCTGAACTCGACAAAGCATTCATTTCACTTCAAAAGCTTTGATTTTAGAAGCTAGTAACAATAAAGTCAGTTACATAGCAGAGGGTAGTTTCGATCTACCAACCTCTGGGTTATGAGCCCAGCACGCTTCCTCTGCGCCACTCTGCTGATTGTTCTGTGCTAACAAAATTGAAGTTACTCCTGAACTCGACAAAGCATTCATTTCATTTGAAAAGCCTTGATTTTAGAAGCTAGTAACAATAAAGTCAGTTACATAGCAGAGGGTAGTTTCGATCTACCGACCTCAGGGTTATGGGCCCAGCACGCTTCCTCTGCGCCACTCTGCTGATTGATCTATGCTAACAAAATTGAAGTTACTCCTGAACTCGACAAAGCATTCATTTCATTTCAAAAGCTTTGATTTTAGAAGCTAGTAACAATAACGTCAGTTACATAGCAGAGGGTAGTTTCGATCTACCGACCTCTGGGTTATGGGCCCAGCACGCTTCCTCTGCGCCACTCTGCTGATTGTTCTGTGCTAACAAAATTGAAGTTACTCCTGAACTCGACAAAGCATTCATTTCATTTCAAAAGCTTTGATTTTAGAAGCTAGTAACAAAAAAGTCAGTTACATAGCAGAGGGTAGTTTCGATCTACCGACCTCTGGGTTATGGGCCAAGCACGCTTCCTCTGCGCCACTCTGCTGTTTGTTCTGTGCTAACAAAATTGAAGTTACTCCTGAACTCGACAAAGCATTCATTTCATTTCAAAAGCTTTGATTTTAGAAGCTAGTAACAATAAAGTCAGTTACATAGCAGAGGGTAGTTTCGATCTACCGACCTCTGGGTTATGGGCCCAGCACGCTTCCTCTGCGCCACTCTGCTGATTGTTCTATGCTAACAAAATTGAAGTTCCTCCTGAACTCGACAAAGCATTCATTTCATTTCAAAAGCTTTGATTTTAGAAGCTAGTAACAATAACGTCAGTTACATAGCAGAGGGTAGTTTCGATCTACCGACCTCTGGGTTATGGGCCCAGCACGCTTCCTCTGCGCCACTCTGCTGATTGTTCTGTGCTAACAAAATTGAAGTTACTCCTGAACTCGACAAACATTAATTTCATTTCAAAAGCTTTGATTTTAGAAGCTAGTAACAATAAAGTCATTTACATAGCAGAGGGTAGTTTCGATCTACCGACCTCTGGGTTTTGGGCCCAGCATGCTTCCTCTGCGCCACTCTGCTGATTGTTCTGTGCTAACAAAATTGAAGTTACTCCTGAACTCGACAAAGCATTCATTTCACTTCAAAAGCTTTGATTTTAGAAGCTAGTAACAATATAGTCAGTTACATAGCAGAGGGTAGTTTCGATCTACCGACCTCTGGGTTATGGGCCCAGCACGCTTTCTCTGCGCCACTCTGCTGTTTGTTCTGTGCTAACAAAATTGAAGTTACTCCTGAACTCGTCAAAGCATTCATTTCATTTCAAAATCTTTGATTTTACAAACTAGTAACAATAAAGACAGTTACATAGCAGAGGGTAGTTTCGATCTACCGACCTCTGGGTTATGGGCCCAGCACGCTTCCTCTGCGCCACTCTGCTGTTTGTTCTGTGCTAACAAAATTGAAGTTGCTCCTGAACTCGTCAAAGCATTCATTTCATTTCAAAATCTTTGATTTTACAAACTAGTAACAATAAAGACAGTTACATAGCAGAGGGTAGTTTCGATCAACCGACCTCTGGGTTATGGGCCCAGCACGCTTCCTCTGCGCCACTCTGCTGATTATTGTGTGCTAACAAAATTGAAGTTACTCCTGAACTCGACAAAGCATTCATTTCACTTCAAAAGCTTTGTTTTTAGAAGCTAGTAACAATAAAGTCAGTTACATAGCAGAGGGTAGCTCGATCTACCGACCTCTGGGTTATAGGCCAAGCATGCTTCCTTTGCGCCACTCTGCTGATTGTTCTGTGCTAACAAAATTGAAGTTACTCCTGAACTCGACAAAGCATTCATTTTATTTCAAAAGCTTTGATTTTAGAAGCTAGTAACAATAAAGTCAGTTACATAGCAGAGGGTAGTTTCGATCCACCAACCTCTGGGTTATGGGCCCAGCACGTTCTCTGCGCCACTCTGCTGATCGTTCTGTGCTTACAAAATTGAAGTAACTCCTGATCACGACAAAGCATTAATTTCATTTCAAAAGCTTTGTTTTAGAAGCTAGAAACAATAAAGTCAGTTACATAGCAGAGGGTAGTTTCGATCTACCGACCTTTGGGTTATGGGCCCAGCACGCTTCCTCTGCGCCATTTTGCTGATTGTTCTGTGATAACAAAATTGAAGTTACTCCTGAACTCGACAAAGCATTCATTTCACTTCAAAAGCTTTGATTTTAGAAGCTAGTAACAATAAAGTCAATTACATAGCAGAGGGTAGTTTCGATCTACCGACCTCTGGGTTATGGGCCCAGCACGCTTCCTCTGCGCCACTCTGCTGATTGTTCCGGGCTAAAAAAATTGAAGTTACTCCTGATCACGACAAAGCTTTCATTTCATTTCAAAAGTTTTTTTTAGAAGCTAGTAACAATAAAGTCAGTTACATAGCAGAGGGTAGTTTCGATCCACCGACCTCTGGGTTATGGGCCCAGCACGCTTCCTCTGCGCCACTCTGCTGATTGTTCTGTGCTTACGAAATTGAAGTTACTCCTGAACTCGACAAAGCATTCATTTCATTTCAAAAGATTTGATTTTAGAAGATAGTAACAATAAAGTCAGTTACATAGCAGAGGGTAGTTTCGATCCACCGACCTCTGGGTTATGGGCCCAGCACGCTTCCTCTGCGCCACTCTGCTGATTGTTCTGTGCTTACGAAATTGAAGTTACTCCTGATCACGACAAAGCTTTCATTTCATTTCAAAAGATTTGATTTGATTTAAGCTAGTAACAATAAAGTCAGTTACATAGCAGAGGGTAGTTTCGATCTACCGACCTCTGGGTTATGGGCCCAGCACGCTTCCTCTGCGCCACTCTGCTGATTGTTCTGTGCTTACGAAATTGAAGTTACTCCTGATCACGACAAAGCTTTCATTTCATTTCAAAAGATTTGATTTGATTTAAGCTAGTAACAATAAAGTCAGTTACATAGCAGAGGGTAGTTTCGATCCACCGACCTCTGGGTTATGGGCCCTGCACGCTTCCTCTGCGCCACTCTGCTGATTGTTCTGTGCCAACGAAATTGAAGTTACTCCTGATCACGACAAGGCTTTCATTTCATTTCAAAAGCTTTGATTTTAGAAGCTAGTAACAATAAAGTCAGTTACATAGCAGAGGGTAGTTTCGATCTACCGACCTCTGGGTTATGGGCCCAGCACGCTTCCTCTGCGCCACTTTGCTGTTTTTACTGTGCTAACAAAATTGAAGTTACTCCTGAACTCAACAAAGCATTCATTTCACTTCAAAAGCTTTGATTTTAGAAGCTAGTAACAATAAAGTCAGTTACATAGCAGAGGGTAGTTTCGATCTACCGACTTCTGGGTTATGGGCCCAGCACGCTTCCTATGCGCCACTCTGCTGATTGTTCTGTGCCAACGAAATTGAAGTTACTCCTGATCACGACAAAGCTTTCATTTCATTTCAAAAGCTTTGATTTTAGAAGCTAGTAACAATAAAGTCAGTTACATAGCAGAGGGTAGTTTCGATCTACCGACCTCTGGGTTATGGGCCCAGCACGCTTCCTCTGCGCCACTCTGCTGATTGTTCTGTGCTAACAAAATTGAAGTTACTCCTGAACTCGACAAAGCATTCATTCCATTTCAAAAGCTTTGATTTTAGAAGCTAGTAACAATAAAGTCAGTTACATAGCAGAGGGTAGTTTCGATCTACCGACCTCTGGGTTATGGGCCCAGCACGCTTCCTCTGCGCCACTCTGATAATTGTTCTGTGCTAACAAAATTGAAGTTACTCCTGAACTCGACAAAGTATTCATTTCATTTCAAAAGCTTTGATTTTAGAAGCTAGTAACAATAAAGTCAGTTACATAGCAGAGGGTAGTTTCGATCTACCGACCTCTGGGTTATGGGCCCAGCACGCTTCCTCTGCGCCACTCTGCTGATTGTTCTGTGCTAACAAAATTGAAGTTACTCCTGAACTCTACAAAGCATTCATTTCATTTCAAAAGCTTTGATTTTAGAAGCTAGTAACAATAAAGTCAGTTACATAGCAGAGGGTAGTTTCGATCTACCGACCTCTGGGTTATGGGCCCAGCACGCTTCCTCTGCGCCATTCTGCTGATTGTTCTGTGCTAACAAAATTGAAGTTACTCCTGAACTCGACAAAGCATTCATTTCATTTGAAAAGCTTTGATTTTAGAAGCTAGTAACAATAAAGTCAGTTACATAGCAGAGGGTAGTTTCGATCTACCGACCTCTTGGTTATGGGCCCAGCACGCTTCCTCTGCGCCACTCTGCTGATTGTTCTGTGCTAACAAAAGTAAAGTTATTCGTTGACTCGACAAAGCATTCATTTCATTTCAAAAGCTTTGATTTTAGAAGCTAGTAACAATAAAGTCAGTTACATAGCAGAGGGTAGTTTCGTTCTACCGACCTCTGGGTTATGGGCCCAGCACGCTTCCTCTGCGCCACTCTGCTGATTGTTCTGTGCTAACAAAAGTAAAGTTATTCGTTGACTCGACAAAGCATTCATTTCATTTCAAAAGCTTTGATTTTAGAAGCTAGTAACAATAAAGTCAGTTACATAGCAGAGGGTAGTTTCGTTCTACCGACCTCTGGGTTATGGGCCCAGCACGCTTCCTCTGCGCCACTCTGCTGATTGTTCTATGCTAACAAAATTGAAGTTACTCCTGAACTCGACAAAGCATTCATTTCATTTCAAAAGCTTTGTTTTTAGAAGCTAGGTACAATAAAGTCAGTTACATAGCAGAGGGTAGTTTCGATCTACCGACCTCTGGGTTATGGGCCCAGCACGCTTCCTCTGCGCCACTCTGCTGATTGTTCTGTGCTAACAAAAGTAAAGTTATTCGTTGACTCGACAAAGCATTAATTTCATTTCAAAAGCTTTGTTTTAGAAGCTAGAAACAAAAAAGTCAGTTACATAGCAGAGGGTAGTTTCGATCTACCGACCTCTGGGTTATGGGCCCAGCATGCTTCCTCTGCGCCACTCTGCTGATTGTTCTGTGCTAACAAAATTGAAGTTACTCCTGAACTCGACAAAGCATTCATTTCACTTCAAAAGCTTTGATTTTAGAAGCTAGTAACAATAAAGTCAGTTACATAGCAGAGGGTAGTTTCGATCTACCGACCTCTGGATTATGAACCCAGCATGCTTCCTCTGCGCCACTCTGCTGATTGTTCCGTGTTAACAAAATTGAAGTTACTCCTGAACTCGACAAAGCATTCATTTCATTTCAAAAGCTTTGTTTTTAGAAGCTAGTAACAATAAAGTCAGTTACATAGCAGAGGGTAGTTTCGATCTACCGACCTCTGGGTTATGGGCCCAGCACGCCTCCTCTGCGCCACTCTGCTGATTGTTCTGTGCTAACAAAAGTAAAGTTATTCGTTGACTCGACAAAGCATTAATTTCATTTCAAAAGCTTTGTTTTAGAAGCTAGAAACAAAAAAGTCAGTTACATAGCAGAGGGTAGTTTCGATCTACCGACCTCTGTGTTATGGGCCCAGCACGCTTCCTCTGCGCCACTCTGCTGATTGTTCTGTGCTTACGAAATTGAAGTTACTCCTGATCACGACAAAGCTTTCATTTCATTTCAAAAGCTTTGATTTTAGAAGCTAGTAACAATAAAGTCAGTTACATAGCAGAGGGTAGTTTCGATCTACCGATCTCTGGGTTATGGGCCCAGCACGCTTCCTCTGCGCCACTCTGCTGATTGTTCTATGCTTACGAAATTGAAGTTACTCCTGATCACAACAAAGCTTTCATTTCATTTCAAAAGTTTTGATTTTAGAAGCTAGTAACAATAAAGTCAGTTACATAGCAGAGGGTAGTTTCGATCTACCGACCTTTGGGTTATGGGCCCAGCACGCTTCCTCTGCGCGACTCTGCTGATTGTTCTGTGCTAACGAAATTGAAGTTACTCCTGATCACGACAAAGCTTTCATTTCATTTCAAAAACTTTGATTTTAGAAGCTAGTAACAATAAAGTCAGTTACATAGCAGAGGGTAGTTTCGTTCTACCGACCTCTGGGTTATGGGCCCAGCACGCTTCCTCTGCGCCACTCTGCTGATTGTTCTGTGCTAACAAAAGTAAAGTTATTCGTTGACTCGACAAAGCATTCATTTCATTTCAAAAGCTTTGATTTTAGAAGCTAGTAACAATAAAGTCAGTTACATAGCAGAGGGTAGTTTCGTTCTACCGACCTCTGGGTTATGGGCCCAGCACGCTTCCTCTGCGCCACTCTGCTGATTGTTCTATGCTAACAAAATTGAAGTTACTCCTGAACTCGACAAAGCATTCATTTCATTTCAAAAGCTTTGTTTTTAGAAGCTAGTAACAATAAAGTCAGTTACATAGCAGAGGGTAGTTTCGATCTACCGACCTCTGGGTTATGGGCCCAGCACGCTTCCTCTGCGCCACTCTGCTGATTGTTCTGTGCTAACAAAAGTAAAGTTATTCGTTGACTCGACAAAGCATTAATTTCATTTCAAAAGCTTTGTTTTAGAAGCTAGAAACAAAAAAGTCAGTTACATAGCAGAGGGTAGTTTCGATCTACCGACCTCTGGGTTATGGGCCCAGCATGCTTCCTCTGCGCCACTCTGCTGATTGTTCTGTGCTAACAAAATTGAAGTTACTCCTGAACTCGACAAAGCATTCATTTCACTTCAAAAGCTTTGATTTTAGAAGCTAGTAACAATAAAGTCAGTTACATAGCAGAGGGTAGTTTCGATCTACCGACCTCTGGATTATGAACCCAGCATGCTTCCTCTGCGCCACTCTGCTGATTGTTCCGTGTTAACAAAATTGAAGTTACTCCTGAACTCGACAAAGCATTCATTTCATTTCAAAAGCTTTGTTTTTAGAAGCTAGTAACAATAAAGTCAGTTACATAGCAGAGGGTAGTTTCGATCTACCGACCTCTGGGTTATGGGCCCAGCACGCTTCCTCTGCGCCACTCTGCTGATTGTTCTGTGCTAACAAAAGTAAAGTTATTCGTTGACTCGACAAAGCATTAATTTCATTTCAAAAGCTTTGTTTTAGAAGCTAGAAACAAAAAAGTCAGTTACATAGCAGAGGGTAGTTTCGATCTACCGACCTCTGTGTTATGGGCCCAGCACGCTTCCTCTGCGCCACTCTGCTGATTGTTCTGTGCTTACGAAATTGAAGTTACTCCTGATCACGACAAAGCTTTCATTTCATTTCAAAAGCTTTGATTTTAGAAGCTAGTAACAATAAAGTCAGTTACATAGCAGAGGGTAGTTTCGATCTACCTATCTCTGGGTTATGGGCCCAGCACGCTTCCTCTGCGCCACTCTGCTGATTGTTCTATGCTTACGAAATTGAAGTTACTCCTGATCACAACAAAGCTTTCATTTCATTTCAAAAGTTTTGATTTTAGAAGCTAGTAACAATAAAGTCAGTTACATAGCAGAGGGTAGTTTCGATCTACCGACCTTTGGGTTATGGGCCCAGCACGCTTCCTCTGCGCGACTCTGCTGATTGTTCTGTGCTAACGAAATTGAAGTTACTCCTGATCACGACAAAGCTTTCATTTCATTTCAAAAACTTTGATTTTAGAAGCTAGTAACAATAAAGTCAGTTACATAGCAGAGGGTAGTTTCGATCTACCGATCTCTGGGTTATGGGCCCAGCACGCTTCCTCTGCGCCACTCTGCTGATTGTTCTATGCTTACGAAATTGAAGTTACTCCTGATCACAACAAAGCTTTCATTTCATTTCAAAAGTTTTGATTTTAGAAGCTAGTAACAATAAAGTCAGTTACATAGCAGAGGGTAGTTTCGATCTACCGACCTTTGGGTTATGGGCCCAGCACGCTTCCTCTGCGCGACTCTGCTGATTGTTCTGTGCTAACGAAATTGAAGTTACTCCTGATCACGACAAAGCTTTCATTTCATTTCAAAAACTTTGATTTTAGAAGCTAGTAACAATAAAGTCAGTTACATAGCAGAGGGTAGTTTCGATCTACCGACCTCTGGGTTATGCGCCCAGCACGCTTCCTTTGCGCCACTTTGCTGTTTGTACTGTGCTAACAAAATTGAAGTTACTCCTGAACTCGACAAAGCATTCATTTCACTTCAAAAGCTTTGATTTTAGAATTTAGTAACAATAAAGTCAGTTACATAGCAGAGGGTAGTTTCGATCTACCGACCTCTGGGTTATGGGCCCAGCACGCTTCCTCTGCGCCACTCTGCTGATTGTTCTGTGCTAACAAAAGTAAAGTTACTCCTGAACTTGACAAAGCATTCATTTCATTTCAAAAGCTTTGATTTTAGAAGCTAGTAACAATAAAGTCAGTTAAATAGCAGAGGGTAGTTTCGATCTACCGACATCTGGGTTATGGGCCCAACACGCTTCCTCTGCGCCACTCTGCTGATTGTTCTGTGCTAACAAAATTGAAGTTACTCCTGAACTCGACAAAGCATTCATTTCATTTCAAAAGCTTTGATTTTAGAAGCTAGTAACAATAAAGTCAGTTACATAGCAGAGGGTAGTTTCGATCTACCGACCTCTGGGTTATGAGCCCAGCACGCTTCCTCTGCGCCACTCTGCTGATTGTCTTGTGTAACAAAAGTAAAGTTACTCGTTGACTCGACAAAGCATTAATTTCATTTCAAAAGCTTTGTTTTAGAAGCTAGTAACAATAAAGTCAGTTACATAGCAGAGGGTAGTTTCGATTTACCGACCTCTGGGTTATGGGCCCAGCACGCTTCCTCTGTGCCACTCTGCTGATTGTTCTGTGCTAACAAAATTTAAGTTACTCCTGAACTCGACAAAGCATTCAATTCACTTCGAAAGCTTTCATTTTAAATGCTAGTAACAATAAAGTCAGTTACATAGCAGAGAGTAGTTTCGATCTACCGACCTCTGGGTTATGGGCCCAGCACGCTTCCTCTGCGCCACTCTGTTGATTGATCAGTGCTAACAAAATTGAAGTTACTCCTGAACTCGACAAAGCATTCATTTCACTTCAAAAGCTTTGATTTTAGAAGCTAGTAACAATAAAGTCAGTTACATAGCAGAGGGTAGTTTCGATCTACCGACCTCTGGGTTATGGGCCCAGCACGCTTCCTCTGCGCCACTCTGCTGATTGTTCTGTGCTAACAAAATTGACGTTACTCCTGAACTCGACAAAGCATTCATTTCACTTCAAAAGCTTTGATTTTAGAAGCTAGTAACAATAAAGTCAGTTACATAGCAGAGGGTAGTTTCGATCTACCGACCTCTGGGTTATGGGCCCAGCACGCTTCCTCTGCGCCACTCTGCTGATTGTTCCGGGCTAAAAAAATTGAAGTTACTCTTGAACTCGACATAGCATTCATTTCATTTCAAAAGCTTTGATTTTAGAAGCTAGTAACAATAAAGTCAGTTACATAGCAGAGGGTAGTTTCGATCTACCGACCTCTGGGTTATGGGCCCAGCACGCTTCCTCTGCGCCACTCTGCTGATTGTTCTGTGCCAATAAAATTAAAGTTATTCGCGGACTCGACAAAGCATTCATTTTTCTTCTAAAGCTTTGATTTTAGAAGCTAGTAACAATAAAGTTAGTTACATAGCAGAGGGTAGTTTTGATCTACCGACCTCCAGGATATGGGCCCAGCACGCTTCCTCTGCGCCACTCTGCTGATTGTTCTGTGCCAATAAAATTAAAGTTATTCGCGGACTCGACAAAGCATTCATTTTTCTTCTAAAGCTTTGATTTTAGAAGATAGTAACAATAAAGTCAGTTACATAGCAGAGGGTAGTTTTGAACTACCGACCTCCGGGATATGGGCCCAGCACGCTTCCTCTGCGCCACTCTGCTGATTGATCTGTGCTAACAAAATTGAAGTTACTCCTGAACTCGACAAAGCATTCATTTCATTTCAAAAGCTTTGATTTTAGAATCTAGTAACAATAAAGTCAGTTACATAGCAGAGGGTAGTTTCGATCTACCGACCTCTGGGTTATGGGCCCAGCACGCTTCCTCTGCGCCACTCTGCTGATTGTTCTGTGGCAATAAAATTAAAGTTATTCGCGGACCCGACAAAGCATTCATTTTACTTCTAAAGCTTTGATTTTAGAAGCTAGTAACAATAAAGTCAGTTACATAGCAGAGGGTAGTTTCAATCTACCGACCTCCAGGATATGGGCCCAGCACGCTTCCTCTGCGCCACTCTGCTGATTGTTCTGTGCTAACAAAATTGAAGTTACTCCTGAACTCGACAAAGCATTCATTTCATTTGAAAAGCTTTGATTCTAGAAGCTAGTAACAATAAAGTCAGTAACATAGCAGAGGGTAGTTTCGATCTACCGACCTCTGGGTTATGGGCCCAGCACGCTTCCTCTGCACCACTCTGCTGATTGATCTGTGCTAACAAAATTGAAGTTACTCCTGATCTCGACAAAGCATTCATTTCACTTCAACAGTTTTGATTTTAGAAGCTAGTAACAATAAAGTCAGTTACATAGCAGAGGGTAGTTTCGATCTGCCGACCTCTGGGTTATGGGCCCAGCACGCTTCCTCTCAGTACCTTTTTGAAAGGAACATCACTGGGGGGCAATATATTATCTTTTAAAAAAAGGGACAATAGGCTATTGTTTAGAACAATGAGAAGGCAAAAGGCCTGGAGGTGCAATTGCCCCCCCAGTTAGTATGTTATAAAAGGCCCTGCTTCCTCTGCGCCACTCTGCTCATTGATCTGTGCTAACAAAATTGAAGTTACTCCTGAACTCGACAAAGCATTCTTTTCATTTCAAAAGTTTTGATTTTAGAAGCTAGTAACAATAACGTCAGTTACATAGCAGAGGGTAGTTCCGATCTACCGACCCCTGGGTTGTGGGCCAAGCACGCTTCCTCTGCGCCACTCTGCTGATTGTTTTGTGCTAACAAAATTGAAGTTACTCCTGAACTCGACAAAGCACTCATTTCATTTCAAAAGCTTTGTTTTAGAAGCTAGTAACAATAAAGTCAGTTACATAGCAGAGGGTAGTTTCGATCTACCGACCTCTGGGTTATGGGCCCAGGACGCTTCCTCTGCGCCACTTTGCTGATTATTCTGTGCTAACAAAATTGAAGTTACTCCTGAATTCGACAAAGCATTCATTTCACTTCAAAAGCTTTGATTTTAGAAGCTAGAAACAATAAAGTCAGTTACATAGCAGAGGGCAGTTTCGATCTACCGACCTCTGAGTTATGGGCCCAGCACGCTTCCTCTGCGCCACTCTGCTGATTGTTCTGTGCTAACAAAATTGAAGTTACTCCTGAACTCGTCAAACCATTCATTTCATTTCAAAAGCTTTGATTTTAGAAGCTAGTAACAATAAAGTCAGTTACATAGCAGAGGGTAGTTTCGATCTACCGACCTCTGGGTTATGGGCCCAGCACGCTTCCTCTGCGCCACTCTGCTGATTGATCTGTGCTAACAAAATTGAAGTTAGTCCTGAACTCGACAAAGCATTCATTTCACTTCAAAAGCTTTGATTTCAGAAGCTAGTAACAATAAAGTCAGTTACATAGCAGAGGGTAGTTTTGATCTACCGACCTCTGGTTTATGGGCAAGCACGCTTCCTCTGCGCCACTCTGCTGATCGTTCTGTGCTAAAAAAATTGAAGTTACTCTTGAACTCGACATAGCATTCATTTCATTTCAAAAGCTTTGATATTAGAAGCTAGTAACAATAAAGTCAGTTACATAGCAGAGGGTAGTTTCGATCTACCGACCTCTGGGTTATGGGCCCAGCACGCTTCCTCTGCGCCACTCTGCTGATCGTTCTGTGCTAAAAAAATTGAAGTTACTCTTGAACTCGACATAGCATTCATTTCATTTCAAAAGCTTTGATATTAGAAGCTAGTAACAATAAAGTCAGTTACATAGCAGAGGGTAGTTTCGATCTACCGACCTCTGGGTTATGGGCCCAGCACGCTTCCTCTCCGCCACTCTGCTGATTGTTCTGTGCTAACAAAATTTAAGTTACCCCGGAACTCGACAAAGCATTCATTTCATTTGAGAAGCTTTGATTTTAGAAACTAGTAACAATAAAGTCAGTTACATAGCAGAGGGTAGTTTTGATCTACCGACCTCTGGGTTATGGGCCCAGCACGCTTCCTCTGCGCCACTCTGCTGATTGATCTGTGCTAACAAAATTGAAGTTAATCCTGAACTCGACAAAGCATTCATTTCACCTCAAAAGTTTTGATTTTAGAAGCTAGTAACAATAAAGTCAGTTACATAGCAGAGGGTAGTTTTGATCTACCGACCTCTGGGTTATGGGCCCAGCACGCTTCCTCTGCGCCACTCTGCTGATCGTTCTGTGCTAACAAAATTGAAGTTACTCTTGAACTCGACATAGCATTCATTTCATTTCAAAAGCTTTGATTTTAGAAGCTAGTAACAATAAAGTCAGTTACATAGCAGAGGGTAGTTCCGATCTACCGACCTCTGGGTTATGGGCCCAGCACGCTTCCTCTGCGCCACTCTGCTGATTGTTCTGTGCTAACGAAATTGAAGTTACTCCTGAACTCGACAAAGCATTCATTTCATTTCAAAAGCTTTGATTTTAGAATCTAGTAACAATAAAGTCAGTTACATAGCAGAGGGTAGTTTCGATCTACCGACCTCTGGGTTATGGGCCCATCACGCTTCCTCTGCGCCACTCTGCTGATTGTTCTGTGCTAACGAAATTGAAGTTACTCCTGAACTCGACAAAGCATTCATTTCATTTCAAAAGCTTTGATTTTAGAAGCTAGTAACAATAATGTCAGTTACATAGCAGAGGGTAGTTTCGATCTACCGACCTCTGGGTTATGGGCCAGCACGCTTCCTCGGCGCCACTCTGCTGATTGTTCCGTGTTAACAAAATTGAAGTTACTCATGAACTCGACAAAGCATTCATTTCATTTCAAAAGCTTTGATTTTAGAAGCTAGTAACAATAAAGTCAGTTACATAGCAGAGGGTAGTTTCGATCTACCGACCTCTGGGTTATGGGCCCAGCACGCTTCCTTTGCGCCACTCTGCTGATTGTTCTGTGCTAACGAAATTGAAGTTACTCCTGAACTCGACAAAGCACTCATTTCATTTCTAAAGCTTTGATTTTAGAAGCTAGTAACAATAATGTCAGTTACATAGCAGAGGGTAGTTTCGATCTACCGACCTCTGGGTTATGGGCCCAGCACGCTACCTCGGCGCCACTCTGCTGATTGTTCCGTGTTAACAAAATTGAAGTTACTCCTGAACTCGACAAAGCATTCATTTCATTTCAAAAGCTTTGATTTTAGAAGCTAGTAACAATAATGTCAGTTACATAGCAGAGGGTAGTTTCGATCTACCGACCTCTGGGTTATGGGCCCAGCACGCTTCCTCGGCGCCACTCTGCTGATTGTTCCGTGTTAACAAAATTGAAGTTACTCATGAACTCGACAAAGCATTCATTTCATTTCAAAAGCTTTGATTTTAGAAGCTAGAAACAATAAAGTCAGTTACATAGCAGAGGGTAGTTTCGATCTACCGACCTCTGGGTTATGGGCCCAGCACGCTTCCTCTGCGCCACTCTGCTGATTGTTCCGTCTTAACAAAATTGAAGTTACTCATGAACTCGACAAAGCACTCATTTCATTTCAAAAGCTTTAATTTTAGAAGCTAGTAATAATAAAGTAAGTTACATAGCAGAGGGTAGTTTCGATCTACCGACCTCTGGGTTATGGGCCCAGCACGCTTCCTCTTCGCCACTCTGCTGATTGTTCTGTGCTAACAAAATTGAAGTTACTCCTGAACTCGACAAAGCATTCATTTCATTTCAAAAGCTTTGATTTTAGAAGCTAGTAACAATAATGTCAGTTACATAGCAGAGGGTAGTTTCGATCTACCGACCTCTGGGTTATGGGCCCAGCACGCTTCCTCTACGCCAATCTGCTAATTGTTCCGTGTTAACAAAATTGAAGTTACTCATGAACTCGACAAAGCATTCATTTCATTTCAAAAGCTTTGATTTTAGAAGCTAGTAACAATAATGTCAGTTACATAGCAGAGGGTAGTTTCGATCTACCGACCTCTGGGTTATGGGCCCAGCACGCTTCCTCTACGCCAATCTGCTAATTGTTCCGTGTTAACAAAATTGAAGTTACTCATGAACTCGACAAAGCATTCATTTCATTTCAAAAGATTTATTTTAGAAGCTAGTAATAATAAAGTAAGTTACATAGCACAGGGTAGTTTCGATCTACCGACCCCTGGGTTATGGGCCCAGCACGCTACCTCTGCGCCACTCTGCTGATTGTTCTGTGCTAACAAAATTGAAGTTACTCCTGAACTCGACAAAACATTCATTTCATTTCAAAAGCTTTGATTTTAGAAGCTAGTAACAATAAAGTCAGTTACATAGCAGAGGGTAGTTTCGATCTACCGACCTCTGGGTTATGGGCCCAGCACGCTTCCTCTGCGCCACTCTGCTGATTGTTCTATGATAACGAAATTGAAGTTACTCCTGAACTCGACAAAGCATTCATTTCATTTCAAAAGCTTTGATTTTAGAAGCTAGAAACAATAAAGTCAGTTACATAGCAGAGGGTAGTTTCGATCTACCGACCTCAGGGTTATGGACCCAGCACGCTTCCTCTTCGCCACTCTGCTGATTGTTCTGTGCTAACAAAATTGAAGTTACTCCTGAACTCGACAAAGCATTCATTTCATTTCAAAAGCTTTGATTTTAGAAGCTAGTAACAATAATGTCAGTTACATAGCAGAGGGTAGTTTCGATCTACCGACCTCTGGGTTATGGGCCCAGCACGCTTCCTCTACGCCAATCTGCTAATTGTTCCGTGTTAACAAAATTGAAGTTACTCATGAACTCGACAAAGCATTCATTTCATTTCAAAAGCTTTGATTTTAGAAGCTAGTAACAATAATGTCAGTTACATAGCAGAGGGTAGTTTCGATCTACCGACCTCTGGGTTATGGGCCCAGCACGCTTCCTCTACGCCACTCTGCTGATTGTTCTGTGCTAACAAAATTGAAGTTACTCCTGAACTCGACAAAGCATTCATTTCATTTCAAAAGCTTTGATTTTAGAAGCTAGTAACAATAAAGTCAGTTACATAGCAGAGGGTAGTTTCGATCTACCGACTTCTGGGATATGGGCCCAGCACGCTTCCTCTGCGCCACTCTGCTGATTGTTCTGTGCTAACAAAATTGAAGTTACTCCTGATCTCGACAAAGCATTCATTTCACTTCAAAAGGTTTGATTTTAGAAGCTAGTAACAATAAAGTCAGTTACATAGCAGAGGGTAGTTTCGATCTACCGACCTCTGGGTTATGGGCCCAGCACGCTTCCTCTGCACCACTCTGCTGATTGATCTATGCTAACGAAATTGAAGTTACTTCTGATCTCGACAAAGCATAAATTTCACTTCAAAAGTTTTGATTTTAGAAGCTAGTAACAATAAAGTCAGTTACATAGCAGAGGGTAGTTTCGATCTACCGACCTCTGGGTTATGGGCCCAGCACGCTTCCTCTGCACCACTCTGCTGATTGATCTATGCTAACAAAATTGACGTTACTCTTGAACTCGAAAAAGCATTCATTTCATTTGAAAAGCTTTGATTTTAGAAGCTAGAAACAATAACGTCAGTTACATAGCAGAGGGTAGTTTCGATCTACCGACCTCTGGGTTATGGGCCCAGCACGCTTCCTCTGCGCCACTCTGCTGATTGTTCTGTGCTAACAAAATTGACGTTACTCCTGAACTCGAAAAAGCATTCATTTCATTGGAAAAGCTTTAATTTTAGAAGCTAGAAACAATAATGTCAGTAACATAGCAGAGGGTAGTTTCGATCTACCGACCTCTGGGTTATGGGCCTAGCACGCTTCCTCTGCGCCACTCCGCTGATTATTCTGTGCTAACAAAATTGACGTTACTCCTGAACTCGACAAAGCATTCATTTCACTTCAAAAGCTTTGATTTTAGAAGCTAGAAACAATAAAGTCAGTTACATAGCAGAGGGCAGTTTCGATCTACCGACCTCTGGGTTATGGGCCCAGCACGCTTCCTCTTCGCCACTCTGCTGATTGTTTAGTGCTAACAAAATTGAAGTTACTCCTGAACTCGACAAAGCATTCATTTCACTTCAAAAGCTTTGATTTTAGAAGCTAGAAACAATAAAGTCAGTTACATAGCAGAGGGTAGTTTCGATCTACCGACCTCTGGGTTATGGGCCCAGCATGCTTCCTCTGCGCCACTCTGCTGATTGTTCTATGCTAACAAAATTGAAGTTAGTCCTGAACTCGACAAAGCATTCATTTCATTTCAAAAGCTTTGATTTTAGAAGCTAGAAACAATAAAGTCAGTTACATAGCAGAGGGTAGTTTCGATCTACCGACCTCTGGGTTATGGGCCCAGCACGCTTCCTCTGCGCCACTCTGCTGATTGTTCTATGCTAACGAAATTGAAGTTACTCCTGAACTCGACAAAGCATTAATTTCATTTCAAAAGCTTTGATTTTAGAAGCTAGTAACAATAAAGTCAGTTACATAGCAGAGGGTAGTTTCGATCTACCGACCTCTGGGTTATGGGCCCAGCACGCTTCCTCTGCGCCACTCTGCTGATTGTTCTGTGCTAACAAAATTGAAGTTACTCCTGAACTCGACAAAGCATTCATTTCATTTCAAAAGCTTTGATTTTAGAAGCTAGAAACAATAAAGTCAGTTACATAGCAGAGGGTAGTTTCGATCTACCGACCTCTGGGTTATGGGCCCAGCACGCTTCCAATGCGCCACTCTGCTGATTGTTCCATGCTAACGAAATTGAAGTTACTCCTGAACTCGACAAAGCATTCATTTCATTTCAAAATCTTTGATTTTAGAAGCTAGAAACAATAAAGTCAGTTACATAGCAGAGGGTAGTTTCGATCTACCGACCTCTGGGTTATGGGCCCAGCACGCTTCCTCTGCGCCACTCTGCTGATTGTTCTGTGCTAACAAAATTGAATTTACTCCTGAACTCGACAAAGCATTCATTTCACTTCAAAAGCTTTGATTTTAGAAGCTAGAAACAATAAAGTCAGTTACATAGCAGAGGGTAGTTTCGATCTACCGACCTCTGGGTTATGGGCCCAGCACGCTTCCTCTGAACCACTCTGCAGATTGTTCTGTTGTAACAAAATTGAAGTTACTCCTGATCTCGACAAAGCATCCATTTCATTTCAAAAGCTTTGATTTTAGAAGCTAGTAACAATAAAGTCAGTTACATAGCAGAGGGTAGTTTCGATCTACCGACCTCTGGGTTATGGGCCCAGCACGCTTCCTCTGCGCCACTCTGCTGATTGTTCTGTGCTAACAAAATTGAAGTTACTCCTGAACTCGACAAAGCATTCATTTCATTTCAAAAGCTTTGATTTTAGAAGCTAGTAACAATAAAGTCAGTTACATAGCAGAGGGTAGTTTCGATCTACCGACCTCTGGGTTATGGGCCCAGCACGCTTCCTCTGCGCCACTCTGCTGATTGTTCTGTGCTAACAAAATTGAAGTTACTCCTGATCTCGACAAAGCATCCATTTCATTTCAAAAGCTTTGATTTTAGAAGCTAGTAACAATAAAGTCAGTTACATAGCAGAGGGTAGTTTCGATCTACCGACCTCTGGGTTATGGGCCCAGCACGCTTCCTCTGCGCCACTCTTCTGATTGTTCTGTGCTAACAAAATTGAAGTTACTCCTGAACTCGACAAAGCATTCATTTCATTTCAAAAGCTTTGATTTTAGAAGCTAGTAACAATAAAGTCAGTTACATAGCAGAGGGTAGTTTCGATCTACCGACTTCTGGGATATGGGCCCAGCACGCTTCCTCTGCGCCACTCCGCTGATTGTTCTGTGCTAACCAAATTGACGTTACTCCTGAACTCGACAAAGCATTCATTTCACTTCAAAAGCTTTGATTTTAGAAGCTAGAAACAATAAAGTCAGTTACATAGCAGAGGGTAGTTTCGATCTACCGACCTCTGGGTTATGGGCCCAGCACGCTTCCTCTTCGCCACTCTGCTGATTGTTTAGTGCTAACAAAATTGAAGTTACTCCTGAACTCGACAAAGCATTCATTTCACTTCAAAAGCTTTGATTTTAGAAGCTAGAAACAATAAAGTCAGTTACATAGCAGAGGGTAGTTTCGATCTACCGACCTCTGGGTTATGGGCCCAGCACGCTTCCTCTGCGCCACTCTGCTGATTGTTCTGTGCTAACAAAATTGAAGTTACTCCTGAACTCGACAAAGCATTCATTTCATTTCAAAAGCTTTGATTTTAGAAGCTAGTAACAATAAAGTCAGTTACATAGCAGAGGGTAGTTTCGATCTACCGACCTCTGGGTTATGGGCCCAGCACGCTTCCTCTGCGCCATTCTGCTGATTGTTCTGTGCTAACAAAATTGAAGTTACTCCTGAACTCGACAAAGCATTCATTTCATTTCAAAAGCTTTGATTTTAGAAGCTAGTAACAATAAAGTCAGTTACATAGCAGAGGGTAGTTTCGATCTACCGACTTCTGGGATATGGGCCCAGCACACTTCCTCTGCGCCACTCTGCTGATTGTTCTGTGCTAACAAAATTGAAGTTACTCCTGATCTCGACAAAGCATTCATTTCACTTCAAAAGTTTTGATTTTAGAAGCTAGTAACAATAAAGTCAGTTACATAGCAGAGGGTAGTTTCGATCTACCGACCTCTGGGTTATGGGCCCAGCACGCTTCCTCTGCACCACTCTGCTGATTGATCTATGCTAACAAAATTGACGTTACTCTTGAACTCGAAAAAGCATTCATTTCATTTGAAAAGCTTTGATTTTAGAAGCTAGAAACAATAACGTCAGTTACATAGCAGAGGGTAGTTTCGATCTACCGACCTCTGGGTTATGGGCCCAGCACGCTTCCTCTACGCCACTCTGCTGATTGTTCTGTGCTAACAAAATTGAAGTTACTCCTGAACTCGAAAAAGCATTCATTTCATTTGAAAAGCTTTGATTTTAGAAGCTAGAAACAATAATGTCAGTAACATAGCAGAGGGTAGTTTCGATCTACCGACCTCTGGGTTATGGGCCCAGCACGCTTCCTCTGCGCCACTCTGCTGTTTGTTCTGTGCTAACAAAATTGAAGTTACTCCTGAACTCGACAAAGCCTTCATTCTTCAAAAGCTTTGATTTTAGAAGCTAGTAACAATAAAGTCAGTTACATAGCAGAGGGTAGTTTCGATCTACCGACTTCTGGGTTATGGGCCCAGCACGCTTCCTCTGCGCCACTCTGCTGATTGTTCTGTGCTAACAAAATTGAAGTTACTCCTGATCTCGACAAAGCATTCATTTCATTTCAAAAGTTTTGATTTTAAAAGCTAGTAACAATAAAGTCAGTTACATAGCAGAGGGTAGTTTCGATCTACCGATCTCTGGGTTATGGGCCCAGCACGCTTCCTCTGCACCACTCTGCTGATTGATCTATGCTAACAAAATTGACGTTACTCTTGAACTCGAAAAAGCATTCATTTCACTTCAAAAGCTTTGATTTTAGAAGCTAGAAACAATAACGTCAGTTACATAGCAGAGGGTAGTTTCGATCTACCGACCTCTGGGTTATGGGCCCAGCACGCTTCCTCTGCGCCACTCTGCTGATTGTTCTGTGCTAACAAAATTGACGTTACTCCTGAACTCGAAAAAGCATTCATTTCATTTGAAAAGCTTTGATTTTAGAAGCTAGAAACAATAATGTCAGTAACGTAACAGAGGGTAGTTTCGATCTACCGACCTCTGGGTTATGGGCCCAGCACGCTTCCTCTGCGCCACTCTGCTGATTGTTCAGTGCTAACAAAAATGCTTTTATTCCTGAACTCGACAAAGCATTCATTTCACTTCAAAAGCTTTGATTTTAGACGCTAGAAACAATAAAGTCAGTTACATAGCAGAGGGTAGTTTCGATCTACCGACCTCTGGGTTATGGGCCCAGCACACTTCCTCTTCGCCACTCTGCTGATTGTTTAGTGCTCACAAAAATGAAGTTACTCCTGAACTCGACAAAGCATTCATTTCACTTCAAAATCTTTGATTTTAGAAGCTAGAAACAATAAAGTCAGTTACATAGCAGAGGGTAGTTTCGATCTACCGACCTCTGGGTTATGGGCCCAGCACGCTTCCTCTGCGCCACTCTGCTGATTGTTCAGTGCTAACAAAATTGCATTTATTCCTGAACTCAACAAAGCATTCATTTCATTTCAAATGCTTTTTTTTAGAAGCTAGTAACAATAAAGTCAGTTACATAGCAGAGGGTAGTTTCGATCTACCGACCTCTGGGTTATGGGCCCAGCACGCTTCCTCTGCGCCACTCTGCTGTTTGTTCTGTGCTAACAAAATTGAAGTTACTCCTGAACTCGACAAAGCCTTCATTCTTCAAAAGCTTTGATTTTAGAAGATAGTAACAATAAAGTCAGTTACATAGTAGAGGGTAGTTCCGATCTACCGACCTCTGGGTTATGGGCCCAGCACGCTTCCTCTGCGCCACTCTGCTGTTTGTTCTGTGCTAACAAAATTGAAGTTACTCCTGAACTCGACAAAGCATTCATTCCATTTCAAAAGCTTTGATTTTAGAAGCTAGTAACAATAAAGTCAGTTACATAGCAGAGGGTAGTTTCGATCTACCGACCTCTGGGTTATGGGCCCAGCACGCTTCCTCTGCGCCACTCTGCTGTTTGTTCTGTGCTAACAAAATTGAAGTTACTCCTGAACTCGACAAAGCATTCATTTCATTTCAAAAGCTTTGATTTTAGAAGATAGTAACAATAAAGTCAGTTACATAGCAGAGGGTAGTTCCGATCTACCGACCTCTGGGATATGGGCCCAGCACGCTTCCTCTGCGCCACTCTGCTGTTTGTTCTGTGCTAACAAAATTGAAGTTACTCCTGAACTCGACAAAGCCTTCATTCTTCAAAAGCTTTGATTTTAGAAGCTAGTAACAATAAAGTCAGTTACATAGCAGAGGGTAGTTTCGATCTACCGACCTCTGGGTTATGGGCCCAGCACGCTTCCTCTGCGCCACTCTGCTGTTTGTTCTGTGCTAACAAAATTGAAGTTACTCCTGAACTCGACAAAGCATTCATTTCATTTCAAAAGCTTTGATTTTAGAAGCTAGTAACAATAAAGTCAGTTACATAGCAGAGGGTAGTTTCGATCTACCGACCTCTGGGTTATGGGCCCAGCACGCTTCCTCTGCGCCACTCTGCTGTTTGTTCTGTGCTAACAAAATTGAAGTTACTCCTGAACTCGACAAAGCCTTCATTTCATTTCAAAAGCTTTGATTTTAGAAGCTAGTAACAATAAAGTCAGTTACATAGCAGAGGGTAGTTTCGATCTACCGACCTCTGGGTTATGGGCCCAGCACGCTTCCTCTGCGCCACTCTGCTGATTGTTCTATGCTAACAAAATTGAAGTTACTCATGAACTCGACAAAGCATTCATTTCATTTCAAAAGCTTTGATTTTAGAAGATAGTAACAATAAAGTCAGTTACATAGCAGAGGGTAGTTCCGATCTACCGACCTCTGGGATATAGGCCCAGCACGCTTCCTCTGCGCCACTCTGCTGTTTGTTGTGTGCTAACAAAATTGAAGTTACTCCTGAACTCGACAAAGCCTTCATTCTTCAAAAGCTTTGATTTTAGAAGCTAGTAACAATAAAGTCAGTTACATAGCAGAGGGTAGTTTCGATCTACCGACCTCTGGGTTATGGGCCCAGCACGCTTCCTCTGCGCCACTCTGCTCATTATTCTGTGCTAACAAAATTGAAGTTACTCCTGAACTCGACAAAGCATTCATTTCATTTCAAAAGCTTTGATTTTAGAAGCTAGAAACAATAAAGTCAGTTACATAGCAGAGGGTAGTTTCGATCTACCGACCTCTGGGTTATGGGCCCAGCACGCTTCCTCTGCGCCACTCTGCTGATTCTTCTGTTGTAACAAAATTGAAGTTACTCCTGATCTCGACAAAGCATTCATTTCATTTCAAAAGCTTTGATTTTAGAAGCTAGTAACGATAAAGTCAGTTACATAGCAGAGGGTAGTTTCGATCTACCGACCTCTGGGTTATGGGCCCAGCACGCTTCCTCTGCGCCACTCTGCTGATTGTTCTATGCTAACGAAATTGAAGTTACTCCTGAACTCGACAAAGCATTCATTTCATTTCAAAAGCTTTTTTTTAGAAGCTAGTAACAATAAAGTCAGTTACATAGCAGAGGGTAGTTTCGATCTACCGACCTCTGGGTTATGGGCCCAGCACGCTTCCTCTGCGCCACTCTGCTGTTTGTTCTGTGCTAACAAAATTGAAGTTACTCCTGAACTCGACAAAGCCTTCATTCTTCAAAAGCTTTGATTTTAGAAGATAGTAACAATAAAGTCAGTTACATAGCAGAGGGTAGTTCCGATCTACCGACCTCTGGGTTATGGGCCCAGCACGCTTCCTCTGCGCCACTCTGCTGTTTGTTCTGTGCTAACAAAATTGAAGTTACTCCTGAACTCGACAAAGCATTCATTTCATTTCAAAAGCTTTGATTTTAGAAGCTAGTAACAATAAAGTCAGTTACATAGCAGAGGGTAGTTTCGATCTACCGACCTCTGGGTTATGGGCCCAGCACGCTTCCTCTGCGCCACTCTGCTGTTTGTTCTGTGCTAACAAAATTGAAGTTACTCCTGAACTCGACAAAGCATTCATTTCATTTCAAAAGCTTTGATTTTAGAAGATAGTAACAATAAAGTCAGTTACATAGCAGAGGGTAGTTCCGATCTACCGACCTCTGGGATATGGGCCCAGCACGCTTCCTCTGCGCCACTCTGCTGTTTGTTCTTTGCTAACAAAATTGAAGTTACTCCTGAACTCGACAAAGCCTTCATTCTTCAAAAGCTTTGATTTTAGAAGCTAGTAACAATAAAGTCAGTTACATAGCAGAGGGTAGTTTCGATCTACCGACCTCTGGGTTATGGGCCCAGCACGCTTCCTCTGCGCCACTCTGCTGTTTGCTCTGTGCTAACAAAATTGAAGTTACTCCTGAACTCCACAAAGCATTCATTTCATTTCAAAAGCTTTGATTTTAGAAGCTAGTTAGAAGCTAGTAACAATAAAGTCAGTTACATAGCAGAGGGTAGTTTCGATCTACCGACCTCTGGGTTATGGGCCCAGCACGCTTCCTCTGCGCCACTCTGCTGTTTGTTCTGTGCTAACAAAATTGAAGTTACTCCTGAACTCGACAAAGCATTCATTTCATTTCAAAAGCTTTGATTTTAGAAGATAGTAACAATAAAGTCAGTTACATAGCAGAGGGTAGTTTCGATCTACCGACCTCTGGGATATGGGCCCAGCACGCTTCCTCTGCGCCACTCTGCTGATCGTTCTGTGCTAACAAAATTGAAGTTACTCCTGAACTCGACAAAGCCTTCATTCTTCAAAAGCTTTGATTTTAGAAGCTAGTAACAATAAAGTCAGTTACATAGCAGAGGGTAGTTTCGATCTACCGACCTCTGGGTTATGGGCCCAGCACGCTTCCTCTGCGCCACTCTGCTCATTATTCTGTGCTAACAAAATTGAAGTTACTCCTGAACTCGACAAAGCATTCATTTCATTTCAAAAGCTTTGATTTTAGAAGCTAGAAACAATAAAGTCAGTTACATAGCAGAGGGTAGTTTCGATCTACCGACCTCTGGGTTATGGGCCCAGCACGCTTCCTCTGCGCCACTCTGCTGATTCTTCTGTTGTAACAAAATTGAAGTTACTCCTGATCTCGACAAAGCATTCATTTCATTTCAAAAGCTTTGATTTTAGAAGCTAGTAACGATAAAGTCAGTTACATAGCAGAGGGTAGTTTCGATCTACCGACCTCTGGGTTATGGGCCCAGCACGCTTCCTCTGCGCCACTCTGCTGATTGTTCTATGCTAACGAAATTGAAGTTACTCCTGAACTCGACAAAGCATTCATTTCATTTCAAAAGCTTTGATTTTAGAAGCTAGAAACAATAAAGTCAGTTACATAGCAGAGGGTAGTTTCGATCTACCGACCTCTGGGTTATGGGCCCAGCACGCTTCCTCTGCGCCACTCTGCTGATTGTTCTGTGCTAACAAAATTGAAGTTACTCCTGAACTCGACAAAGCATTCATTTCATTTCAAAGGTTTGATTTTAGAAGCTAGAAACAATAAAGTCAGTTACATAGCAGAGGGTAGTTTCGATCTACCGACCTCTGGGTTATGGGCCCAGCACGCTTCCTCTGCGCCACTCTGCTGATTGTTCTGTGCTAACAAAATTGAAGTTACTCCTGAACTCGACAAAGCATTCATTTCATTTCAAAAGCTTTGATTTTAGAAGCTAGAAACAATAAAGTCAGTTACATAGCAGAGGGTAGTTTCGATCTACCGACCTCTGGGTTATGGGCCCAGCACGCTTCCTCTGCGCCACTCTGCTGATTGTTCTGTTGTAACAAAATTGAAGTTTCTCCTGATCTCGACAAAGCATTCATTTCATTTCAAAAGCTTTGATTTTAGAAGCTAGTAACAATAAAGTCAGTTACATAGCAGAGGGTAAATTCGATCTACCGACCTCTGGGTTATGGGCCCAGCACGCTTCCTCTGCGCCACTCTGCTGATTGTTCTGTGCTAACAAAATTGAAGTTACTCCTGAACTCGACAAAGCATTCATTTCATTTCAAAAGCTTTGATTTTAGAAGCTAGAAACAATAAAGTCAGTTACATAGCAGAGGGTAGTTTCGATCTACCGACCTCTGGGTTATGGGCCCAGCACGCTTCCTCTGCGCCACTCTGCTGATTGTTCTATGCTAACGAAATTGAAGTTACTCCTGAACTTGACAAAGCATTCATTTCATTTCAAAAGCTTTGATTTTAGAAGCTAGAAACAATAAAGTCAGTTACATAGCAGAGGGTAGTTTCGATCTACCGACCTCTGGGTTATGGGCCCAGCACGCTTCCTCTGCGCAACTCTGCTGATTGTTCTGTGCTAACAAAATTGAAGTTACTCCTGAACTCGACAAAGCATTCATTTCATTTCAAAAGCTTTGATTTTAGAAGCTAGTAACAATAAAGTCAGTTACATAGCAGAGGGTAGTTTCGATCTACCGACCTCTGGGTTATGGGCCCAGCACGCTTCCTCTGCGCCACTCTGCTGATTGTTCTGTTGTAACAAAATTGAAGTTACTCCTGATCTCGACAAAGCATTCATTTCATTTCAAAAGCTTTGATTTTAGAAGCTAGTAACAATAAAGTCAGTTACATAGCAGAGGGTAAATTCGATCTACCGACCTCTGGGTTATGGGCCCAGCACGCTTCCTCTGCGCCACTCTGCTGATTGTTCTGTGCTAACAAAATTGATGTTACTCCTGAACTCGACAAAGCATTCATTTCATTTCAAAAGCTTTGATTTTAGAAGCTAGTAACAATAAAGTCAGTTACATAGCAGAGGGTAAATTCGATCTACCGACCTCTGGGTTATGGGCCCAGCACGCTTCCTCTGCGCCACTCTGCTGATTGTTCTGTGCTAACAAAATTGAAGTTACTCCTGAACTCGACAAAGCATTCATTTCATTTCAAAAGCTTTGATTTTAGAAGCTAGAAACAATAAAGTCAGTTACATAGCAGAGGGTAGTTTCGATCTACCGACCTCTGGGTTATGGGCCCAGCACGCTTCCTCTGCGCCACTCTGCTGATTGTTCTATGCTAACGAAATTGAAGTTACTCCTGAACTTGACAAAGCATTCATTTCATTTCAAAAGCTTTGATTTTAGAAGCTAGAAACAATAAAGTCAGTTACATAGCAGAGGGTAGTTTCGATCTACCGACCTCTGGGTTATGGGCCCAGCACGCTTCCTCTGCGCCACTCTGCTGATTGTTCTGTGCTAACAAAATTGAAGTTACTCCTGAACTCGACAAAGCATTCATTTCATTTCAAAAGCTTTGATTTTAGAAGCTAGTAACAATAAAGTCAGTTACATAGCAGAGGGTAGTTTCGATCTACCGACCTCTGGGTTATGGGCCCAGCACGCTTCCTCTGCGCCACTCTGCTGATTGTTCTGTTGTAACAAAATTGAAGTTACTCCTGATCTCGACAAAGCATTCATTTCATTTCAAAAGCTTTGATTTTAGAAGCTAGTAACAATAAAGTCAGTTACATAGCAGAGGGTAAATTCGATCTACCGACCTCTGGGTTATGGGCCCAGCACGCTTCCTCTGCGCCACTCTGCTGATTGTTCTGTGCTAACAAAATTGAAGTTACTCCTGAACTCGACAAAGCATTCATTTCATTTCAAAAGCTTTGATTTTAGAAGCTAGTAACAATAAAGTCAGTTACATAGCAGAGGGTAAATTCGATCTACCGACCTCTGGGTTATGGGCCCAGCACGCTTCCTCTGCGCCAATCTGCTGATTGTTCTGTGCTAACAAAATTGAAGTTACTCCTGAACTCGACAAAGCATTCATTTCATTTCAAAAGCTTTGATTTTAGAAGCTAGTAACAATAAAGTCAGTTACATAGCAGAGGGTAAATTCGATCTACCGACCTCTGGGTTATGGGCCCAGCACGCTTCCTCTGCGCCACTCTGCTGATTGTTCTGTGCTAACAAAATTGAAGTTACTCCTGAACTCGACAAAGCATTCATTTCATTTCAAAAGCTTTGATTTTAGAAGCTAGTAACAATAAAGTCAGTTACATAGCAGAGGGTAGTTTCGATTTACCGACTTCTGGGATATGGGCCCAGCACGCTTCCTCTGCGCCACTCTGCTGATTGTTCTGTGCTAACAAAATTGAGGTTACTCCTGATCTCGACAAAGCATTCATTTCACTTCAAAAGTTTTGATTTTACAAGCTAGAAATATTAATGTCAGTAACATAGCAGAGGGTAGTTTCGATCTACCGACCTCTGGGTCATCGGCCCAGCACGCTTCCTCTGCGCCACTCTGCTGATTGTTCTGTGCTAACAAAATTGACGTTACTCCTGAACTCGACAAAGCATTCATTTCACTTCAAAAGCTTTGATTTTAGAAGCTAGTAACAATAAAGTCAGTTACATAGCAGAGGGTAGTTTCGATCGACCGACCTCTGGGTTATGGGCCCAGCACGCTTCCTCTGCACCACTCTGCTGATTGATCTATGCTAACAAAATTGACGTTACTCTTGAACTCGAAAAAGCATTCATTTCATTTGAAAAGCTTTGATTTTAGAAGCTAGAAACAATAACGTCAGTTACATAGCAGAGGGTAGTTTTGATCTACCGACCTCTGGGTTATGGGCCCAGCACGCTTCCTCTTCGCCACTCTGCTCATTATTCTGTGCTAACAAAATTGAAGTTACTCCTGAACTCGACAAAGCATTCATTTCACTTCAAAAGCTTTGATTTTAGAAGCTAGAAACAATAAAGTCAGTTACATAGCAGAGGGTAGTTCCGATCTACCGACCTCTGGGTTATGGGCCCAGCACGCTTCCTCTGCGCCACTCTGCTGTTTGTTCTGTGCTAACAAAATTGAAGTTACTCCTGAACTCGACAAAGCATTCATTTCATTTCAAAAGCTTTGATTTTAGAAGCTAGTAACAATAAAGTCAGTTACATAGCAGAGGGTAGTTTCGATCTACCGACCTCTGGGTTATGGGCCCAGCACGCTTCCTCTGCGCCACTCTGCTGTTTGTTCTGTGCTAACAAAATTGAAGTTACTCCTGAACTCGACAAAGCATTCATTTCATTTCAAAAGCTTTGATTTTAGAAGATAGTAACAATAAAGTCAGTTACATAGCAGAGGGTAGTTCCGATCTACCGACCTCTGGGATATGGGCCCAGCACGCTTCCTCTGCGCCACTCTGCTGTTTGTTCTGTGCTAACAAAATTGAAGTTACTCCTGAACTCGACAAAGCATTCATTTCATTTCAAAAGCTTTGATTTTAGAAGCTAGAAACAATAAAGTCAGTTACATAGCAGAGGGTAGTTTCGATCTACCGACCTCTGGGTTATGGGCCCAGCACGCTTCCTCTGCGCCACTCTGCTCATTATTCTGTGCTAACAAAATTGAAGTTACTCCTGAACTCGACAAAGCATTCATTTCATTTCAAAAGCTTTGATTTTAGAAGCTAGAAACAATAAAGTCAGTTACATAGCAGAGGGTAGTTTCGATCTACCGACCTCTGGGTTATGGGCCCAGCACGCTTCCTCTGCGCAACTCTGCTGATTGTTCTGTGCTAACAAAATTGAAGTTACTCCTGAACTCGACAAAGCATTCATTTCATTTCAAAAGCTTTGATTTTAGAAGCTAGTAACAATAAAGTCAGTTACATAGCAGAGGGTAGTTTCGATCTACCGACCTCTGGGTTATGGGCCCAGCACGCTTCCTCTGCGCCACTCTGCTGATTGTTCTGTTGTAACAAAATTGAAGTTACTCCTGATCTCGACAAAGCATTCATTTCATTTCAAAAGCTTTGATTTTAGAAGCTAGTAACAATAAAGTCAGTTACATAGCAGAGGGTAGTTTCGATCTACCGACCTCTGGGTTATTGGCCCAGCACGCTTCCTCTGCGCCACTCTGCTGATTGTTCTGTTGTAACAAAATTGAAGTTACTCCTGATCTCGACAAAGCATTCATTTCATTTCAAAAGCTTTGATTTTAGAAGCTAGTAACAATAAAGTCAGTTACATAGCAGAGGGTAAATTCGATCTACCGACCTCTGGGTTATGGGCCCAGCACGCTTCCTCTGCGCCACTCTGCTGATTGTTCTGTGCTAACAAAATTGAAGTTACTCCTGAACTCGACAAAGCATTCATTTCATTTCAAAAGCTTTGATTTTAGAAGCTAGTAACAATAAAGTCAGTTACATAGCAGAGGGTAGTTTCAAACTACCGACTTCTGGGATATGGGCCCAGCACGCTTCCTCTGCGCCACTCTGCTGATTGTTCTGTGCTAACAAAATTGAGGTTACTCCTGATCTCGACAAAGCATTCATTTCACTTCAAAAGTTTTGATTTTACAAGCTAGAAACATTAATGTCAGTAACATAGCAGAGGGTAGTTTCGATCTACCGACCTCTGGGTTATCGGCCCAGCACGCTTCCTCTGCGCCACTCTGCTGATTGTTCTGTGCTAACAAAATTGACGTTACTCCTGAACTCGACAAAGCATTCATTTCACTTCAAAAGCTTTGATTTTAGAAGCTAGTAACAATAAAGTCAGTTACATAGCAGAGGGTAGTTTCGATCTACCGACTTCTGGGTTATGGGCCCAGCACGCTTCCTCTGCACCACTCTGCTGATTGATCTATGCTAACAAAATTGAAGTTACTCTTGAACTCGAAAAAGCATTCATTTCATTTGAAAAGCTTTGATTTTAGAAGCTAGAAACAATAACGTCAGTTACATAGCAGAGGGTAGTTTCGATCTACCGACCTCTGGGTTATGGGCCCAGCACGCTTCCTCTTCGCCACTCTGCTGATTGTTTAGTGCTAACAAAATTGAAGTTACTCCTGAACTCGACAAAGCATTCATTTCACTTCAAAAGCTTTGATTTTAGAAGCTAGAAACAATAAAGTCAGTTACATAGCAGAGGGTAGTTTCGATCTACCGACCTCTGGGTTATGGGCCCAGCACGCTTCCTCTGCGCCACTCTGCTGATTGTTCAGTGCTAACAAAATTGAAGTTACTCTTGAACTCGACAAAGCCTTCATTCTTCAAAAGCTTTGATTTTAGAAGCTAGTAACAATAATGTCAGTTACATAGCAGAGGGTAGTTTCGATCTACAGACCTCTGGGTTATGGGCCCAGCACGCTTCCTCTGCGCCACTCTGCTGATTGTTCAGTTTTAACAAAATTGCATTTATTCCTGAACTCAACAAAGCATTCATTTCATTTCAAAAGCTTTGATTTTAGAAGCTAGTAACAATAAAGTCAGTTACATAGCAGAGGGTAGTTTCGATCTACCGACCTCTGGGTTATGGGCCCAGCACGCTTCCTCTGCGCCACTCTGCTGATTGTTCAGTGCTAACAAAATTGCATTTATTCCTGAACTCAACAAAGCATTCATTTCATTTCAAAAGCTTTGATTTTAGAAGCTAGTAACAATAAAGTCAGTTACATAGCAGAGGGGAGTTTCGATCTACCGACCTCTGGGTTATGGGCCCAGCACGCTTCCTCTGCGCCACTCTGCTGATTGTTCAGTGCTAACAAAATTGCATTTATTCCTGAACTCAACAAAGCATTCATTTCATTTCAAAAGCTTTTTTTAGAAGCTAGTAACAATAAAGTCAGTTACATAGCAGAGGGTAGTTTCGATCTACCGGCCTCTGGGTTATGGGCCCAGCACGCTTCCTCTGCGCCACTCTGCTGTTTGTTCTGTGCTAACAAAATTGAAGTTACTCCTGAACTCGACAAAGCATTCATTTCATTTCAAAAGCTTTGATTTTAGAAGCTAGTAACAATAAAGTCAGTTACATAGCAGAGGGTAGTTTCGATCTACCGACCTCTGGGTTATGGGCCCAGCACGCTTCCTCTGCGCCACTCTGCTGATTGTTCTGTGTTAACAAAATTGAAGTTACTCCTGAACTCGACAAAGCCTTCATTCTTCAAAAGCTTTGATTTTAGAAGATAGTAACAATAAAGTCAGTTACATAGCAGAGGGTAGTTCCGATCTACCGACCTCTGGGTTATGGGCCCAGCACGCTTCCTCTGCGCCACTCTGCTGTTTGTTCTGTGCTAACAAAATTGAAGTTACTCCTGAACTCGACAAAGCCTTCATTCTTCAAAAGCTTTGATTTTAGAAGATAGTAACAATAAAGTCAGTTACATAGCAGAGGGTAGTTTCGATCTACCGACCTCTGGGTTATGGGCCCAGCACGCTTCCTCTGCGCCACTCTGCTGTTTGTTCTGTGTTAACAAAATTGAAGTTACTCCTGAACTCGACAAAGCCTTCATTCTTCAAAAGCTTTGATTTTAGAAGATAGTAACATTAAAGTCAGTTACATAGCAGAGGGTAGTTCCGATCTACCGACCTCTGGGTTATGGGCCCAGCACGCTTCCTCTGCGCCACTCTGCTGTTTGTTTTGTGCTAACAAAATTGAAGTTACTCCTGAACTCGACAAAGCATTCATTTCATTTCAAAAGCTTTGATTTTAGAAGCAAGTAACAATAACGTCAGTTACATAGCAGAGGGTAGTTTCGATCTACCGACCTCTGGGTTATGGGCCCAGCACGCTTCCTCTGCGCCACTCTGCTGTTTGTTCTGTGCTAACAAAATTGAAGTTACTCCTGAACTCGACAAAGCCTTCATTCTTCAAAAGCTTTGATTTTAGAAGATAGTAACAATAAAGTCAGTTACATAGCAGAGGGTAGTTCCGATCTACCGACCTCTGGGTTATGGGCCCAGCACGCTTCCTCTGCGCCACTCTGCTGTTTGTTCTGTGCTAACAAAATTGAAGTTACTCCTGAACTCGACAAAGCATTCATTTCATTTCAAAAGCTTTGATTTTAGAAGCTAGTAACAATAAAGTCAGTTACATAGCAGAGGGTAGTTTCGATCTACCAACCTCTGGGTTATGGGCCCAGCACGCTTCCTCTGCGCCACTCTGCTGTTTGTTCTGTGCTAACAAAATTGAAGTTACTCCTGAACTCGACAAAGCCTTCATTCTTCAAAAGCTTTGATTTTAGAAGATAGTAACAATAAAGTCAGTTACATAGCAGAGGGTAGTTCCGATCTACCGACCTCTGGGTTATGGGCCCAGCACGCTTCCTCTGCGCCACTCTGCTGTTTGTTCTGTGCTAACAAAATTGAAGTTACTCCTGAACTCGACAAAGCATTCATTTCATTTCAAAAGCTTTGATTTTAGAAGCTAGTAACAATAAAGTCAGTTACATAGCAGAGGGTAGTTTCGATCTACCGACCTCTGGGTTATGGGCCCAGCACGCTTCCTCTGCGCCACTCTGCTGTTTGTTCTGTGCTAACAAAATTGAAGTTACTCCTGAACTCGACAAAGCCTTCATTCTTCAAAAGCTTTGATTTTAGAAGATAGTAACAATAAAGTCAGTTACATAGCAGAGGGTAGTTCCGATCTACCGACCTCTGGGTTATGGGCCCAGCACGCTTCCTCTGCGCCACTCTGCTGTTTGTTCTGTGCTAACAAAATTGAAGTTACTCCTGAACTCGACAAAGCATTCATTTCATTTCAAAAGCTTTGATTTTAGAAGCTAGTAACAATAAAGTCAGTTACATAGCAGAGGGTAGTTTCGATCTACCGACCTCTGGGTTATGGGCCCAGCACGCTTCCTCTGCGCCACTCTGCTGTTTGTTCTGTGCTAACAAAATTGAAGTTACTCCTGAACTCGACAAAGCCTTCATTCTTCAAAAGCTTTGATTTTAGAAGATAGTAACAATAAAGTCAGTTACATAGCAGAGGGTAGTTCCGATCTACCGACCTCTGGGTTATGGGCCCAGCACGCTTCCTCTGCGCCACTCTGCTGTTTGTTCTGTGCTAACAAAATTGAAGTTACTCCTGAACTCGACAAAGCATTCATTTCATTTCAAAAGCTTTGATTTTAGAAGCTAGTAACAATAAAGTCAGTTACATAGCAGAGGGTAGTTTCGATCTACCGACCTCTGGGTTATGGGCCCAGCACGCTTCCTCTGCGCCACTCTGCTGTTTGTTCTGTGCTAACAAAATTGAAGTTACTCCTGAACTCGACAAAGCCTTCATTCTTCAAAAGCTTTGATTTTAGAAGCTAGTAACAATAAAGTCAGTTACATAGCAGAGGGTAGTTCCGATCTACCGACCTCTGGGTTATGGGCCCAGCACGCTTCCTCTGCGCCACTCTGCTGTTTGTTCTGTGCTAACAAAATTGAAGTTACTCCTGAACTCGACAAAGCCTTCATTCTTCAAAAGCTTTGATTTTAGAAGATAGTAACAATAAAGTCAGTTACATAGCAGAGGGTAGTTTCGATCTACCGACCTCTGGGTTATGGGCCCAGCACGCTTCCTCTGCGCCACTCTGCTGATTGTTCTGTGCTAACAAAATTGAAGTTACTCCTGAACTCGACAAAGCATTCATTTCATTTCAAAAGCTTTGATTTTAGAAGCTAGTAACAATAAAGTCAGTTACATAGCAGAGGGTAGTTTCGATCTACCGACTTCTGGGATATGGGCCCAGCACGCTTCCTCTGCACCACTCTGCTGATTGATCTATGCTAACAAAATTGACGTTACTCTTGAACTTGAAAAAGCATTCATTTCATTTGAAAAGCTTTGATTTTAGAAGCTAGAAACAATAATGTCAGTAACGTAACAGAGGGTAGTTTCGATCTACCGACCTCTGGGTTATGGGCCCAGCACGCTTCCTCTGCGCCACTCTGCTGATTGTTCTGTGCTAACAAAATTGACGTTACTCCTGAACTCGAAAAAGCATTCATTTCATTTCAAAAGCTTTGATTTTAGAAGCTAGAAACATTAATGTCAGTAACATAGCAGAGGGTAGTTTGGATCTACCGATCTCTGGGTTATGGGCCCAGCACGCTTCCTCTGCGCCACTCTGCTGATTGTTCTGTGCTAACAAAATTGACGTTACTCCTGAACTCGACAAAGCATTCATTTCACTTCAAAAGCTTTGATTTTAGAAGCTAGAAACAATAAAGTCAGTTACATAGCAGAGGGTAGTTTCGATCTACCGACCTCTGGGTTATGGGCCCAGCACGCTTCCTCTGCGCCACTCTGCTGTTTGTTCTGTGCTAACAAAATTGAAGTTACTCCTGATCTCGACAAAGCATTCATTTCATTTCAAAAGCTTTGATTTTAGAAGCTAGAAACAATAAAGTCAGTTACATAGCAGAGGGTAGTTTCGATCTATTGACCTCTGGGTTATGGGCCCAGCACGCTTCCTCTGGGCCACTCTGCTGATTGTTCTGTGCTAACAAAATTAACGTTACTCCTGAACTCGACAAAGCATTCATTTCACTTCAAAAGCTTTGATTTTAGAAGCTAGAAACAATAAAGTCAGTTACAAAGCAGAGGGTAGTTTCGATCTACCGACCTCTGGGTTATGAGCCCAGCACGCTTCCTCTTCGCCACTCTGCTGATTGTTTAGTGCTAACAAAATTGAAGTTACTCCTGAACTCGACAAAGCATTCATTTCACTTCAAAAGCTTTGATTTTAGAAGCTAGAAACAATAAAGGCAGTTACATAGCAGAGGGTAGTTTCGATCTACCGACCTCTGGGTTATGGGCCCAGCACGCTTCCTCTGCGCCACTCTGCTGTTTGTTCTGTGCTAACAAAATTGAAGTTACTCCTGAACTCGACAAAGCCTTCATTCTTCAAAAGCTTTGATTTTAGAAGCTAGTAACAATAAAGTCAGTTACATAGCAGAGGGTAGTTTCGATCTACCGACCTCTGGGTTATGGGCCCAGCACGCTTCCTCTGTGCCACTCTGCTGTTTGTTCTGTTGTAACAAAATTGAAGTTACTCCTGATCTCGACAAAGCATTCATTTCATTTCAAAAGCTTTGATTTTAGAAGCTAGTAACAATAAAGTCAGTTACATAGCAGAGGGTAGTTTCGATCTACCGACCTCTGGGTTATGGGCCCAGCACGCTTCCTCTGCGCCACTCTGCTGATTGTTCTGTCTTAACAAAATTGAAGTTACTCCTGAACTCGACAAAGCATTCATTTCATTTCAAAAGCTTTGATTTTAGAAGCTAGTAACAATAAAGTCAGTTACATAGCAGAGGGTAGTTTCGATCTACCGACTTCTGGGATATGGGCCCAGCACGCTTCCTCTGCGCCACTCTGCTGATTGTTCTGTGCTAACAAAATTGAAGTTACTCCTGATCTCGACAAAGCATTCATTTCACTTCAAAAGTTTTGATTTTAGAAGCTAGTAACAATAAAGTCAGTTACATAGCAGAGGGTAGTTTCGATCTACCGACCTCTGGGTTATGGGCCCAGCACGCTTTCTCTGCACCACTCTGCTGATTGATCTATGCTAACGAAATTGAAGTTACTCCTGATCTCGACAAAGAATTCATTTCACTTCAAAAGTTTTGATTTTAGAAGCTAGTAACAATAAAGTCAGTTACATAGCAGAGGGTAGTTTCGATCTACCGACCTCTGGGTTATGGGCCCAGCACGCTTCCTCTGCACCACTCTGCTGATTGATCTATGCTAACAAAATTGACGTTACTCTTGAACTCGAAAAAGCATTCATTTCATTTGAAAACCTTTGATTTTAAAAGCTAGAAACAATAACGTCAGTTACATAGCAGAGGGTATTTTCGATCTACCGACCTCTGGGTTATGGGCCCAGCACGCTTCCTCTGCGCCACTCTGCTGATTGTTCTGTGCTAACAAAATTGACGTTACTCCTGAACTCGACAAAGCATTCATTTCACTTCAAAAGCTTTGATTTTAGAAGCTAGAAACAATAAAGTCAGTTACATAGCAGAGGGTAGTTTCGATCTACCGACCTCTGGGTTATGGGCCCAGCACGCTTCCTCTTCGCCACTCTGCTGATTGTTTAGTGCTAACAAAATTGAAGTTACTCCTGAACTCGACAAAGCATTCATTTCACTTCAAAAGCTTTGATTTTAGAAGCTAGAAACAATAAAGTCAGTTACATAGCAGAGGGTAGTTTCGATCTACCGACCTCTGGGTTATGGGCCTAGCACGCTTCCTCTGCGCCACTCTGCTGATTGTTCAGTGCTAACAAAATTGCATTTGTTCCTGAACTCAACAAAGCATTCATTTCATTACAAAAGCTTTTTTTTAGAAGCTAGTAACAATAAAGTCAGTTACATAGCAGAGGGTAGTTTCGATCTACCGACCTCTGGGTTATGGGCCCAGCACGCTTCCTCTGCGCCACTCTGCTGATTGTTCAGTGCTAACAAAATTGCATTTATTCCTGAACTCAACAAAGCATTCATTTCATTTCAAAAGCTTTTTTTTAGAAGCAAGTAACAATAAAGTCAGTTACATAGCAGAGGGTAGTTTCGATCTACCGACCTCTGGGTTATGGGCCCAGCACGCTTCCTCTGCGCCACTCTGCTGTTTGTTCTGTGCTAACAAAATTGAAGTTACTCCTGAACTCGACAAAGCGTTCATTCTTCAAAAGCTTTGATTTTAGAAGCTAGTAACAATAAAGTCAGTTACATAGCAGAGGGTAGTTTCGATCTACCGACCTCTTGGTTATGGGCCCAGCACGCTTCCTCTGCGCCACTCTGCTGTTTGTTCTGTGCTAACAAAATTGAAGTTACTCCTGAACTCGACAAAGCATTCATTTCATTTCAAAAGCTTTGATTTTAGAAGCTAGTAACAATAAAGTCAGTTACATAGCAGAGGGTAGTTTCGATCTACCGACTTCTGGGATATGGGCCCAGCACGCTTCCTCTGCACCACTCTGCTGATTGATCTATGCTAACAAAATTGACGTTACTCTTGAACTTGAAAAAGCATTCATTTCATTTGAAAAGCTTTGATTTTAGAAGCTAGAAACAATAATGTCAGTAACGTAACAGAGGGTAGTTTCGATCTACCGACCTCTGGGTTATGGGCCCAGCACGCTTCCTCTGCGCCACTCTGCTGATTGTTCTGTGCTAACAAAATTGACGTTACTCCTGAACTCGAAAAAGCATTCATTTCATTTCAAAAGCTTTGATTTTAGAAGCTAGAAACATTAATGTCAGTAACATAGCAGAGGGTAGTTTCGATCTACCGATCTCTGGGTTATGGGCCCAGCACGCTTCCTCTGCGCCACTCTGCTGATTGTTCTGTGCTAACAAAATTGACGTTACTCCTGAACTCGACAAAGCATTCATTTCACTTCAAAAGCTTTGATTTTAGAAGCTAGAAACAATAAAGTCAGTTACATAGCAGAGGGTAGTTTCGATCTACCGACCTCTGGGTTATGGGCCCAGCACGCTTCCTCTGCGCCACTCTGCTGTTTGTTCTGTGCTAACAAAATTGAAGTTACTCCTGATCTCGACAAAGCATTCATTTCATTTCAAAAGCTTTGATTTTAGAAGCTAGAAACAATAAAGTCAGTTACATAGCAGAGGGTAGTTTCGATCTATTGACCTCTGGGTTATGGGCCCAGCACGCTTCCTCTGGGCCACTCTGCTGATTGTTCTGTGCTAACAAAATTGACGTTACTCCTGAACTCGACAAAGCATTCATTTCACTTCAAAAGCTTTGATTTTAGAAGCTAGAAACAATAAAGTCAGTTACATAGCAGAGGGTAGTTTCGATCTACCGACCTCTGGGTTATGGGCCCAGCACGCTTCCTCTGCACCACTCTGCTGATTGTTCAGTGCTAACAAAATTGCATTTATTCCTGAACTCAACAAAGCATTTATTTCATTTCAAAAGCTTTGATTTTAGAAGCTAGTAACAATAAAGTCAGTTACATAGCAGAGGGGAGTTTCGATCTACCGACCTCTGGGTTATGGGCCCAGCACGCTTCCTCTGCGCCACTCTGCTGATTGTTCAGTGCTAACAAAATTGCATTTATTCCTGAACTCAACAAAGCATTCATTTCATTTCAAAAGCTTTTTTTAGAAGCTAGTAACAATAAAGTCAGTTACATAGCAGAGGGTAGTTTCGATCTACCGACCTCTGGGTTATGGGCCCAGCACGCTTCCTCTGCGCCACTCTGCTGTTTGTTCTGTGCTAACAAAATTGAAGTTACTCCTGAACTCGACAAAGCCTTCATTCTTCAAAAGCTTTGATTTTAGAAGCTAGTAACAATAAAGTCAGTTACATAGCAGAGGGGAGTTTCGATCTACCGACCTCTGGGTTATGGGCCCAGCACGCTTCCTCTGCGCCACTCTGCTGATTGTTCAGTGCTAACAAAATTGCATTTATTCCTGAACTCAACAAAGCATTCATTTCATTTCAAAAGCTTTTTTTAGAAGCTAGTAACAATAAAGTCAGTTACATAGCAGAGGGTAGTTTCGATCTACCGACCTCTGGGTTATGGGCCCAGCACGCTTCCTCTGCGCCACTCTGCTGTTTGTTCTGTGCTAACAAAATTGAAGTTACTCCTGAACTCGACAAAGCATTCATTTCATTTCAAAAGCTTTGATTTTAGAAGCTAGTAACAATAAAGTCAGTTACATAGCAGAGGGTAGTTTCGATCTACCGACCTCTGGGTTATGGGCCCAGCACGCTTCCTCTGCGCCACTCTGCTGATTGTTCTGTGCTAACAAAATTGAAGTTACTCCTGAACTCGACAAAGCCTTCATTCTTCAAAAGCTTTGATTTTAGAAGATAGTAACAATAAAGTCAGTTACATAGCAGAGGGTAGTTTCGATCTACCGACCTCTGGGTTATGGGCCCAGCACGCGTCCTCTGCGCCACTCTGCTGTTTGTTCTGTGCTAACAAAATTGAAGTTACTCCTGAACTCGACAAAGCATTCATTTCATTTCAAAAGCTTTGATTTTAGAAGCTAGTAACAATAAAGTCAGTTGCATAGCAGAGGGTAGTTTCGATCTACCGACCTCTGGGTTATGGGCCCAGCACGCTTCCTCTGCGCCACTCTGCTGTTTGTTCTGTGCTAACAAAATTGAAGTTACTCCTGAACTCGACAAAGCCTTCATTCTTTAAAAGCTTTGATTTTAGAAGATAGAAACAATAAAGTCAGTTACATAGCAGAGGGTAGTTTCGATCTACCGACCTCTGGGTTATGGGCCCAGCACGCTTCCTCTGCGCCACTCTGCTGTTTGTTCTGTGCTAACAAAATTGAAGTTACTCTTGAACTCGACAAAGCATTCTTTTCATTTCAAAAGCTTTGATTTTAGAAGCTAGTAACAATAAAGTCAGTTACATAGCAGAGGGTAGTTTCGATCTACCGACCTCTGGGTTATGGGCCCAGCACGCTTCCTCTGCGCCACTCTGCTGTTTGTTCTGTGCTAACAAAATTGAAGTTACTCCTGAACTCGACAAAGCCTTCATTCTTCAAAAGCTTTGATTTTAGAAGATAGTAACAATAAAGTCAGTTACATAGCAGAGGGTAGTTCCGATCTACCGACCTCTGGGTTATGGGCCCAGCACGCTTCCTCTGCGCCACTCTGCTGTTTGTTCTGTGCTAACAAAATTGAAGTTACTCCTGAACTCGACAAAGCATTCATTTCATTTCAAAAGCTTTGATTTTAGAAGCTAGTAACAATAAAGTCAGTTACAAAGCAGAGGGTAGTTTCGATCTACCGACCTCTGGGTTATGGGCCCAGCACGCTTCCTCTGCGCCACTCTGCTGTTTGTTCTGTGCTAACAAAATTGAAGTTACTCCTGAACTCGACAAAGCCTTCATTCTTCAAAAGCTTTGATTTTAGAAGATAGTAACAATAAAGTCAGTTACATAGCAGAGGGTAGTTTCGATCTACCGACCTCTGGGTTATGGGCCCAGCACGCTTCCTCTGCGCCACTCTGCTGTTTGTTCTGTGCTAACAAAATTGAAGTTACTCCTGAACTCGACAAAGCATTCATTTCATTTCAAAAGCTTTGATTTTAGAAGCTAGAAACAATAAAGTCAGTTACATAGCAGAGGGTAGTTTCGATCTACCGACCTCTGGGTTATGGGCCCAGCACGCTTCCTCTGCGCCACTCTGCTTTTTGTTCTGTGCTAAAAAAATTGAAGTTACTCCTGAACTCGACAAAGCACTCATTTCATTTCAAAAGCTTTGATTTTAGAAGCTAGTAACAATAAAGTCAGTTACATAGCAGAGGGTATTTTCGATCTACCGACCTCTGGGTTATGGGCCCAGCACGCTTCCTCTTCGCCACTCTGCTGATTGTTTAGTGCTAACAAAATTGAAGTTACTCCTGAACTCGACAAAGCATTCATTTCACTTCAAAAGCTTTGATTTTAGAAGCTAGAAACAATAAAGTCAGTTACATAGCAGAGGGTAGTTTCGATCTACCGACCTCTGGGTTATGGGCCCAGCACGCTTCCTCTGCGCCACTCTGCTGATTGTTCAGTGCTAACAAAATTGCATTTATTCCTGAACTCAACAAAGCATTCATTTCATTTCAAAAGCTTTTTTTTAGAAGCTAGTAACAATAAAGTCAGTTACATAGCAGAGGGTAGTTTCGATCTACCGACCTCTGGGTTATGGGCCCAGCCCGCTTCCTCTGCGCCACTCTGCTGATTGTTCAGTGCTAACAAAATTGCATTTATTCCTGAACTCAACAAAGCATTCATTTCATTTCAAAAGCTTTTTTTTAGAAGCAAGTAACAATAAAGTCAGTTACATAGCAGAGGGTAGTTTCGATCTACCGACCTCTGGGTTATGGGCCCAGCACGCTTCCTCTGCGCCACTCTGCTGTTTGTTCTGTGCTAACAAAATTGAAGTTACTCCTGAACTCGACAAAGCGTTCATTCTTCAAAAGCTTTGATTTTAGAAGCTAGTAACAATAAAGTCAGTTACATAGCAGAGGGTAGTTTCGATCTACCGACCTCTTGGTTATGGGCCCAGCACGCTTCCTCTGCGCCACTCTGCTGTTTGTTCTGTGCTAACAAAATTGAAGTTACTCCTGAACTCGACAAAGCATTCATTTCATTTCAAAAGCTTTGATTTTAGAAGCTAGTAACAATAAAGTCAGTTACATAGCAGAGGGTAGTTTCGATCTACCGACCTCTGGGTTATGGGCCCAGCACGCTTCCTCTGCGCCACTCTGCTGATTGTTCTGTGCTAACAAAATTGAAGTTACTCCTGAACTCGACAAAGCATTCATTTCATTTCAAAAGCTTTGATTTTAGAAGATAGTAACAATAAAGTCAGTTACATAGCAGAGGGTAGTTTCGATCTACCGACCTCTGGGTTATGGGCCCAGCACGCGTCCTCTGCGCCACTCTGCTGTTTGTTCTGTGCTAACAAAATTGAAGTTACTCCTGAACTCGACAAAGCATTCATTTCATTTCAAAAGCTTTGATTTTAGAAGCTAGTAACAATAAAGTCAGTTGCATAGCAGAGGGTAGTTTCGATCTACCGACCTCTGGGTTATGGGCCCAGCACGCTTCCTCTGCGCCACTCTGCTGTTTGTTCTGTGCTAACAAAATTGAAGTTACTCCTGAACTCGACAAAGCCTTCATTCTTTAAAAGCTTTGATTTTAGAAGATAGAAACAATAAAGTCAGTTACATAGCAGAGGGTAGTTTCGATCTGCCGACCTCTGGGTTATGGGCCCAGCACGCTTCCTCTGCACCACTCTGCTGTTTGTTCTGTGCTAACAAAATTGAAGTTACTCTTGAACTCGACAAAGCATTCATTTCATTTCAAAAGCTTTGATTTTAGAAGCTAGTAACAATAAAGTCAGTTACATAGCAGAGGGTAGTTTCGATCTACCGACCTCTGGGTTATGGGCCCAGCACGCTTCCTCTGCGCCACTCTGCTGTTTGTTCTGTGCTAACAAAATTGAAGTTACTCCTGAACTCGACAAAGCCTTCATTCTTCAAAAGCTTTGATTTTAGAAGATAGTAACAATAAAGTCAGTTACATAGCAGAGGGTAGTTCCGATCTACCGACCTCTGGGTTATGGGCCCAGCACGCTTCCTCTGCGCCACTCTGCTGTTTGTTCTGTGCTAACAAAATTGAAGTTACTCCTGAACTCGACAAAGCATTCATTTCATTTCAAAAGCTTTGATTTTAGAAGCTAGTAACAATAAAGTCAGTTACAAAGCAGAGGGTAGTTTCGATCTACCGACCTCTGGGTTATGGGCCCAGCACGCTTCCTCTGCGCCACTCTGCTGTTTGTTCTGTGCTAACAAAATTGAAGTTACTCCTGAACTCGACAAAGCCTTCATTCTTCAAAAGCTTTGATTTTAGAAGATAGTAACAATAAAGTCAGTTACATAGCAGAGGGTAGTTTCGATCTACCGACCTCTGGGTTATGGGCCCAGCACGCTTCCTCTGCGCCACTCTGCTGTTTGTTCTGTGCTAACAAAATTGAAGTTACTCCTGAACTCGACAAAGCATTCATTTCATTTCAAAAGCTTTGATTTTAGAAGCTAGTAACAATAAAGTCAGTTACATAGCAGAGGGTAGTTTCGATCTACCGACCTCTGGGTTATGGGCCCAGCACGCTTCCTCTGCGCCACTCTGCTGTTTGTTCTGTGCTAACAAAATTGAAGTTACTCCTGAACTCGACAAAGCATTCATTTCATTTCAAAAGCTTTGATTTTAGAAGCTAGAAACAATAAAGTCAGTTACATAGCAGAGGGTAGTTTCGATCTACCGACCTCTGGGTTATGGGCCCAGCACGCTTCCTCTGCGCCACTCTGCTGTTTGTTCTGTGCTAAAAAAATTGAAGTTACTCCTGAACTCGACAAAGCACTCATTTCATTTCAAAAGCTTTGATTTTAGAAGCTAGTAACAATAAATTCAGTTACATAGCAGAGGGTAGTTTCGATCTACCGACCTCTGGGTTATGGGCCCAGCACGCTTCCTCTGCGCCACTCTGCTGTTTGCTCTGTGCTAACAAAATTGAAGTTACTCCTGAACTCGACAAAGCATTCATTTAATTTCAAAAGCTTTGATTTTAGAAGCTAGAAACAATAAAGTCAGTTACATAGCAGAGGGTAGTTTCGATCTACCGACCTCTGGGTTATGGGCCCAGCACGCTTCCTCTGCGCCACTCTGCTGTTTGTTCTGTGCTAACAAAATTGAAGTTACTCCTGAACTCGACAAAGCACTCATTTCATTTGAAAAGCTTTGATTTTAGAAGCTAGTAACAATAAAGTCAGTTACATAGCAGAGGGTAGTTCCGATCTACCGACCTCTGGGTTATGGGCCCAGCACGCTTCCTCTGCGCCACTCTGCTGATTGTTCTGTGCTAACAAAATTGAAGTTACTCCTGAACTCGACAAAGCATTCATTTCATTTCAAAAGCTTTGATTTTAGAAGATTGTAACAATAAAGTCAGTTACATAGCAGAGGGTAGTTTCGATCTACCGACTTCTGGGTTATTGGCCCAGCCCGATTCCTCTGCGCCCCTAGGCTGATTGGCACATGTTAGCAGTATGGTAATAAGAAGTCTGACATACCTGATTCCAGAGCTGGTTAACTCATATCCGAATTGCTGTAGCCGATGTTTTTGGAATATATTGCACTGTTGCATTTGTTCCTGTATTATACCATATTGTAAGCATTAAATTCATTATAAAAATTGCTTTGAAGAAGGATTTGATCTGAAACACGAATCAATGCCTTTCTGTAGATATGACTAGAGTTGGATACTTCTTTAGGCTACTGCACTAAGTTATCATTCCTATTGACAGTGGATTGCACGCGTTCCTTTTTGGGGCAAGATTTTGGGTTAGAGACCAGGTAAAGGATAATCAGTATCTGGTAGCCTTCTTGGGTAGTATACATTTCCTCAAGTTAGACCATTCTTTCGAATTGATGTTGAATTGAACAATAGATGTAGAAAACCAAAAAGACAGATAAGTTTCGGAATGGTTAGAAATCTCAATAGCGCAAATTCTAGCTTTACACAATTACAGAAATGGTTAGAAACATTAAATACTTCAAGTATCGTATATTTACATTCTGTTATAATTTACAATGAAACAATTCACATCAAATTGACATTTAGGTTGACCAAAACTACTCTCTGGTCTCAAATAGACGTACCCCAGCTTATTAATTTATAGAACATTTTCCATCCAGGACACTCTTATACCAACCCCCCCCCCCCGACAATTTTTTTAACGAGTTGTAGGCAAAACAAGAATTACACTTCAAAAATTGAGAATTTTGAGTGAAATAAGTGAAGTTATTGCACTGTATTTCTAACGTCTCACTGTCGCTACATTCTGTCTCTAAAAGAGATCCCCTTTTTAGTAATCTTCAGAAAATATTCCACCCAGGACATTCCTATTCCAGCCCCCCCTGTCTATTAGAGACCAAAACTACAACGATAACGGCGGTCAGATATAATTTAAACGTATACTTTCACACTCATCTACAGAGCTTCAATGGTCAGAGTGAACAAGAGATGAAGTGACTATTCCAAAAAAAGGTGGATCTGATTCATGTAAAATATTGCTATATCTTTGTAACGCTCGCACTTGAGAACGGTTATTTCCAAGTAAACGCACACTGTAATGATAATAACTCTCGTTTTCGGAACAATGCACGACCACCTGCCTAACGAGTGGGTCTGTGATTTCGGTTGATAACAACTACAGCATCCAACCTAGATTTGTAAACTAAGTTGATAGATCTCAGAATGTGGGACCAAGATAAACTAACGCCGCTAACACATGCGTAGAAGCATGAGTATTTCAAAGATTTAGCAATATGAGAAAAAACAGGATTTGGAAAATCAATTGGGATAATTTTTGAGTATGAAAATGACCCGAGTAGGACTTGAATCTAGAGGTCGTGGGTTCGAGTCCTAATCGGGTCATTTCATTCTTACAAATTATGTCGACTTAGCAATATCTTTCATGCAATGAATGCATGATAGGAACTTCCCTCTTTGCGACATATTCTAGCGACAAAATTTGTATGGCCTAAATCTCTCATGGCTGTGGTTAATCTGTATTATCAGTATTAACTGTAAAACTGTATTATCTGTCTTGGTAGTTGCTAAGTGTGTGTTGCTTAGGGCATATTCCCATTATGCATTGCCATATTTATCAGAATCACTTCCAGTCTAACACTGTTAGACTCTATTCTATTCAAACAACAATACAACAATTAAACAATAATATAACAATTAAACAACAATACTTATGATCGTAAACGAGAATACAGCGATCTAAGAACGAAGCTTTGACGGCCTTGAAAATAATACTAAACCCCTTTCACAATCATGTAGAATGTTTTTGAAAGTGAGGCAAGATATGTGATGTCCTGCTTAGCAACAATCCTTCATCATATCATTATGCTGGTAAAAGTACAACTACAAAACAAGCGTTGCTTAGAGCAATGCACGCCTTTGAGATTTTGACCTGCATGAAATTGAGGATAGTGATGTTCCGGGAAGTATTTCAAACGAATTGACGTCATTGGAAAGTGGTCTATTGAATATTAATGCCTTTGAGAATGAGAGAAATAACAAAATATTCCTGCACTGATTTTAAAACAAGATCAGGACAAGATCCTGAATTCCGAGTGCTGCAGCTGTTGGTGTTATTAAGGAAACAAAAGGACCTTTTTTCTCAGATTGAGAAAAATGATAAATCTGATGAGTATCTGTAGCTGTTATGTTCTGCTATGTTTCCAATTTTCCTTGCCATCCTATGGTAGTAGTTTTCAGGATTGACAGAAGGATCTTAAGTCCCTATTCAGAAGGTTAATCTTCTAAATGTTCAATCTCTGAAGAAAGCAACAGATGTTCTCCGAAAGAAGAGCAGAAGTTACTAAAAATAAAACTCTCTTTGTAAAATCTTTTGAGCAATCAAAATTCCATTATTCAATTATAGGATTTTAATTGTTAATTCGTAATTTTGTAAATATTCTCGTGGATGCCACTATTATGTTATTGAATGTTTTAGAATAATTACTCGGCTGATGAAGATTTTATAATCGATAGCTCGGTTTTCCACAGTGGTGTTTTTGGTTTCCACTGTTACTGTATAATGTTAGCAGGTTTCAAGTTTTATAATATTATCGTCATTATTTTTATCATTATCAGTAATATTATCATTGTAACTAACTACAACGAGAGATAAAGGAAAATTAATTGAAGTAAACACCTTAACCACCTTAGATCATTCACTTTTAAGTCGAAATGTGTATTTCGAATGGTACAGAAAGATTAGTCTAGATCTGATCCGGGGGTTATATGATCTACCGTTTTATAGGGGTGTACCAATAAATGATCTACCGTTTGATTGGGGTATACCAATGGGATTTTGTAAGCAAACCCACTTATTATACTGATTTGAATGAGACGTAGCAAAGATTCACGTTGATATTTCCGCCTTAGGACCTGTTCATATGGGCAAAATTACTTCATCTGCCAGACCCGGGGCTGGCAAGTGATATTTCACCCTCCTTTAGAATACCATTGAAATCTCAGTTTGCGTTTATATGGAAAATAAATCTTCACTCCACACTACCGGTATAGTGGAGTTTCGCCTCTCAGGAGGTGAAGTTCCATCCAGGTGAAGTGAAGTTTCTCCATATAAACACAAAACTACTGGTGAGGTGAAGTAAATTCGACCGCATAACCATGGAAAATCAATGATGCGTTAACGATTAATGACGTCTAGGGATATACTTCGCCTTTTAGACCCGGCATGAAATTCCCATGTAAACAGTGCTTGAAATTCACTTCACCTGCCAGCCCCGGGCCATATAAACAGGCCCTAATTCACGGTGATTTCACAATTATGGCAAACATCTATGGGATACCATACCTATGGGATTTCACAGAAAAATCGTACCAATTTTTGAGATTTTTCGACGAAAAACAAGACTATATGAGCAGCACCTAGCCGTAAAAACGTCATGCTATGTATCCCCCCCCCAGATGCGATGTGATTTTGGCACAGCTGCAAATAAAGGTCCATTATTGTCCTTCCAATACCAAACCATATTTCTTCAGCTTTGGTGCTTCACCTCTCAACGTTAAAAACGGCCCTAAAACGACTCCCTTCCCACTAAACTTGATATACACAACGCACTATATGACAAAACATTCACGACAACACAAACTTACAATGCTTACCAGAATTGCTTGGAGCACCTAAACAAAAATCAATGAATTTCCGGAGGAATCAACAACAGAAGCATCAGTATCCCCTACTCCCCCATGATAAACAATGTTGCAATCTGAAGTGGAGTGGTTGCTTTTTGGAATGCAACCTCGTTATTCAACCTGAAGTGACATTTTCAGTTATAAATCCACATGAATTAACAGGAGGGAGGGGAAAATGTTGCATTCAGATGAAAAACCAAAAAAGCGTTCCAACAGTTCTGGCAAGCATTGTAGTTTCAATACAACTGCAATATGTAATTCAATATACCCTGGAAACATTAACCGAGTATACAATATCCCCTTTACAAATCTTATATCCAGAGATGATTGACAGAATCATGGATGGTCGAGCACATCCAGCGTTGTTAGAGCACACTTGATTAGAAAACACTAGTAGCTAATGCTTTTCCAAATAGTTCTAAGTGATTAGACATTTGGACACCTTATGGACAGACAATTATAAACAGGTCCAAGAAACGCCCACAAGCCAAATGTTTCTTTCACTATACAATAAAACAGCAGACGTCTGAGTCGTTGAATACAATTGATTTATTTTCAACTTGGTGAGAGCCAGCTTTTCAATTCCATTTGAATTTATATTCAAAAAATAAATCAACGCCAATCAAAATTTATGTTTCTGAACTTCAAGCAAAGATCTTTGCATTGTAAATAGGATATCTTAAAAAGGTAATAAAAAAGTCTTAGATCGGTACAGAACTTGATGATGGCGAGGAAAAGCATTGCGTCTGAGACTCATCAGAGTAGAACGACAGAACGAAAACGAAACCTAACGCACTAGCATACTCAGGTGTGGAATGAAATTAGACAATAAAAAAGGAGGTGAATGATTGGTATAGTTGGAAACAATTTCTGATGTAATACTCTGATGAGTGCCAGACGCAAAACTTAATAGTACTTACTATGTTTCGTAATACCAAAAAAAAATTCGAGCTTTAAACGTATTGATTAATGAATCTTTACATAAAAAACTTCATCAGCAATCGTTACGTTTAAACCTTAAATACATTTTCGTTATTACCTTAACTTATTCTATAAATTTCAGAATTCGGCTCTCATATTATGGTCGTTTTATAAGGAGCCTTCAAGTTGAATTGATCCTCGGTATTCGCCCTTTTCAAACTTCACTCTCAGATGAATTAGTCTATCTTCCACAAAATACCCTTTTCAAAATTCTTTTTAGCAGATTGGTTTAATTCTCTATAGCGAGGCTCTGATAGGAGGATGTTTGTCCCCTTCTTAAAAGCACAATGCTCAATCTTTTGCTTTCTAATACTTTATAGTTCAATAAAAAGTTGGCTTGCTATTTACGTGACCTTCTTTGCGAGCAACACTAACAAGACCCCAAAGAGAAATGACAAACGTGATAAACTTTCCAAAGCATGATTCTCTTTTCATTTATCAAAGCATCCATCACTCACTTATCATGCTGCCATGCTCCTATTACCTTTTTAGGCCATATTCCCCTGATCCCAAAAGCCCCTATCAGAGCCTCTATAGATAAATTAACAAATGTATTTTTGAACAAGGAAATCATTTATTTGGTATCAGAAGATTGGACCATCTATGATTCTGGTTGTCTGGCGGTTTGGGATTAGCACCCCCTTTACATTACAGCACCCCCACACCCAGCCCTAGAAATATTCATGTGACTTACGTGCCTCCATTTATCCTCATCCGGGTCATACATCTCCACACTGCTCAGCCGGTTGGCACCGTCAAATCCCCCAAGAACTATAATCTTATTGTTCAGTACCCCAGCAGCTGGCCACGACCGCGGGGTTATCATTGCTGAAGCAGTCGTCCACTGATCAGCAACCGGGTTGTATCTCTCGCACAAATTGAAGTAGTGGTCCGTACTCCTGTTCCGTCCACCAATCGCATATATGACTCCATTAAGTGAGACGAGAACTAACCCGGATCTGGCCTTTTCTAATTCTGCAACAAAATTCCATTCTTCTCGTTCTGGGTCGTAGCACTCGACGGAAGCCCGGTCGCTATGAACACCTCGATCGTATCCTCCAGCCACGTAAATCAAGCCTGAATTTTAATATTGAATTACTTAGAACAGGAAATATAAAGGGTAATCTCTTTTACAGTAGAACTTTGATCTTTTGAATAGTAGTATACTTTTTTTAAGAGAACCAGTGAAATTGATTTGAAGTTGCAGCTGGCTGTTGTTAAATATTCCTCTAATTCCAGCCTAAAATGTTCTTAGATTCCTCTTACTTTTAAACTGATTTGGAGGCCTGTTCTTGCTATCAGTTTTGTTAATTGTTGCAAAATTAGACTCTCTTGACATATTTAATACTAACCATTGTGATGTCAATCTCAGTTTAATGGTTACTGTATCAGTATTGAAAAACTTTTAATGCATTTTCTTCCATGCCGTACCTGGTGATTAGTTTGAATTGAAACATTAACATTTGGCACAATATTTTCAATTATTTTCCAGACATAAATAATTCTATATCTTTCTTTCCTTCATTGAGCGGAGTAAAGATTTAGAACTTTCAGGATTTTCTGGTAACACAACTTTTATCCGTTTTAATCTTTTGTAGAAATAACCCTGGAAAGGGATCTATCATCTGTATGACCCATTTTTTGCGGACACTATATAACTGAACAATAATCAAGTTGAGGAAAAACGTATTTCGTATAATCAATGTGTATAACTTACCCTCACAAACGGCCACTCCAGCCCCAGATCTTTTCCTCTTCATACCCCTGACAGGAAGCCATTTATTCCTCATTGTATCATATCTCTCCACCACGTTATAACTGCAAGATCGGTCCTCACCCCCAACAGCATACAGCACACCATGGCAGACCACCACAGATACAAACGACCTTTGGATCCCTATATCTGCCACTCTGAACCATTTCCTTTTCACTGGATCAAAACATTCCACTGCTCCAAGGTACAAGGTGTCCTCATGAGGGCTGTTTACTGCGCATTCACCACCTGGGTAGATGGAAAATGTCACTGAAATTGCAAATCCTCAAATTAGCCCCATCCTGTACAGGGGCCGGATCCAGAATCCATCTGAAGGAGGTAGGTGATTAATGGGGACACTGATAGATGCTTTTTTAACATAAATATCAAGAATCAGCTATTCTAATGGGCGCCAAACTTTTGGTAAGTGGGTGCTAAGAGATGTATATATCAGCAAGGGGGGCAGCTGCCCCCAAACTGCACCCCCTAAATCTGCCACTGATCCTTTAAGATATCTCTACCTTAATTTCATTAGTTGAGTTTCTTGAAGAAATTTGACGCAGAGTCTGTTAAATTTGGCATTTGTCCACAATGTTTGTATCCATTGATATCTATCCAATGAGAAATGATTCAGATAATAGACAAGAATTATGTACCTATCAGATTACTTCTCATCAATCACATTGTTAGTTAGGCTGTCTGGTCAGAGTCTTATTCCTTTAATGTCTTACTACACAAAAAACCCAGATTTTCTAATAACAACATTTTCTATTTCTCTAAGACAATGAAAAACATCAGTGACGTTGGCTGGAAAGTAAAACCATGCTTCTAAATCTGTTATCAAGTTATATGGAATAAGAACAATTCAAGAATTGGTTGAATTCATCTAACAAGTATTCCCTTTCAACCTGATACCCTAAGATACTAGATATAGATACCAGCATTATTCTCTGAAAATATATATGATTTGAATAAACCATTGTTTAGCTCTTGTTTTAGACAATTTTATGTTGGTTGACCTGGTAAATTTCCATTTGAATCATTTCTATTTCAAATCTTGTGTAATTTTACTGGTAGAAAGATCAATTTGTATTATGCTATAAAGATAGGCAAGCCCTTTATAGAATACTATTCAAAGAAAAACGCAATCATTTTTTATATGACAGACCAGTAATGAGATTAGGTTAAAGCCCCTTGGTCTATATGATCTTGTATATTAAGTTCTATAATTTTTTTCTATGATCTTTGCAGTAGTAAAAAGAGTTCTATGGGACATCAAAATTAATTTTCAAGCAACATGATTATTTCTAGAGAACAAAAACATTGTGTGGTGCCTTGGAAACATTCTTAATACCCTTATGCATGTCTCAAAAAAGAGTGGATGCGACCTTGCTTGTTTGAAAAATAGAAAGAATTGGTAGTTAGGTCAAAGCTTCATCTCCTCCACTGATTAATATATGTGTCAATCTCATTGCCTCTGATAATGGGGTGGCCAGAAAGGCCATGCCCCCCAAACTTTTCTTACAAATAATTCTATTTTGAAGGGGCTACTAGCCAATCAAACCTTTCTGGTGCTTGGCCCCCCACTTTGCAGGTATGGTTGGAGGTCCTAAGTCACCCAGCTAACAGGCACAATACTCCTAGAGGTTTCTGGGAGTGCAGATGCCAAAAAGCAACCCACTCCTTCAAAAATTACCAGTTGTGCACAGCAACTAGGCTAGGCCTGACAACTTTCTTTTCGACTGGGTTATGCAACAAGGCCATGTTGAAGTAGGTGTTGTATGTAAGGATACTCCCACATAAGCTTACATGACCTATCATTGAAGTGGGTGTTTTCCACTATTAATACAATTTTTTGGAGATGATACCTGAAACTATGAATCAAACAGATTACCCAGATCAACATCAATATTTTGCAAGTATCGCCAAAGTTAATCGTCATTCTCAAAAGATCCGGAGTTAATATGCCCAGTTTATGTGCTAGGAGGCATATTTACGCCAAAGTTTAGACACAAAGGGTACAATGTCTGAGTTTTGACAAGCTGCCAAATTTCAAACACCTTTTTGTGTGCAAATTTAAGAACAGAAATGTTCTTGAATCTCAAAGGTTTGCAAAACTCAGATACCAACAAAATGTAGTACTGAAAAGCAGAAAATTGACAGAATAACTCTTTATTTAAGAACAGAAATAATTTAAGGAAAAAATCTTTGGCCCAGATAAGATTCCCCAAAGCTTTAAGCCCTAGTCCTACTCTGTTGTTTTCAAACGCCCAGATGCTAATCTCAGCTGATTTTGTTTTGATTCCTTCTGTTGTTAGTAATAATTAACACAAAACAAATGCGGTTGTAACCTTACCAACAGTGTAGAGCAAACCGTTGAGGCAGGCGGCTCCCACAGCTGTCCTGGCAGAATTCATGCTCGGCTCTATAGTCCATTCATCCTCGTAGATATCATAACGTTCCAGGGTATTCAATTGGCACTCCACGCTGTTTCTCCCGCCAATCGCGTAAACAGACTGCGGCAAGGCCCGGCGTCTCGTCAAATGATTAGGCAGTTTTTCAGGCCTCTCGTTCATAACCTTGGCAAGGAACAGCTGGCATCTCGTGTTGTTTTTAATATAGGGAGAAGAAAATACTTTCGACTCCAGAAACTCTAAGGATAGCTGGGGGAACCTTATGCATTCTAGAATCTCGTGAACGTAATCTTTCCTCTTCTGGTAGTCGTAAAAAAGCCAGGAATCAAACGCAATGTAAATGTCCTCTTCCGATCGGACCTGGACTTTATCACTTCTCAGTAGCGAGACGAAATCTTGGCAGGGTAGTTGTAGGAACTCTTCACCCTTTACCACGTCTAAAAAGTTCTGGTAGACGAAAGCTTGAGCTGTTGATTCTAGCTCTTGACAGGAGTAGAGATCGGCGAATTGTCGGATACCCAGACAATTACCCGAATCGAGTTGAGCTCGCAAAAAATTTGAGCATGAATTGCGAAGCGGTGTGATGTTCAGCATGCTCGCAGCCGCAAGCAGTTGCTGTACATTTTCAATGTTCACTTCTATGGTTCCAGTGTAAGCAAACTCAATCAACAGCTCCATTGTCTTTGCGTCTATACCACTGATTTCCACCTTCTTCTGAGCACTTTCCAGCATGCCATTTGTGAACATTGCTCGAAGGTAAGGGCTGACTCCTGCAAGGATTATTCTGTGAGCATGAAATTCAGCTCCATCTACAGCCAGAATAACATCGCAAAGTTCTTTCTCTCCCTGCAGTTGTTTCATGACTTTGAAACAGTCGAAGGCATAGTTGGGCATCTGGAACGTTCTTTTGTGAACCACCATCTCGCCTGGTAGTAACTTATTCAGCTCATAAAAACATAGTTTTGGACGATTTTGACAACAAGTATGATAGGCCTAAGCGTGCTCTCGTAGTTGACGATGAAATGCTCAGTCTGTTTTGAGAATTGTTTTGTTGCTGCTGTTCTCGTCCCTGATTGGTTGATTTTCAGAAACATACGGTCCAAGACCGGTGAGCATGATATTCCATCGTTAGAAATAGGTTTTCTGGTCCGGTGTTTATGCTAGATATTCGAGAGAATTTTGTGATACCTACTGACACTTAACCCTAGAACCTATTATACAACCAATCACGAACCCCAAACCCTATTCACTAACCCCTAAACACTACCCCCAAGCCCTAACTCTAACTTTATCCCTATATTGTGTTTATAACAAAAACCAGGACAGCAGATCTACTTCTAATCGGGGGAATTTCGTGCACATACCGCACCGCCAAAATTCTGTTACACCATATGACGTCACAGAGAGAAATGTTTGACATTATAGTCACCACTTATCATGACAAGCCTTTGATATTTAGTAGGGCGACGTTTCGGGAGAGACCCGTCCTCTTTCATCGGGCAATGATAAATGTGTTTCCTTCCCTATTAATTACCCGATGATGGGAGACGGATCTCTCCCGAAACGTTGCCCCGTTAAATATCAAAGGCTTGTCATGATAAGTGGTGACTATCATGTCAAATATCGTGTCAAAAACAGCCTTCATAAGACCAAATGTATTTACTCTAATGCTATGCTATTACAGAACCAAAGAGGAAATTCTCGCCAATCGAAAAATACTGCCTTAAAATTTCATTTCACTGGACTCTGTCCCAGCCTTCATAGTTACTTGATGAATAGTTTGGATTTTCAGCCCTCAAAGTTGCATGTTAGCTGCTTAAGTTTTGGAAAGAAAATAAAGCGAGATAGCCCTATATATCACAAACGGCTATAATCTATAAATAAAAAAATCTCTGTTGCGTGTGTTACTATTCCTGTTCAAGAAGTAAATATAAAGTTTTGTATAAGCAAAGTACCATACTATTAAACAAATATTGGTCAAAAGTTTTCTTAGTCACTAACAATGGATCTGACAAGGTAGAAAATGAATAAGGCTATGCATGAAGTTGAATTTCTTTATACATACTCATTAATAAAAAATTAAAAAAGTGCATAATTGATATGAATAAGTAATAAAGTTTAAAAGCGCGGTTTCGTGTCCATTCCATGTTCCCTCCAAACAACACCCCCATCAACGAGTGCCTACCCCGTTCTTTTTACGCCCCCACCCTTTAGAATAAGCACTCGTTACAGTTAAAAGTATTAAATAAGGGTTTATTGAAATAGTTAAGGTATACGGTAATAGCAAAATCTACTGGTTGTACCAATTGAAAAAAGTGGCACGAACATACTATAAGCAGTAGTGAATAATCTTATAAACGAGGGTCAATAGGGGAGGGGGTCAAGTTCCCTGTTCCCTTATAGAAATTGCAAATTTTCCCTCATTGTTCTAAGAAGAAATGTTGATATTTTGTGTTCCCTGACCCCTGCCTGCTGTCAATGATCCCTTGTTCCCTATTTGATTTGTCTGATGTTCCCTTGTTCCCTTTTTAATTTTAGGCATGTTCCCCTGTTCCCTGTAACCTCTATATGACCCTCATAAAAATTCTAGATATCGCATGATAATGTTACTCAGTTAGCCAGCCCTTAAACACCCAAAGCTTCTGATAGCTACCCTAGCAACCCCCCCACTCTAGACGACCCTGACATCAGCTTATGGGTGGGCTTTTCGAATAAGAGATGAATAATTCATAAACCGCTTACTGGATAAAGTAAGTCCCCACATATAAGAAATGAACTAGACCAGAACTGGCTGCCTGCAACCTTAAAATCAGTATTTCCTCTATTGCAATTATTCTTGCTATTATCGATACTGTAGATACTTTCTAAGAGTAGACACTAATTGTTGACAGTCATTTGAACCAAAATTATTCGTTCTAGAATGTTAATTCTGGGGCACAAGCTGCAGATCCATATCAACTGCAAGCTACCACACTCCGAGCCTGTGTTAACAATTAAATCTACTAGCTTGCATTCTTCGCTGTTCCTTTTAGTAGATATAAATATCATCATAAAACAAAACATTTTTTATAATAAACAGGAAAGCGTGATTTTATAATTTTTGTTTCTTGTAAGCGGAGACTTACTACACTGGAGTCGACGATTGAATACAAATGAAGCAAGTAATTCTTTTAAGACTTAGAGCGATAGTAAAAAGTGATTCAGAAATAGTTTCCTAGCTTGTTATCATAAACCCCAATATGACAAGCCCCCACCCTTAAATATCTTATAAAATAACCCCACGGGGGCTTATACTCAAGCTTATGCTAATGGAAACCCTACACCAATCTTTAAGAATACACGACCCCGTCTCTAGTTTTTGTTAAAAAAGACCTTATAAAATGTATTAAAAACAATCACGTCCTTTCGCTGGTACCTTTATCGTTTGCTCGTAGTGGCACGATTTCAAGATTTCGGTACCTTTTCCTATAATTAGAAATTGGATCGAGGTACAAAAGAGGATCCAATTTATGACACGACCTCTGCAGCGTAACTCTCCCAAATATTCGAGCGAATTCATTGAAACACTTCTGTCTTTGTCTGAAATGACCAACCAAATCTCTCCTTTCTGATTGCCTGTCCTTATTTGGCTCTTCCATCTCCTTATACGGTTCTCCAGGGTCGAAGTACTTCGATTGAGCGACTTTGATTGGTGCAAGTCCAGTCACGTGGCTGATCAAAAAGTTCATGGCGATCCCTTCGCAGTTTGTAACTCGGGACACGAGCTGCCGGACTGCTTTCGGAAGGTGGTTCATGTACAAATGGTTATAGTACCTGGAAAAAGGACACCGTATTAATCAATTTCAGCAGCACTAAATGATTTAAGATTAGCAAAGCAGGCAGAGCCGTCGAGAGCCAGCTCGGGCTCCAGAGTATTTTATAAAATCGGGCTCCACAGGCTGCGGGGATCTCAAAAAATCATCGCTGATCTAACTTTTCACAATACAAGAAAGCAAGGAGAAGTCTTTCAGCAAAATCGTTTCAAAAACAACGTTTTTTTGTTGAAAAAATATAAACCTTTTTATTGGTAGAGTACATTGCGGCCTCGGACCTTTTACCCCTCCTACCCCCGAAAGCAGGTACTACTTAGGGGCTGTTCAAATGAACCCAGAGGATGAGTTGGGATACGCGTGGTCTTGGCCTTTCCTCTGAAATAGTGCAGTTCACACGCCAGATTGCTGTTCTCGTAAACTTTTGACCCCCCCCCCCCCAGGTCAGCCACAATAGCCGTGTGACCCTACTTTCAGTACATGATGGGTTTTCATCTCAGTCTTTGATCGGAAAAAAACTTCAATAAGACAGAAAAATCAACATTTCATTCATCATTTGCTCGACAACCCTGAATGGACTCAAGTGTACAGTGAGAATTGTTTTCACATAATTGGCAGGCAAGGTCTACATTTCATTCAATTATTTTAGAATCTGTCTACATAAAAACTGGATATCCTATATAATATTATATAGACAGAAAGGGTTTGTTTTCGCCGTGGGACTCTTGAAGTAATGTATTGGTCAGCTTACTGTATCGCGTTTGATGATTGGCTTTCCCACAACTATACCAATCATTCACCCCTTTTCAGATTGGCCTATTTCGATCTACATCTGGTTATTATCATTCTTAAGGTTTTTGTTTCCATCTCTCTCTGACGTATTACTCTGTCGAGTGTCAGACGGAAAGCTTAAGTTATTCATGCTTTCGCTATACTTGCGATTTTCTGTGGCTCGAGTTTTTGGCCCCCTTCAGATAACAATGGCAGCCCAATGTCAAATCCAAACTTTGTGACATTTGACTACTATTAGACGGTGACATACAACTCAAAATATGAAACAAAATATCATTTTTCGCACCTGTGGTACACTGCAGCATTAAATGAAATCATTGAAAAGCTGTTTGAAATCTTTGAAGAATAAATCCACGAGTTGCTTTTTACATCCCAATGGTGGTCATGTGACGTGAAGCCCACAAGGCGATCTGGGAAGGCCAGCCAAGTTCTGAATGCAAAATCGACCTGTGGAAAGATAATAAGATATCTAGTGAGAAAATCTAGAAAATAAAACATGGAGTTTTGCACTGTTTCCTCATATCATAAGGGCCGTCAAACCAAACGAGCAGCAAGATGAGAAAAATTACCCTAATCTTCCACGGGCTGAGGAAAATAGAATTTGGAAAAAGACAGGTATTTCTAGTTAAAAAATAAATGTATTTGGAACAATGCTAAACAGGCAATTTTACTTTCAGATTGATTTACAGTCTTACCAAAAATGGACAAAGGACACCAATATTCATATTCAAATATAAATCATATTTCCACCACAAAATTGCAACTCTTTTTAGCATTGATAAAAATATGTGTTTTCTTTGCTTGTGTTTGCAAACCTTCAATACCACAGAAATAAATATCATAAATGCAAGAAACTGGTAATAAAGGAAAAGAAAGATGAGTAAGAAATCGAGAAACAAGTTTTTTTGAAATCTGTAGGGTACATCCATTCAGGGGAAATAAATCATAAGAATCATCAAACCTCATCTCTCGTAATAACAACATCTTCATCGAAAGCAAACACAGCATCCGTTTTTAACAAATTGTTATCCAAGAATTTGCTGTTCATGTTCTAAGGACAAAAGTAGAAGAGTTTTGCTTCAAAAAGCTACGAATAAAGTGTAAATCTGATAAAGATGATTTAGATGATAAAGATGATAAGGATGATTTAGATGATAAAGATGATAAGGATGATAAAGATGATAAGGATGAATTAGGTGATAAAGATGATAAGGATGATTTAGATGAAAAAGGATGATAAGGATGATTTAGATGATTAGGATGATTTAGATGATAAAAATGATAAGGACGAATTAGGTGATAAAGAAGATTTAGATGATAAAGATGATAAGGATGATTTAGATGATAAAGAAGATTTAGATGATAAAGATGATAAGGATGAATTAGGTGATAAAGATGATAAGGATGATTTAGATGATAAAGAAGATTTAGATGATAAAGATGATAAGGATGAATTAGGTGATAAAGATGATAAGGATGATTTAGATGATAAAGAAGATTTAGATGATAAAGATGATAAGGATGAATTAGGTGATAAAGATGATAAGGATGATTTAGATGATAAAGTAGATTTAGATGATAAAGATGATAAGGATGATTTAGATGATAAAGAAGATTTAGATGATAAAGATGATAAGGATGAATTAGGTGATAAAGATGATAAGGATGATTTAGATGAAAAAGGATGATAAGGATGATTTAGATGATAAGGATGATTTAGATGATAAAAATGATAAGGATGAATTAGGTGATAAAGAAGATTTAGATGATAAAGATGATAAGGATGAATTAGGTGATAAAGATGATAAGGATGATTTAGATGATAAGAATGAATTAGGTGATAAAGATGATAAGGATGATTTAGATGAAAAAGGATGATAAGGATGATTTAGATGATAAGGATGATTTAGATGATAAAAATGATAAGGATGAATTAGGTGATAAAGAAGGTTTAGATGATAAAAATGATCTGGATGATTTAGATGATAGAGATGATAAGGATGATTTCGATGATAAGGATGATTTAGATGATAAGGATGATTTAGATGATAAGGATGATTTAGATGATAAGGATGATTTAGATGATAGAAATGATCTGGATGATTTAGGTGATAGAGATGATAAGGATGATTTAGATGATAAAATGATTTCTTGCAGACATTTTTTCCCAAATAATCAATTCATTTTGGGTAGTGAATTTGATATATAGTGGAATCCCGTTATACAAAACTCTGAAGGGAACCAGAAAACTATTTGTTACATCAGGAGTTCCTTATACCAAGAGGATCCAACATTAGGTTCATGATATCGAGATTTTTGTTATATCCGGGATTTGTTATATCAATATTCTACTCTTTGCAACTAATCAACATTGATATTAGTTGACACTCTGGAGAAGATACGGTGCGTTTTTATCACAGATCTAAGATGTAAAACATTTTGTATTTGATATGTCATTCAAAAAGCTGCCAGCCAGCCCTGTTTCGTAAAGTATTTCTGTTTGGGTCATAAATCTCATAAAGAATCCTCATAAATCTCAAAAATAATCCTAAATCTTTAACCTTGAAAACATGTTGTGCAGCAGTGCTATTCAATCTTTATCAGTTTTCAAAAGATTTTGCAGCAAGAAAGATTTCTATTCTAGTTTTTTAGTCCTTGGGGGGCTACGTTATTGGTCAGAAAATACAATTGTTACAAACCTTCAAACCAGGATATACAACTCTTAAAGAGACTTTGGTGATCGGCCATGTTGATTTCTTCGGTATCTTTGTGGGGGCTAGCCAGACAACTAGAATCTAGAGGACATTCACAGGTTTAGGGAACAATATCATACATTGGAAAAATATCATATATTGGAACAATATCATACTATGAGAGGTTTATCAGAATGAAACTTTTAAGTTACCAGCACAGCTTCAATGTAGATGATCCTTAAAAACATCTTCAGTACTAATTTTCTAGAGCATAAAATTGTTATAGCAAGATATCTATGCTTTTTCCTTTAAAATCTTATCTTTTATATACTGATAAATCCCACTCCCTCAAGCAAACCACTAATGATAGCCACCTCTAATCACAATCAATAAATCAATAAGTCTCTAATGCCTTCCTTAATAGCAGATTAACCTTTCAATAGCGTCCACTCCAACTATAATTAATGGCTGCTTACAGGTTTGACTGCACTTCCTTTTCAGATAAAAATGAATATCCATCATCAACTTGTAATACAGGAAATCCCTTGTCTACTGCTACAAGGACAGATGACTTCAAAAGCGAAAGGTGGCAGATTATATTTTGCACAATGCCTAATAGGCCCTTGGCAACCCACATCTACCAAAACTATTAACTTCTTGGTCAAAGCACCAAACTATTTGGACCTTGAAGCAAAACTAGTTGGAGAGCTATTAGTTTGTAAATCTCTCTTTGTGGTATCATCTTCAGGGCCAAGTATTTCATAAAAAATTACAAAGTATGAGTGAGCTGGATATCAGAAAATGGGTTTACCTGGTCAACGTACTGGCCCTGACCTATGACTTCAATCAACTTGAACAATCTGCACGATTTCAACCTGACTGGGGTGACAGCAAGGATAACAGCCGTAAACTTGTCTTGAGGTTTACTCCCGATCAAGCCATGATAGAATGGAAAATCGGAGAGTTTTGATGAAAATTGAGTATGGATGGACAGAGCACCTGGAGGATAGTTCCACATGTGGTAGCTGCGTGCTTTGTGGGGCTCGACTCTGTCTTGCATTATCTGAAAGCATGAATATAATAAAATAATAACACAAGTAGGAAGTGCCTTCCCTGGCTTAAGGGATCAATCAAGGCATAGAGCAATTTCAAAGCAGAATGAAAACATTAAAAAATATACATGTCTTTCTGTGACTCCAAGTTTCTATCTACCCATGTATCTATCTATTAGTAATGTACAAAGCCAAGTTATTGGCATTATGTAAAGAGTTTTGTGGATGTCTTTTTCTTAATGTGTTCATTCTGCTTGATAAATTAATAATAGATGTTGGTAAAGGTCTAGAAGGCCAAAGGCCTATGAATCCCTGATCATCTATGAATATTGATCTAGTTTAGCTTGCAGCAAATTTTGAATCTCCATGAAGGCTATCAAAGATTTTTTAAAAGTCTAACATTTGTTTGTTTCAAGGATATGATGTCTTGTTTCATTTTGATTTATCTTGAAGGACATAGAAAAGTCAGTATCAAAAATCTTTGAAATATATTTTGTAAAGTTTTGATTATGTGACCAACAATGGCAGTTTCAATGTTGAGGGGCTTGGGGCAAAACACCTTGATTTGACTCAATTTTATGTTTTCTAAATGATATGTTGTAATTTTCGACATTTTGCAGGTTTCTTTGCCTCTATGAAGCACAAGGCCTCGGGTTTCGGCCATCTAAAACCATTGCTGGTCAATATGCTTCTAATGATACGGATTTGGTATTTGAAGGCCAATTTTGGGATTTGCAGCCAATTTTGGGTTTTCTGAGAATTTTCAACTTTTCTAGAGATAGTTCATGTGTACAAGATTTTGTTGAGCAATTTGCCTCTTGCCTGAAACTTCTTTACAATAAAAACTACCTTGAGTGTTGTAGAAACCATCTGGTCGACAGAGGAAAGATATGAAGCATAGAGAAAATATCCCTGCTGCCTCATGGCTAGAATTCTATCTCTCTTTATCGATCTCAGCATTGTTGGCATCTGAAGAAGTGCCTTCTCGCTAATCTGTATGGCTGCTCTTGACCAATCAATGACTTCTGAAAACGGAAGCACCCAGCCATCGCTTAAAACCACTGGTATGCAGCCAACTTGAAGAGCTTCTGAAAATCTGAATGATCCCAATCGTCTGCCTCGTGGTATCAGGCAGAAAGTTGTGTTTAGAAGAAGTTGTTGATAGTCGAATCTAGAAGCAAAAAACAAGACTTATTCCACCTAGACTAGTTCTGCCAAAAAGTTACATGATAAGATGGTGCAAATAAGCACAATCCAGTGGTGTATTCCAGGGTTGTGTGGGTTAAGCACCTCCTAAGCAGGGACCATACAGAGGTTTTAGAAATAGTTAATTTAGATGATTGATTAATCATAATTTGGTAACTTGGAAGAGAAACTAGAAAGGAGACATGTTCTTTTTAACTTAAAGTTTCACGCTTTCACAATCATCAAACAGAATATAATGAATTTTGGTTAATCAATTCATTATAGTTAATTAATTAATTATAGTCTGTCTGATGTGTGGGTGAGCATGAAACTTCGAGGTACATATATGCCAGTCTACTTTCTTGTTTCTACTCAATAGTATCTGCATCCTGTGAGTTGAAAAGTAAGTTATAACTTTGTAACTTCATATCTTAAACCATTATTGGAACACGCTAGATATGGAAACGTGTGTAAAGGTTTAAAATATGAAGTTACCAAATTATCTCTATAGCGACTGCGTTGTCTAACGCCGCATCGCAGTGTTCGATGTACAGAGGTAGTATCTAATCTGTCTATTTACCTATCAAAGTTCCTGTTGTCAGCACTGCATCTGGCATCCTGGTACTTTTCCCAATCTTTCAAATGACGACAGGTCGTAAGGAGCACAATGTCTTTATTGTTATTGAGGAGATGCAAGGCATCACGGACTTCACTGCCAATACCTAACAAATACCTCTTGCCTTTGAACCCGATCTGGTGTTTACGTTTCAAAGGGAAAAGGTCAGCATTGTAATTGTTTGTCCTGGAAATGAACGGGTGATCTTTCTTAAAAAGAGGGAAGCTAATATCAAACCCTCTACGCAGTTTCTGTTCTGAAAAAGATGCTTTAACCACAATGGCATTCTCAAAGTCGAACCCAATGTTTTCCGCGTAATCTGGCCAAGTGCCAGAAAACAGGTTAAAAATTAGAAAATTCTTTCCCTTGTTCCAGGCGTGTGTCTGGGATATGGCTATGGAAATGTCTTTTGAAAAGTCTGCACTTAATTTGTCCCTGTCTATGGTGTCAAAGGCTAGGATGAATACACAAGCTTCGTTGGGGTCCTTAGTGATGTACTCGCTGTTTTTGATGGACTTTATGATATTCATGTAGACATTTTTGATTTTGAATTTGCTTCTCATCGGCGTCACGTAAACCTTAAACCCGTTCCTACATGCATCATAGTCGAAACAGGTATTCATCCGACACTGAATGTGGGTGCTGCTGAGTTTCTCCGACCCTCTGGAAGCCAAATGACCACCGCTACGTGACGAAGCTTCGGCCGCCACTTCGGCATTGATCAGAAGAACCGAGTTTCCACTCTGAGTGGATCTCCATTTCCGTGCGATGTGAACAAACGACGAGATTGCGAGGATGAGTGTCAGGGTTACAGCCAAGATCTTCCATTCTTTTCGATGATACAGACTTTTTCGTGCTTGCATCTAATGTTTTGCAGATACATTTGGCGAAATTACCTGGACATGTATGCGAATGAATGGCCTGATTTAGTGAGAGCTCTGAGTAATCCACGGCTGGTCATAGATACTAGTCATCAAAGGGACGTTTTGCAATTGTGCTAAACACCGGAATCAGGTGGAGGCTCAGCCACACGATCCTTTAATATTGGGTGTAAAGAGAAGGGGTAAGGCTAGGTAAAAAGTGCGAAAGAAAATGATCTCCGGATCAAACCCTTGAACCCACAGGATTAGGATTTTTGGCCTTTTGGCAATTGGCCCACTGATCTTTTGGATTTTCTATTTGGCCATGGGCTGTTTGGCAATTTTAGCCATTGTTTACTTAGCTATAGGCTATTTGGCTAATGGGTATCTGGCTTTTTAGATTTAGGGTTGTGGTTAGGGTTATTTGGCCTTTTGGCGTATTAGCTATTTGCTATTGGCTATTTACTTTCAACTATTTGGCTATTTGGCTAGTATTTGATTTGATTAAGGTTAGGGTAAGTGTTATGGATGGAGTCAGGGTTAGAATTAGGGAAGAATTGGTGTTTGGATTTGTTAGGATCAGGGGAGAGTCTAGGATTGGGATTAGGGTTAGATTCGGAAAATAATGTATCATTGAAAGAATGGTGTTCTTTGATGTTTCTGGTCCATCATGGCCTGGTTTTTAGTCAATTGATAGAAGTTCCTTTTAAGCACAAATATATCCATTATCAACGATTGGATGACAAAGTCGACGAAACATGAAGTCATACAGTATAGATATGCGCACGCGCAGTTAGTCCTTTGAATCCAGACCAGTAGCAGTGTGGCCTAACGTGTTTGCATGCGTTGCTGGAAAACCAAGCTGGGGCATTTGGTGTGCAAGCGTTAGCTTACTGCATGCTAGAGTTGATTAAATGTCTTCTATCAACTTTTCAGTTATTTCTGCCAAAGCAACCCTTGAACAAGTCCATGATAGGTGAGTATGAGCCGTGGCTTGCCTTCTTTTTGGAGAGAAGCGACTTTACGGATACCTCGTGTTTTCCTCGCTCTCTTTCTCTCTGCCTTTCTTTTCTCTTTAGCTTCGAGTTTTACCTTTCAGTTTTCAAGATTTTACATCTCTAAACGTGGCATTGTAAGTCATTATGAACTATGAAAATCCCAAAATATGGAAATTTGGTTTTTTCCTCTTCAAAAACCTAGCCCATGTTCTGACAAAGTTTGCCTGGAAAATGAAATCGCCGCGCCATATCGTGAAGTCTTGCCTCACCTGCCCATACAGGACGACATGATGAATGAGATATGAAAGGAAAGCTAGGCCTATGTCTCAAAACAAGCAAAATTGATGCTTTCATTCATCTCAACAGCCATTTATTTAGGTTATTAAAGTTTCATGAAGCCATTTCAAATTGGTTCATGCAATTAGGTCTGATTGCCCTATCACTTATCAGGATATGGCTTTCTTAAAGAATAAAAAGGCAGCTTGCATGAGACACAAATATACAGCACTTTTATTCTGGCTCTGCTAGCGGTAGTTGACCTGTCCAGAGTATCTGTGTAGCCTCTTCAACCGCAACTCACAAGGAGCCTCCCATAACCTCCGTAATACAAAAACAGATTTGCGACTGCCCATGAAAAAATCAGCAAATGGGCAAAAATGTTTTTCGTATAGAGGAGCCAAACTTTGGAATAGCCTCTCAGCTGAGTCCAAACAGGCATCATCACTAAACAGTTTTAAGCACTCTTTTTAGTGATTAGTTTTATCTTTTTCTTTTATTTTTGTAAATATTCATTAGTATTCTATCAGATCTATTTTTAAAATTGTATATATAGGTTTTAATGTATTAGGTTTTAGTATTCTAAAATTTGTAATTATTATTTTTAGTTAAGGGGCCCCACGAAAATCAGCTTTTGCTGAATGGGCTACCCTCAGAATATGAAATATGAAATATGAAATATGAAATAAATATGTCCCTGGACCATTCTGGAATTTAAGCCCTATGGCCACAGATTGGTGGTACACAGAGGCAACAAGGACAATAGTATTTCCAAGAAAAATAGAATAGTTGTTTTGATGAAAGATGGCGACCATTTCATTAAGTCTTTTGTTTTTATAAAGTATTTTTGTAGGGAACATTGGGAATAATTTCCCTTATTACAAATTCAATAGCTGAAGCTTTGTGAAGTACGTGACTGTAGCCCACAGCTACAGGATTCAAACGCACACCGTCTTCTTGCAGAAACAACGCAGAAAAAACACAGCAGGGCTTCTGTTTACGTATATGTTGTGTATCTGTGTGTGTGTGTGGTTTGCTAAAGAAAATTAATGCAACATAAATTATAATCTGAAAATCTAAACAATGCAAAACAAACAATGTCAACTATAAATATTGCAACTAAACAGTCAAAAGGTTTCTTAAATGTTCGTAAATATTCTAGATAAGTAAATTAAATAAACTTATATAATAAATAGGCAAGAAAATAAATAAATAAATTATTGAGCAACATACAATCTATTATGTTCCTGTAACTATGCGAAGCTTGCACGGCCTACACAGCAGCAACACGACATTAAACTATAAGATGGGCCTAACCACAGCGAGAATGGCCTAAGTGTAGCATGAGATGGGCCTAACACAGCAACAACAAATGGGCCACACCTCAATGCTCAAGTAGGCCAAGACGAGCGAATCTTTTCTCTGCAACCGATGCTGATTGAAAACAAGAGAGACTGTGCTTGCAGCTGAGGATGCAAGCTTTTATAGCCACAGGATACGCACGAGAATGTAAATTAGGGCGCCTCACGGGAGTTCCTAATATGGATTTAAACAAAAAACAACGTATCATACAATCAAAAATTAACATATGTAAATTCAAGTTTTAAACACGAGACTACAACTAAATAAACAAATTACACAAGGGAACAAAGAAACAATAACACAATGATAATATTCGTAATAACAGTGACTAAAGAAATTATTCCTAGAATTCCCTTTCAAAATCCTTGATGAAAACAAAGGGCGGAGAAGCCGCCATTTTTGCGGAAAGTCTATTGGCATCAAACTGTGGCAATATGGCATGATAGATTCCACCAAGGTCCAGGGATTTGTTTCCTCCCGTCTCCCTATCACTTGCCATTCCCTACTCCAAATCCATTTCCCTTATGTAATTCTTAACTACTCCTTCCATTGCTTGCCCCATAGATTTTAAGTTGTGCTGGAGGTTAGGTCAAAATTCTGAAGCCGCCAGCAGGTTACAACAATGGGCCTTTGCAAATAGAAACACTTACCCAAAATGCATGGTAGTTTCATCACCCAGACTTTCTCAGCAGTTAAAATTGTAAGGAAACCAGAGTTTAAAAGAACACAACTGGCTATTTTTGATTTAAGTTTCAGATTTGTCAAAACAGGGGAAAAAAGGGCCATTCTGTTAGAAGTTGAATTTTGTTCATTGAAACAAACATTTTTCTCTTAGGATTCGAGAATCAAGTTCCACAAAGTCTCAGAGAGAGTGCAGGTAAGCATCACTTTCCTTACCAAGGCTGGCAAATTCTCCTAAAATCATTCACCACCTTTCTGATGTGCTAATCTCAATCTATATTTTTGTATGGTTATTCAATAGAACACTCTTTCATTGGTACAGAACTTTAATATAGCCAGGGAAATTGGAAGCATAGTGAAGTGAAAGCATTGATTACTTTTGCTTTTCATGTGACACTCAACAGAGTCAGAAAGAGAACAAAACAAAAACCTTACAAATTATTTTACCCAGATGGGGATTGAAATCTTTTGGCATACGCTATTCTGCACATGCTGTTTTATTATTTTGCATAACCGCTGAGAAGTACATCCTACATACCTGAATATGTGATTATTTGTGAAGCCTTGTTTTAATTTATTTTCAGACATAGTCACTCTGGTGCAAAATGTCAGTAGTTATCATATTTTATGATTTTCCTGGCCATCCTTAACTCTAAAATATTCAATAAACACCCGGCCTTTCGTCCAAGCTTTATCGTAGTGAAAGTGGTGTTTTTCAACCATTCAGTCTTTCAGACAACCAAGTTGAAGGGAAGGCAATAATTAGTATGCAGACTTATCATTCATCAAAATATTAGAATAAGTCAATTACCTAAATATTTATGATTGTAATTTTTTTCTCTTTCAGTGAGTTTCTATCAGCCCAGCTTGAAGATAAAGTAAAACAGTGTGTAGTTGGGCCAGGGCACATTGCCTTTCTCTATGAGGTGGGTTTTTAATTCACAAATAACCGAAATGTAATAAGGCTAGTCCAACGAAATTGATAAAGAAAATTTCTCTCTCTCCTACTAAAACTTGTTTTACCTGTGAGGTCAGGAGGGACTTAGATATTTGAAGCAAGAGACCATTTGTCATAGTACAGGCGAGCAGATTCAACATTGGTGATATTTGGGAGAAAACGATTGATTGCCCATTGTCCCCTAACCCTCTGGATGGAATGAAATGCTATAAGAAAGAGAAGTGCTTAGAGATATTTTGTCTTGAGATGTATTGAAGCTGAAAACTCAAATCAAATGAAGAACCTTGATGAGAAACGCTGAGGAAGTAACTTTGCTGCTATATTTTCCAGGATGGCAGAGTCTGTAGATTTCCTTTTGTTGTCAACTGGGACAAGGTAGATTTGCCTGCAAAAGACACTGGGTATGTGCATTCATCAATTACTAAAATGTTTGATACTATCAGGCAGGCCAATCGAATAGACTCCTATCTAAATAATCACTACATTGGCAGATCATTTATAACCAGAACCCAACATTGACAAGGCTTCTGGGCCTAAGAGAGAGTTCAAAATAAGTGGAAATTTTCAAGTTTATATCTAACACGCTAGACTGCAAAAGGCCAGCGGGCTAGACATTCCTTCCAAAGGGAGGAAGATGGAATTAGGTGTTCAGTCAACACCTCAAAGGCCACCCATCCAGATATTAACCTCACACCACAAAGCTTAAATGCAGCTGCACAATGCAAACCGCTTAAGACGTTTGACCACTCACTCCACAAATTTGCCTCGTCACGGTCAAGGCTTTATTGCTACAGAGGTTGATTTCTTAAATGTTTCATTTTATTGTAGTTAATATTTCATTGTAGTGATCATGTTTTAAAAATCAAAGTATAGGAGAAACATTTGAAAAATAACTTTTCTCTTTTCAGTGATGACGACAGTCCTACTGTACCACTAAGAAGTGCTGCCAGTGTTTTAGTCCATTCAAGTGAGTTTCTTGAGCTTTCTTTGATTTTATTCTAGCAAACCAGGAATTTCTAAGACAACCAAATCAACTTAGTTCACATTTCTCAGTTTTCATTTGGAAAAAGAGGTTGTACATGTTTTCACTAATCCATTTTCAGATACTGTTGGACATCTCTCAATTTGTGTTCAAACTTGTTTCTCTTAATGAAATAAGATTATTACTGCCTTTGCCTATGTAAGCATTGTTCTCGCCAAGGCCGAATTATTTTTTTTATTTATATAACTCTCAGCATATCCTATAACATATATGTAAGAAGCAAGATAGGAGACTGGCTCTCTATCTGATGATTACCAGAGCATGAAATTTTGAGTCTCCGTTCTTGTTTTTTTATCTAGGCTCTGTAATTTTCTACATTGGGCATTGTGATGGCGATATAGGCAATGTCAAGCTATAGAGCTATAACATATCAGATTGTCGTAGGCATGACTTCTGCCGATTCTTGCACAATCATAGCAAGAAATCTTTCAAGCTCATGCAAAATGGAAACCACTTCTTTTTCGATTTTTACTTTGAAATGTGAGTAAAACTTGTATCAAAGTGGACATGTAAAGAACAAGTTTTTTAGATAGTTTATAGATGGAGATGGTTTAGAGACCTATTGTTGTATCTTACTGTGCAAATTTGTTCAAGATTTGGAGTGCACTGTGTATTGTTTTTTTACAAGAAGCTTAGTATGTCTACTTGTTGTTTCTGATAGAAGAATTAATGCAACTTTCTCATCAATTCATAAACTTTTGCTAAATATGTGTTTAAATTTTTGCCTTTCAGCTTTAAGGTCTCCCAGGTCAGAGCTGCCATTTACTATTTCTGGTGAGGCACTGAATACATTATCCGGACAATTAGGGTAAGTTCTTTCAGAATGTTCAAGATAATAAATCTAACATTCTTGTTTTTATGATAACCCATACAATTTTGAAGATTTCTTACTTATCTTGAGGATTGTCATGTGCATGACTTCTGCCGATTCTTGTGCAATTATAACAAGAAATCTTTCAAGCTCATGCAAGATTGAAATCACTTCTTTTTTCGACTTTTACTTTGAAATGTGAGTAAAATTTAAATTGAAGTGGACCAGATATTAATCAGTTTGCAATCAAAACCAAAGCAAAGTAAGGAATTAAAATGCAATTTAGCCAATTCTGACAATGGGAATAATGATACAATGAATCAGTGCTTTGCTGGTTAAAGACTTTTTCTCTTGGTGCTATTGTCGTATCAAAGAAAAAAGAAGACCACCTCGTTTGTTAATTTCAAGAATTTTAGCTTGGACTGTATGGAGTTTTTCATGAAAAAATGCGATTATGCAACTTGTAATGCAGAAGTGGATCTAAAAGAAGTGATGTTTTTTTCCGATAACAGGAGATGGGGAACACCAAGAACCACAAGCACAGGACCAGCAGCAAGCAGAACAACATCTTCCACAGCTGGAGGAGGGACAACCTCATCCCAGGCTGGTGGCATCCGTGTAAGAGGCAGAATAGTGAGAGCGGCAATGAGAGGAAGATCCGGGTCTGGGTGGATTGGTAGCCGAGCCATCATCCCTGCATCAGCCGTGCCAGATGATCTTGTTGCACAGGCGCAGGTTGTGCTGCAAGGAAAGTCTAGGAATACCATTATCAGAGAGCTTCAACGAACTGTAAGTTGAAAGGTATTACCAAGGGGCATGCTTCCTCAGTTGGCATAAAAGCAAATGAGTGTCATAAAGACATTACTCAAAAAAACTCAAACCTCATTTTTTTGTAAAAAACGCAATATTATCTTTGATAAGAACACAAGAAAAACTGCCAATACAAACCTATTGACTGAGTCTCTCCCAAAGGGGCATTCTGGGCATGAATAGTCAAAGGCTCATTGTAAAAAACAACTGAATTGATGGAAAGAAGAAATGTATGTTTTCTAATTTGAGGGGTGCAAAGGAGGGGTGTAAACCACAACAGTTGCAGAACATTTGAGAAATTAACTGAAAGCCGTTGCTTTCTATCAACTTTTTCTTAAATTCTTTTATTCCTTTGCAATGTTATTTTTAGGATGACTGCAATCAGAAGTGACCAAAGGCTCTTCTTTCATTTGATTTTATTTTTCAGTCAGAGGTGAATGGGCCTCCCATCCATAGACCTAGAACCACTTACCTGCAATCCATCTCTTTGTGTTGATTGCAGGTAAGCAGAGATGGAATGTGTTTTGTCTTTTATAGTCTTAAGTATGAATCACCAAGGGTTTGAACCAACCATCTTCTGACACAGAGAACTAAAGTTTTGAATACTTATTTTGATGTTTCAGAACCTTGATGTGAACCTAGCTGTGAATAACCTGCTGAGCAGAGATGACGATGATCCTGATGACCAGGATGAATCTGGTGATACATACATGCCCCCAGGTAGGCTTTTGTATTCCTGTTTAATAAGGTCATGTACACAGGATTTAACAAATTTCCTTATTCTAAACAAAGGAATTTTAAAAACCAAATCTTCGTCCTAATTAAGATGCAAGAAACTCCTAATGATAATGCAGGCGCGATACCGGCAATGTCGGTGACCAGTTTGTGGCAACTAAGATGCCGCCTAGAAATGGGGATCTGGGAGTGAAGCGATAAAATGCGTAGTAATATAATATATATTGCTCTTGTAATCTGACCATTTTTTGCACTCTGCTTAACCCCATGTGGATCCAACCTGTAATGTAAGAAATAATCAGTTTCAGTGAAGTAGCACAATTTGAAGAAAACTTTTCTCTCCCTGAGAAAGTTAAAGCAGAGAACTGCTTCTCTCAGAGCCCCTTTGTTATCCCATTTAGTCAGCTGTACAGTATACATATACAAGGTATTGGTTAGTATCTCTGATATTATACACAACTCTTAAAGATTCTTCTACCACCGTCTTATCTGAATTTGTGTATAGCTAATGTTAGATTTATCCACTTCATGTATTTCTATACACTTCTAGCAGATTAATATTTGAGATGCACACTCCTTAAGGCCGCTTTCAGAATGCCTTTATGTTATACTTATATTTAACATGAATTTGCATTCATCAGTTTTATTACTGTTCAATTGAAAGTGTTTGAGTCATAAGTGTGCTATATTAATACTGTCTTGCATGTCTGAAGCCCTTGCATATTTGCATTCAGCATCATTAATTGATTTTGTTAATGCAAATCATTTATTTGCAGAGGTTAAAGTATGTGCGTGATACAAGTTTATCACCTGCAATGATGTGTAACATTTAGAGGTGACATACAATGTATATTAACTTCACTCCAAGGATACTCATTTGAATCTTCTGCTGATTATATATTGATGAAAGGGAAATAATGAAGTTTCTGGTTATTTTATTCATTATTGAATTGGTTGCTCGAATTGTCATTTCTAGATTTTGGTTTAGCGATAAAGAAACAAATTCATGACTATCCCGTCCGTACATAGTTAGGGAATCCTAGTCTTATAGGGTTCTATTTATTGCTTTGCAGATGAGCTGATCTCAATTTTCGAAGGAGATGACAACTCGTTTATTGTTGACCCAGATACAATCTTTCCTGAAGAAATATTGTATGGCTCGTCACTGAACAGACCAAGCTCAAGGACTGCCGCGCGATCAACCAGCAATGAAGGGTAAGTTTAGAATGCCTATTACATTTCTACTTGAAGAATCAGTTGCATGTAACACAGCTGTAGAAATAAGCTGAAAACATGTGCTGGAAATAAGCTGTAGAGCATACGATAGAAATGAGTTGTAGAGCATACGATAGAAATGAGTTGTAGAGCATACGATAGAAATGAGTTGTAGAGCATACGATAGAAATGAGTTGTAGAGCATACGATAGAAATAAGCTGTAGAGCATGCGATAGAAATGAGTTGTAGAGCATACGATAGAAATGAGTTGTAGAGCATGCGATAGAAATGAGGTGTAGAGCATATGATAGAAATGAGTTGTAGAGCGTACGATAGAAATAAGTTGTAGAGCATACGATAGAAATGAGTTGTAGAGCATACGATAGAAATGAGTTGTAGAGCATACGATAGAAATGAGTTGTAGAGCATACGATAGAAATGAGTTGTAGAGCATACAATAGAAATAAGCTGTAGAGCGTACGATAGAAATAAGTTGTAGAGCATACGATAGAGATGAGTTGTAGAGCATACGATAGAAATGAGTTGTAGAGCATACGATAGAAATGAGTTGTAGAGCATACGATAGAAATGAGTTGTAGAGCATGCGATACAAATGAGGTGTAGAGCATGCGATAGAAATGAGTTGTAGAGCATACGATAGAAATGAGTTGTAGAGCATACGATAGAAATGAGTTGTAGAGCATGCGATACAAATGAGGTGTAGAGCATGCGATAGAAATGAGTTGTAGAGCATACGATAGAAATGAGTTGTAGAGCGTACGATAGAAATAAGTTGTAGAGCATACGATAGAAATGAGTTGTAGAGCATACGATAGAAATAAGTTGTAGAGCATACGATAGAAATGAGTTGTAGAGCATACGATAGAAATAAGTTGTAGAGCATGCGATAGAAATGAGTTGTAGAGCATACGATAGAAATGAGTTGTAGAGCATACGATAGAAATGAGTTGTAGAGCATACGATAGAGATGAGTTGTAGAGCATACGATAGAAATGAGTTGTAGAGCATACGATAGAGATGAGTTGTAGAGCATACGATAGAAATAAGTTGTAGAGCATACGATAGAAATGAGTTGTAGAGCATACGATAGAAATGAGTTGTAGAGCATACGATAGAAATGAGTTGTAGAGCATACGATAGAAATGAGTTGTAGAGCATACGATAGAGATGAGTTGTAGAGCATACGATAGAAATAAGTTGTAGAGCATATGATAGAGATGAGTTGTAGAGCTTGCGGTAGAGATAAGTTGTAGAGCATAAGGTAGAAATAAGCTGTTGAGCATACAATAGAAATAAGTTGTAGAGCATTCGCAGTACTAAGCTGTTTCAAAGCTCTTTACTGATTGTCATGTGCATGCTTTCTGCCGATTCTTGTGTAATCATAACAAGAAATCTTTCAAGCTCATGCTAAATTGAAATAACTTGCTTTAAGATTTTTACTTTGAAAGGTAAGTAAAATTTTTATCGAAGTGGACAAGTAATTAATCAGATTTCATTCAAAACCAAAGCAAAGTAAGAAATCAAGTGAGGAGAGAATTTGGTTTGGTTGGAGAGAATGTTTCTGCTGAACACAGGAATGGCTGCTCACCAGCAGAGAATGATACCATCAAGATAATGCATGTTTATCATACCATCTAGATAAACTTAACTCCTTTCCAATCCTTACTTTAGCTAATAGTTAAGGCTAAGGCACCTGGTTTTTAACCTGAGGGTTGCGAGTTAGATTCATTATCATCATACGCCTTCTCTGCCTTTGGCAGTTTGCGCATCAACATGTTGCAACTTTCTCTTCCCTTCTGTCTTTTACAACATTGTTTTGCTAAAGTTGTCTTGTCGTTATTTTTTGGTTGTTTTCCTCTACTTCTTTTGCCTTCTATCATTAAAGAGCCACTCCAGTGCACTTTTTTTATTTGATGAGTAGACCAATTCTGGCCTGAAACGAACGAATCCGCAATTATTTTTTGTATATCTCTTACCGTTTTCTCGCAATAAGCATTTGTATAACTCTTATTGAATTGAATTGTTTTCGAATAAGTTTTCGGGTGCTTTTCGGATTGACGTCACACGGATTTTCGACACTCGAGAAATTTCTCGTTGTCAACTCTCGCCCCTGTCGTTTTTCATGCGCGAAAGTGAACAGCTCTGACCGCTACTAAACTTCATCACCTCAAAAAATGCAAAATGAGAATTGCAGCGAGAACAGACCATCCAATTCGGGAAGGTTGTCTTCAATCTTCAAACAATGTTCACACTGGAATGTCTGCATACTATGCTGAGTCAACTCTCAACATCTGGTACAAACAAATCGCAAACGGCTTATTGTGGACTTGAGATCAAGAAGGGAGGATAGAGTAGAATGGTTTAGGCCAATGCCAGGGGCCAAGCGTGACAGGCCATGGAGCAGCAAGCAGCAGAACATCAGAAGGAAAGAGAAACTGAGGATTTTTTTACAGACGCAAGACAATGAAAATCAGAGATGTGCAATGGTTAGTTCTTGTAAAGTGTATTTCACTGAAAAATGTAGTCTACAATTAAGATTTTGCATAGACTTTAAACAAGCAATATCATTTTATTGAGCACCATTACAATAAATATTGCATCTGTTAATTGTTTCCTGGTGTTTTTAAATAGTTTAGAAAACCATAAACAAGTAATTGAGCAGGGGCAACGTGGCCGGGGGCAAAGGGGGCCATGTCCCCTCCTATCAGAGCAAAATCTGTAGATTTTGCGGAAATTTTTGCGATTTTTCCACTTTTTCGGAAATTGTTGAACATTTGATCCCCTTTTTGGAAATTTTTCATGTTAAGCCCACCCTAAAATTGAGGTCCCACGTCGCCCCTGTAATTGAGGTGTATTGACTTCATTGTGCAAGATTTTCTATGCAAACAAAGCAAAGGAAAATAAGCAAGGGAAAATATGGCAAGAGGGAAACAGCTCATAAACAGATTAGATTTACCTTCCCCCAGAAGTACAAAATGGAGTGGGCAATTAAACAGGTTGGGGTTTCAGTTGGCACCCTTAAGTATTACAATGCTGAATTCATGAAAATATAGAAAGGTCTCCCTTACTGCAGTGGCATAAGCACCAAGCCCCCAACTTTCAAGCCAGAAATTATGCCCCTGTCACATGTCTCAGAAATTTTGCTACTTTTCTTTTTTTGATATCTGATTTCTCGCTAAATTCTTGTTGAATAGAGGCCATGAGAGCCAAGGTAGCTGCTTTTAAGTCTAAACCCTCAATTTTGACCCCTGTATGTAAAAGCTTCCTTTAAAAGGTGTCACTTTTTCTTATGCTCCTCCATTTTCCACACGCCCCTGGCCCTCACTTTCGGGTAATTTCTAAGTGGGGAATTACATTAAAGTCAACAGAATGAAACTAGACAAACTTAGGCCTACTCACCCATCTCTAAATGCCGAATGTGTCTCTGCTGTGAATGGCTCGATCAAACAACGCGACTGTAAGCCAAATCTTGTAGCTTTTTAATTATTCGCAACCAAAGTATTGCAGTAATTGTGAACACCAGCATAGCTCGACTTCAAACTACTAAATGCTGCAACTTTTACAGCGATACTGACAGACACGAAGGAATGAGTTGATCTGTTTATCGCTTCCACTGCTTCTTCGACTCGCAAATCCAAACCTGGTGCAAGTTCTGCCAAACACCGAATCACAAAGCGAAAAAAGTCGTTCTCCTCGAAACAGCCGAATCTCTCGACGGCAGTTTTACAATAGATCGGAAAGGCGAAGGGGGTGCCTTTGTGACGTCACAAGGGCACCCCTCACCGAAAAAATTTGCTCGTTTTTTTTCGGTGAAACTCAACTTTGGACGCCTATTAAAGCAAGAAAATATAATATTTTTCAAAAAAAAACTTTACGATGGCTTCAAACTCACGACTAACTACCATATTACGTAAAAATCTCAGAAATTTTTTTTTGGCTGGAGTGGCCCTTTAAGTTAGATTCATACCACCTACTGATCATTATTTTTTCATAGTATTTTATACTCCCCTATTTATTCAATTTTCATTCGTTGATTCGCTAACTATTTGGAGTAATTGACCTATTTGAAATGATTTCATTCCTTCAGAACCAGTCGAGACAGCAGTGAAAGGTACAGAGACGTAAATGGAACTCTGAGACAGTGCGAGAAATACTGGGATGCGTTGAATATGGAGCAAGGCTCTAGCAAATCTGGCAAAGCAAAGGCAGGGCAGAAGATTAATAGGCCCACTAATGGAGAGGCTGTTAATGTTCTTGCAGACATGGAGTTGTGGAAAGCCAAAATTGATGATGTAAGAGTCATAATTTCCAATTCTACAGTACTAGTCCGCAACTAAGAAACTCAATGTAGTTGTAAAATCAGGCTGCCTGATTTCTTACAAGTTAAGAAGAAATAGGTGATGTATTTTAGATGTGTCTTTGGAAGGTACAGAACTTCAGTATAGCCAGAAATATCGGAAACATAATGAAACGAACACATGGATTACTTAAGCTTTTCGTCTGACACTTAACAGAGTAATGAGTGTCAAAAGCTTAAGTAAAGCTTAAGTAATCTAAGTGTTCGTTTCATTATGTTTCCGATATTTCTGGCCATATTTTAGATGTATTCAGCCGAAAAGCAACTGAATTCGCATGAAATACTATATCGATTCTATCAAAATCATTTCCTAAAGCAATATGAATTTCAAAGCTGTGCAATGTTATCTAAAAGCATAGGTGCACTAATATCTAGCAGGCTGAAGGTTGTTATAAATCATTTTCTTAGTAGCAGGCTAGTGCTGTATTTCACATGAATTAGGGTTTTGTAATAATTTCTGTATATTTTAAGATAACCTCTTGGCTAGGTCACAATGTGTACAATTGTCTACTTGATACGCAGGCTCTTTTATGGATTATCGTAGGCATGACTTCTGCCGATTTTTGTGCACTCATTGCAAGAAATCTTTCAAGCTCATGCGAAATCGAAATCACTTCAATTTTCGATTTTACTTTGTTATGTGAGTAAAATTTTTATTGAAGTGGACCAGATATTAATAATGTGTGGCTGCTTGTTTATCAAGCTTGCCATAGTTGTGTGCTTATTCAATAGGGGCACTCACTACATGATTTATGGTAGAAGTTGAGCAACACTATTTTTGAAAAACGAATCACTTATTCTGAACACATTATTCTAATAAACTAGCATGAAAATTTCCAGCCATTAACTCTGACTTGAATATATATTCTAAACAGGACTCAACAGCCTTGAAGTTCACGCACATTGCTGCGCTGCATTCAGAATTGATAGCAGTAGGGATTGATGGAAAACTTCATCAATGGTTTTGGGCAGACCCAGCTCCGGTGTCAATGGTTCCTGGTCAACACTCGCATAGGAGGGCCAGCGATCTCCGTCTCAAAGATGAGAAGATTATCATGTTAGATGGATGCAGCGTCAGAGCTTCTGTTCTCACCGAAAGTGGCAAGGTTCGTCAAGTATTTTCTGTTTATTCACATTTCTATGCCAAGGGTCATGGAAGGGTGAATTAGGAGCTGGGATTTGCCTCTTTATTAACTGGGAAAATAGGATTGGACTTCTTGGGGCTGGGGTTTTGGAATGAAAAAGTAAATTGGGATTGCTGAACAAGTCAATATTGGGAATTTCTCTATTATCATCATTGGGATTAGGATTTTGATTATTCCGGTGCTGGGAATTGGGATCAGTACACCTGCCCTTCAGGACCCTCTGTAACAGGTCAAATGCTAAAATGGAATATTAACAAATATAATTTACTATTTGGTTAAAGACAGGCCGTAAATCAATTCAAAATATATTTTTTAATAGTGGGAGTGCGATGTTGTTCCTGGTTTGGGAAGTCATTACCCTGTGGAAATTCTGTCACACTTGATGTTCAGTCATGTGTATTGTGTTGTTTGTTCTCGTGTTTGTCTTTGTAGTTCATTGTATTTTATTTCATCATTAACAACTCATTGACTTTGGCCCCACGAGAACTGGATAATTTGATTCACAACGACTTTCGAAAGGGATGAATTCAGTTGAATTTAGTTAGTTTTTGGTTAAGGTAATCTTGCAAGCTGAGTGAAAAAGTGTCGTTCGTCTATTTCGGTTTATCTTAATTTCTCCTATAATGCTATGCGTTCTAAAGACATTTTGTTACACTTGACGAGGTCATGTGTTTTTGTTAAAGAACCTAGATAGGTTTGTCTCTTCATTCGATGAATGATGGTGCAATTTGTCAGATTGTTATGGCTTGGGTTAGTTGATTAAATGGATTGCCTAGGTTGCTGGTGTTTGAGTTGCAGAAACAGAGGTTGTGGTTTCAAATGCTACCCAGGTCATTTTCATCCCCACAAATTCTTTCGATTGGTTTCTCAATCCTGCTTCTTTCAAAATAAATTATTGTTTTTAATTTTGGTAGAAAAAACCAAATGCTTTAGGTGTTTTCATTCATGTACACTCCTTAAGGCCGCTTTCAGAATGTCTTTATGTTATACTTTAATGATGAAGTATTCATCATTGATATATTTAACATGAATTTGCATTCAGCAGTTTTACTACTGTTCAATTGAAAGTGTTTGAGTCATAAGTGTGTTATATTCACACTGTCCTGCATGTCTGAAGCCTTTGCATATTTGCATTCAGAATCATTCAATGATTTTGTTACTGCAAATCAATAAATTGCAATGGTTATAGTATGTGCTTGATACAATTTATTTTAAATCGTTTACCGTATTCATCTTATTGAACTTAACTGGGAGATTTGTTTGCTAGCTTGTTCAAGCTAAAATCTGATAAGTTGATAGTCAATTTTGCTCAGCATTGTATCATATATGTAATATTATACTTACGAAGTTTGTATCTAGGTTTTCCTTGCAACAGTTCTCGATGCATGAATGTAGAGTGTAATATATGTTGTAGAGAAAAGTGTCAAGAGATTTAACTCCGCATCTGGATGAGCCTGTTTTGTAGACTCCTACACATCAGTAAATTATTAACTCAGTCCCGTCAAGTGTTACTCAAAGCTTAAACCCTATTTGTAACGTTGATTAAGACGTTCAGCAATACAAACGACAACAGACAGCACAAAAATACAAATGTCTCGAGTCCAACACTCAACCACTTCGTTCAGATTCATCTTTGAACTCAGATTCATGTCCAAAAAGAGGCCATACAAGAATTCAACTCAATATAAAACAAGATGCAGGGTTTGATCTCCTTACTATTTTCCTTCTCAACACATAGTATGCTCTGCATTATGCAGTGAGCATTGTTTCCAGAAAACCAAGATATCAAGTCTGTTATATTGTAGTACTATATGGAATTTTTTATGAATGTAAAAAACAGCTGATACGTGTCCATTCAGTTTCTGATATTTCCATTTCAGATAGCAACGTGGCTTGATGACACTCTGAGTGCTGTGGCCTACAAGCTTGAACACCCTGCTCAAACATTCGCAGAGTTTCACAGTCAGCCAGTGGTTGCTCTTCATGTTTGTGATCTCTATTCGTGTGTGCAGCTTGCTAATGGATCCTTGTTGTGGTGGTAAGTCATCTTTGACAATATCTAAATAGAACAGTCTTTGGATGGTACAAAACTTAAAAATAGCCAGAAATATCCGAAACATAGCGAAACAAACACATAGATTACTTGAGCTTTTCTTCTGACACTCAACAGAATAATACGTCAGGAAAAGAACGAAACAGAATAAATCAGTTAGTTTTTTTGTGTTCTCTCTCTGATGTATTACTCTGTTGAGTGTCAGACGATAAGCTTAAGTAATCCATGTGTTCGTTTCACTGTGTTTCCCATATTTCTCGCTATCTCAATGTTTGAATAGTGAGTGAAACCATAGGAAAATAGATGTAATAACAGTGTAGCTTGTCTGTTATTTCCATCAATGTCAAATGACTGTGAACTCTTTTGAATCATTGCAGAATTATAACCAATTGTTTGAATTTGCAACGACAATCTTTGAACGTTCGGCTCGAGTCTTTGAACAAGAAGAGGAATAGATCGTGTTAGATATGAGAAGAAGCCGGATTTGAAAATTCAATTGAGATAATTTTTGAGAGTGAGAATAACCTGAGTAGAACTTGCAGTAACGCATTAGAGTACTAATCTAGAGGTCAAGTCCACCTTAGGTCATTTTCTCTCTCACCAATTTCTTCAATGAATTATGTGATATATTTATGTCATTGTCCCAGCCAAAGCATGCAATAGAAATAGAAAGAATCCTTTTTGACATTGACTAATACTATTTTATTATCACAAAAGAACATGCCTTGCATTTGTTATCATCTGTCTGGAGGGCCCCTGAACGAGATGCATATACAATCACAATTTTCATTCATTTTAGATGGATCATGTGTTTTAGTCTTACTAGTAATTCAACTCTCTTGCTCCCAATCGACAAACTGTGTTTTGATGCATGGATTCTGCAGAGTCTTGCGTTTTTTGTTGCAAAAACTCTTCCTGAGCCGTGCTAGATTAAATTACTTTTTTATTGTAGAATTTTACTCGATTAGTTGAGAAAAATTCAAACGAAACGTGTAACAATTATTAATTCAAATTCTATTTTCATCATTGTATATTATTCCCGCCTCTCTTTAATTCCCACTTCTCTAGTAATCACGCTTTTACTTCATTGACTGATTAGATGAATGCGCTGATAAATTATCTCCTTATTCATCTCACTACATATTACTATACTACCTTTCCTTGTATTAGGATTCTTGTTACAACCGGCCTTTTGTTATTGCTTGATTTGAATAGAGAAGAGGCTATTTCTATATAGCAGCATCTCTTATGATATGATATTAGTTTTAAGATTCACTTCTCATATAAACAGAACCACAATAATAGTTCAACAAGGTATAAGTACTTTTACAAGATCACTAAGAAACAAACGTCCAGTCTTGTTGACTACCAGTTCATCCTGTTGTCTGCCACACCTCACTCAACTGAATGGTTACCCATAATGCCATTCGTGCCTAATTCGTGCACTTTACATAAATTCCATAATGGCTGCTTGTTGGGTAGACTACTGATGAGTGATTCATGCTGTAACTATGAATATCATGTTTTCCTATTTTCAGGGGCGTATTTCCATTCGAGCAACGAAGGAAGTTGATGGACAGAGTGAAACAGAAGGCAAAAAAGAGTGCAATTAGCGGCAGTTCATTGATACAAGCTGGTACTCAGGTATTTTACTTGTTACATGCCCCACTTATCACGAACAGTTTTTGTTTGATTGAATTGAATTGCTAGGTACATTGTTGCTGTTGTTGCTTATGGTTGTTGTTGCTAAAGCTAAATCCCTGGAATTTTTTTATCAACCTATTGCAGAATGCAATCGAGTGAGAATCAGACATGTAGATTAGAAAAAAATTAAAAACGTCCCAATGTTAGTCAAGAAAATTCATGAGTCGCAGGCAGTTTTTATTACTTTTATTACTTCTATTTTTTGTTGTCCATGGACTCGCTTGGTGTTCTAATCCTTGGAAGAAAATGGTCCTTTTCTACAGAGTTTTATTACGGAGAACATGAATTTTATAAGAAAGAGCTCCGATTGAGTCCTTGGAGATATGTGTATTGTACGTGTAAATCTGACAATCGTCAATTAAATAAAAACAAATTTCGAAGGCATTGCTTGGTTTAATCCTGCTTCCTAGTACTCGATGTACAGATGTACTGAAAGACAAAGATTATAAACAAGAAAGGAGACTGGCTCCCTGTTACTGAAAGTTTCATCATTGAAATTTCCGTCATTCTCTCAAAATTTGCGTTTTTACACGGCATGAACTCTGCTGATTCCTACGAAATGATTGTGGTAATCTTTATCATTCGTGCTATATGGACTTTGTCTTCGTTATGTTATCGAGTTTTGCTTTGAACTGTGAGCAAAATATGTATTGAGGTAAACATTTGTATCAATCTTTTGTGTATGATAAGTGAATATCATGATAAGTGTACATGCTGCTAGACCAACAAAGAAAAATCTGATCCAACTAAGTTTCAATATTCTTTTTTTATTCTTAATCTTTGCGTTTCTTGTCTTTTCTTTTTGTAAGAACGTGTTGCTCGTTTTGTTCTTTGGCTTTCTGTGTCTTTTTGCTCCTATTCTCTCTGTGTAGTTAACGCGGCTCTTTAATGGACGCGCTGCTATCTATTATTTGGTTGTTTATTTCTTTATCATTCCGCTTTTCCATTGTGTAGCGTTCTCGTTGTTTTTTCATTTGTGTTGAGCTTTATTTTCATTTCTAAGGTGTTACAGCGGCATTACCCAATCCAATATCCAAATTCTCAACCTTTCCTCCCTTTTTCTGCACTTGTTAACTTCTCTTTGTTCTCTCAGCACCACCTTTGTTTTATTTCTAGTTTAACCGTTATTGTATTAAGTATGTCCTTGTTTAGGTATATCTCCTTGTAACCCTGTGCTTTGTAAATTAGGTTTTCAAGTAAGTCCCCAAATCATTGTAAGAATAGTTACTGACGAAGATTTATATCAAAACGTTTAATACAAGCATGGTTTATTTTTGAATTAATCTATTAGAATTTGATAAACTTAGATAGTTAGGCTCTTGTATTATTATTATTCTTTTTCCATAGGTATGTTTGAGAAGCTGTCCTCTGTATTACCCAGGAGCCATTGGCTTTACATCAGTGAACGGAGAGCCAAAAGTTGGTGAGCTGATGGAGCAAGCCTGGACGATCACTGAGAAGTGCAGGTTCAAGATACTCAAGAATGGTCAGAAGGTCAAACCTGAGCAGGCCACTGAAGGGGACGATTCCAGAGAATATGGAGAACCATCTGATTCTTCGAAAAGTGAGTCATTTAGGGATGGGTCATTTTTTCTAACCTGAAAGGAGTGGAAGATTTCTGGGAAGGGGGCGAAAATTCAACCTACTGAGATAGGTGGGGGTCGTAAAGTTAATCTTGTTTATAACTCAAAAAATCTTGTTTACTTCTGACCAAAAATCTCAGAATCTTAAAAATTTTAGCCTGAAAGATTTGAGGAAATCTTGAAAACCTTTTAAAGCTCACAGCCTTCAAAATCTCTACAAAACTCCAACGATCTTGTATACTTTTGTCAAAGTGATTTGTTTATATTGGGAATGCATGGTTTCTGCAGAGGTTTGCATTTTATATTGCAAAAAACTCTTCCTGAGCCGTGCAAGATTTAAACAACTTTGTTACTGAATTTCACTCCATTTTTTGAGAGAAGTTCGCTCAAGGTTGTGATATTCTAGGATTATTTTCCTATCAATTATTAACTTAAAAAAAATAACTTTATTGACTCATTATACTACCTTTACTTGATGCTAAGATACAATATAACATTATATCGTACAGTTGGGATCAGTCTAGCTATTTATCTGACTCATGTCGACCCCACCAAATGTAGCAATACACACCTCTAACCATCTGTTTGGAGGGAGAGGGGTGGGTGGATCCATCAGCGTTTTATTTATGTTGATCACACACCAGCTTATTCTACTTTTGCTCTCATTGAGTACTGCAGTACTTTCTTTTCCAACAATATTTCACGCTTTACTCCTTTCTCTTTGGATAAGGGATTAGAAAATTTATTGAATAGAGAGAAATGATCAATGGTTTTCTTATGTACTTAGGTAATTTTATGTAAGAACAAGGGTTTTATCCTAACTTCTGTCACCAGAGAACCAAACAATTGCCTTGTGATGGTGTTTTTGCCACTCTTTGAAAAGGTCATGGATCAAAACTATATTATTTAAGTTTCAATCACTTGCCAAGACATAGAGAATACATTGAAATGATAATAAATCTTTCCCCGCACAACACTTAACATTAATAGAGCTATATTCAGGATAAGTAGCTCCCCAGCCAAGTTTAGGATTTGCACTTTCCCCTGTTTGAAAAGTAAACAACTACCGAAAAAGGGACATCTAGACGTGACTCTTACAGCGGTCAGCCAGCCATATTCTATATCCTGAGTAATTTTTCGTCAAATCTAATAGATTTTGCATCTGGAAATTGCTCTGAAAATCGTCATCATAATGCTACTGTAGATATTCCTTTGGCGGACCCTATGAAAAACATTTGGTGAATGCTAGGAATAACTTTAGCTTCAAATGTTATATTTATCAAACTCAATACTTTGATATTTTTAAAGCATGCCTTAAAATCCCGTTAAAAGAAACTTGAATTGATATATGATTTTGATATACGATTTTGATATATGATTTTGATATTGATACATGACTTTTCTGTCTATAGAGCGTAAAAGGTCTCCAGAAAACGCTGCTGAAGATGCACAAACTACTGAAGAGCAGTGGAACCTTAAAGATACGATTTTCGTTGAGGATGTCCGCAATGTGCCAGTTGGTAGGGTGTTAAAGGTGAGAATTCTTAATTCAATTAACCAGTTGCGTAATCACCTCTGAAGCTCAAAGGCTTTCAGTCAAGATGAAGGCCTACCATAATCTAGTTGTTCTCTCGTTCCATCAATCTTCATTATTTGAAAGAAAATGTAGTAAATTTTGGAAAGTTTATCCTTGATTGTCTTCCATCGTTTAATTTATACACCAATTTGGATAATCCCACTCGAATGAAAACCCTGGACGAGGTTTTTGTATATTAGAAACCCACGATTGTGATCGCAAAGCATCTATGTTGACTGAGAGTCTATTAAGGTATGCTGTTGTCTTTAGGTCATTTTAAAGGACAAGTCCGGGGTTTATTAAATTAATGTCAAAAAGCAAGCTTACCAACTCCCGAAGAACAATTGTGACTTCTTTCCTTGTTTTGGTGTCTAGAACTGCCAAATATTGACTGCGAAAAATTCACAACTTAGGCCAAAGTCGCCATTTTGCTTTTGGAAGAGAACATGATAAGGAGGCTACCCTCGATTTGAGGTTTAGAGATTGCAATGATCTTATCTGCATATTACGTCATGGCGCAGCGCTATGACGTCATTTTGCAGGTTTCGCGGATTGAAATACGCAATTTTGCAGAGAAAAGAGAGAAAAAGTTGGGAAAAAATACTACACACCATTCACGACAGTATACTCTTTAATTTTATCAACAATCATACCAACCCCGGACTTGTCCTTTAATGGGGGATTTAACTGTAATTAAACCTAACATATTAACCCAAGTTGAAGACCAAACTATTTCTGTCTTTGGTTTAGCTTGCGTTGCAGACCTAATTCCTAACAAAAAAGAATTGATTATTTTTTTTAGGAATTTGGTCTGCGACGCAGGCTATCTTTGATCATCTTCATTTTCACAAATTCTTTCGATGGGTTTTTTTCTTGATACACTTCTGCTTCTTCCCAAGTAAATCCATGTTTTTAATCTTGGTTGTTTTTATTCATGCACACTCCTTAAGGCCGCTTTCAGAATGTCTTTATGTTATACTTATATTTAACATGAATTTGCATTCAGCAGTTTTATTACTGTTCAATTGAAAGTGTTTGAGTCATAAGTGTGCTATATTAATACTGTCTTGCAAGTCTGAAGCCCTTGCATATTTGTATTCAGAATCATTCAATGATTTCGTTGCAAATCAATAAATTGCACTGGTTAAAGTATGTGCGTGATATAATTTATGTTTTTGTTTGAAATTTGAATATGACATTACTTATGGGATGGTTTGGGATTCTGAAATAGAGAGGGTGTATCTGTATTAAGAGCGAGGTATCTTCCACAGAAAATAACAAAAACTCTGTGATATTGCAGTTAAATGAGTGAGGAAAGGCTCCTCTTTCATTTGCTTCGCTTCTATATTTTGAATTGGGGTTTAGCGTGATTCATAAACTCCTAACCCCAAACCCTACAGACACTTATCCTTTTTGCATCTCTTTATGCCGAGGGCTAGTAGAATACGTCAGAAGATGCCCTTGGTGATGCACCAGCCCTAAAATATGGCCTATGGGACATCTGTAAGATGCATTGAGTACCATTTGTAAAGTATTCGGTTTGACTCAATTAGGATTTGAAGCCACATCTCTCCGACTTAATGATAAGCACTCTGCCACTAGACAACTTCTAGGTCGATTCGATTGAGCTATGATGCCTTAAATAAACCTTGTCATTTTCAAGTTTCGGTTTATTTTTTTTGAATAATCTTTCTTTTAGCCTCCTATTCTTAATTTCAATATATGTAATGGCCATGGTGTAGACAATCAATTTTGCTCACCATGGTATCGTCTATAAAACATTTTATTTATGTTACGTATTGTAAGACTTTATATGAATAAAAAAAACTTCTAGGTCTCTTATTAACACTTATGCTGTGTCAAAAAACCAATTTTACCACGAATATACCCGAATATCCTCCTTGCTATTGAGAGAGATGCTAATTTAGTCACTATTCTTAAAACACTTATTCTAGGTTGATGGTGCGTACGCACTCGTGAACTTCTCTGATAAAGAAGCCACCACTGAAAAAGCTCAAGATGATCTTTCAGCCATGTTGAAAAACTGCCGCCTCGTGCGAAAGGACGAACTTCAGGTAACCATTTAGATAATGTAGCAGCTTTAGTTAACCCATCTTCTATTCGATGTACACTCAGGCCTTTCTGTTTGACGAGAGCGATCACTCTTAGTAGCTCTCGCCAGCACTCTGGTAAAGCAACCACCAGAGATTGTAAACCAACTAACCACATCGTTTAGCCACTCTGATAATATTTTTTTCCTGAAAAGGCCTTTATACCACAAAATCTCTTAAAAAATTTTGTTTATTTTGGATTCCCTTGAGCACGAGATTTTTGATCATTCATTGCGTTCGAGGCCCCCAACATTAATTAAAGTGAACACAGTTCTTTTTTTTAATAGTCAAACTCATAGAAATAGTGTTTTAAAAGGTATATGCCTTAACATTATTTTCCAGATAGTGAAGTGGACTACTCCGCCAAAAATGTCGGAATGCTTCCAGAAAACACCAAAGCAATTATCTGTTCCTGGGAACAGTAGAGTCCTCACTATGGCTTTAGACACAAGTGGTATGCGAGTTTCTATCTTGCAAAGTTTTGGGTTTACTCTTAGGAGATAATTTGGTGATGAATGCGTTTATTCCTACAAATGCTACAATTCCAACTCTACCAATTTGTCTTGAAAGGCACACATGAATTTTTTGGTAGTCTTATAATTTGTATGTTGAGTGGTTATACAATTCAATTTAGAAATTTGAACAAAATATTGCACACAGACTGAACACGGCATTATAAATTAATTTTCGAAAGAATTGCAATAAACTTGATGGGGAAAATATGATTGCTTCATAAAGTTTTTCCTTGAGAAGAAGCAGGATTTGGAAAATCAATGGAGAATTTGTGAAAATGAAAATGACCAGAGTAGGACTTGAACTCACGACTTCTAGATTCCCCTTTTCGCAGTAGTAGCCGCTCTAGAGTACAAATCTAGAGGTCGTGGGTTCGAGTCGTACTCGGGTCATTTTCATTCTCACAAATTATCTCGATTAAGTTTTTACAATATATGCAAATGAGCGATAATATGAAAAATATTGCAAAATTCATCATGAAACTATGGAAGCAAAAGCCTTAGCTGAGACATCTATTGTCTTTCCACTGCTATGATTGGTCGAAATTTATGTAAAAAAATGCTCTGATTGGCGGGAATAAATTCCCTTGTATGAAGTACATCATATCTTTGGTATGAGAAGCCTTAACCAAAATCTAACTTTCAATGTTGAGTGCTTTAAGCAAACAAGCACCCATGACCATTTTAAAGTCTTTGATGGGGCATGGTGAGGGAAACCACGACCTCCCATTCTCAAATGCTTTTCAGTAGCCTTACGCTGTGTAATAACTGCCTCTGATAGTTGCTCAATCCTTTTAAGGTGTACACACTATATTGAAGTCGCAATCTGGTGCAAAATACGCTTTATTCAGTCTGGCGTCAGGGCGTGTGGAGCCTGGTGGTGCTATTCCAAATGAATGTTCTTCGTTCCTGTCCAGCACGCATGCGCCAGTTTTATATACTGGTGGAGTGGTCAGTGAGGTTTTTTATCATCATTATTTATCAAATGTGGCCAAACTTTAAGTCACAAAAATGTTTACAAAAGTTTTACCCCAAGAATATTTAAAGCAAAAATATGCCGTTGTTATATTGTTGTCGCAATAAGTAACATTAGGCTATTGTTTTCAATTAATAAACTATTGAACAGAGAGCTATTGTTTTCAAACAATATACTATTGAGCGAAGGGTTATAATTTCAAAACAATATGTTACATCTCAAAAACTAATCTGTTATTGGCAGAAACTAACTATTTGATATGTTTCACTGCAATTACATATCTTCATATACCTATATGATAACATCTTTTGTGAACATGTCACGAACATTTAATGATCAACTATTTCATTCAACAGGAGTCAATTGTTCTGCTCAAAGACGGTAACGGGTGCATATTTCCATTGGTTAAAGACTGTGTTGGTGGAATTAAGGACCCTAATTGGGTGGTGAGTACTTTTCAAGATTTGAATTCTTAGCCAAGTTAGATTCTTCACTTACTTTTCTCTGTCTGACCTCTGTTTTATTTTTGCAATTATTGTATGAAGTGCAGTAATACCTTGCTAAGGTTTATTTCTTTGCATCCCTGTGTTTTGGTGATGTGTAAAAGTAAGTCCCCAAAACACCATGAAGAGTTTACTCATTAAGATTATTAAAAATGTTTAAAGCATGGTTTATTTCTGAATGGTGTTTTGATAAGAAGCTTTCAAATCAATTTACTAATAGTGGTCTATCGTTGTACATTTGCACTTACGTTCACACAAAAGATTCTGTGGCCATTGATTCTGCCCTAAAAGGAATTTATAAATTTATTGGTGTTAAATGTTTTCTGTTTTAGAATATGTCTGCATTGTCAGCTTTGGGTATTGGATCCCAATGTGTAATGAATGGATCAACCAAAACGCATGCCATTGTCATTGTGTCTATCTCGGAGGTATTGTCACCATTTTTGTGTCATCATGGACAGTTGTGTCATATGACTTATTTCCTTTGCTCTTCCAGTCTTTGAGCTTTGCGCTCACTTTTGAGTTATTGTCATGATTTTTTCTTTTGATCTTGTTTTTATTTGTGACAATTTCTAGTACTTGGATTTTTGAAAGCTCCGTGAATTGGCTGGGTATTCTATGAACATCTTGAATGAGAACCCCCGTGAAATGAAATTTTATGATGAGTGCCTTTCTACTCCAATAAGCAGAAGAAAAGAGAGAAAACCACATCACTAAAATATACTTTTTATCAATCAGAAATTACAGGCAAAAAGATGGAGATCTCGGTGTATTTTCTATGCAAATTTACGGAGATATCACTTTATGTACTGTACAAATTTATGGGAATATCACTCTTATAATAATGTTCGATGCTCTTATACCAGGGCTGCTTTTCATAACTGCTTGGCAAAATCTTTTCTCTTACAAAGAAATTTCATAAGAACAAAATTCCTGAACATTTGGGCTTTTTACCGTAATGAGGGCACCTCCTTGTCACTTTATTTGGAAATATTCTGCCCTCATGGGAAAATTTGTTTGCTTCCAACAAACTATGAACTAAAGCGGTAAGCCACTTCATAGTTGAATAAACTTTTATAGTGTTATAATAGTGTTTTTTTGGTTTCAGTGCATCTCCATTTTAGATTCTTTTAAGAAAATGCACCAAATTTCTAGTCATATTACTTTCTGTTTATTTGATAACTGTTTTTCTTTACAGCATCAGTGGTTGATGAACTGTATAGCAAAGGGTGACATGGAAAGTCTCAGAATGAACTTCGCAACTGTCTCTGTGAGTGAAGGTAGGTACATTCCACTAGACCTTTTTTAAGGCAGGGATAGTCGAGTGGTTACATAGATGACTCAACCCTTGTTCAAAGAGTTGCGGGTTCAAAACCACCTTCAGACCTGTCACAAAGTGTGAGGAGAGATTTTGCCAGCTCACTGTGACTCCAGGCAAACAGGAAAAAGGAGTCACGAAGTGTAGTCACATCTAGAGGAAGGACCAGGGTGTCGTACTGCTTTATAAGTCTACCAATTCAGTGGGTCCTTTTTGCTTGGCACATAAACCAATACCTTACGAAGATAGTAAAAATATATGCCTATCAACTCTCAACTGTCATTTAACATGTACAAAGTGTGATTCTATAAGTTCTCTGTTTGTGAAGTAATGCATTATTCTGCTACACATTTAAAATGAATCTTGAATTGAATGAAAAGTATATTCAAACAATTCTCGAGTCTTTACTACACTTTGGCACCTTGTCTATGCGCTAAGTTTAAAACTTCTTATTTCAAGACGATTGTTGTATTTCAGATTTAATTGCTGACGCACTTGCTGAAAAATGTGATGGAAACCGGAACATCATCCACAAAGCTGTTTCAATGTGTTTCCCAACCACTGCTAAACCAAAGGCTGCTACTTCATCAAAAACCACAGAGAAAGATGCCCAAGGTAGGTATTTATATTACATTAAAATCTCGCATATAAGAACCTACTAGTTTTTAATCAGGCTCTTTTAGTTATTTTTTAAGAATGACTTTCTCGAAACCAGATGATCTGATAAAGGTTGTTGTATTCGGATTTTTGCTGTACTGTTCGGTTTTTGAAAACTGCTTCAAATAGCAATATCTGCCAGAATGAATTGCTGAACAGTTTACTCTTGTGGTATTCTCTTAGCACTGCGTTACCAGGTGTTCGCCCATAGGTTTTCTTGTATGAAGCTACTGTCAAATACTTGCAGCATTTTATGCCAAATTTGAACTATTTTAAAGTTTTCTTTTGCTTTTAATTTGTGGAGTTGCTCAAGTGCTTGCAACATCTCACAACACATTTGACTTCAAGATAATGTATCTCCTGCGCAATTTCCTTCGTTATCTGCACCAAAATGTATAGAAACCTAGAGCGCATACAACATGGAAATGTTGATGGTGTTCAGTTTACCTGGATGAAGACTTGAGCATTTTCTTGCTTTCAGCAAACCTTGCAAAGTCATTGGATCTGACACAAAGGAATTCACCACGTGACCTTGATGATATCACATTTCTCAATATGCCAATTCCAACTCGCTCGTGGCCACCAGAAACTACTCAGGAAAACCAGTCGACAGGTGAATATTTAGGTTGAGTATTTCTACTTCCTCGCAAAAGGCTTGGAATACTCGCATGATTTTTACAGTTTCCTACATTCTGCCCCCTCCCTCCTCACTTAAAAATGTTGTTTCTGATAACAAAAATAAGCTCAGTAACATTCTAGAAGTGTCTGGTGTAGTCTGATAAAATTCCTTTTGAATGGTGGTTAGAAATAAAATGTAAGGAAAGCAAAAAAAGTTATTTGTTAAGTAAATAAAGGTGTTCCAACAACTTTTGGCTGTGATTGTACATTGTTACCCATGTCGAAACGCAAGTAAGTGAGGTTATATTTAACGTGCTAGCCTACAAACAGCCCCAATAGGCCTGACCTTCAGAATGGGCAGGGTATTATGCACTTCGCGATACTAGAAAATTATGTTTAGTATATTTGATGCTCCTATGTGTACAGCAAATGTCCATTTTTGAAAGTGACTGCCCACTAAAAAGCCTGGGTAATTTAGTACTATGGTGGTTTCGAACTCACACCGTCCAGAATTTATAACACCAAAGCAGCCGCGTGAAGGCGGGCGGGTCTCGAACCCACCATGAACTGCCGTGAATGAGCTCTCAACCACTATAGCTGAAATTTGCCCAGTCAAAACTGTTGCACTGTGCAATATGATGTTTCATCGTTTGGCCAAGTCATGAACCTTTTATTCGCAAAAACCATAGAAACAAGATCATTGAAATTTTCTTAGGTCCCTTTTTGATAATGCAGGCAAATCGCACTAGAAATGTTTGGCCACCTACCCAAATTCAACCATTCAAGATCATGCGACAAATATTGCACCAAATGCACATCGTTTGGCCAGGGCTTTAAATGTAAAGTATGAAGTAAAACATAATAACTACTTATGCTTTTTGTTTGACATTCATCAAAGCACTGCACCAGAAAGCGAACGAGAATGGAAATCATATTACGGTTAAGAGCAACTTTCCGAAAATCTATCATAAAAAGATGAATTTGTATAGTGAATAAGATTTCACAACTTTTGAAGAGTGGTTAATTTTTGAATTAGTCTCTTATTAATTCATAAAATTTGGATATCGGGGTCTCGTATTACCATCTATCGTAAAAGGGCGGTGCTGAATCTGAATTGATTGTATTGAATATTGTTTTCAGAAGAAACAGATGATCACGCCAAGTGGATTCCGGTAGGAGACAGAGTGGGTGGTTATGCCATACTCAAAGAGATCTTGCACACTGAATTGATCAAGCCGCATCTTGTCAAGTTGTTGAAAGAAAGGTGAGTTTATTTACTTAATATCTTCACTTCAATTTACTGTTGGCTTTATTCTTTATTCCTTCTAATGGTTTTAAGCTCTTATTTTTGGGACTACGGCATTTTCGTTGACAGAGTTTTGTTATAAATTAGATATTGAATTTAATTATGGAATATTCATAAAGGTGATTAGCGTAAAAGCGCCTCATACCCCATATCAATAATTTTTCCATCGTATGTTTCGTGTTTTAGGCCTTTTCATGCTTTCTGTTATGTTCTCCCGGCAAAGATGTATACCCCCTAAATCCCCATCTATTTACGGCTATTGATGGAAACATGTATTTCTTCGCGATATTTTATTCTTATATGATTCATCATGATATACAATATGTGCCAGCGGGTCTAGATGTTTGAGAAGTAGGTAATCAATTCTGGTAAGCGAAAATCAAGGGGTAACAAATTGTTTTTGTTGATGTCACTGATGAAAATAAGATTGAATTTGTGTTATAGGAGCATTCACTTTTAACTTTTATTACTACTTTTGTCTAAGGGTAGAGATTCAAGTCATTTTCAATAGCCTTTGTAGCATACAGGAAACAATTTTTATCAATGCAGTGTTAAAAACGAAATTCGTGGGTAAAAAAAAAGCTACAAGAATGTTTTTCAAGTCTACTAACATCTATTGAGAAAAACAACAACATTTTTCAAGTACATGTTTCGATTATTAAGATGGTGCAGAGGATGTTCATTTCAAGATTCTCCCAAGTTTATTGCTACTGAGATCATTTGGAATCTATTAATGTCTACTCGCAGGCCTAATCGTTGGTTGAGATAGGTAATCAGTGATTAGCTTAATACCCCCCTCTTCATCGCCCATGAACGCGTGAAAACTTCAGTTCATGAAATTATTATTTGGAAAATGATTCAACTGTCTTTGATCAGCAAAAAGATTGAAAAAGAGAGGCAAGAAAAATCTGAAATAATTTGAAAACCCATGAAATGAAATTGCTTATTTATTAAAAAGATGAAGAAAGTTGAAGTAGGTCAATACGTTCAAGTGATATACTTAACAAATTAGCAAAATTCTAAAACATAGATTTTTGGCATGGTTTCTGAAATAATGTCGAATTTTGTTCAACGTATGATCAAACTTGCCACCGATTTTTAATACAAAGCTTAATTCTTTTACGAAAAACGTCTATATTAAAGACTTTGCATTTTGTTATACTGTAATGAGCTAAGAACTGCATTTAGGTCAATGATGAGAAAGTACGCGCTAATCATAGACTGTGGCTGGGTCATCCATCTCACCTGGCTGTCGTGCAATGTTTCGGTATTTGCTCATACAACGGTCCATGCTGACAGCAGACTATTCTGAGACCAAATGCAGTTCCTCCTTTTTGCTTGATACTGCCCAAACCCGCCCACTTAGAAACTGACTCACAAATACAAATACAAAAAAAATACTTAATATAGCAGTTTTGATACCTGTAATATCTTCAAGTGCGCTTTACATACCTAAAAGTCTTTAATAATCTATAAACTATGTGTCTATTATAAAACTTGTTAAAAAGAAAGGTTTTTCACTTTTTCTTAAAGCTTTCTGCATTAACGCATTGCTTGATATCATTAGGGATGTCATTCCACAGTTGTGGTCCTGTAAGGCTTAATAATCTGCTCGCAAACGATTCTCTCTTTACTTTGGGAATATCCAGTTTCATGTCTATATTGTTTGATCTTAACAATCGCGTATTTTTACACAGTTTCAACATATTAAAAACTAGGGTTAGAACTTTGTTCTTATAAGAAACCTCAGCCTACCAGATAGTAGCACTTCTCTACTCATATAGTCTTTCAAAACAGTCAGAAATATCGGTAACATGGCGGAACAAACACATGCATTACTTTAGCTTTTTGTCTGACACTCAACAGAGTAATGCGTCTAGTACGAATAGTTATTTCTTAGTATTTACAACAACTGTACAATGAGATAGGTCTTACATTAGCCAAGCTGATTACATGTTATCTTTTCAGAGATGCCACTGGATGCACCCCATTCATGGCAGCCGTTCGTGGACGGGCCTACTCCGCTGCTTTGGAACTGTTCACTCTGGCCAGGAGAGAAGCGACGAAAGAGAACAACACCGTCGACCAGGACCTGTTCATGTCCATGATATTCCCGACTGGAGGCGCCGACCTCTCCCCATTCCACATGGTTTGCTGCAACGACACGTGTTCCTTCACGTGGACAGGAACCACCCACATCAACCAGGACATATTCGAATGTCGCACGTGCGGACTTGTTGGCACGCTTTGCTGTTGTACCGAGTGTGCCAGGGTTTGTCACGTGGGACATGATTGCAAGTGAGTATCCTGATTGGTGCACGGTAAATAAAGACGTTATCACTATGTCTTTTGTTGTTGTCACTATCAGTCTTGTTTTGCGCGAGCCAAATTAAAGTATCCTAAAACCTATTGTTCTCCTGCAGTTCATGTTTTTGTAGCATTCGTGAGTTTTCATGATTTTTTATTGGCTCAAGAGTTTCTAAAGCTTTCTTGAAAAGTAGAGTGGATTCCGTACTCCTTGTATAGTTTGGGATTTCACTCCATACCTTGGTACCTTTATAGAAGAAGCTTTTTTGCGTCATTTGTAGCCAGGTTTTTATACAATGTAAACGAGTTAATTGAACAGGTTACAGTACTAACCCGTCACTTAGAAGCTGACTTACAAGAAACTTCAGCCTGTTAGATAATGGGTTATCTATAGTCGTAGATAAGATTTTTCAGCTTGAAAATTCATTTTGTTCCAGAAAGTAATTTGGATTGAAAGACATTTTTGGAAGTTCATGTGAATTCAGTGGCTATCCTGCTGAATACATGCCCAATGCTTAGCCTATTTCTTCTCAACCTATAAGAAACCAGGCAACCTAGTTTCACAATATCCAGGTGCTGAGTGACTGGTTAATATTGTATTCATAATTCATTTGCAACTCAAAGCTACACATTTTTTGGCATTCAAATTACTCATTTTACTCTCACAATTTCATTCTTCTAGGTTGAAGAGAACCTCACCGACTGCCTACTGCGACTGTTGGGAGAAGTGCGCATGCAAAGCCCTCATACCCGGAGAGCAGAGAAATCGGCTGGAACTCTTGAAAAGATTGATAACTGATACTAACCTTTCATCGAAAGTCAATAAAGAGTAAGTTACACTTGTAAGATCTTCAATACTCATGGGTAATTTATAAACGGGGACCCTGATTTGAAACGTTGACTCAGATCAAACCAGTATGTTTGATGGGTTTGGGCTTTTTCTGGTCTAAACTTTTTGTTTGGGTATTTTTTTCTCAGGGTTGGAATAATGCCTTGCTTGGCTGGGTTAGGTTCAGCAGGTAATTTGATTAGGGTCAGGGTTAGTTTAGTTCGGTTTGGATTTAAGGTGTTTTTATTTCTTAGGGTTTGTATTAGGGTCAAGGCCATAGGGTTGGAGTAAGATAATTGAGTGTAAAGTCTTTGATCATATTGAACTTCAGGATTGTGGCGTCGAAACAGCAAAACCATGATAAGCGAAATGTTTTCCTTTGAAATTAGGAAAGAAGACGAAACAAAATCTGGCAAATTCATCTTTGGCTAGATGAAAATCTATGTTGCGTTATGTTCCGCTTACATTTAATGTAGTGCCTTAATTTCTAATAATGGATCAATTTTCTTCACAGTGGAGAACACATCTTGCTATTCCTCGCCAAGACGGTCGCCAGACAGAACTCTGAACAAGCTCAATACAATGCCACCAAGTCAACCGACTCTAAAATACGCAATACACCAGGGAGATCAGCTGGCACCCCTTCTCTTCCCGCGCATGATTTGGAACCACCAAAGTTTGCACAGTTGGCACTGGAGCAGATATTGAAAGACTGGAAAGCATTGCAGTCCATGTTGATGTCTGGAAGCAGTCAAGAGAAACCCAATGTCAGGTTGGTCTATTCAGTTTTAAGTCATTTGATATATAGCATTGTATTGCCTGTTACAGCATTATAGTGCTCGATGTACGAAGGTGCAGAGCGATATAGAAGAAAAAAAGAAAGAGACTGGCTCTAGTTTTCTACCACCCAGAGACTAGTCTGTCTGATGATTGCGAGAGCACGAAACTTTAAGTTAAGAGAGCCAGTCTCCTTTCTTGTCTCTTTTCTATGTCATTTGATATCTTTCACCACTATACTTAGATTTGTTTCTAATGTTATTTTTCAATTAACTCTGATCTCTGATTTGAAAATCTTTATCTTCCTATAAAAATCTTAGTTAAAATCTGAAATTATATCAAGTTTCTTTGATAAAAGCTGTCTTTTGAATTAACGATTTACTGTCAGTAATATTATTAAGTATTCAGACTTGTATCTCCAGGATAATTCTTTGTCTTGTAGATGAAATCTCTGCAGCTAATGGGACGCATTTCTTCATCCAAGTATCCAATCATTATCTTTTAAATTGAAACAAATCTCCCGGTATTTCCCTTTATTTTCCCTCTTCCAAGGTTTCCCCTTCTCCCTACTCTACTGAACGATGATGAAGTCCTGTTATTATTCATTTTCATTGATAATGATCTACAGTTGGTATTTACATAGCTACTAAAAACCAATGTTAACCAACTATATGTAATTTAAAGCAACATAATGATTATTCACAAATTAAACATATGATTAGATAAGAGAATAATATAATAATACGAGAGCCTAATTAACTAAGTTTATAAAATTCTAATAGATAAATTCAAAAATAAACCATACTTGTCTTAAACGTTTCGATATACATCTTCATCAGTAACTCAAACGTTACTGATGAAGATGTATATCGAAACGTTTAAGACAAGTATTAGATAAGAGATTCATGTTTAAACATTTTGATATTTCAGGCCTCCATCAGTTGATGATCATTTTGCCAACATGATTGGTTCGAGCATTCTGTCACCAGATGAGCAGATGACGTATTTAAAGAGCCAAGAAGGAACGGCCAGGCTTGACACTTTCATTCACTGTCTTCTTGTTCGCTGCAGCGGAGAGGTATTAAATTCAAACCATTCGATTGTTTATTCTAAATTTTTGCATAATTTAAAAAAATGACGTTTATACACACTTTAAACTCATTATACTCACTATAAACTCACGGAACTGACTACCTTAATACATGAAATTAAGGGTGTGATAAAATTAACGAATTGGAAATTAAGGAAAATTAAATCAAGGAATTTTTTCAATGACATTGAGTTTCAATGACATTAATTAGGGAATTTTTTCCCCTCAATGCATTTTCAGCTACATTAATTAAGGAATTTTTTCAATGAAATTGAGTTTCAATGACATTAGTTTCAATGACATGTTAAAGCTTGAAATGAAAATTAGTAAATTAGTCTACTTCTTCATTACGAAAACTCTTTTTGCCTTTTCCCTATATGCAATGTATAAATATGCAAAAATTAAGGAATCGTAAATTAAGGGGTAACAGAAATTAAGGAATAATAAATTAAGGATATGCAAAAATTAAGGTTGGTTTTTTTAATGGAATTCTTATAAGAGCATTCCTTAATTAAGTCAAACCCTTAATTTCATGTAATAAGGTATATACTTACTATAAACTCACTATTATCGCTTCGCTGTAAACTCTCTTTACTTGCTATAAACTGTACTCTCTATAAACTCACTTTAATGACTTTAATGACTTTACTGACTATAAACTTACTATACTGACTTTACTTACTATAAACTCACTAACAGTTATCTGAAAGTACAATGACAATGGTTGTCTTTGTTTTCTGGCAACTCTCTTGAGTTTCTTTTTTTTTAATTCTTTAATAGAGAGTTCTGTTGCAACGCGCTAACCTCGTCAAGAGAGGTCTTCGCAAAATGTTGTCAACCTATAAGAAACTAGGTAGCCTGGTTTTGCAAAGCTCCTTGAATCTGTCTCATTTCCATTAAAACTTTTGCAACCTTGGTATGTGAATTTTTGTTCGCATCCGGTGAAAGCTCATATAAGCGATTCTTCTCCCAACCGTTCGCATTGCATCGTCGTTTATATCTCGATCTTTGTTTGTTTCAGTTCCTGGAAACTCTGTTGAGAACACTAGAGAACAAGTTGGCTGAAGCGAAAGAAAATAACGATACCGAACCCTTTCTGGTTGCAAGAAGATTTGTGCGTTCCGTCTGCAGAATATTTGTAGTTCTTTCCTCCTCTGTCTCTCTCAACACCAACAAACGAAAAGGGTAAGTTTTCTTGGGCTTGCTTTCAAATCAATTTTCAAGCTTCCATTACTTTTGCAATTTTCTTTTATTAAAAGTATTTGAATTTGGTTTCTTAGGACTGAACTTTGATCAAATGAAAATGTTACTTTAAGAACATTTTGCCATGGGCTTTTCTATCCCCTAATGAATTTCGGAGCTATTTTAAATCTAACGGACAATCCTAGAAATAGATACATTTTTTCCAGCCTTGGATCATTATGTAATGATTAAGTATTTTATTTGAATTCGATTGAAGTGTTGATACACTAAACTAATGCAATCTTCCTTTAGACCTGCAAGCATATCATTGCCAGTTAGCAAATGCAAACGAGTCTTCGCGTCTCTCAACTCAATCGCAGCAAGAGAACTTGGGATCATAGCTGACGCTGTATTCGCCCCTGTCAGATTAGGGGTTGTTTACCCCTCTGCCCCCTTTACACTCTCTTCTTCGACATCTGATGGACCCCTGGCATGTGAAGAACTGTTCTCTGTGCTCCCGTTTCCGTCTCGAACACACGGTACGAATGCAAGAGGACATGGTGTCAGATTTGAAGAATCGCAGAGTAGTCAGGCTGAGGACCAGAGTCAGAATCCTACTGGAGAAGTTGATATGGAAGTGAGTTTGGGCCAGTTTATTGCTATGAATTCGCTTGTTTGCAATTGCTTAGTTGCTGCTATATTTGAAATAAATTATTACTTAGTAGTTCAAAATTAAGTGATAAAGTTTCTCAGAAGAAGTTTTTTTTTCTCATGGTCGCTTATGAGAGTTATTTCAAAGTTTAGAAAAGGAAAATGATAGTGCACTATTTATTTGGTCTTTCGTATCTGAATTGCTCATCGTTCTTGGCAGTGATGATGATTTTACAGTGCTTTGATAATTATTTGTATCTTTTCTGATTGGCCAATTTTTATCCACCTTTGGTATAACAATTCTCTAAATTTCATTTTCGGCGTCACTCTCTGACTTACTCTTCTTGATATTTTATTTTCCTTATTTCTAAATTTGGAGTTACGTTTTCAGAGTACCTTTCCAAACCTAGGCTATGTCAATGTACCTAATTCATAGTATATTGGGCGTTTTTGTCAAATAAGATGTATCATTTAATTAGTTGTGATGTTATAATTTTTTTATTACCATGATTATTATTTTGATCTTTATTTTCTTGGTTTGTTGTTTTGAATTAGCTTACCCACCCTAGTAATTAGCTATTGTTAAATCAATCTTAAATGAAGTTTGTAAAAGAAGAAGAGAGTTTCAATGCTGTATTTGATGCTCTTTTAGGACACAACCCAGGACGACCAAAGCAGCTCCACCCTCCACCTTGAACCCCAAGAAGAATCATTGAACGACAACGAAGAGAATCAGAACGCTGACACGGACATGGAGCTGGACCTATTAGCTGAGAGTGAAAGTGACAGCGACGACAGCAACGCTGAAGACGTGGTCGACAGCCAGAGGAGTGGTGCGGGGAACGGAGCACAGAGGTCTCAGACACCAGAAATGCTTGGTAGCCGGGGCCAGGAGAATGACGACACTCACTACTATTCAGGGAATGATTCCATAAATGACGAAGACGGAGAAGATGCGGAGATTGAGGAAGATGATGATGTTAATGATTCTCAGCTGGAACCAATTGTGCAAAGGCTTATATCTGGTTTGTTGAAAACTAATCTCTTTCAACCATCCCTTTTACCCATAGGAATCTATAAGGCAGGGTTGAAACGCTTGGAAATTGTATTTTACTAAAGTGAACTACCTTGATTCTGATACAGGTCTCGATATCCTCTGTTAGGCTCTATCCTCTGTTAGGCTCTATCTCATATCGTGCTTATATCTGGTTTGTCGAAAACATCTCTACTTCAACCATCCCTTTTACTTATAGAAATCCATAAGGTATGGTCGAAACACTGGGAAATTATATTTTACTAAAGTCGACTACCACATTACTAATGCATGTCTCCAATCTGGGATCTCACCCACAAAGGGCGAGCGTGCTAACCACTGTCCACAATGCGTTAATGCCTTGTAGGTAAAGGAAACTGGTTCAAGCATTATCTACTTTGAATAATAGTTTATTTTCCATACTTATCAATGTTACTAAGCCTTCTGACATATTAATCAATTGTATTTGCCTTGTCAAGTATATTTTCAAAATAACCCTCATAAATTGTTGGCAAAGCGACCTTCTAGCTAAGCAATTTCAGTTACCGAGAGTAATCCGAACTTCTCGTTATCAAAAATTGCTTCAACTGCTAAAGCGCTTCGGCTGATATACAGAAACGATACATCAGAAAGAGATGAAAATGAGAACTGATCGGAACAGAGCTAGTTTCCCGATAAAAAGTGTTATTAATACGAAGGAATTAGATTTTAGTTAAAGGGATTCGACTCTGTTAAATTGGGCATATGCCCATAATGTCCTTGTATATTAATATCTGTCCAATGAGAAATCGCTTTGACAGTAAACAGGAGCGCTGTAACTATCAGATAACGCCTAATCAATTCTATTTTTAATCACACTGTTTTATTAGTGTCTAATGCATTTAATTAAGGTATACAAAAGTGGCTAAAAATTTTGAAGGATTTTAGCAATAGCTATAGAACTCGTTAAGCGTGATATTTATTATTAGATAAGGTTGATATACTAAGCGTGATAATGTGGTTTTAGCAATCAATGAAGAAATATTTTATTTACTCACAGCAGAAACAACTCACAGAACCCCGCATGCTTTGCAGTGGGCGGTCAGAAACGCTCAAAGACGCGAAGCTGCAGGGGACCATGCTGCACACGTGTATGTTAGTAATACGAATATCAGAAGAAATGCCGCCGGTGCTAGTGCTGCTGCCGATGCCTCTACCAATGGAAATACCCTTTATTGTATGCCGAGTGCCCTGGCAAGAACGTTTAGCCTGATAATGAAAGAGGTATAAAGGAGTAGAATTAGATTTAGACCTCATTTACACATAAAAAACTTTCTGCCTTTCTATCAGGATAGATGAATATCAGAAAAGATAAGATGCGGCAAAGTAGAAAAAAATAGATTAATTTTTTAGTGTAAATTTGAGAGCCTATCCGTATAAATTTTTAGCAGATATATCATTTATCTAGTTAATTATCTGTAGTATTAACAGTCTTTTTTAGACCCTGTAGACAGGGTATTATCTCCATATTGCTTTTGGTTTCCCTGCACAGTATTGAACATCCTCCACAGTACTGATGGTATAAATCCACAGTACTGATGCATCACACCACAGTACTGAACATCCTCCACAGAACTAAACATTCTCCACAGAACTAAACATCCTCCACAGTACTGAACAACCTACACATTTCTGAATACCCAACACAGTACTTAACATCGTCTACAGTACTGAACATCCTCTATAGTACTGAACATCCTTCATAGTACTATTGACATCCCATCAAAGTTCCGAACATCCTCTACAGTACTGTCGGTGCACACGCTTCTCTGGGATAGGGATGGATAATGAACAGGCCATCGTTTACCAAGCAAAGTTTTTTGTCATCAAATTCTCCTGTCTTAGCTCTCTGACGTGCTCAGTCTGACTTCGAATTCTTCAACCGTTGCAAGTTATTGCATCCCACCCGAACGGGAATCGCTGGATCAAGCAAGGCTGATGGTTGATTCCGTATTGGAAGGAACTTGGAATTGGCTGTGGAAAGTGATGGAGACTACAGAAGCACAACTAAGGTATTTCTGAATATTTTTTTTCAAATGTAATTGATATTTAATTTAGATACATCGCAGAGGTACTGAGCAAAAAAACTTTTAATAAGGAACAGAAGTTTTCCCAAACACCAAAACGTTTAAGTTTATAGATAAGACCCTCGTGCCATACCCTATCAAATGCTTAAGAAATATCAAAATACACGGATGGGGCATCAAGTGGTGGATTACAGTGAAAGGCATTAAAATAGTATGTGTTATCGAAATTAATTGGTTGACTATCGAGTCACCAGGACGGAAGCCAGACTGATTCGGATTAAGTAGTTCACATGGAACAAGATGTGAGTACAGTCAGAGTAAGCTTAACCTTGACAATTTATATGAAGCGATGAGAAAAAAGATTTGTTTGCATCAACGTTTAAAAAAAATGTTAAATGTCATTAAATTAAACACTTCATAACCATTTTATGATGTTAATTATTTGGAAACTTATCAGCTAGCTAAGCCTAGACCTTTTTTCTTTTTAATTTCTATGTTTTTAAGGCCCTTTTAAGCTATATAAGTATTTGTGTTTCTGTTAATGTAGCTATATGATTAATGCGTTTATTTCTAAGGCTAGACTTTCAGGCGTTCCCTCGTCTATTCAATGAACGAGAAGAATGCTGTTTTGATATATCGTAAAGCAGATAGATATTTATACCAATTTATTTCTTATTGTAAACGGAAAGCTTATCCGTATAAAGGTATTTGCAGATATAGTATTTATCTAAGTAAATATTTGTTGTAAAAACAGGATATTATCTCCGCAGTATTGAATATTTCCCACAGTACTGATGGTATATCTCCACAGTACTGACGGTATTTCTCTACAGTACTGATGGTATCCCTTCACAGTACCGCTGGTATCCCTCCAATGTACTAATAGTATCCCTCCACAGTACTGATGGTATCCCTCCAATGTACTAATAGTATCCCTCCACAGTACTGATAGTGTTCCTCCTTAGTCCTGATAGAATCCCTCAATAATTTTTGATATGGTCTTATTTTGTTAAGGTTCGGTGCATCTTTGACTGCTGTTTCCGACCCCTCACACCCAAACCATCCCCTGCACGATATCCAGTTGAAGAAAGGCAACGCTCGAAGAGAAAACTCTTCTATCCTATCTGTTACTCGAAGCTGGAACCAGGATAGTAAACGAAAAAGGTTTGTTTTTTTTCTTTAATCATTTTGTATATTAAGTATCTAGGCCGAGATGGCCCTTAACTTGATAGATTCACTGAAAATATCTTGCTTAAGTTTGGTTTGCTTTGAAAATCTGGCCCTACAGCTTCTTATGAGAAATTGAGTCTATCTACTTTAATTCGCATTTAGCAATTAAAGGGCGTAATGTGCATGAACAAGGCAGCATTCCTTTGGGATTCAAAAATTTATGAAATTATATGCGAGCAAATTTGTTAGCAGTAACAACTATAGATGATGACTTCAGTCGGTCATCAAGTCTTAATCGATAACCTATTCATCATCAAGCATCCTTCTCGTCAGTGCTGTGTTTCTTGTTTGGGTCTAACGATCGAACTTTTTTGCCCTCAAGGGAAAACGAACTCTATTTCTCTACCCAACTTGGGATCTATGGTTTTGATGTAGACCGACTGCAAAGTGAAGTGTTGACCTTAATCTGTCGTTGATACAAAAACAGTTCTCACATTAGTTTTTTGTTAATCTGGGTTGTCGAGTAAATGTTGACGTATGGCAGAGTCATTTTTGAGCGTTCTCAACTAATTAGAGGCATGAGATGGCTCTCGTTGCGGAACAGATTTTTCGGAGCTCGATTGAGCTTTAGTAGTTATTTTTCGCTCTGATTCTTGTTTTTCTCGCCATCATCAAGTTGAGTACCGATCAAAGGTGTAGAATTAAACTTGAGAAGAAGCAGATTTTGGAAATCAATGGATATGATTTGTCAGAATGAAAATGACCCGAGTAGGACTCGCACCCAAGACCTCTGCATGGGTACTCTAGGTGCCTCAATAATCCACTGCACAGGGCGCACAAGAGTATCAATCTAGAGGTCGTTGATTCGAGTCCTACTTTAGTCTTTTTAATTCTCACAAAGCATCGAGTGTGCAAATAACGACAATCGTTAACTTCAATCATTCTGGTGTGTTAAGGCGTGGCATGAATGGCAACGAAGCTTCAGACAGCAGTCTACGTCACGATTTCCTCACCTACCTCCTATCGCTGATGCGTGGAAGTGACAATGAACATGGCGACTCCCTTCCCAAGCTTGAAATGACGTCATTGAAACACGTGGCCTACATTCTGGACGCCTTTGTGTATTATTTGCGGTCCAAGATCAAAACGGAAGTTGATGAAACCGAGGCTGATGGTGAAAAACGAACGTCGTACAATAGGTAGGTTTCAAAATGATTTATGTAGTTTTACCCAGACTTCATTCTCAGAGTATTTGATGTAGTTTTGTTATATTATGTTATATTGTGTTATGTTATGTTATGTTATGACTTGAGAACATCATGTTATGTTAAAACTTTAAAGATATTATGTTTCCTATACTTGAAATGGAATTCCCCTATTTCGTTATTATGTCTCAGGCCCTGTTCAGATTTTACCTAGTAATACATTGTGATTTAAAAATCTGTTTATGAATTAGACGGAATTATTTTCTTTCAGTTGGGATAAGAAGATCGTAACAGACAGTGAAGATGGTTACGATACTGACTTAGATGATGATGTTATTGAAGAGCGGGATGCGAACGGCGGCAGAAAGAGGTTCTTCAAAAGAACTGATTCTACACTTGTATTAGGTGAGTGTTTTAGCTCTATGTTTCTAATGTATTTCGTATATAATCTCTACTTCAGAATTGTGAGTAAAACCAGAAACATAGCAAAACGTAATATCTACTAAAGCTTTGCACTTGACATTGAACAGGTTGGTACGCCAGAAAGAGAACGAAAATGAAACCTGCAGCATCTTCCATTTATTCCTCTCGAAGATTACGTCTATTAACAGATAGAAATATTTGTACCTCTTCTATTTTTATCTCTTCTTCTGTTTGTTCTGAGATCTATGCATCATCTCTTGAGAATAATGTTTTGCGTTCAGCACAGCATAAAGTAAGATCAAAAAAGGATAGAAATAGAGAATTTAGAAGAGTTTTCACAAGGCCGTCGGCTGCAGCGGTGTCATGGGGAAGGTGATGGATAGATAATTGATAGACAGATCTAGCTTTCTATGGAGCCTCCGTGTCTAGGACCATCGATTGAGGGGGTAACCTGGATAGTTACCAAGGGGTCTAGGGCCCTTTAAGGGCCCATAAGAAATCCTCAATGTATTATTTATAAAAAAAGAGGTTTCTCTCGCTGAAAATCAGGTCATTATCTTTTTCTTTTCCTCACTTCCCTGGGGCTTGGACAAGTCTCTTAACGGCTCTGTCCTTGTTTCGCTTATCTTATTCATTTTGCTGAGACTGAAATTATAGTTAATTACCCTTTGTTGCAGTAGAGACTGTTTAATACCATGAGTTACCGGCTATTCAGGAGATGCAATCACGAGTAAATTTTGTGGAAATTGGCAAGCAGACCTGGAAATCGTAATTGTGTCTCTGTAAACAATGACGAGTCTTCATATTTGGTTTTATTCATTTTTTCTTATTACGCCTGCGAATATGTTAATTGCATTTTCCAAGCTCATGGAAAACGCAATTTTTTGTTATGTCCTTCTTTTACAATCTAGACTCTGTGATCTTTTATCTAACAATAAGCCTGTGGTGCCTAGAGGGGTTTCGGTAAAACTTTAACATGATCTAAAGAACTATCAAATGCCATTCAATACTGGTTATCTTGTTGATATTGTTGATTCATCATTTACTTTAGGATATGAGCCATCAGATCCCGTTCATACACCAATTAGAGAAGCTCTACCTCTTGCGGATATGCCACATCTTCTGAATCCAAGCGCGAGAAGAGATCAGTTGTTTGGTTCCACGAAAAGTGTTGGAGATGACCCTAATCTTGATATTCCGCAGTATATTGGTTTTGGCACTAATTGCAAGGGTAAGTATCTTGTTTTCTCTGATAAATGATAATGATGATAAGGAAATTTCTATCGCACTGTATATCATCAGAGCTCATAGGTGCATCACACACTTTAAAACTAAACGAGAAAAAAAAATTATTTCAAAAGATTCAAAAGATAAAGATTTATGTAAAGTAAAATTAATTAAAATGTCTTTGAAATAAAAATGTCTTTAAAATGTCTCCTTTGATTTGAAGAAGATAAGAAAGGAAAATTCAGAAAAGCATTTGAGTAAATATGATTGGCATGGCGTAACGCCTATGAACTTTGTAGTTGGCAAGTGGAGCACAATAAATAGAGAATTTTGTTATTCTTATTACGCCAAATGGGTGATGAAAGATTACAATTTGAAATAGTTTTGATATAGAATAATGAGTAACAAGTCCAATATGGTAATAGAGAAGGAAACGAATGAATGCAAACTGAATAAAATATGATGATTAAAATATTAGACTGTTGTCAGTTTTGCCTTTTCAAAAGCTCTAGTTGTAGCCAGAGCATTTCTTGCAGGTCTTTCCTTTTCACAGTAAACTTGTTGCAGAAAAAATGAAGTAATTTATAAATAGTACCATGCAATTTATAGAATGTTTACACTAACGTTTCAGGGAATGCAGCTATCAAAGTCTATGATTATCAATATCAACTAAGCTTGTAGCACTGTGAGATTCATGCATTCTTATCTAAAGCAACAGCAATAATAACAGCAATGTCAAAAGCCGTAACTTAGCGCCGGTGACACGTTCATACTGTTGATCCCTCCCCCTAATAACTCCATTGAGTATGTCTAGTGAAATGCCAGTGCACAGAACAAACCCAAGAAGTGTATCGTCTGTGAATCAGATAGCAAAATTATGCCTTTTCTTTTTCTACTTCTTTTGACCAGTAGAATTACATAAAGTTTTGAAAGGGTCAGTGCCTGTCCGCAGGCTAGGCGTGCAATGCAACCTGTTTTGACCACGTGGTCACAATAGCGTGTTTTTTTGTTTCCAGTGAACGAGAATCCTAGCCAACCATCGACATCAAGATCAAGAGGAATTCCGGAAACATCACGAGTCTCGGCTAATTTCATCTTAGGCCGCTGGCGAATGTGTCTCGAACTCTTCTGCAGGTTATTTCTGGATGATGTAGGAGCTGAGTCCCACTCGGTTCTCAACGAACTTGGCCGATTCGATGTAAAAGAAGCAAAGTTTAGAAGAGAAATGGAAAAATTGAGAAACAGTCATCAAAAAGATCTATGCATTGAAGAGGTAAGAATGCCTATATTTTTGATACAATTGGGTTACAAGGGAGTTGTAAGGAGTGCTCTGCGTGTTTGCTATGTGCCTAATCTTTCTTCGTCAATTCTTAAGGCATGGTCTAACACGGGGAATTAAATTTTACCCAAGCAGGCTACCAATACCAATCGACATATGCCACAACCCTGTCTCGAACCTGGGTTGTTTGCCACCAAAGGCGAGCTCGCTAACCACTGTCCTAATATGAATAAGTTAGCACAGTAACCTTGAGGTGTTTACAACTCAAGGCCTATCCACAGTGAGCATTAATGCGTGTTTTGGATTGAATTCTCCTTCAAAGCCATGTTATATCAACGTTAATTAACAACAGCAACAATAACAATAACGTTTATAGGACAATGGTAGTTACAAGACATTGATTCATAAGGTATGGTCTATCAACAAAATTACCAGAGCAGAGTGCTGCAATTAACATATGCCACCACCGAGTCTCGGCAACACGAGTTTGAGACCCTGGTAGTGGCATATGCGGCTTTTCTTATACTGCATGCACAAATAAAGCTTATTGTATCCCTTGAAAGTAAAATGATTTTACAAAATATTTTGATAAGCGCTTACATGATAATAAGAAAAGACAATTGGTTGAAAAAAGTCTTTGCCAATAAAGCCTATCTTTGTGTTATGCTCCATAAATTCATAGAGTATGGTCTTACCCGGGGAAATATTTTCTCTCAAGTTGTCAAGTTGGCTACAAAAATTTTGATATGCCCTCACCAGGTCTCTAGCCAAGGACCTCACCACCACAGGTAAGCTCCCAACCCACTGTCCTAAATCAAGTCTTTGCAATATTGATAAAGTTTCTATCTCAACTGATATTTCTCTTTCAAGGTTGAGCGTGATCGTGTTCCGATGATCCGACAAACATTTCGCAAATTTGATGGTTTCTTCGGCTGGATAAACATTCATCGTCTGAGGGTGTCTTTCAAAGATGAACCAGGCGAGGGGAGTGGTGTCGTGCGAAGCTTCTACACTGCCATCGGTGAAGCTCTTCTGTCCGATGAGAATCTACCTCCCTTGGAAAGCATATTCGTCCCTTCTAAAGGTATACTTTCATGTTTGAACTGCCTGGAATTAACAAGCGAGTCAACCACTGTTTTGCAGTGCAGCAAAATGTCCGTAAAAATTGCTTTACCTATTTCAACCTTGAATGAAATGGAAGCAATATGAAACAACTCCAGTTGACCATAGCATGTGAACCAATATATGTTCTACCTAGCCTCTTAAATGATACCTTTTTAAGGTTCCCATTACAAAAAGTTTTTTGACAAAAAAACAAGGTATTGAAAATATGCACAGTGTAAACAAAATGTTAAAAATAGACTTTTTACCTGAGCCAAAGTTTATGGCTATAGTGGACTTTGCTGGAAGCTTAAAACTACAGCCAATGCAGCTTTTTGATTGTTTGATTATTAGTTCCAGTTTGATTAATCTCTTAGTGGTGACAGTCTCATTCTCAGGTAATTGGAGTGAATTTATTGAATTGAGTTGCTGAAATTGCGAATGATGTATTAAGACTGCGTTCAAAGCAAATCCAGTATACATGGTTACAATAATTGCCTAATATTACGTCAGAAACAAAATATACAAGTACAGCCTGAACATAAGGGATAAGGGTACACTTACAGGGTAAGGGGTAAGACTGTTGCCATTTTTTCGATGGATGAACTGAGTAAAAATCACGCTAACGACAGACCAACCAAAACAACCGGGTAATGACGTAAGACTTTTATGATACAGATGAAAGTCACGCAGGCCTCATGTTGTTGGCAGGACTGACGCAACGGCTGAAATCCCGCGCAAGGGACCGCGAGAGAGACCGCGGGAGAAGAACTGCCGGAAGTCAAGCAGTAACGGGCATGATGCAATCAGCACGGATGCGAAGAGAAAGAGAGCATGCGCGCAACGTGATGGAAAGGGAAGGAAGACAGAAGCTGAATCCGGATGCGAAGCCGTTTGTGTTTGATCCGGATGCGACGGAGGCGAGTGAGAATGACGATGTGGAGGATGACCCTATCCAGAAGAAATACCTCGGACGAAGGCTTTATTCGAGAGTTTACAGCGTACAAGGGGCGGTATGGCATATTCTGTTTTTTTAGTTAATGTAAAACCCTGCGGGTACGAAACCACTTTTTTCAGAGATTCTCAAAATGTTTGGTACTTGCTACAGATTTAGGCTTGATAGCTTTTTAAGAGTTTCATAAATTAGTCCTTGCTTTAAGTTGTGGTGTTATTTATAATGTGCTCATATGATTGATTACCAGACACAAACACAAAAGCTGCCAAAGAAAATGTGCGTGTTTTATGTTTGTATTCTGCTCAGAAATCAGTTGCATCAGTACCTGGATGGGAATTTATTTGACCGCTAGGCGTTAATGTTATATTTACTGATAGCTTGAAACATCTCTTGTCTTCTTTACAGGCCTTGGCTAGTCAGATAACTGGTATGTTTTTAGAATTATCGACCACACAAATCGTCCTGCTGTTAACTCAAGAAGAGATACTCAAAACAAGAGTGGCAGAAGCAGTAGAACTCTTAAACGCAAAGTAAGCATGCTGTATTTGCCACTCTTTATTGCACATTCATTTGATGATAAGGCGGGGGGAGGCGGAATAAAAGTTGGGGTTTGGAAAATGTTTTAGAAGTTTCTAATTGGAAAGTATGATAATTCGATACTCGAGCTGCCATAATTGGATGTACATTGTTCCCAACAGAACCATGCTATATTTCTTGGTTATCTGTTACCGCAGAGGGAAGTTGTTGATCGATGACAGCTACCCTGTTCTCTTTTGCCCAGATGAAATCAAAACCTCTTCTGTGCTTGAAATCTTACAATGCTTTTCTTCCTTTTAGAGAGATAAATAACCGCTCTGGTGGTGCTTGAAATCGAGCCCTACCTTCTTTCTATTAGAGAGAAAAACAACCCCTCTAGTAGTGCCTTACATCTAACTCTACTTTCTTCCTTTTAGAGAGGAAAACAATCCCTCTAGTGGTGCTTAAAATCGAACCCTCTTTTTCTCCTTCTAGAGAGAAGAGCAATCCCTCGTTTGGCTCTTGATATCTTACCCTTTTCTTTATTTTAAATAGAAAATCGACCTATCTCGTGGAGCTTGATATCTCACTCTGCTTTTCTGCCTTTTAGAGACAAACGACCCCTCTAGTGGTGCTTGAAATCTTACCCTGCTTTCTTTCTTTCAAAGAGAAAATGAACCATCCCCGTCTTGTTGTTCTTGACATCTAACCCTCCTTACTTTATTGTAGAGAGAAAAACAACCCCTCTGGGGCAGGCAGCAGCCAAGAATCGTCATCAGCTGACAAAAGCAGCATGGAAGTGGACGAAGAAGACGATCTTTTAGACAACTCTCCGTTATTTTATCAACCTGGCAAAAGCGGCTTCTACTCATTACGGCCTGGAAAGACGTCTGTAGAGAGACTGAAATGTTTCAGGAATGTCGGAAGATTGCTGGCCCTATGTTTGCTGCAAAACGAACTTAGTCCCATGTCGTTTAACAGACATGTTATTAAATATTTACTCGGGAAACAGGTAAGCTGTTCTGACACACTAGGGGAATCACAACGTTTGGTCACATTGAGAGAAGGGACCAGGGTCGCACTGCTTGATTAGTCTTCCTATTCAATGGGCTTTTTCTGCTTTGTGTAAGTACATATGATATTTGGTGATATTTCTTGAAAAATGACATTATGTAGAAAAGTTCCGTTTTCCTCACTACCTGGTAATTTCAAAGAAGTATCTTTCCTGAAAATTTGATATTACCTTCTTGTATAATTTTCAAAATGAGACGTTTTGAGTTTACAGTACACTGTAGGTACTAACTCGACCATTTTCCTACTAGGATCCATCTGCCTTAAGATTTCTAAGAGAGCCCAAATCGGGCAGAGTTGATTTTAAATCAGTTATATTACTTTTCTACCAGTTACCACCAGGGAAGTTTTTAACCAGTTACCACCAGGTACTAATTGGTGGGGAAATTTGTCTAGTAGGCCCCTGGGTTTACCCTGGCAGTGGAAGAAGAAGTGTCACTTTTGTCCCAGCGGCCTAAGTCAAAATGGGGCCTTCACAGTATTTGTATTTTTAAAGATTTATTTTTTTACCAAGTTCATGAATTTTTTGAAAAGAAAAATAATTGAGATTTGAGGGCCCCTTTTCATGTTTTACCCATTAGTGAAAAATTCGAAAAATCTCTGGTTACCGTCCTATATTTTTTAGGCCATCTATTATTTTAGTTTTTTCATAGTTTTACTATTTAGCTCATTTTATTTGGAATATATTTTATTTCAGAATTTAGAATTTTCATTTCTCATTCATTTTTACTGATTTGCTTGATCTTTCAGGTTAGTTGGCACGACCTGGCCTTTTTGGACCCAACACTTTACGAAAGCCTTCGTCAGCTGGTGCAAGACTCCCAACGACCCGACGCAAAGGAATACTTCGATGGCCTAGATCTGAATTTCTGTATCGAACTCTGTGCAGAGGAAGGTGGGAATACCGTGGAAATAGCGAGTAATGGCAAGCAGATCCCTGTGACGCCCAGAAATGTACAGGACTATGTGAAGAGATATGCAGAATATAGGATGGTGACTGTGGCGAAGAAACCTCTAGATGTAAGCATGGATTTACACGAAAGTGTTTTGATGTTTTAGATTTATTATGGCTTTTTTCTTCCAAATTCCCATTCAATTTTCACCCATTAAAAAATCGAAATTTGTCATTCTGGACATTAAAGTATGCGAGTTGGGTGGGGCATGGTGAGCTTTTGGATAAAGATTTTGTTAATTCTGTTTTAATCATGTAGAGGGAACCCATGTAAGATTTTAGTAAAACATGCATAAAATTCCAATGGGTGTATCAGAAGTTATTACATGATACCGATTTTTTTTATATCATATATAAACGTCGAAAATTGCGAAACGGTGAGCAAAACATTGTTCGTTGGAGGAATACTCTGCCCACGATCCTTCATCTTCTTAGCATGTCGGGAGTGTTTTCTACTTAAGCAAACTCTATGCACATAGCTTTACGTCTGACACATAATTCGTTTTGTGTAGTTTTCGTTCTCTTTCTGACGCACTACTCTGGTGAGTGTCGGATGCAAAGCTTTAGTAGTCATTATGTTTCGCTTTATTTCCGATTTTCTTTGCTATCCTACGAACACAATTCTCCGTCTCTTACTTCCTTTTCATTGATTTTCCAGTCCTTGCGTCGAGGTGTGCTGGATGTTCTACCTGCATCTACACTCGAGGGATTGACTTCCGAAGACTTCCGGCTGCTTCTGAATGGATCTGGTGACATCAGTGTACAACAACTGATGAGCTATACCTCTTTCAGTGACGAGACCGGAGGTTTGTAGGTTTTTATTATCTTCAATTACTGTCGAAGCACCAATCCCCGCCAAAAGTCTTAGAACACTTGCATGATTTTTATAGTTTCCTACATTTTGCCCCCTCCCTCCTTTGTTGAGTTGTTTTTGATAACAAAAACTAGCACAAAGCATTCAGCTAGTGTTTGGTGTAGTCTCATAATGTTCCTTTTGTAAACAACGTTGTTTTGAGGGGGGGAAGGAGGGTTTAATTGGAAATGAAATGCTAGGAAAGCTAAAAAAAGTAGATATCTGTTAAGAAAAACAAGGATGTTCCAACTACTTTTGGCGGGATTGTCTGATAGGGATATGGAACAAACAAAGTCTATTCTGGATTCATAAAAGTCACCAAACATTTTTAAAGAAAAAACAGAAAACTTGGATAGAAAAAATGGCTAAGCTCAAACTACAAATTCCTTTTTATTTTCTGATAGATACCAACTTTAGTTGATTTATGTAACACATTGGGGTGGGGGGGGGAGATTTTTACATTTCTGCTAAAGGAGTGTATCAGAGAAAAGAGCTTGAGGATACGAAACAACGTTTAGGGTGTCCAATTCGGCTTTCGCGGAATCTTCATTCAATATACACATGTTGTACCTAGTTAGAATCAGAAGAGTATAGGGAGTCCAGTGATATCAAAATTAGTGGCAAATTCTGAAAAAATAACTATCCAGGCACATTCAAGAGGGTCATGTAGGGGTTCCAGGGAACAGGGGAATATGCCCAAAATTGAAAAGGGAACAAGGGAACATGAGACAAATTAAACAGGGAACAAGGGAACATTGACAGCAAGTAGGGATCAGGGAACACAAAATATCAAAAGTTCTTCTTAGAACAATGAGGGAACATTTGCAATTTTAACAAGTGAACAGGGGAACATGACCCCCTTTTTGACCTTCAATGCAGCGGAAAATTGAACACATGTTCAGAAGCTATTTATATCCAATAGACCATTGCAGGAAATTATTACACTCCTAGACCTTGTACACAGCAAAGTATGCCTCAGAATTCCAAAAGACCGAACGGTCCGTCTTTTATACCTTTTTAAAACTGTCTTCGAATGGTACGAAACTTCAGAATGGCTAGAAATATCGGAAACCTAGCGAAACGAACTCATGGATTACTTAAGCTTTTGGTCCGACACTCAAAAGAGTAATACGTCAGAAATGGGTACATAAGTCTGTTAGGTTTTTGTTTCGTTCTGTAATTCGTTCGTTCTGTAATTCGTTCTGTAATTCTGTAGACGTGATGTAATCTGTATGTTTCGCTATGTCCGATATTTCTGGCTTTTTAAAACTGTTTCAGGGTAGAAAAGATATGGAATATCTGCAATATAAAGCATTTTATGATTTAAAAACGATAAAAGAAATACTTTGATATTTCAAGATCTACACTTCTTTACCTGCCTTATCTTTCTTAAGTTCTTTGCCCCCAAACGTACTTCTTGACCGCAGCTTGATTTTCCGTTATTCTCTTTTTTTTTACCTGAAGGCGATGGTCAAGATAAACTCTCGAAATTCAAGAGATGGTTTTGGTCCATTGTTGAAGGAATGACCGCAAAGCAACGACAGGATATGGTGAGACAAAATGTTTTTTATTCATATCATTTCAATTAAACACACTTGGAACTCTTACTGTATGTACAGTCCACTCAGGTTATAGTCACACCAAATGTTTTTGGGAAAAATGTGACTATAAGCGAAATGTGGCTATATGCGTGGTGTGGTGATGTTTTGATTCTTATCATGCTAGGAAAAATAATACTACTGGAAATCCGAAAATAATACTACTACCTACTGGCAAAATACCTTGCCCCAGCTTGTTTAGTTATTACTAAAAAGTATCACACTTTAAGTGCAACCATTATTAGAATTGTTTGTATGAATTGCCTGGGAATGATGAGAGAAAATCACTATGCACCCTCTCCCCTAGAGCAGATGTCCCCTGAAATCTCCCAAAAAATGTATTTAACGCCGAGGGTTATTCGAAGCATTCCGTTAAATTAATGTCAATTGCGTCGTCAAGAGAATGGTGATGATAATCATGATTCAAATTTTGATACAGCCGGAAAAATTCGGAAGCATAGCGAAAACAGGGATTACTTAAGCTTCACCTCTGACACCATGGGCTATAGGAAACGTAGAAGTTAGATTATTATCGTTGTTAAGAATCATAACTTTCAGGCCTAATTTTGTTTTATTGTTGATTTTTGTATTCTGATTCGCTTTGCAAGACAAGACGACTTCCATTTTGTTTTCAACATTACAGCCTCATTTCGAATTTAGATCGAAAGCTCCTTCAATAAACGAATGGGAGAGAAGTGATTTCAAATCTTTCGAGGCGCCTTAACCAAGGCGCGCTACATTGCATCGTCTTAAAAACAATGGATTGGCATGGTTGTGACGTAAAAACCATGCCAAAGCTTGCTTGTTTCTCGTAGCTGATCATAAGATATCGATTACATCATGTTTCACTGCTAAGCTGGTCTGGTTATTTGCTGAAACAATAGAATCTATTGACCCCATTCCCCTCCACTTCTCTCCCATTCGTTTCTTTCGCTCGCTCCTCCGGAAGGGCTTATAGCTTCGCTCGAAGTTTATTCTTCTGTGTAAAACAGGATGGAAGTCGTCTTGCCTTGCAAAACTAATCAGAATGCAAAAAATCAACAATAGAAGGAGGAGGATCTCAAACAGAGAGAAAAAACAAAGGAAGGCCCGAAAGTTATGATTCTTAACAGCGATAATAATCTAACTTCCACGTTTCCTATGAATTCATGCTGACACTAAATGAAATAATACGTTAGCACTCAGAAAGGAAGTTTCCGACATGGCGTAAGTATCAGAAAAAAGTATCCATGTTTTCGCTATGCTGCTGATGTTTCTGGCTATATTGAAGTTTTGTATCGATCAAAGACTGAATAGAAGTTTTGTCAACTGACTGTTTTAGATTCTTTCAGAGGTGTTCGCTGCTGTGCTGTGTTGTATTGTGAATCAAAAAAACTCCATCAACCAAGTAAAACATTCACAGTTAGAGGACGTTCGAATGTAAACCCTTGCAAACTTTTGGATTTTCAGTACGACTGTTTGAATTTCCAAGACCGCAAATTTTCGGGAAAAACACATTAGATTATAAACTACCCGTTTTTTATAAGCGAAACTTTTATAAAAAACTCCAGGCTGAAATTTGGGTCGAAATATTTCATACCTCCGAAAGGTAAAGGTGGAAAAAATATTTTGCTTTCTAAGACCGTATGAGGTTTCTGAAATGGTATCTGCGAGCCTATCAAAATAAATGAAAAAGACGGATATGATAAAAAATCACTGAATACATTACACTCTTTTTATAAGAACAATTTTATAAGAACACGAGCCTCAGATTTTGCCAAATCTTAAGAACAATTTAAGAACAAATCGAGGCTGTCAATTTCAAGGTCAATATAAGAATTATACGAAATAAACATGAGACTGAGAAATAATAACAAAACAAGCGCATAGACAGCACACAGATATGTCAGATTGTCAAGAGAGTCCACATTTGAACCAATTAACACAACTAATAGCGAAAACAGGCTTCCATATCATTATGAAGTAAGAACAATCTAAGAACATTTCAGGGTGAAAGTAGAGAAATATTTAAGAGTGTATTTGATGTGGAAACTGCAATTCTTGTAATTGTTTCCGCATTTTCGTGCTCTCCCTTTTCCTTTTTCTCTTTTGAACTTTTTCTTTCTTATTCTAATTTCTTTCTTCTTATCTCCCTTATTCTCGCTTTTCTCTTGGAGACCTAAAACCATTTCTGGGACGATTGGTGCCGTGGTCCGCTATATATTTCATCCCTGAGAACACAAGACAAGCTCACAAACGCAAAGCACTTTCCGAGAAAAGTATTTCAAGCATATTTTTTAGAAGGGTAGGGGTGATAAATCGGTGAAAGATCACTTCAAAAATGAGGAACAGGCAGGCTTAAATCAGAGCCAAGAGTTCTTATGGAAAAGAATCGTACCAGAATATAGTCCAACTTCAATATTGCCAGAAAAATCGAAAGCGCAGCGAAAACATTGATAACTGAAGCTTTTCGTCTGATTCTCAACTGAGTAATACGTCAGAAAGAGAACGAAACAAAAACCTAACGAATTATTATTACCCAGGTGTGGATCGAAATAGGCAATCTGAAATAAGGTTAAATTTTCGTTTTGTCTTCTTTCAGACGTAATTCTCCATTGAGTGTCAGACAGAAAGCTTAAGTCATTCATATTTTGGCTATGCTTCCGATTTTTCTGGCGATATAAAAAATTGTACTTCAAGATCAACCGACGTGCGGTGAAAACACCCAGGCGTGCGTTATTTTATGATGAAAAATTAAACAACTCTCCAATCTTATCAACATGAATCTTATTAACATTTTCTGTTCAGAAAATAATAACTCACATTAAATATTCATGCATGCATCCCGCAACGCAAAATATTTACCTTTGAATCACGTAATTTATCTTCCGTAATTATTAAACAATAAGCCGAAGTAATTGCCAAGTTTTAATATTCTCGCAGTTATTTTTGCATTTGTCTTTTGAGGTCTAGGATGCCTCCTGCCTTTGTTACGTGTCTTTTTCAATTTACAACGCTTTTCAAACAATATTCTATTCGACCCTCCCCCGGAACTAAAACGAAAATAGTAAAACTAATTAAGATATAAGTTGAACTGTATTGAATCAATTTGGTTACGGAATTTGATTATGAAGTTTATTGCGTATCACCAAAAGCAAAACACCCGATGAAATCTCGATCAAGTGTAAAACTGGGGCTTTAGTTTTAGAAAATCAGCTATTGATCCCTAAAAATGGTTTCTTTATGCGGGATCCACTTCACTTTTTCTACCATTACTTTGGAGGAGTGTATGTGCTTTAAACATCCTCCACAGTACTGAAGGACCCTCCATGGGGCAGCACTGACGTCCCTCAGGCTGATCAGTTAAAACAGAATAGAATTCCAGCTCTGCCTATGGCATCGAGCACTTTTGTTTTAAAGCGACACACAAGAGAATATGCTATATAAAATTCTTTAAGTCCTAAACTTATAAAGGCCAATGAATGAATGATTCTCTCACTTTTTTTGAGTTGATAGAAGTTTTAAAACTTGATATTTTGTCTTTCAGCTTTACTTCTGGACATCGAGCCCAGCAATGCCAGCCAGCTCAGAAGGATTCCAACCAATGCCATCGGTGACAGTGAAACCTGCAAACGACCACCAACTGCCTGCTGCCAACACCTGCATCTCTCGCTTGTACCTTCCTCTTTACTCGTCTAAAACCATCCTGAAAAGCAAGCTCTTGCTTGCCATACGGACAAGGACTTTCGGATTCATCTAGGCCGCTTTTTTGAGTTTTTAGATTTTATCTCAGCCTCACAGAGGTAATGTAATTTATAACTGGAATTCACACTGATCTCATATACTGTATCGAACTTCCTTGTTCAAAAATGAAGTCTTTGGTGGCCATATTAAAAGGGTAAGTTCAATACATTGAAACTCCACTGCTGTTTGCTTCGATGATTGTTGTGTTAGAATGTTGTGAACAAACTTGATAATCGTGCAGCTATTATTGACAAATAATGAAGTCGATAAATGTCTTTGGCGGCCATATTGGAAGGATCAGCAATTGACTTCAATTATTCGACTGCGGAAACAGAATAATGCACGATGAAGTCTTGACTCTGAGGTTAATGGAAATTAATCTGACCCCAGATGTAATTGGCCCCTCTGTAATTGGAAATTACTCTGACCCTAGATGTAATGCTTGCTCCAAAGCTAAATTTAGAAGATTCTCCTGTATTTCTTATGGGGTTAGGGTTGAAAACTGATCCTATCAAACCGGAATGATTTTTTATAGGGGTAAAATGAGTTATATGGGGGAAATGAGCAGTTCTTATTTCATGTGTAATTTTGCTCCCTTTGATTTTGATTTATGCGAGTAGGTATGGAAGAATCGGAAACTACAAAGAATAGCTAAATTCAAGGCCAAAAATGTCAACTTTTAACAACAGGTTTATCAAGGCAAGATAACATAACTACTGATTTTACCCCATGTTGCCCATTTTACCCCCAGAAGCCCCCACCGTATTTGTGTCGCAGTAACTATCTATTGAACTGGCACCTTTTCCACAGGGACAGATAATTAGGGATATGAAAATTATATCTTACTGATTCTTAGTGCAGCGGGATCAACAGTTCGTTAGGTATTACTTTCTTTCTGACCTACTCTGACAAGTATTCGGAAAAAGAATTAGCAGTTATCGTTTTCAGTCGTAGCTATGAAATCTCAATTCGTAACCAGGGTAAAAATGAAAGTAGACACAAATTAAAACTGAACCCTGATACATGATTTAAGGGTTAGCTGACTAGAAAATAGAATTCTCATTAGAAATTACTTTTAGTTGTTGTTTAGTATTTGTTCGTGGTTTTTCTGTTAAAAAATGATATACAAATATGTTACGTCGTGTTGTTCATATATTTTCCCTCGCTCTTGGAATTAAGTACGCTTGATAGGAACCTTACCATGGTTGTCGTTCTTGCTTTTTTCAAAAATTCCAGTTTTCTCAAGACTTTTTGGAAGAAGACGAAATGCCACGGTTAGAGGGCCTGTCTGGCATAGGAGGTCCAAGGAACGATTCACGAAAAACTAAATGGATAAATAGCGAATCACGAAATACAAGAATTTGAAAATGTCAGCAAATCTTGATAACATTATTAAGCCTCCCCTTATCCTTTAAACCCCCTCCTCCCTATACAAGGAAGACCACAGAGTAAAATATGATGAGTTAGGAATATCTAATGGATGTACTCCATCATAATATTGGAAATTTCTAATTTTTTATGGTCGATTGGGAAGAAGTCATTGATGATAGAGCCTAAACGGCATGTCTAGGTTCTCTCCCCCCATTTCAAACGCTGTTTATACCTCGTCAACCCATTTACAACGTCGTTTCTCTCTCTTCACCTCGTTTCGAAATTTGTTTGATCCTCGTCACCCCATTTCTAACGTTATTTGTTCCTCCCCATCCCATTTTCAACGTTGTTTGTTCCTCCTTACGCCATTTCATTTCTTCCCGTAACAGCTAATGAGGGGCCTGGGACTTGAGCTGATTGACCAATCGGAGCGTTGATTGTATCGTAAACAAGAATGTATGAAACATTAATTATTATCATTTGTGTTGCCAAAAAGTCTGAAGAAAAGACAGATCCGAATGCAGATTCTGCTGCTCCATCATAAAGCTCTTGCAAAGTGCACAGAAACGAGTGACGCTGTATCTACTGTCTGCCTCAGACAACACCAACCTCCTGCGATTGCATCATACTCGCAGGCCTGCCAAAACTGTCTCAATTCTTGGAATGCAAAGCTCAAAACGTGTCACACAAATCACGACTCCTGCTTCCAGTTAGGCACTGGAGTTTTGCAACGTTAAAGTTCACTTACTCGCATTGAAAACAATATTTGCGCTATGAAATGTAATCATGTCAAAACAGAGAGAAGATCGTCTGGAAAACTGTAAAGATCTGCCTCAGAGGTCAGAGGAAACTGGTGGTCAAGAGAAGATGGCTGACGAATTGCCTTCCTCCTCTCCAAAAAGTCAAACCGTAGTAGAAACATGTCGCACGTAAGTTTAGCTTCTAATCACGAATGTAATCTCTATTTTATTGTGTCTAGCTCATTGGAGGCCTTGAGTTGTTTTTTCCGTTCAACTCTAAGTTGTGTGTGTTTTTGTTTGCCCGAGACCAGCAAGATTCATTGATAAACCCATCTTCCATCTTGTAGGAAACTGAATGTAATAATGTAGGTACTCGTTCCATGCCGGGTCTGTGGAAAATAAGGCTGTTTTAGCAACCCTGATTGGGACGAGAGCAAGAATGTCATTTATTACTGTTGCATATTCTATATACTATTACTCCCTTAAATTTTTCTCTGCATGTTATCAAATGGTTACACAAATTTTCCTCTCAAATTAGAATATGCTATCAAGATATAGATTTTCTTTTACGTAACTAACGTAAGCAGACCACAGTCTAGTCTATCAAAATCCAAATAGAATTTGTTTGGTACATTCAGTGGCTCTGTACACCTTTGTGGCATTGTTTGTTATGAGGATTATAACTCAACATTTGGTCAACTAAATTTGATATTTTGCTGCATTTGCATCTTTTAGCTGTACATATTTGTCTTCCTGGATGAACCTGAACTTTCAAACAAGAAAGAGAGATAGTGTCTGACCATGCTTATTTTTACTTTTGAAACTGGGCAGAAGGTTTGCTGCCATAGTATCAAATTTCAAATTCACTCATGAGTGGATCATGAGGCCATACTTATTGTAGTAAGCTTGATAAATCTGGACTACACCCACGCACATTTTATGTGGTCGAGGCTCTGCTAATGCTTTGTGCTAGAGAAATTTAAAAGGGCTTTCTAGAAGGAAGGAAGTGCTATCTAGGGCTATCTGTTCAGACTCGGCAAAAGCTGTCCATACTTGACCCAGTTCAAGCTAAACTTGCAGGGCCTAGGGTCTCATACCCCTGAAAATTATGAAATTTAGTTTCTCAGAGATGCAATTTGCTGCATTTTAAGAGAGTAATTTATGTAAAGATTAACAGAAAGTTACTGTAATAATCTAATGTTTTAAAAAGCAATATTGATTTTTGTCAAAAGAAGTATTTTGGCCCAAAAGTTGGTCCGGCCAACGCAGGACCAACGGGGCTGGTTCCGCCAGGCCTACTATTGGGCAGTCGTTTTCACAGACCAGATGGTGCAAAAAATACCAAGCAACTGAGAAAAGACTTAAGCATCACTGATAGCATCAAATCAAGGAACTTAAAAGACCCCCAGCCTCTAAAACAGCCACTAAGCACAAAATAGGATCATTTAAATGTCTCATTTATAGTAAATAGGCTCATTTATAGGAATTATCATGGCTTTTAAAAGCCCTGCTGGAAAGTAGCCCTTTTCACTGGATTGAACTTAACTCTCGTCTCAAAGTTTATTCCTAAACAACTTCAAATTATTGTCTCTATATTCATAGGAAAGTATTCTCCAATTTTTTGAGTCTATATTGTCAATGGTACATGTGAATTTTTAGATGATCAATTGCTAGCAATTTTCTGCCCCTGCAACTTGGTCTAGAAACCAGTAAACCTGAGTAGAAAATCTGAGGATTAGAACAAAACATTAGAAAAAACCTTGTGTCTCCTCGTTTACAAATATTTGGTGGGAGTTTGTAGCGTTGTAGTCTATCAACCAGAAACAAAGGAGCCCGGGGGTAAATTCTCCCTGTAGGTTTTGAAAAAGCAATGACATGTCATTTTTATTTTCAGAGAGAGTCTGGCATATGACACCAACTATAAGATTCTGCTCATATTGCAAATTGCACCTTTATTCTTATATCAAAATGTTTCTTTTTCAGGCCGATCGAAAGAAGTCTTCTTGCTCACTTCTTCTTCATTTTTGCTGCCAGCTTTATTTTGGGAGTTATATTTCTACATTCATCCCTGAGGTTCTGGTCTTGGCAGGTACATCTCTTTGATCTACTTTGTTTTTGCCTTGTCTTCAAACACAAATTGATTCATAAGTTTTTGTTATGATAGTGCTCATATTTGATCTGACAGAATAACTCCAAACATTAGGGCTCATATTGGGTGGGAGACCCTAAGAACTGTTTATTATGCTTCTTGGTGAAGCCTAGTGGTTAAGGCACTGGATTTCTAATCCTTCAGAGGCAACCTTTGTGGATATGAATCAATGAGCGGTCGGGATTATAAACTACAGGCCGTCAGCCAGCTCAGCAGTCCATTCAGATTGTTTATTGGTGAAAACCGGTTATAATCCAGTAGGATAACAAAATACTCTTCAACTATCTCCAAATCCATACTCATTAAGCTAAGAAATCTTGATTTTGTTATTCTTCTTTAGTGGGAACTAGTAATTTTTTTGGCTTGCTAACCTGCAAAAGTTCAAAGGCCTTATTTCTAGCAGGGGCATAGGAACTTATAGTTTAATTTCCCTTCCCGAAATTGTTTTTTTGAAATTGCATCCTAAACAATGGCGGGAGGGATTCTAAAATTCTTATTATAATTAAGATTTCTGTCAAAATAAAGAACTTAGTGATAAAATTCAATCTAATTTTATATGTGATTTCTTACTTTTTGAAACAAATTTGATGGATTTAATTTTTGAAAATTTAGAAAACATTCAGGATGCACTTAGCTTAGAGTTAAGATTTTGAATATTTGACTAACTGTGGACTCAAATAGATTTCAATCTTTTGATTGATTACTGCCAGTATCTGAAAATTCCATCAAAGCCCCAATTACTCCAGCTCAGCGGTCTATTTCCCTTGTAACTCCTAGATACATTTTTTTTAGGAAAATAACATCAACGAACATGGAGCATATAGCGGGCAGCATGAAGCACCCTCAGAGGGATATTTATATGAGAAGAGCTCACAACAAAACTATTATAATGCAAAGGCACTAGGGGACACTGTAATGACGATTATTCTGAGTCCGAACATGACTTTGGCTTTGTCCAGGTAACATACAAAACTGCCTGAAATGTATGCTTATGCAGTGCGCAAATGCTTTGCTGTGCTACAATTGCTTGGGGTCAATTTGTTCAAAGATGTCTGATCAAGAATCGAACCATTGCAGAACTCCAGAATATTTTGCTACATTAGGTATGTTTTAGTGCTCTCTGCAATACTAGTCAATTAAGTCTGAATATTTTGCGTCTGACATACGTAACATCTAACAACTCTGGCAGTTAATGTATTTAAGACTTCGTACCCAAATAATGTTACACACTTGCTCTAATATTGTGGGAATAGTGGTTGAACTGTTAACTGAAAATGAATTATTTTCAAAATCATAGCAGACTATTCTGTCCAATTTTCAGGGAAGATACTTCAAACCTATTACTAGGTATTGACAGAAACAGAACATTTCTAGATTGTTTTATTCTTTCAAAAAATACCTACAAAGATGATACTTTGGTTAGTAATATTGTCACTGTCAGAAAACATAATCTAAAAACAAACACCTTAAAATGAATTTTGTTTTTAGTAATACCTACAGCTTGGAATATTTTACAATGCTGAAAAGTTTCAGTACGTAATTTCTGCCGTGATTGATGAAATCATGTCACAAATATATTCAAGTTCCAAAAACAGCATTACTTCATATCATTATCAAATTCTATGAATTGAGGCTGTTTTTTCAACCTGAAACATTTTTCTTGAGTTAGGAGTAATCTTCCTTAAATCATATTTTAACACGGAAACTCTCTTTGTCTTCCCATTAACAGTGGACGCTGTTTTTGAGACTTGTGTGTGTGGCCAGAATTTAAGTTTAAACTGATGTGATAAGTTTATTTTGAAGTGAAATGCTCTGGCAGTTCATGCTTGTTTGGTAAAAAGGTGGAATATAGATTCACTTGAACGCAATTAAACCTACAAGTGAAATAGGCTTTAGATATGACTTCTAGAATCCTACAGCCAGACATTTGCTACTATCTCTGAACTGTTTAGCCAAAATATATGACCTAGATTTTAATATCCATCCTTCCACAGTTCAGGAGGCTTGAGTCTTTTCCTGGAAAAACAAAAAGCGATTTGCTAGTTCAGAGATAAAGTATGGTATAAGTCAATGACCAAAAGATTACGAACGATGAAAAGGATTACAAAAATCTTACCTATTAATTATTACCCATCTTTGAGATAGCTGTAATTGAAATATGTAAATTTGGATGTAGAAACAGGAAGATTTGAGACAGGAAGACATGACAGGCAGAGTTTAAACAGCTAAATATTACTTGTTGGGAATCCGATCAACAACTTTTCATGTAGAAAGCTGGAGTTGGCCATTGCTCATGCGAACTTCTTTCCTTGCTAGAGCCCCTATGACATATACTAAGCCTGGAGAAAAATCTATTTTTGCATTATTGATAGATCAAGGTCGAAACTTCATTTAGTCATTTCAGAACATGTTTTTGCATGAAAAGCAGAGACCCTTTATTTATAGACAGAAGATTTCTATTCCCCAAACTTTATGATTAATCTCATCGAATAACTCACTGGAATATGGTCGATGATTGGTTGTTCCTCAACAACACCAATCACCAACCGCTCTTCTAATTGGCATATTTCAATCACATGGTTTCGCCTCGTTTTCAGATGATTAACTCATTGAGTTTATGATGCTCATTGAGTTTATGATGTAAGGCTTCGAGTGATCTAAGTTTTGATATAGCAAAATAATCGTACATGTTTTCTGGTTATTTTGGCATTCTGCATCGGTAAAAAATGATTTCATGTAAAAACCACTTGGTTATTCCTCCAAATGAGAGTCCTTTATACTTGAAACTGTTGAATACCTCAGAAACGTATTACTAGAATTGGAGCTAACTGTCTTATAAAAAATGTGTATATACGTCGGGGGATTTTTAAAGGTTTTTCCACTAGTTAGGAAAACGTGAAAACGGGTCCCAAATTCCAATTATTTTTCTTCTAAAACAAATTTATAAACCAGGTAAAACAATAAATTTTTACAATTAAAAATACTGATGGGGCCTATTTAGATATAGGCCACTCGGGCAAAAATTGCATTTTCCCTTCTGCTGCTGTTGCAAACCTAGGGACTTAATGGGCAAATTGGCCCACCAGTCGGTACCTTAAGAAATTCCCTGATATGCGTTAAAATCATTTGGATTTATTTAACAATTTAAGGTGCAATTACCATTGTAATAAATCGTTACTAAGCATAATTACCATTGTTGCTAAGCATAATTACCACAATTACTATGCATAATTTATGAACCTAAAGTAATAACGTGTTATTCATAACTGTAGTATATTATTTATGCTATCGCATCACTGTTGCAACACGAAACTAACAATGCACTTTTCGTTGGAAGAAAGAGTCTGTGAACATTCTTCAGGTAAATAACCAAAAACCAGGGAAAGTCTTCGGTGGTCCCTGCCAAAAACCGAACTTAGACCGCGTGCCCAAAACCGAAATTATGAACCTTTTGACGCAAGTAAGACCATCGAAGATGAGGGGAGGGTACCCAGTTGGCAGGAGATCTAGTTGGGTAGTGGAGGACCGGTGAAATATAGGTTATTAGCACTGATCTCAAAAAAGACTGGATCCAGCATCTGTCGTTCTGAAATGAAGTCATTCGCGGATCAGTGGTTATCAGTCGTCTTTGCTCATTATGAATTCCATACAGGGAAATCGAAACCCTATTAATCAGCAGGTCCTCATTTATTAGCAAGGAGCCTGGTCAGTCTCTTGGCGGCCCTGGACGCTTGATTCGACAGTAGTTCAGACAAAACTCAAAAAGGTAACTGAAGGGACCTTTTGTGGGACCATTAATTTCCAGCTCTACATAGAGAACAGATTACAAGCAATTATTCATCAATGCTGCTCTACTCGCTCTTTGGTTTCAGATCACAGACTCTGTCTTATCCCCTGTGTGCAGGTTTTAGTATACACGCATTATTTTTATAAGTAATTTCAGCTCGAGCTCAGTACTAAAAATTGCTTAGCTGGAAGGCAAATTTGAGTATGCCAAAATTGCTTAGCAATTGCTTAGCTTTTTTTACTTCAAAATTTGTTTTTCAGAATACTATCTCAGAAGTTGTTGTACAACAAATGTCGATGGTATCTTGCATACAAAAGTGTGTCGAAGTAATATTATCCACTATAACCTACTTCTCTATAGCTGCTGCACGAATTGCCAATTGGATCAGAACTAAAATTTTCAAATTTCTTGGCATTCTTCCATCCGGTACTAGAATTGCTTAAGTTTTTGTCTTGTCGAGTTTCTGACTTGCTTATAAAGTAGTTGGTTATAAAAAATACGTGAGAGGGTTGGCTTTTGGTCGTCAAAGTTTTAAATAGTGTCACGATGTCTCTAACCTTCCATTTATTAAAACCTATCTGGTGTATTAAGTCAATGTTGTCATTTTTACCCTCTTTTTGCCAAGTTCAATGGGGACGTCATACGAAAATCGCCCATAAGAGTAAGATAATTGCTTTCTTTTTTTTCTTTGAAACAATCAGGCAAGGCTGCGGATATTTTCTTTTTCAGTTTAGTCATTTGATTAACGTTCTTCATCGGGATATATTATATTTGAAAATTCGTTGAATTTTATTTAATTTTGATTGTTATTTTCTGCTTGACATTGTTATTAATTCCAGTTTTAAATGCTTCTGTTATTTCTATTTGTTGCTGTGAACCCGATAATTGTGGCATTTTCTTTGCTCAAAATCTTGGGATATAGATAAAGTATTTTTCTTGCAAAACGTTTTGGTATTTGATTATGGTTCAAGTGACATGAGGTAGAGGGATCCTAAATAGGAAAGTGATTTAAAACTATAAACTTTAAACGCGTTATTTTCAAATTCATAGCAGATGGATCTATCAAATTTTCAGGGAAAATGCTTCATACCTATTTCCTGGTATCGACAGATGCAGAAATATTCTACGTTATTTCATTTTTTTCAGAAAAATATCTCCAATAATGAAACTTTCGTTAGTAATGTTGTTAATTTTGAAAAATTTTATCTAGTAAAGATTAAAACCCTTAAGTTCAATTTTGCTTCCTTCGAATACCTTCCAATTTGAATACTTCACAAATGTGAAAAGTTTCAGGACATAATTTCTCCCATGTTTGATGAAATCGTGTCACAAATATTTTCAAGCTTGCCTCCACCTTGAATCTCTAGCAAGAAAGTTTTATATCATTTCAGAAATACTTTACTACCCCAAATCATCATGAAATTCAAGGAATTGAGGCTGGATATGCAATCTCAAACATTTTCTTGCATTAGGAGTCAGGGTTTTTTTAAGTTGCAGTTCTAAACCTTTGTTGTGCAGTTCTAAAGGAATTATTGTGCAGATCTAAATATCTTAGGGGTAAGAAATTTTAAAGAAGAGGATTATGATAATGAAAATAACGTCAAATAAGTAATTTCGCAGCAATCTAGAAGCATGGAAATTCAAAATTTTCTTACCCTTCGGCCGTAAACATGTTGCTGCCTCGAAGAGCCATTAGGTTTGACGATAGTTTAAAGATAGGAAAGTGTTGGTACGCACTACATAGTTAATCTTGAGCAAGTTAACATTAGATTAAATAAAACCATTTTATTCGTTTTTAATGTTAAAAGGAAATTCAAAAATGAAGCTCCAAAATCCTAGTCGATGATAGCTTTTTCAAGAAAACCACGGCACGTAATTAGTTTGTCTTCTCTTAAACCTAACAGACAAGTAAAAATGTGCAGTTCTAAATGTTTCTTAAAAAACCCCTGTTAGGAGTCATATCATATTTAAAGTACAGCCGAGAAAGTGGTCGAACATCTGCTTAACCACATCTTAGTTAAAGAGAGCCATTCTGCAGTCTGGTGACTGCATTTGCAGGAAAACGTTTCCTAGTTAAGACTGTCTTTAAATAAGACAGTTTCACTCAGGAATGGGATAGTAAATGGGATAGACAGTTTGATAATAATGATGTCTGAATTTTGAGGTATGAAACACAAGAAATGAAAACACTTATTTTGAAAACCGATGTATTATACGTTACATTCTAAAATAAATAAAAATAAACTTCATTGATGGTTCCAAAAAAATAACAAAATAAGACTTGGTTTACTTGGCGTACAGGAATATTATTTCAAAATAAAACTTCTTCAGTAAAAGGGAACTATAGCTAATAGATCAAACACTAAAATTACAATTCATAATTAGATATACAATTTGAGTCAGGAGAGAGAAAAAATTATCATATTGAGTTTACCGTTCAGTTTGTACAGCAACTCTTTTCTGCCGAACTTTCCTGGGTATAGGAGTGCTGAGTTCCACAAGCCGAGGGTTGGTGTGTGCGATTTTCGCAGACGGTGAAACTTTATACCAGGCCTGGTCGTAGTCCTCCTTATACTGGCTTCTGCTTTTTGGCCTAGCCAACTGCTGCAACCGCAAAGATGGCAACGCCTTTTTCGCATGAGCAGAAACTGTCCAAATTGTCGACTTGCCTTCTTGATATCGTGAGTGAAGATCTTTACTTCGTGCAAGCATTGTTACTCGTTCTGACGCTTCAGTTTTTTTCGCTGCTTCGGGAATATCTGACGCCCATTCACCCCAATCCCATCCAGAGTCGGGCTTGATTGGTAGTTCTTTATACTGTTTTGGTTTTGATAGCGTTTCCAGCCTTGCATTAGCTTCGCAACTTTTTGCCGCCTTGCTTACGGTGGTGTAGACGGATTTTTCGGGTCGGAATTCCTTGTGAACAGTTTTTGCATCAGCCAGGGTTTCTACCCTTGCAGAACAAGATGCTCTTTGTGCTGAAGTGCTTACTGCCCAAATTGGACTTGGTCTGAAAAAACAAGCATCTCATGAGAAGAGAATCAAAGTGGCTTGCATCTTAACTGGAGAGTTGCTCCCCAAAATTCCTGCAGCATCATCATCCCCAAAATATTTCCCAGAGCATAAATCTCAGTAAAAGCTGTAGAAGATTTGAATTTGAAGATGCCAAGGGTGCAACGGGCTCAGACACAGTAAAATGGCAGAGAAATAGAGCCAAGGATACAAAATACTAGATAATATCCATCCTCTTAAACCTGCCAATGTAAACCCAAGGGGAGTAAAGAGAAATAGCAATATCTTTGAAAACTCATTTGAAATTTACCTGTCTCCAACATAGTTCTGATTCAGCTTTTTGGGCTCAACCAACGTCTGTAGTTTTGGTGTTATTGCTAGAAAGTGGAAAACAGTCTTTTAATTTCATTCCCTATTTTGCCGAAACTTTAACATGAGTAATAAAAACTAAATCAAAGGAATTTTATTATTTCACACTTAGACTCATATTGTTTAAAAAGTCTTACCAAAAACTGTTGCAACATTACCACTGTCCCAATCCTTCACAATAGTATCATGTCTTCCCCAATACAGAGAACGCCTGAAAAAAACACCAAATTAATTTACATATATTGGTCATCAGTATATGATGGTTGGCATACTCCTTGGCAGCGCTTCTGTAACCAGACACTACACTTGTGGATGGATCCACCCATACGGCATTGGTCCTTTTTAGTATTATGGGGACAGAAGTGCCTTTTAAGAAGGCTGCATTATTGGGAATTTGTTACAAAGTTTGTACTGGTAGAATTTGCATGAATTTGAGGAACCTTTTCAGAATTTTGAATTCAAAAATAGAACAAGTGCTCATAGGTTGTGAGAAACCCTCTAATCTGCCAGTTTAATGAATTACAGTGGGTCCTGGAGATTCTACACAGGGCTATTTCTGCTGTAACATTAAGAGTGTCATACATTACCTAACACTAAATCTTATGGTTGATCTCAGAATTGATTTTTAGTACCATTTTTGAGATTTCAACTCATCCCCTTGAAAATTCCTGGTTGGAGCACCTCAACACAAGCCTCAAATTTTGCCAAAACTTAAGAACAAGCTAAGAACAAACCAAGGCTGACCAATTTTAGGTCAATATAAGAATTATATGAAATAACCATGAGACTAAAATATTACAGAACAAGCAAATAGACAGCACACAGATATATCCGATGATGGTGAAGAGAGTCCATATTTGAACCAATTAATAAAACTGATAGCGAAAACAGGCATCCAAATCACTATAGAGTAAGAACAATTTAAGAACATTTCAGGCTGAAAATAGAGGAATATTTAAGAACAGCCAGCTTCAAATCAAATTTATTGGTTCTTAGAAAAAAAGAGTGTAACCAAATGTACGTCAAGCCAATATCATTGTAACGTGGTCGGTGGCATAATGGACTGTACTTGGGTCCATGTATTTTATTGCAGTGTTTCAGTGTATTCATGTAATATACACAGTGGGTTAGTGTATTTCTTATCTTGCTGAGAGATCCAGTAAAAATATTTTCATATGGGCATTTACTGTTCATTTTCACAAGTTTCTGCTTCTGGATGAAATCAATAATTACAGAGGGCTGTAGACGGCTTTTTGGGCCATGGATGATTGCTTGGTAAACTTTCCTCACCTGTCTTCCAGAAACCCATTTGGAACCGGTTTCGACTGGGCGAGTTCGTCGATTCTTCGCGTCTTCGGTTTAGCTGTGGAGAAAATGCAAGATCGGTTTTAATCGAAGCATTTATAATTTACAGTAATAAAACAGGCCTATCATGTAAAATTGTAAATGATTTTGTAAGTAAATTTGTAGAAATGTAGAAGAAATTACAGTACCTTCTGTGGTAGCCATATTACATATCTATCCTGATATATTTATGCTGTTTATTTGATCATGTGGTGATTTGGAATCCATGGCTACCAACAACAGCAACAACAATTTGCTTCAGAACAGCAACAACAACAGAAATTTTGCTTCTAACAAAATGGCGCTGTTTGCAGGGTCACTCGAGTTCATTCCGAAGCTTCAGCAACTCTCTCCAAGAGTCATCAGAGTTTTAGGATGCAATCCTGGTCCCATGACTCTTCAAGGGACCAATACCTATCTTATTGGAACGGGTGCAAAGTAAGTTTTACGAGAAAGTAGGGGGGTCGAAGTTGTAGGTCACAGCTGTTACGCCCCATTGTATTCGCGGAACTCAAGTCAGCCTAAATTTCCGCGACAACAGACATCGCGCACTGATTTTGCAAATTTATAAGTTTTTTGAAAATTAATTTTAGGTACTTAAAGATTGAGAAATGTTTGAAGTTTAGCATCATTAAATAGATAAAACCCTAGTTAACACACCTGTTTAATTGCTGTTTTAATTCCTTCTTTCTTTTACGAGAAAAAAAATAAAATTCGAGTAGTGTTTTCGACATTTTTTCGGCCTAGGCCGAAAATCGAGTCCAAACTTTTGCTCGGGGCTTCTAAACGAAAAAAGATAATTATTCCATTTTTTCAGCATAATTTAGCTTGAAAACGAGGCTTTAATGATACCCCTGGCTCCGTTTTTGCTATGGTTACCAAGCTATGCCAACGTGGTTTTCAAAAGTTCAACGAACTCGCAGAGCCAAACGGTTTTTCAGAATTTGCGGAGCCCGGGATCAGTTTGTTCCTTATTAAATAAGCTTTCATTTAGAAGTCTAATTTTTCATTTTAAGTCTTTCTGGCAAGAGCCCCAGCCACTTTTAGGTGCCCCATTGGAGCAAAAACAGGGCGAAATCGCGTGTCTCGTTGTTGCTGCTGCGCAGCAACGCGCAGCGTCCACCCGTTTTTACGTTGAGAAATCGTAATGGAGGACAAGTTATCTGAAGCAGGCCTTTCTGGTGAACGTTTTAAGAGCTTTTGGACAATAAATATATAGCAAATGTATGTAATTATGTTTTCTTAACCATTTTTAAACAATAATTGAACAACTTACCTCCTTTTGGGCTGAGTTTTGGCAATGCGGTCGGTTATCATTTTGCGAATTCTGTTGTCGCGCTTCATAAAAACTGGTGAGGTCAACTTGAAAATTTGTTTTAAATTTCCATGTTATGTTAAACGCAAATATTTGGACTCATTTTAATAGATAATTTAATACTGAATCTGAATCTTTTTTTGATTTTTTAATATCTTAAATGTAACCAAAGCTACAATGAAATTTCTGCAAGGAATAGCAAAACGGGCCTAAAAGGACTTGACTTCCCGGTCGTAACAGCTGTGAGGTAGAAAGGTGGTAGAATCAACCACTTCTAATAATTAGAGTGACCCCTGCTGCTGCCCCCCTCTCGCCCTGGAAAGGTCGGTGCAGGCAGGCTTGAAGGTCCACCGATTCGGAAGCCTGAGGTTGAAAATTCATCTATAAACTGTAGAAAACACTTTCTCAAAATATTTCTTTGATCAACACTGTTGTTTATGATGGAGGATTGCGAGTTGTTGGTTTGAGAGAGGTTGGACCCAGCGCTCCCTGGTTGGGCCTCTAGCCATCGGAGGGTCGCGAGGAGGACATGCAAAAAGGGCAGTCAAGAGAGAACGTTAGAGCGAAGAGCAGAAGACAAAGAGCTTAGTGCAAGCAACCAAATACATATGTGAAATTTATCGTTCTACGCAAGTACAAAAACCTTTTTGCGGAAGTATATTTTTATCGCGAGCCAAAAGCGAGGGTGTGGTTTTTTCCACTGCAAACCCCTCCTTCCGCCATTATCACGAGATGACACCATATAAATAGAGTTTTCTGATTGGCTAGTCAACAAAGGCCACGGCATATGTAAACAAACAAATGATTCTATTTATCGTTACAAAATTTGCTCCTTTTCGTGGGCATAAAAAGGAAGGACAGATTTTCTTTTACGAAGATGTGATTAAAGATAACATATAAGGCCATCATTTGACTGTGTAAACCTTTGTGCAAGGCTCTTTGCCTTCGTGCACGGCTCTTTGTCTTCATGCATGTTGTGCTCAAAGTTATTATCGCAGTACTGAATTCCTATCCTGTCAACATAATCAAAGGAAAATACACCATTAGGGCCCCATTTGTATTTAGCCATTAGACTACTCTGCCCTCCGATATGTATGGAAACGACTAGGAGGCTAATATGGCGGACCAAATGTCAATCAAAGCGAGGAGAGAAATATAACAATGCGTTTCTACGTAACCAAGCGTCCAATAACTGTGAAATTCAAACCAATGACAGAGAAATTATTCTCCTATTCAGAAATTGATTTTATTGTCTAAAAACTTCCCGGTCGATTCAAAATTTCAATTTTTTTCTCAAGGCTTGGCAGGCAAGAAACAGCTTCGAAAGTCTTGAAAATTATTGTTCAAGTTTGTGGATAGGCTGTTTTTAGGTCGCATGCCATTCTTTGACAAATTTTTGTTAGGGATTGTTCTTTAGTCCATGGTGAGTTTATTTAAAGCTGTTTCTATCCAAGAACTTCAACATTTCCAAAGAAATTGATATCTAAGTTGTACCAAGTGATTGACTAGGCCCAAGCTGACGTTTCATCGCAAGACGGCAAGTAATATTTTTATAAAGCAGGTTAAATGGTATAATATGTGAACTTTCTTATGCATAAAAGACATCAGAGGAAACCCTTATTCATATTGTTTACATATCTGAATTTTCTTCTAAAGCTTTTGGCGGTAATAAAGAGCTATATCATGGTGCAAGTGCATTTGACAGGCTTTTTTCTCCATTACAAATTCACCTCGACAACCTTGCTGATGCCAAATATTTTTTGGTTGACTTGAGATTTTTTGAATCGATAGAGAAACGAGCCCACTTTTGAAATCCCATTATTATTTAGGTTATTGACTTGCTTTTGCAATTTTTTACTATTTCCATTAAAAGAAAAACCCAACTTATTCCTATTTTTTTGAACCACTTAGTCTTCAAATAAAATTTTTGAGCACCTCACCAAGCTTAAGATTTTCAATAAAAACTTGTGCTGTCTAACTTTATTTTACATTTAAGCTCCAAATCAAGTTTCTGCACTAATTTCTTAACAAGTTGATGTGTGATTCACCTCATGGGGGGATATAAGCGAGAGATAGATTGGAAATTTGTTTCTGTGTCTGTCTATGAAAATGATTTAATTTAGGCCTGAAATTCGAAACGTTTCCATATTTATTGTAGGGCAGAGTATATAGTATAGTATTGGACTCAATAAAAGGATGATAAGGAAAATAAAAAACATAGCAAACCTAATAACTACTTAAGCTTTGTGTCTGACACTCATCAGAGTAGTGCATCTTAAGAAAGAGAAGAAAACGAAATATAACAAATTGTTATACCTAGATAAAGATCATTATTGGCAAGTCAGAAAGGAGGCAAATGATTGGTATGGTGAGAAGCGACCAATCATCAACGGGAGTCCTCAGTTAGACAAACAATAAACTGCTGTGGAAAGAGTTGAAAAAAGAACTCTTTCTGTCTGCTTTTTAAGTACTGTGCCCCAAATAGTTTCAAATACTTGCAGAGTCTCTAGTGAAATATGTGCATAGTAAATTAAAGTATGTTTTCCGTTTACTCAGAACTGCTGTTAAAAGAGGTTCAAGGTATCACAAAATAATGTAGACATCTAAACATAAAAGGTAAAAAGAGTTAAATTTTCATCCTGCTTAGCTTTTCAGAACAATTTTTTACATGTAGTTTGAGTTTATTTATAATACACTACTTTGACAAACCGCGTATTTGGAGGACTGGGTCGAGCTCTGGGGTGTAAAAAGCTAGTTCTTGACAATTCTCAGCCAATGACTATTTTCATAAACAAATAAGGCTGAATTTTCATGAATCATGTTTAATAACACCTATGGAAGGGCATGGTTATACCAGAAACAAAGCTGATGGGATTTTAACCTTAAAAGAAATAAAAACATTTAAGTGCTAATAAAAAGTGGCTAATTGCGATAATATGGTTAAATTTGAGTAAAAATGTGACAACTGATAGCTGATTGCAAAATGCCTACATAAAAAAGTGGAAAAATGTTTCATTCTTGTTCGAAACTGTAAAAGGAGAGCTTTTTACACCCCAGAACTTGAGCTAGTTCCCCATAAATGCGGTTAGTCGTGGTGTATTTCATATATTTTTTGAACCACCAACCTACTATACAAAAAAAACTGTTGATTATGTTGAATAATGCAGTATGCATCAAAGCTTAGTAACAGTAAGACTCGCTAAATATGTCTGGTTTCGCCTTTTGATTTAGCTATGCAACTACCTGTTTAAGCAGAGTGTGCGCAAGGGGACTGGGTCTGAGGTAATTTGACTAGGTTACGGAAGGCATTAAAGCAAACCAGACGGAATCTGACGTCAAATTACTTGATGGATCAAAACAAGTCTAATGCAATCTAATTACAAATAAAAGTTTATCAGCTTTTTTATTAAATATGAAAATGCATTCCTCGTGCTTCATCAATGATTCCGAGAAACCGTTTATTCAGACGGATAGAGAAGCTTCGATCTCCAAACGTTCGGTGATGTTCTGCGTCACAGGGTTCTTCAGCTTAGTTTTCAGGCTGGTTCGTTTCCCTCGAACCTTCACTTTGGCAGGTCAGGCTCGAGTTCAGCAAACAGCCGAAGGATAAGCTTATGAACACTGCTACACGATACATCGGTGAATATCTGTGGCGAAGTCTCCAACGTGAGAATTATCAGATCCACGGAATCATTGTTGAGGCACAAGAAATGCTTCTGTAGTTACGGGTGAAGTCGAACCGAATGTCGAAATGTCGAGGATAGAATGTTTTAAAACCAACTTGCACAGATTCGAGTGTGACGTAATTATATCAATCCAGTAACTGACGTCAAATTCACTCTTTGATGTCTATTCAGACTATGATTGGTTACAAGCTCTGATACAATGTATTTTCTCCCAACTATTCTGACCAATTAGCACTGAGAATTATGAACAAACAGGATGTCATTTACTCCTTTACTAATAATTTTGGGTACCATAGGTGAGCACTTTGGGAAACGTCTGTTCAGTATTCAATCAATTCAATTCAATATCATTCGTAAATTACATCTGAATACAGGATACTTAAAATACAATCTACACGACCTAAGAAAAGCAAAGCTTATCTTGCTTGGATTATTAATTAAAATTAAAGCTATTAAAGGAAAAATAAAACAGTACAATTCTAAAACTAATACAAAGTTTAATTCAATAGTAACAATAAATGCGTCATAAAAACCAGGTAATTGAGGTGTTTGAAGAGTATTTGATGATGAAAGTTTTTTATACAAATGTTAAAAAGATTGAAAGAATTTAATAAGAAGTAAGATAATGTAAGTTGATTTTGGACTCAGATTAAGTTTATATTTTCAAATTGATATATAGAGATAAAATATCTTTGAAGACATTTTGTAAAGTTGAAGTTTTATTTACTTGAGGTAGCTCATTCCAGAGTCGAGCACCTTTGTTTAGTAACATTCTCTCGGCCCATCTTTTATTAGTGCGATGTATTTTGTAATCTTTTATTTTATGGATGTTGTAGACGTGAAAGCTTTCATTTTTAGGGAATAGTTTTGAAAAACAACAGGCAGCTTTTCTTGACTATGGTTTATTTGATGCATGAATTTAAGAATTTTTAAGTCATATAGATCTTTTATTTTACATAGAAATTAAGCCTGCATTTGCAAAACTCGAAATGAACAATACTGAACAATAAACCTAACTTTTAATAATGAACGTTGCAAAATGTGACCCCTTGCACGACCCTGTCCATAAAAAACCTGAAAATCGAGGCAAGGTTCTTCGAGGTTACAAAAATGTCTGTTATTTACATTATTTGTATAAACCCAGCACCAGCAGAAATCTTAAAAGGTTAAGCACGAGATGCACATGCGTACAAGTTATTTACTGAACCAGAGGGATGCGAGGGACCGAAGAAAATGTTTAAATTACTTTAGGTTATGCTTGCACAGGAGGAAGGTCAAAATGATGATCCATAAGTATGCAGCAACGTTTGGAATGTATGAACATAAACAACAGCCACGCATGCCGTACCACCAGGTTTGTCCATAGTGGAACCCATAACGTTAAGTTTAAAAGAAATAACGCCGCTAATTCCTGGCATGCAAGTTACACGGAACTCAGCTGAAACACAAAAGCCCAGCTCCTTAGGCCCATAGCCTATAGCGTCTGACACATATAACGTATCTAAACACTTCAAATGGAGACGTAGAGTTATCTCATTATGCTTGATATCGAAATTATCTATAGCCCCGTACTTATTCGTAACGCTGTTTTATGATGCCAAGGTTATCATTGAACCCCTTGCTGTACAGGACTGATAACTTGACATGAAAATTGAAGCTAAACCTCTGTCCTTAGCTTAAAACCTTCACTTCAAACGAGGTCAGTAAGAATAACGCTGATCTTTATTGAGCCAAAATTTAGCAATAGCTTAGCTTCCAGTTGACTCAACAAAAACAAAATCTTGAATTTTAGCAACCAAAAAAAAATCGTATACATAAGAATCAACCTCTGATCATGATAGATAGAATGAAGCAAGCTTATATTGCTTACTTGCTGATAAGTAGTAATTTATCCCCTAACATTAAATTAACAGCAACTGGAGAGAGAATGGCAATTGTCAGAATAACAGAGTTGTGATACTTAATAATTTCAAAGTGTAACTGCAAAAACGACAACGTTGGCTAAGAACTGTAACGTGTTTAGGGCCAACCCAGTAAACAGTTAAGAATAATACTATTGGCTGCTCAAAGTAGGAGTAAAATGAGACTTACCTTGTTGAGGAAAGACGAAAAGTCATAGGTAAACAGAGTTTACAACTGTCGGTACGTAAAAAATTAAGAAAGACCTCACCATCATCCAATGTTGATTGAGCGAATTGGTGGACGAAACCACTTGAAAGACATAGTAGGCCTGCAGCAATCTTTCGGAATTCCCGCGAAAAAACCCCAGTGTTTAGCGACGTTCACAGCGAAACAAATTATCTTGATTAACAGCACTAAATTCTGCGTTGCCAGTGAAAGTAACCACAGAAGTTCGAAATAGACTTAAGTAAAAATCTAGTACTGATTAACGAAAACTACCAACCAATCTTAGAACTCTGATCCTAGAAAATATTTTGACCTACGAGCAACGCTTGCAAAACTTGAATGACTAGAATCCTAGACATAAACCCTAGTTATACGCAAACCGTTATCCTAGACAACAACAGCGATGCCGACCTCACTTAGGTAAATAGAGACATTCGAATTACCCAACAAGCAATTAGCCTAAGAACATGCAAATATCTGCAATCCATCACGATCAACACAATAGCAAACAGAATATCCGATTATCTATAACTGCCAATGTGCTAAAACCATACAGATTACCACTATCAATCACCAAAAGAAATCAAGGATACAAATAACGACAACGTCCGGGCTAGTTTTAACCCCACTAAAATACTTGATTTTACTGGCATATATATTTGAAAGAATGAAAGAATGCAGAAATATTCTGTTTCTGTCAAATCCTGGAAATAGCTATGAAGAATCGTCCATGCAAATTTGACGGAACCATCTGCTATGATTATGAAAATAATACGTCGGGGTTTAAGTTTACAGTATCATCTCAACCACTTTTCTATTAAGATCCATATACCGCAACAAATAAATATGCTTGCATGAAGTTTCTAGATTCACGCTTTTGTTGACTTCAGGGAAGGTTTTGATAGCTATTACTTGAAACTCGCAAGCCTTACAAATTGCTTGATAGAATTTGAGCGGGTCTAAAGTTTTTTGACCGGTGGTATTGTTGTACAAAACTCTATCCTTGTGGCTCCTGAATCAAGAATAAAATCTCTGGCTCTAAACTCTTTGCGACTATTATTGGAAATTCCCTATTAGGTAGCTACAGGAGACAAGGTAAACCTCCAAACATCCCCCAGGCCTCCCTAAACTCAAATAAAAGAGACAAATTATGTAAGAAGTAACATGTGATATAAATAAGATGAACACTAACGTTTAAGGCGTTGTCCGTTATCGAAGCCAGATCACTCTTTGATAATATAACGGGCATACGCCTGAAACGTGAATTTAATTATATGACATGGTACTTCTTATACAATTTGTCTCTTTTATTTGTCTTATTAAAGTACCACACGCAGCAGATAATTTTGTCCCCAAATACCCCATTTAGAATAGGAATATGGCTATTAGGACCAAATAAACCCACATTGATCTGTTATGGCCGTTTCAATCGTTTAATGTAAATTATATGCAGATTTAATTTGAGTTATCCCCGTAAGTCTAGGGTCCTAGTGTTCGGTATTCCCACAGATCATCTACAAGGTTGTTGTTGCTGCTTGGGTTTTTCCCTGGCCCTCGGTTACCGTTCAGTTTTTTCCCCAGGTTTGTCGTGACTACCTTATTTGGGAGGTGTTAATTTATTCCATGTGCTGCAGCATTGATCCTGAAAGCATGCTGATTTGTTCAGCAATTGAGTTATTCACTGACCAAGGATACAACAAGTCTCACTGTTCCTTTCGAATAATTCTGAACCTTTGTTCACGTTCATTTGGATTACTGGCTGTTATGATTATATGGCAATTTAAGAAACTTTGTTGTTGTGGTTTGGTGATATCGGATTTTCTGGCTCACGTGTATTGTCACTGGTCTACGTAGAAGAAAGATTGAGTGGATTCTGACTGGATTCTCGTGCGCTTTGCTCGCTGCTGTTGTCTGTGGTGGCATGCCGATCAAGAAAAGGTCCTGCTTACATTAAAGCCCGGTGAGACCATTCCATTATTTTTTCTATCTTGGAACTAACTCTTTGAAACTCGGCCTGAACTTTCAAATTTGTTTTACTTAGAGGCTTTTCCTACGAATCTAAGAATTAGTAATTAGGGGGAGCCTAATCCTATCCTATTCCACAAATGCCGTAGAATTAGTGATGGGGGAACCTAATCTGATTTCACGAATGCCCACCTTTGGAGGTGCTTCCCAGCAGGCTGCTCCTTGGTGAACCGGAAATTGGGTGTAAACGCACGTGGGCGCTGTGGGCTGCTTGAATGTTGTCAATAAGTTTTGTTGTTTTCTAGATTTAAATTTTGTAATGTTAAATCGCTTTGTTGGTTACCTTGTTCTCGTTTGCATAGTAATACTCAGTCCAAGGCTAAAATAAGGGGATAATTGGAAGATAGACTTGATCTTGAGAGCAGCACTATATTCTCACAGCGGGAAAACAAGATTGCCCTTGGCTGTGCGGCACGGTCTTAGCTGTGCGGCGCGGTCTTATTGGCTTGTTATTGAGATTTGGATATCTGTTTGTTATTGTGTTCATCATGCGATCATGCGTGTTTTCAGTGTTTGTTGTTGGTGATTAAGATTGATGTCTCAAATCGCCTTATCACCTGGAGGATTTGTTTGTCTTTGCCCTCAGCAGGCATTCCAATTGTGTTCCTTCCTGTCGCCTCTGAATTAAGCTTTTGTTAGCAAACGTTCTTTTGGATCAGTAACTACCAACTACTGATCAGTGAATTTGGAATAACCCAATCCTTTATTTTTGAGTCTGCAATCAAACTGTCTCATTTACCCGGGTCATCATCTCCATTTTTGTTGTTTTAGGGTTGTTTTACACAACCATACCATTATCTTCAGAATTTCATTAAAATTGCCCAGTCTAAGAATTAGTTGTCATATTTTGAATAAAGTACGGTTGTGGACAATTTAGCCATTTACCTACCTGACACCTTAGCATTTGATTTTATTATATCTTTCTTAGGACATTATTTCTAAGAATATTTGGATTTTAAGGGGATGGCCACCCTCTCCTGGCTTCTTGCCTTGGGTGTGGCAACTAGACACCAAAACATTAGATTATACACAGGAGAGCAAACTACAGTAAGGGTTTTTGCTCCATATGATCCTTGTCAGTATATCTCGTAGTATGTTACTACTGAGTTAAAAGCTTTTCCTGTTATGCTTATACCAGGTTTTTAAAGTAGCAGGCAGCACTATTGTTTGTTGCACGTTTGTTCAGCAGGGTTAGGTAACATTTTTGTTACAGTTTACAGAAGGGTTATTGTCTACAAGCATTATGTTGGTATATATGTTGCTGAAAGATTAAGTTACATTGTTGTTGCAGCCACAGCAGGCTTATTGCATAGGCGATCATTATGTATGTTACAACAGCGCATGTTTGTTACAACACTTTGTTACAGTTTACAGCAGGGTTATTAACATATCTTGCAAGTTCATAACAGATTTATTAGTATATTTGGAAATGATCATAACGTGAGTTGGTACAAAATTCTCGCAAGTTTTCAGCATGGTTATCAATACACATATCCTTGCAAAGTTTACAGCATGGTTATCAATTTACATATCCTTGCAACGTTTACAGCATGGATATTAGCATACTAGGCAATTTCTACGACATGGTTATTAGCATATTTGGCTATATTTTCAGTAGGGCTATTAGCATATTTTGCTATGATTAACAGCAGGGTTAGCATAAAATTTGGCTATATTTACAATAGGGTCGTTAGCATATTTTGCTTTATTACAATATTTTTAGTAGCATATTTTTTGCAATGTTCGCTGTAAGGTTATTAGGGTCATTAGCCTATTTGCTATGTCGAAAAGGGTTATTAGCATATTTTGTGCAATGTTCACTGCCAGGTTATCAGCATATTTGGCTATATTTACAGTAGGGTTCTTTGCAATATTTACAGCAGGGTTATTAACATATTTTGCCATGTTCATAGCAGGCAGTGTTTGCAGCAGGGTTATTTTAGCTTATTTTGCAATGTTTACAGTAGGGTTATTAGCATATTTTGCTATGTTATAGCCGCGTTTTTTAGCATAATTTGTAATGTTTACACCGAGGTTATCGGCATGTTTTGCATTGTTTACAGTAGGGTTATTAGCATATTTGGCTATGTTTACATTACGGTTATTTGCATATGTTGCAATATTTGCAGCAGGGTTATTCGCATATTATGCTATGTTTACAACTAGGTAATTGGCACTTTTTGTTGCAATGTTAAAGCGGGGGTATTTAAGCATATTTTGTTATGTTTACAGCAGGGTTATTAGCATATTTTGCTAGGTTTACAGGAGCGTTAGTAGCATATTTTTGCATTGTTTACAGCGACGTTATTAGCATATATTTTGCATTGTTTACAGCAGGGGTATTAGCATATATATTTTGCAATGTTTGCAGCAGGGCTATTTAACCTTATTTTGTTATGTTTGCGGTAGGGTTATTATCATATTTGCATTTTTACAGCAGGGTTATTAGCAGCATATTATGCTGGGTTACCACAGGATTATTAGCATATTTTTGCTATGTTGCAGCAGGATTATTAGCATATGTTTGGGCTAAGCACTTTTTTACCATGTTCAGCAGGGCTATTAGCATATTTTGCTACTTGTTCATCAGAGTTATTAGCGTATTTTGCTATGTGTTCAGCAGAGTTATTAGCATATTTTGCTACGTGTTCAGCAGAGTTATTAGCACATTTTGTTATGTTACAGCAGGATTACTAGCATATGTTTCGGCTTAGCACTTTTTGCTATGTTACAGCAGGTTTATAAGCATATTTTGCCATGTTACAACAGGGCTATTAGCATATTTTGCTACATATTCAGCAGAGTTATTAGCATATTTGCCATTTTACAGCAGGGTTATTAGCATATTCTGCCATGTTTGTAGAATCCCGATAACTCGAACAAACAAGGGACGAACAAAATAGTTCGAGTTAACGAATGTTCGAGTTATCGAGGCTCTTCATAACATGAATAAGGCTCAAGGGGACTGCCTAATCTGTTCGAGTTAGCGAGAGTTCGAGTTATCGCATGTTCGAGTTATCAGGATTCTACTGTAGTGGAATATGTTGGTTCGGGCAAACACCTTGATGAGAAAGGGGAAGATAAGAAAGTTTGGGATATTTTAACAATACATTCGACCTTAATCCAAAGGTCGTCATCAGAGATATGATATAAAAACAATATAATTCATATCTCTGCTGATGACCTTTGGATTAAGGTCGAATATGTAGATAAGAAATCATGAAGCTTCTTTTTTTCTTTCTTATCAACATAGTTGCTACTGCGAGAGGATATCATTCAGTATTCCATCCAGTACTCTAGAGGAAACTGCAAGCACTGATAGTAGTCCTTCACAGTACTGATGATATCCCCCACAGCACTGCATGTGATCTACATTACTAATAGTATCCCTTAATAGTACTGAACAGCCTTAACAGTGCTAATGCTATCCCTCCACAGTGCTCCAGAGTGCTCACCTATGATAGCCTCAATGATTAGGAAAGAACATCCTGTTTGTTTATAATTCTCAGTGCTGATTGGTCAGAATAGCTGGGAGAAAATACATTGCATCAGAGCTTGTAACCAATCATAGCCCGATGGAGGCATCAAAGAGTGAATTCGACGTCAGATATTGGATTTATCAAATCACGTCACAATCGAATCTGTGCAAGTTGGTTTTAAAACATTCGATACTCAACATTTCGACATTCGGTTGAACGTCAACCGTAACTACATAAGCATTTCTCGTGCTTCAACAATGATTGCGTGGATCTGATAATTCTCACGTTGGAGACTTCGCCACAGACATTCACCGATGTATCGTGTGGCAGCGTTCATAAGCTTATCCTTCGGCTGCTTGCTGAACTCGAGCCTGACCTGCCAAAGTGAAGGTTCGAGGGAAACGAACCAGCCTGAGAAACTAAGCTGAAGAACCCTGTGACGCATAACATCACCGAACGTTTGGAGATCGAAGCTTCTCTATCCGTCTGAATAAACGGTTTCTCGGAATCATTGATGAAGCACGAGGAATGCATTTTCATATTTAATAAAAAAGCTGATAAACTTTTATTTGTAATTAGGTGGTATTAGAATTATTTTGATTAATCAAATAATTTGACGTCAAATTCCGTCTGGTGTGCTTTAATGCCTTCCGTAACCTAGTCAAATTACCTCAGCCCCAGTCCCCCTGTCATGCACACACTCCGCTCAGACAGGTAGTTGCAGCCACTGTCAACATATCGATAGGCGAAACCAAATTCCAACTGTAACGGTGCTATGATGCATACTGCATTAATTAACACAATTAACTATGCTGTTTGTACAATAGGTTGGTGGTTCACAAAAACCTGTGAAACAATAATTAAACTCAAACTTAATGCAAAGAAACTGTTTCTGATTAGCCATGATGGATAAAATTCATTCCACTCGTTTCACCTAATATGGGGACATTATTTTTTCGATACCTTGGACCTCTTCTAATGCACATAACAACACTTCTGCGTAAACTTTAACCAAAATTCCATTTGATCCATGCACATATTTCACCTGAGACTTGGTAAGCATTTAAAACAACTGTATGAAGAACGTCAAATTTTGAGGGCATTTTGACACTGGGGTGGGGGGGGCACTTTCGCTCGTTTGCAAAAGTGATGAAATGTACATAATAAGGTACGGCGATGAGAAAATTATGCTTGCAGTGTAATAAGAATAACTTTCTTATCGTTTTTTGGTAAAAGAATCATAACATGAAGTTGATGCTTATGTTTTACAAAGTTCATTCTTCCTGTACGTGCAGAATCAAATTAGTTTAGTTTCAAATCAGTTTAATGAATCAAATTAGTTTAGTTTTTGTGGTTCTAGTTTAGGAGATGTTAGCTTTCCGAATGTTAGCTTTCCAAGTCTTATTTTTCCAGGTCATAATTTTTGAGGTCTTAGCCTTCAAAAGTCTTAATTTTGTGGTCTTAGTTCACAGATTTTTAATTTTCAGGGTCTCAGTCTTTAGCTAGGAAAGAAACAACGCGGCGCAAAAACAGATCAATATGTGCTATTATATATTATGCTAATTTAGTAGCAATATATAATAGTACAGATTTGTCTGTTTTTTTGCGTCGCGGTGTTTCTTTCCTAGCTTTTTATTTATTTCTTCACCGCAAGGATAAATTTATTCAAAACAGCAGATAGTTGAAGGGGTTTTTTCTTTCTTGATAATTACTCAGTCTTTAGGTTTTAGTTTTTGAGGTTGTAGGTTTTGAGCTCTTACTTTCTAAACACCCGTAAGCAGTAATCACTTTATGTTTTGCTCAGTCTTAATATAATTGATGCTGTGTTGTCATTCTAGGAACGCTTGTTCATAAAAGCAGTAAAATCAATTTATGAATACTTCACATTTCAGGAGATTACTAGTGGACACAGGAGAACCGGCCATTCCTGAATACATCAACAATCTGAAAGATGCTTTGACGCAGTTTCAATGCAAGATTCAAGAAATTCTCATCACACACTGGCATATAGATCATGTCGGTGGCATTTCTGAAGTTTATCGCAATTTCCCCTCAGGTATGAAGCTAGAAGATTAGCTACTCAATGTTAACCATTCCGTTTTACTGATGTTACTGTACTGAACAACATCCACTGTACTGATGTTACAGGGGTGCATCTAAGGGGGTCTGGGGGTTGTAACCCCTCTCCTTTTTGGAAAGGAAGCTAATTTGACCCATTTTGATCCAGCTAATCATAATGAATCCACCATTTTGATCCAAAATTGAAGGACCCTTATTTTATTCTTATATGTGCCTCTGATATTAAACACTTTTAACTTGGATTATTTCAGATCCCAAATACAAGATCTCAAAGTTCCCGTTGAAAGGTGTTGAAGAGAAAATTGTAGGACTGGAGGAGGTTTGTTACTGTCCTGTCAAAGACAATGATGTGATAAAGACGGAGGGAGCAACCATAAAATTGATTCACACCCCTGGGCACTCTGTTGATCATTTGGCGCTGTATCTTGAAGAAGAAAATGCGATCTTCTCTGGAGATTGTGTTCTTGGACAAGGAACTGCGGTAAGTCACTAAGCTGTGTTTATATGGAGGAAATAGTTGCTGTTGTTCGAGGCTATTTCATGGGGTGAGATTATTTTTCAGCTAATTTTTGAGAGAGGAGAATATTCTCAACTAACCGGAGCTTTCTCAGACTGGCACGAGAGTCTTAAATTGCAACCGTCAAAGTTTTCCTCAAAATGAGTGATAAAGATTTTAAACGCTTCTGTTATATACGCCATTGATAGTTTAAGTTTATGATCAGGCCAATAGTACATTCATATTGTTAGAATATGTAATCAAATTTCCTGCGCTTTTGAGGTTGTGTGTTTATGGAAAAATTAGCCCTCGGCTACCTGGGCTATTTTCCCCATGTTAACACAGCCCTCATGAAGAAAAATAACGCCAACCAAGAAGATGTATCAATTTCCAGTGGTAGGATATCGGCTTCCAAAAAGCTTACTTTAGAGAAATTGTCATATACACGCTCAGTGACTGTAGTTTGCATAGAATACTGATGTATCAGCTTAGAAAATAACCTGGGCTACTGGGGCACAGTTTTCATTAGGAAGAATAATTTCACCAAGACGATATATCGTCTGGTGTTGATCGGATATTGGCTCTCAAAATAACCCCTCTCAGGTGAGGCTTTTTTTAAATGTTATATAAACGCAAAGAAGGCATTACTGTTGTTTGTATAGTATGCCGAATCTAAGCTTAGAAAATGGCCTTGCTTACCTATCCATATTTTCCGTTCGTTGAAATGTTGTTACTGTCAGATGCAAGTCAATTGAATTCAATTTAATGAAAAAGTAATTTAGGAATGGAATTATTAAACACGTCAATATTGGGAGTTTCTCTCTTTTCCTCATTGGTATTGGGATTTCTGATTATTTCAGTGCTGGGAAGTGGGATCCAAAATTCATGTCCCTTGCTATAGTACAGTCTATCAACAATAAGAAGGCAATCAAGAACGGAAATTATCTCTTTTATCAGATCATCAAAACCTTGGAATTTCATAAACTCCAAATTGCTTTCAGGTGTTTGAAGACCTGTACGATTATATGTTGTCCCTCCAAAAACTCATCAAGTTGAAGGCAGATCGAATATATCCTGCACATGGTCCTGTTTTAGAAAATGGAACTGAAGTTCTGGAAAAATACGTTGCCCATAGGAATATCAGGGAAAAACAGGTGAGATATTTCTGTTCTTTCCTTTTGGTCAAGAGTGTGTTGTGTTGCGGGCTATTCTCTATATTTTGGGGTTTGAACTAAGGCACATTCAATTTTTTTTTTAGATTGTTGAAAATTGTCCTAAAACTAACATCCCCTTCAAAAAAATTTCTTTCAAGTACCCCCTCCCCCTGGGAAAGTATGATCTTGTATAGCTCACTGGTAGAGTATTTATAGAATGAAAGTCCGAGTGATGTTCATATTGTTTCATTCAAGTTTTCTCAATTAATTTTCTAAAGCCTGTTTCTCCTTCAGCTAGCCTCAGACGTAGTAGGGAATGTTCATTATTTGTGCGGTAGGTTAGCACTGAAGAGGGATTAGTTGGCTAATCTATTTTCTCGCTTCTTTAAAGGGTGGGGACATTTTTTTTGTTCCTTGGAAGGGTTTCGGTTGAAAAACATCTGTCATTGAATAATTCGACTCTAACTATGCCCAAATAACCAACAATCTGAAAAACACACCTCATAGTTGGGTGAGTGTTTTTGACTTCTGTTTTGGTTAGGTAGTTTACTTTGTGATTGGTACAAAAGGTTGGGCAAATGCAAAAAGTCATGAATGGTTTATTTATCTTCGGGCCAACCTGAGGCAAAAATAACAAGCAGTCTCTAATTTTTAAATCGCTTGTTTCGTTTCTAAAATGCTTTATTTTCCAATAGATTTTAACCACTTTACAAGAATCAAGCGAACCATTAACATCTTTAGAGCTTGTCAAGAAAATATACGTGGTAAGTAAATATGAAAAAAATTTAACAGAGATGAATTCATGTGAAACCATTATTGTGCTTCAAGAAAACCATTATTGAGGAAATGATCCTAGCTTGAATTAGTGCTGAAAGAGGTTAGTCTTTAGTAGATAGTTTAGACAGGTTAATCCAGTACAGCAGCAAACAGCTGTACATTCATGTGAGTGATGAGGATCATCATCATCATATCATCATCATCATCTTTATCATCATATCATCATCATCATCTTCATCATCACCATCATCATATCATCATCATCATCATCATCATCATCATCATCATCATCTTCATCATCATCATCTTCATCATCATCATCATCATCATCATCATCATCATCATCATCATCATCATCATCATCATCATCATCATCATCATCATCATCATCATCATCATCATCATCATCATCATCATCATCATCATCATCATCATCATCATCATCATCATCATCATCATCATCATCATCATCATCATCATCATCATCATCATCATCATCATCATCATATCATCATCATCATCATCATCATCATCATCATCATCATCTTCATCATCATCATCTTCATCATCATCATCATCATCATCATCATCATCATCATCATCATCATCTTCATCATCATCATCTTCATCATCATCATCATCATCATCATCATCATCATCATCATCATCATCATCATCATCATCATCATCATCATCATCATCATCATCATCATCATCATCATCATCATCATCATCATCATCATCATCATCATCATCATCATCATCATCATCATCATCATCATCATCATCATCATCATCATCATCATCATCATCATCATCATCATCATCATCATCATCATCATCATCATCATCATCATCATCATCATCATCATCATCATCATCATCATCATCATCATCATCATCATCATCATCATCATCATCATCATCATCATCATCATCATCATCATCATCATCTTCATCTTCATCATCATCATCATCATCATCATCATCATCATCATCATCATCATCATCATCATCATCATCATCATCATCATCATCATCATCATCATCATCATCATCATCATCATCATCATCATCATCATCATCATCATCATCATCATCATCATCATCATCATCATCATCATCATCATCATCATCATCATCATCATCATCATCATCATCATCATCATCATCATCATCATCATCATCATCATCATCATCATCATCATCATCACCATCAGTCAGTGACGTTCCACTGCTGGGCGAAGACCTCTCCCTAATTTTGCCACTCATTCTGGTTCTTTGCAATTCTCTTCCATGAAATCGCATTTGTCGTGATCACAAGTCCATCTCCCCATCTTGTTATTGGTCTCCCTGTGCTCTTTTACTTTGGATCGGTTGCCATACGGTTGTCAGTTGTATTCATCGTTCATGCAAGCTACATGACCGACCCATCTCTATTTGGTCGATTCAGCGGTTGAAAATAACCATCTGCAAATAGACATAAAAACACTTCTCAACAACAACATCCACCATAGACTTAAGACTTGTTTTGTTTCATTTTAGACAACTCCAGAAAGTTTGTATCCTGCAGCTGAAGTCAATGTAAATCATCACTTGAAGAAATTGTCGAAAGAAAACAAAATTGGTAAGAGACTGTCCATTATTTGTTCTGCAGGGTGGCGCTGAAGAGCAATCGGTTGGCTAATCCATATTCTGGCTTCCTGTAAAGTTGGGTCAAGAATCATTTTGTTCCTTGGAAGGGTTTGAGTTGAGAAATATTTGACATGAAATAATTGGAATAAAACTATGCCCAAATAACTGAAAATCAGAAAACACACCTCGTATAGCTGGGCAAGAGTTTTAGGCTTTTGTTTTGGTTGGGTAATTACCTTTTAGATTTGTGCAAAGGTTAGGTAAATGTAGTAGTCATACACGTTTTATTTCTCCTCAGTGCCAACCCGAGGCAAAAAATAATGAAATGATGTATCATTTGATGACTATCATATCTGTACGAAAGTGGTTAGTAATAATTGCACCCTCAAACCTTTTATTTTTGTTAGATGTTTCAGGACAGGAATTTTCAGAAATATCAATTTTCAATTGTGGAATGAAAAATAAATATATACAGTAGATGCATACAGGACTAGTAGATTTCCTTAGGGCTTCAGCGTGAATAGGGCTTTGAAACATTTTAAAGCGTTTTCAACCATAATTTATTGCTTCAGGAGGGCATTGCCAGGGCTTTTGTATTATTTTGCCCTAAAACTAAGATTGCGAAATGTCGTAAAAGCTCTATTAAGCCCCTGGAGCTGGGGTGGGGCCTTTTTAGTAGTGCAGGTCCTTGTACTGAGGACGAACTGAACAGAGAGGAGACCTATCAGAGAGGTTTGAGGGGGAATCGTTTCAATAATTTCACTACACTGAGTGATTATAGAGAGCTGCTAGACACGTTGAAGATAAAACTGGACAAGAAAATTTTGACTCTCAAGCACATGAAATCAGAAATTGGGAAAATTACGACGAAATACATCATGGGCTATCAATAAATCACACCACAAATAAACTAAAAGGCCACTCTTCGAGTAAATACGGTAAGCTTAACTGTTATTTCTCTGTGAGATGATTTTGTAAATTATTTTTCTTTTCTGATACAAATGTACTTCAATTTCTAGTGCTGGAAGAGGAAGAAAAGGGATATACTCGCAAATGGAAAAGCCTTCTCTGATGCTTGTAGTCACCATTGAAAATTAATTATACATCTCACCACAAAATCCCAAAATTCAATTTATTCTACTCTGTATAAACTTTGTATAACATATGCTAGGCTACATATAGCGTACTCAATCCTAAAAGGGAAGTCTCTCCCTCAGAGCAAAGTGAAAATTTTGTATTTGAAGATTTCCACAAATTGTCTTTTTCTAGGAGTTTGGAAAAGTATAGTGATGTGTTTCATGTGAAGTTTTTCGAACATTATTTTAGCGATCAAATTAATCTCATCTTCATCTTTATCAGTCGCATTTGCCTTCTAGTACTAGAAGTTCAATGTCAAAAACCCAATTTCAGAAACCCAATATCAGAAACCGAATTTATAAGGTAAAGAAATCATCGTAGCCAAAAGTAATTTTTGTCAGAATGTTTCAGTCTATCTCGCATTCGCCTTCTCGTATTGTAAAACTAGCCAATAGACCCGTTTCACCCCTAATTTAGCATGAGGTAAGAGATGTGATTCCCTTTTGAGCAATTAATCTAAATCACATCATTATATTGCAAGTGCAAGTAAAGACAATTTCATGTGTTGCTGAGAGCGATGTATGCTTTTGCAGTTTTTATCTACCAGAGTAATGAAAAAATTACGGTTGTAAGCTCATTGACCGGAGGAAGGTTAAGAAAAACCTGAGAAATTGAGGAAGGATTCAACATATTCAAATCAAATGGTATGAAAGTGCTGATTGATAGCATTGTAAAGTGGTAAATTCTAACTACATTTAAGTCTTTTTTTATGGTCTTAGGATTCTTGGGTGGAAACAATGTTTATTTATCTCTGCTTTCAAATTAAGCCTGGTTTCCATATGATCGTTCACGATCGCTGACGATCGCTTGGGATCGCTGGGGATCGCTGGGACTCAGGATCGCAGACGATTGTTCACGATCGCTGGGGATCGCTGGACATTTGACACGCTGTTTCCATATGATCGTTTGCGATCGTTACTAAAGTTCAGCGATCCCCAGCGATCGTCAGCGATCGTGAACGATCATATGGAAACCAGGCTTTACAACTCAACCTTCCTAGTAGATAACCCAACCTAAATGAGGAAGAGCATTGGTTCCAGGAAATTTATTAGAAGGAAGATTGAAGATTATTCTGGACTGTGTGATCCACATGATGTCTATGATAGTGATGTTCCAAGATATATCTCAAAACAATTGGCGTCATTGTGAAATGGGTTTATTATGAATATCGATATTTAGAAGTCATTTGGAAAACTGGTCGGATTACCGAAATTAAGTCTGAATGGTTACTGCTGTTCTCTAGTTACCCTGGAGAAAACGTCAAAATATACGCAAAACATGTGTTGGGCATTGAGAACAGATTCTTGGTGTTGTTAAATGATTTCATCTTTCAAGCTGAAGATTGAGTGTCTGTCTTGGTCAAACAATTTTTGCGTCTGTAGAACACATGTTGATGGGTTATTCAGACAAACGGTCTTATTAGCTTCAAGAAAAAATGAAAATTGATTCTGTCATCGATCTTCATTGTTGAAACACTTGCCAGATAGGAGAAGTAGCATGATTTTGAAAAATCAATCGAGATAATTTATGGGAATGAAAATGACCTTAATAGGGCTCCAACCCACGACATCTGAATTTGTTCTGTGCATGCAAAGTAGCTTAGGTGCCTCAAGGCCCCAATTGCGCAGCAGTTGGTGCTTACATCTCGCTTACATATAAATTACTAATCTAGAAGTCGTGGGTTCGAGACATATTCGGGTCATTTTTATCCACACAAATCATCTCGATTGACCCCCAATAGACCTCTAAGGGAAGGGCTCGGACTAGGATGGAAGACTGTCAACGAAATCATCAATGATGGGACTAAAACAATGGTCTTTAAGTAACCTTTTAGCCGGAACTCGCAATCCTGTCCATACAGCCAAGGACAGTTTTTTTATCACTGTAACTACTATAACGTTTTTGATGTTTTGAAGAGCAAGGACAGACATAGCTAATAGAAAGTCAACTGCTGAAATCTTTCGAGAGAGAATTCATTAATAAGTTATTTTTGAGTGACTCTCATTGTTTTTGATCGGACGTTTTCTAGATATTTTATATCAGGCGTTGTTCTGAATTTTAGACATATCATTAAAGTTTTATTGCGTGGTCGCAAAGATGCAGTCCCTCGCATGGTCTTGGCCCAGTAGTTAAATTTCCTGAGAAAAGTCCTGATGCAAAAATATGGGAGAGCCTAAAAGTCGAGCCAATACGACTAACTCCATATGTCACCGAAAAGTTTTTGTTTTTCTTAGTAAAATGGTAGATTAAGTCTCTTGATCTAATATTGAATCTTGCTCGTTGTTCTTGTAACTTCTTGAACACTATTTGTATTCTAACAATGAATCACTGCACTGCCACTGGTAAAAAAGGGTTTAATTAAGTAATTGATAGTTTACTTTGTTAATCAGTGTGTTTAATTCATGTCTAATGGAGGGCCCCCTAGAAAATTAGATTTTTGAATGTGCTACCCCCTAAAAGTGGGTAAGATGCTTCATACCGATTGCCAGTTATTGATTGAAACATGACTAGTTTGCCTTATTTCATTATTTCAAAACATCTCTCCAAAGATGATACTTTGGATAATAATATTATTACTTTCGAAATATGTGTCAATTTTGTTTCTGTGAATACCTTTAGATTTGAATATTTACAAAAGCGAAAAGTTTCAGGCAATCATGTAACTAGTACTTCCAACTTTTGGATAGAATTTGCCCCCATTTCGAAAATCTTAAGTAAGGTAGCTGGGAACCAAATATCACAGGATTTTGACAAAATTTTGTTAAGTCTAGATTGTAGTTTTTATGGGGTAAAATTTATCAAGGTTCTTAGTCCACATATTAGTTTTTGTGTATCTTTTCAACTTTTTGCGTATTTTGTAAGTTTCTGATGTCCTGTCGCCAATTTAGGTCCTTAGCAACTGCATAGCGACCAGAAAAGCAAAGACCTAAACCCCTCGTAACTAGTCTTCAACCCCAAAAAAGTATTTTACATTGTCTCCCTGTTGTGGTCTAAAACAAGCAGCCTTGATTCCCTGTGGTTATAATACGCAACTGCGCAAAATTCAGTCTTTCCCGATTCGTAAATCCTTGCAGAAGTTTTCGTTGCCTCAAATTTCCGAAATGGGATCAAAGAAGAATAAAATTTCCAAGTCGAAGTCGAGATTTCGTGGAAATCAGTTTGTCGGTAGAATTGACTCGAAGGAAATCAGTAAAACTAGCTCTTCTGAGTCAGAAACACGTCAAGCGGACAGAGGCCAAAAACGGCCTAGGCAAGAGGAAGACCAGATGACAGAAAGGCAGACGGAGAATGACTCAACCAGCTCAATCCATACCCCACCCTCTCAGAAACGCTTGCTGGTTGAAGATTGTAATAGTTCTTTAGAAGAGGATTACTTTTTGATGATTAACTTTGCCAGGGCATTTTTTAAGGAATTTTGACTACTGGGCCAATACCATACGAGGGCCCGCATCTTCGCGACCAGAGCCCTTGACCCCCCTTGACCCCCCTTGACCCCTAGGCAACAAAAGCTACGAAAATGAATATAACCAGAATAAAAATTCAATAAAACGTTAATAATATGTCTAAAATTTAAAACAACGTCTGATATAGAATGTCAAGAAAACGTCCCATCAAAGACAACCAGAGTCACTCAAAAAGAACTTTTTAATAAATTCTCTCTCTCGATAGATTTCAGCAGTTGGCTCTCTATTACGTCTGTCTTTGGTCTTCAAAAATTCAAAAACTGCAGGTCTCGGATCGAAATATGCAGTCCCTGTGCCATTGAGAGAAACGTGCATGTAACTGTTAATCGACTCTGGCTTTAAAGATGCTCTACTGGATGTCTTTATGTTATTATAGTGGGAGACAGCTCTCTCTGTTGCCATGCTATGTGGTGTCAAGGTAAGGAAGGAAGCAAGGAATTTTCGGAGCATACCACAGCTAGCCTCTGTCATTTTTCTTAGCTTCAATGCGTAGAATGTGCCAGCATCTTCTATCTGGCCATAGACTTGAATTTCGCTTAGGCTTGTCCATGACATGCAGACATCAGAAACAAACTCTTCAACCTTGTCTTCTCCAAACATCTGGCTAACAAGATCTCTGCTGGCATTTATTATCTGGGCTGGTGAACTTGCATCCATTATCTTCTTCAAATTGTTGATCGTTTGATCTTCCTCAATATTCATGCGTTGGTCTAGAAAGTTTATTGCCGATTGAACAATTTCAACCCTGATCGGACCATCTTCTCTTCGGTGTGCAGTGACAAACCTGTGAGCCTGGCTGGTTTTTCTGATATTCCTTTCTGCACTGCATTCTTCACTTGAATTTAAATTTTTCAAGTATTTCTCTTCCTGCCCACCAGGCACTGGCATCTCCTTCATGACGTTCAGGTTGACAATTGCTGCATCCCTGGCAGTTAACACATCCAGTAAAATGAGGTCAGACTTTTGAAATATTTTCTGCAAATTCTTGAAAATTTTGCACAGATCATGCATAACAGTGGTCAACCACACTTGCTGTGTGCCATTACCCCATTTCCTAAGAAATCCTTTCGCAGATGAGCTTTCTTTTCTGTCTGAATTTATGGTTCCATCTGTCATTTTTGTCCAAAGCATTCTTGCTGCTTCCAGGTTATTCAAGATAGCTTTCAGTAGATTCAAAGTATGCTCTGCAAATCGGACCTCAAAATGCTTTGGAAAAGCAAGAAGTTTATCATGTTCTTTGTGCAGCAGCTTTGTGCGACGTGGAGATGAGCGGAAGAATGTCGAAAGGGCAAGAACATCAGCCATCCAGTTATGGAGTTCAGGGACCTCTGACTGAACAGATTCAAGGGCCAAATCTGAGCGATGGCAAACACACCATGCTGTCAAGATGTCCCTGCCAATATGTTGTTTAAGTAATGTCCACAATCCTGCATTTTTGCCTGTGTTTGCTTTTTCTCCATCAGTGGTGACTCCAACAAGCTTCTCTGTCTCCACACCAACACTTTTCAAGCACGAAATAAATGAATCAAGAAGTCCTTCAGCTCCTCCTAAATCACTGCTGGCAATGCCAAGAAAAACGGTCTTGACACTCACTTCATTTGTTGGGACTAACCTTGCTGTTATAAATTTAGAATCCACCTGCTGCTTGTCAGCACTTCCATCAATTTGAACAGAAAAGCACAGACAATCTTTTAATACATCAGCAGTTTTTTTAATCTCTTGCTTAGCAACAATGTCTCTCATTGCTGTATAGGTTACTGGATCTCTATAATGGTATACAGAGCTTGGTTGACTAAAAGGAACAAAGTCTGCATCCCATCCTTCTGTTTCAAAGTTATGCAGTAAAGCATTGCTATGCTCAGTTGCCAAAGACCTTGATGGCCAGCTTCTTGCACTGAGTGTCTCCACTCTACAATCATTGTAAACATCAACAGCCATTCGCAAAAGAAACTCTAATGTCTGGGTTTTGCATTGTTTCATAACTTTGACCCAAGGATGACTGTCTGATGAAAGACTCCATGCTTCTTCAAGGTTTTTCAATCTTAATGCTTCATTGTGAACAGAGGAAAGCAAATGATCAACAAGTGAACGCAGTCTGTCTTTCCCATCAACCCGGACTCCACTGGCAACTGGTATTCGTCCATTAGTGGCATATCTTTTCACTTCAAGCTCATACTTGCTGCAAAGTAAGCAGGTGACAACTGGACGTCGTCTTTGTTGTCCTTTCTGACTTTCCCTACTTAATTCCAGGCAAGATTCAGCTAAAAGCAGCCAATTCAAGTCTAATTTTTTCCCTTTGTACCAACGATCATCTGTGGGGTCGATTTTTGACCAGGCAGTGTCTGGTTTCGAAATCTCAGCGTTATCATCAAGACCTAGGCCTATGTCTGCAGGACTATCATCACTGGCATCATCAATATTAATAATGACATCATTTTTCTCAGTATCTTCATTGCCGTTTTTATCATCTTTCATTGAATCAACCAAACTGTCAGAAGCTTTACTCACCTCCTCTTCAACTGGTACTGCAGTTGATGAGTGTTGATCAATCGTCGATCCGCCATCAATAATAGGACTGGCAGTCTTAGGCCGACTGCTGGTGCTTGATTTTGTAAATCCGAACGAGGAGAGTAGCGATGTTTGGCCACTTGCAGTGGCAGCCTCTTTTAATTCATTCTTCTTTTTTTCCAAACGTTTCTCGTGGCCACTCTTTGATTTTCTTTTCATTTCCTAAGTTGATTTTTAAACTGCAATCTTTTGATCTTTCTTCTTTGATTTTCCTCACAGCTCAGTCTAAAACTACCATAACAACGCAACACAACAACATGAACCAGCAACCATAGCAACATCAATCAACAACCTCGACTGAAAACCCAGAAAGAGGCCATGCAAAGGGCCTTGCTTTCTGTGCTCAATCTAAGTGACACAATATGACTGACTGAAAGACTGTCACTATTTACTGTATATTAAAAAAATATTAATGAAAAGGGCCCAAACTAGTGGGCCAAAGGCCCTAAATTTTGCTTTTTTACTGGGCCGGGAAAAGGGCCCACTGGGCCAATGGCCCAGTAGTTACAGTGTTAAAAAATGCCCTGAACTTTGCTATTTTGGCCAAAGTTATTTCAGATATTGGTAAATGCCAGGAATGTGAGGCTAGCTCATTAGAATTAATAAATGTCAAGGAGGCAAGAATGGGATTTGTAAATAAACTCGTGATTATTTGCTCTAAATGCAAGTGGCAGACGAGCTTTTACACCTCTGCTGAAGTTGCAAGAAAAAATGAGGAAGGAAGTGTAAGCAGAGGAAGGAAGTATTACGAGGCAAATATTCGTTCTGTTATTGCTTTCCGGGAAATCGGTAAGGGACATGCAGGGATGGAAAACTTTGCAAGAGTCATGAACATAAATTGTTTATCATCCAAGGCGTATAAAAAAATGAAAGATGACATATGTGAAGCATATGAGACTGTTGCTGAAAACTCCATGAAAAATGCCGCCAAAGAAGTTCATGATAAATACAAAGAAAAACTGTCATCTGATGAAACGATTACCCTCTGTGATTGCTCCCTTGATGGAACCTGGCAAAAGCGGGGTCACTCATCTCTCAACGGAGTTGTCACTGCCATCGTTGATGGTAAATGTATTGACAAACACGTTATGTCAAAGTTTTATAAAGGATGCAGCAGTTGGGAAAACAAGAAAGGTACCCCATCTTATGAAAATTGGGCTCTTGAGCACAATTGTAGTGCCAATCACAGCAAATCATCTGGAGCAATGGAGAGCTCTGGTGCTGTTGCAATTTATTCCTCATCTGTGGCAAAGCACAACCTTATTTATAAAAATTACATTGGTGATGGGGACACTTCTTCTTATAAAGAAGTTGTGAACTCAAAGCCATATGAAAAATACGACATTGTGCCTAAAAAGCTGGAATGCGTAGGCCATGTCCAAAAGAGGTTGGGCACGCGTCTAAGAGACCTGCGCAAGAAGTATAAGAATAGTAAAACCCCAATTTCTGGTAGAGGGAAACTGACTGATAAAGTCATCAATTCACTGCAGAATTACTTTGGCATGGCAATACGAGAGAACAAGGAGACTGTGCTTCAGATGAAGAGAGCGATTGGCGCTGTGCTTTTTCATTGCACTGACAAAGACGAGACTACACGTCACCTCTACTGTCCAAGAGGAGAAAACTCTTGGTGTAAGTGGCAGAGAGACAGAATCACGGGTAAAAGCACCTACAAAAAAACAATCAACATTCCTATCTGGATACATGATTTGATCAGACCAATTTTCACTAAGCTCAGCTCTGATGAACTATTGGCAAAGTGCCTCCATGGAAAAACGCAGAATGCAAATGAGGCACTCAACAACATCATTTGGCAGAAATGCCCAAAGAATGTCTTTGTCCAAAGAGAGATTCTTGATGCCTCTGTAAACTCAGCTGTCATAGAGTTTAATGAAGGCCCTTGTGGTATACATCAGGTCATATCTTCCTTTGGTATCAGTCCTGGTTGTCTAACGGCAAGGCTGTCCAATAAACGTACCACAGAGAGAATTAGGAACATGAGAAAAAAGATGTCTGATGCTGGGAAAAGAAGGAGAAAGAAGTTAAGAGGCATGAAGTAGGGTTATATGGACAAAGAGAAAGAGATAGAGGGAGGGGAGTCTTATGTTTCTGGAGGATTTTAAATTTATATACGAACTGACTTTTAAAACTTGTTTTTCTCAGTTTCGCTTTTTTCATGAAGTAGTAAAGTTTGATGAAAGGTTGCTCAAAAGTTAAACATCTTACAGCATTGAAATTTGGCACCTTCAATCTCACAACCCTAGTGGTGGGCATCCACCTAAAAAATCTTATTCAACTCAGTTAAGGTTGGCACAATGATTGTTCAAGTTTTGATGAAAACGAGGTTTTATGAAAATTTTGAATTTCCACCTTAATACCATATCTATTTGTACATATATTGTCCTTCCCTTTGGTGCATGCTCTAGATTAGACCTTTTTCTGTCACTTCAGAAAGTTTCATCTAATTACTGTGCATATGTGTGAAGTTATGCTTCTTTAAAAATATGTACGATTTGAAGCAATTTTCTTAATAATGACGTCATAATTATGCTAATCATGAAAATTTTGACAAACATTTTGGTTTTCCACATACTTACTCTTTAATGAAGTTATTTGATACAATCAATTGGTCTCTTGCACACAAAAAAAATATTTGGTCCCCAGCTACGAGTAAGTGCTTTAAGTAACAAAGTTAAATTTATATCCCAAACCCTCAATACTACTACCTCAAATCATTAGATTCGATGAAATGAGGCTTGGCCTTCAATCTTAAAAAAATTCATGAGTTAGAAGTCATCGATCTACCTAAACATGATGTATGAAATATAAAATATGATGGAGGACTGCGGAAGTACCCGGCTACTCAGTCGCAAATTTACGGTAAGTAAATATATTACGACGATAAGCTGTCAATCAAGACTTACCACAGGGAAACAAGAAAGCATGCGTGGCACATAGTGCTACCATTCGTAGGGATTTCTACCTACAGTTTTTCAGTGTACAACCCTAGATGGCCTTCTATAAACACACCATGGCATGCACCATGGCCAGGCGTAGCTGATTTTTGTTGACCTCCCTCAATGGCACGGCAATTGCTTTGCCTTTTGCAGGCCCGTGTGGGTATTTGTCCCCCTAATAATCTTAAAATTCAATTGTTCACAGCGTGGTCCCTAGTCTTCCTATTGTTCTCAAACAATGGTTGCCCCCAAATAATTTTTCCCAAGCAACGGTGCTGCTTTGTCTAGGCTTCGGCTCTGGTTTTGGCTTTATCTTTGGCCTTGGCTTTAGCCGAGACAAGGTTTAGGGTTAGGGTTAGCCCCCAAACCCTAGCCGCAATGCCCGATTCTGACACTAACCCTAGTAAATACCGAAACCCTGACCCTAGCAACATATCAATTCATTCCTTCCCTTAGTAAAGAAACTGTGCACGCTAAAGTGCGACTGCACCCCAATTTGTTTGACTTGTATTAGTGTTTGTAGCTGTTAGCTTCGTCTTCGTGTGATTCTTTGATACAGTTGTAGTAATGGTCATGGCAAGTTGTACCTGTACCCAACCTATGGATGTTTGTAGTTTGGTAAAGGGAGCTCCATGGCAAAGGGAGCTTCAGGAATGTGTCTAACCTAGCAGCCAATGAAAGCACTCAATTGCTATGACGCGGCTTGACGTCAATTACTTAGAATTTTGACCAGGGGGTCGCCATTACTAAAAAAGCCGTTGCGGAGCAGAGTTAGAAAAAAAAGATAATGTCGGAAATTAGAGTGGCGCGCTATTCGCAGTAAATTTTAGTTGTCGAAAAGATCATCGAAAACAGCCAAAGAACATACAAAAAGACACAAGGTAAGTTGAGCATTTTATATTAGATCTTTTGGATTAAAGTTCATCACAAAATCAAAATCAGAAGAATTGCGTCTGGTTTTTAGAAGGGCCTTATTAAGGCGGCCTAATTTAGGCCTAAATCAAGATTTTGCCTCAAACACAAACTACAGGTATTATCGTTGTTCCAATTTGAATGGTTTTGTCATCATATGGTACAACATAGGGGAGAAGTCTGGGTGTCTCATTAGTTGGTGTTACTCTTGAATATTGATTCATGTTGAGTATGTTGTATAGCTTTGCTGAATTGGCTCTGAATATTGGAGAGGTTGTAACCCCTCGGAAGAGGGTTATCCCTCAGTCTGTTTAGTTCTTCTGTCAGTTTTTCAATGATCGTGATGATTCTCCTATACCTCTATTCTCTTCTTGTAGCTTTCAGGGTGAAAGGAATCATTGTGATAGAGTGCATATATAATTCGGTTTAAAATACAAGGTACTCTCCAGAAGACCTTGATCATTGAAATAAATTGTGGTATCAAGAACATTTACATTAGATAATGACCCCTCTGCAGTGAATTTTATGGTGGGAAAGCATCGGTTCAGGAAATGAAAAAATTCATTGACGGCAACATCACCGTGTCTCCAAACTACAAATATATCATCAATAAACATTTCTAAATGAATGGTAATTTATTGTTTGGTGCATGGTTGAATATGTATTTCTCATATTAGTGCATGAATATATTTGCAAAGTTTGGAGCAAATAGGGAACCCATTGTGGTACCATGGATTTGTGGGTAGTATTTGTTATCAAACTCAAAAAAGTTGTCTAAGAACAAAGTTGAAAAATTTGTTTGAGGTATCGAATTGGTAGTAATTGGTCATGATAATACTCCTTAAGTGTATGTTAGTGTAAAAGGATTTGACATCAAGGGGGCAAAGTAGTCTGCTGGATTGGTTTCTTGAGCAAGGGTAAATATTATTTCTAGAAAGTGGTTAATTTAGGATGGTATCTCTTTGACAATGGGCTTAAGAGAAATTTCTAGGTATGGATATAGGGCCCGTGCTGGTGACTGGCAGCCAGAGATGATTGGTGGGCCATGCAAATTTGGTTTGTGAATTTTTGGTAGCATATAAAAAGTAGAAGTACTGTATTGGAAGAAGGAGAGAGGAGCTTATGACAGTCACTATCAATGTCAGTCAAAATCTCTTGTCTCAAGGTGTGTTAACAATTTTTCAATTTGCATTGCCAGCCCAGGAGTGGGATTAGTCTCTATCTGTTCATAGCGGAGTTGATTACCTGATTTGATACAGGCTTCCACTACAAAGGATTGAGTTGGCAAGAGAGAACTATTTTGCCCCCCTTATCAGCAGGTTTGATAAGGAACACTTTAATGTTCTTGAGGGAGGGTAGAGCTGTTTGTCCCTCTTGGCTAAGGTTCTTTAAATACTTCCTTAGGTTCGGCATTGTTGCAAGAATGCCTTTCTTGATTACTGATAAGAAATTCTGTATAGATACTGGATTTTGATTGAGTGGTTGCCAGTTGGATTTCTTACGGAATTTCTCAGGATGATAGTTGGTTGGGTTGATATAAAAGTGATAGTGGAGTAGCATACGTCTTCTGTAGTCAGAATAGGCCTTTGGAATATCTGAAACTGGAAATTTTCTTTATAAAGCTAGGTCCATGATTGTAGATATCAATTTCATGGCCAGATAGCAAAAAATTGTAATTCATTGGTAAACCCATATTGTATATTTTGTCAGCAACAGCCTTTTGTTTGAGGCATTCTTCCATTTTTGCACATCTATCTTCTGTTTTTAAGACAATTCGTCATTTTATTGCAAAGACGTGATCATTTTGTTTCAAAGACACAACATATGTAGAAAGGGAAAACAAACATACATATGTAGAAAGAGAAGTGGAAAGATTATCAGTCATACATAATTTCTTCCTAAATTTATTATTGCTTGTTGCTATGAGCTATGGTGTCAGTAAAATTTTCTAAATTTTGCCACCAAAACCTTGTATTGGTGAGCTGTCTGACACAAGTTATGGGAATTTCGATTTAGGCTTAGCCCTCACAGCTTTTCAATTTTGCCGCTATTTTGAATTGACCTGTGCAATGATTTTAATAGCCTTGTGTATAACAAATCTTAACAAGGAATAAAGCCAAGCACGCTGCAAGCTAATGTCTTGTTAAGAAAAATATGAAAAGTTTCTTAACGTTTTTGGTTCACACAAAATCTCCTACCATAATTTCTAAAGTTTTGAAAGTCTGGCCCTACGGTTTCTAATAAACGGTACATGTTGCTATCAACATTGTCGAGAAATGAAGTGAATATTTGAGTCTTGATTTTGAACTTACAAAGATTTCTTGGCCTGCTTTTTGCACATAGAGGTGCCTGTGAATAATTTCGAAAAGTATTCATGTTATGCTCAGGATGTGAATATAAAACTTTACAAAATTGAATGTTCGTTTTGGGGAGGACGGGAAAGTATCTTGCTTGAAGGTACAGTACATCCTCGATTATCCGAACAGGTTGAACTAAAATTTTTGTTGGGCTGTTCGGATACGCGAAAAATTCGGATAAACGAGGAAGAACATTTTACCTACTAAACTTGCTAAAAGGTTATTATCATCGTCCTGAACAGTCACATGATGCTAAAACTGAATGCAAATTGAAAAGCTTGGCAAAGGGAAAGACCAACAAGAAAACTAAGGCATCAGTTTTTTGTAAATTTCAACAACGATTAGTAATAATAACAATGATAACAACGATTTGTATAAATGACAATATTAATTAACAAAGAAGTTATTGTTTTTGGAAAAATGTTGAATACGACTTTTATATTGGGCAACAGTTTGAGCAGACAACGGATATTTCGATTGTTTTCTCAAGAACTGGTTTGCAAAAAAATTTTTTAATGAAAACTTTTGGCGTTCGGATAATCGAGGTTCGGATAACCGAGGATGTACTGTACTAAGAAATGTAGTAAAGATTAGCCGTTGGGCGCACGACGAACGAGTGTGTGTTTTGATTACCGTGTTGCAATATAGGGAAATAAAGATACTTTATCGTTGTATGAAAGATGTTATACTGCAAACTCTCTCTTCATTATCAATTCCTCATATGTATCCACATATTTCATAACTGTATTAGAATATTTGCTCCTCATTTGCAAAGTGTGGTGAGCTCTGATTGCGTTAAAGGTGGTTCAATCTCCCTCACGTGGAGATTTATTTTAATTTTTTCACAAATAGAGAAAATAATAAAAATTCTAGAGCGTCTAAGTATAATCATTTATTTTATTTAAAGCAGTTCTGAAAGAACAAGTGTGTTATCTTTTATCTAATTGTTACTTCGAAAAGGTGTTTTAGGCTTGCATTTGGGCTGGCAGGAATCCTCAAACTCACAAAATAGGGTGCGTTTCCAGCATTAGGAACAGCTATACCTCAGAAATTCTTTCGGTTTTGAACCCCCGGACCCCCTATTTTTAGCCCTTTTGTGCGGCAGTCAGATCATTCGCTTGGTCTACCCCTGTATCCCATTTGGAGTATGCCATTTGGGTGTTCGAAGATATGGTTGAATAGTAAGGCTAACTGCGAAATTGAAAAAATCTAATGTCAAGAAGTGATTTTGCTGAAAATTGTATGCCAGGACTGGTTTTTTGGTTGTTTTTAGGATCTTGAATCAGGTTGTTTCTTTCTCAATCTTGAATTTTTAAACATATACGGTGTTTCTATTTAGATCTTGAATCTTTGATCTTGAATATTGAATCATGAATCTTGAATAAGCAAGTCGTGCATAGTTGCTGGACGTATCGCATGACTGTAATTGCTGGACATCCAACCCTTAAGTTAACTGGAACTTTTATTTTAATGCAAACAGAAAAGAAAAGGGTAAATCCTTCATCATCAATATGTGGAAAGGCATCATAAATCTGTGGGCATTTAAAGCATCACGTATTGAGAGTAAGTTTAATTTCACGTGCTATTCTGGCTATTCCTCAATATCGTCTCGCTTCAAATTTGCTGTCAAGAACTGAATTTGAAAAGTTATGAAATTGCTTTATCGTCTTTGCTGCCGAGGACTAATTTATGTGTCAAGCACTAGCGTATGAAAAATACCTCTAATCAGATTTTCTGACAGGTTTGAACCTATCTAAATCTTAGTGTCAAATAATAAGTATGAGAACTTTGCTCTGCAACCTGTAACTTTCCTCGTCAATCCTACTACGGCAAGGTGGAAATTGTATTCAACTGTTTCTTGTGTAAGGAATCCTTATCACCAGTCATTGTATCCTTCCTTCAAAGGAGAAAGAGTTTTTCTCTAGTATAAAGTTACCTTTTACAGGAAGTATATTTATCAGAGTTTAGTCAAGGAAAAGGTATGATTATCTGTATTAGCGACAATTCTTCTAATAGCCTCGAAAACAGAAATGTAGTTGTAATTATTTGAAAAAGACGACAAGAAAATCAAACTTGAAACTGAAGTGTACTCTGACAATTTTGAGTTTGATAATTTAGGGTCTTTTTTGAAAAAACTAGTTTTGCATAATACTTGCATGAGACTCATTTAAGCCAACTGTGCTATGACTGGAATGCCAGGACCAGCCCCCCTCCTGCTAGAAATTCAGTCATAAACCTCCTGTGGTCCTTCCCTTTCACGCTTCTTCTGTAAAAGCTTTTTCTAAATCACCCCTTAACTAAAAAACATCGCCCACCAAAATTGTCCAATATAATAGCCATTGCTTCCATTGCCAAGTAAATGAAGATATTTGCAAACGTAACTAAAAAGTGCTTTAAACGAAATAGAAATGATTAGTCACGATACTAAAGTTCTAAAACTAAAGAAGCTGTCTATGTATCAGCAAAAGTCTTGGTGCGGTTCTCCGTGTAGTCATCTATTTCCCATACCTACTTCTCCAGCGTCTTCTGGTGAAGCGTCTTCTGTAGGTGAATCTTCTGACGGAGCGTCTTCTGATGAAGCGTCTTCTGTACGAACGTCTTCTGTAGGTGAATCTTCTGACGGAGCGTCTTCTGATGAAGCGTCTTCTGTACGAACGTCTTCTGTAGGTGAATCTTCTAACGGAGCGTCTTCTGATGAAGCGTCTTCTGTACGAACGTCTTCTGTAGGTGAATCTTCTGACGGAGCGTCTTCTGATGAAGCGTCTTCTGTACGAACGTCTTCTGTAGGTGAATCTTCTGACGGAGCGTCTTCTGATGAAGCGTCTTCTGTACGAACGTCTTCTGTAGGTGAATCTTCTGACGGAGCGTCTTCTGATGAAGCGTCTTCTGTACGAACGTCTTCTGTAGGTGAATCTTCTGACGGAGCGTCTGCCTCTGCGTCCTCTGCCCCGAGGTGCTGGATCTGCTTTCACATCATTGCCATTTTCATCTGGAATGTAACAATTTCTAACTTAGAATGAAGGAAAGGTGTTCAAAGGGAAAGGGTGAGATGAAAGGGGTCATTTTCATTTTCATCAAATCAAATGTAGGCACATACCGTAATTAATCAACTTGAATAAAAGGCGCAGTGAGATGAGCGCTTCAACTTTCGCATATAATGCTTGATATGAAATAAAGTCGAATAGGTACTGCATTGCTTATACAATTTATGCATTGCTTATACAATTTAGTGCACATTAAACAGTAACAGCAAGGAATATAAACAAAGGTAGAGGGTAGAAATTTTCCAAAAAACTAAACCAAACGGACGGAATAAGCATCCTTTACCACATACAGAGGTAACATCTATCCCGGTGATCAAGTTAAGACGGACTATGGACGGCTCGCATTTCCTTTATGAAACTTGGCCAGTTAACAATGCAAGTTTTAGGTTTCCTTGTGTTTTCTATTGTTTTATATGGTTTTCTCTGTTTTTTTTATGGTTTAAGGTAGAGTTGATGAATTTAAGAATCCTATCAAGACTTGTTTACCCTCTTGTTCTGATAAAGCATTCTGTTCCTCATCGTTTGGTTCTTCAGAGTCGTTTTCTTCGAAATCCTCTGCTTCTTCTGGTCCTTTGATGTCAATTGCTTCCTCAACATCTTTTTCTGCCTCCAACTCAGATGCTAAAAAACCAGACAATTCAGAATTTACTTCGAGTGTGCAGAAGAGTCACCAGTTATTAGTTGCAAGTTTATTTGTGCTCATGCTTGAAGTTCTCTTGTGCCTGGTAAAGGCCGAAACTACGAGTGGCCTTACCTAGATAATATCAACCTAGATAATACGATTGGTCTTAAATCTGTCCTTTAACCGACTTTCTTCTTTGCCAATGCAATTATTCTCAAACATACACGCCTACCAACGAATGCTGATAGCATATACTTACCATGGAGGCAAAGTGCTAGCCCAAGAATCACAGAGAGCAGCAGCACAACTTTCATCTTCGCCAGACTCGTTCGCCAAGAGCAAGCACAAAGTCCACTGAATCTTGGTTAGAAAGAGACCATTCAGGGACGAAAGTCAACCTGAACTGATGTTCTTTTATTTGCAGTCCTCCTTTTAAAAGGTTAGATCCAACTTGTTGTGGCAGCAAAACAATGACCATTGTCTGAATGCTTTCTAAAGAAAATTTGCTTTGATGTGAGTAAGACAAATATCAATCACCTTTCCCGACGAAGGGGTATTGAAATCCATGTTGACCTTAGTTTGTTCAGCAATGTCGAAATCCATTATCATCTTATACTTACATTTCGGTAGCATTGTTTTCTTAAACTTGTTTTTCACCAAATCCCCTTACTCTTCTCTAAAAGGTCTCAGGATATTTCTACAAGGAAGAGCTTTATGTTGGCTTACTTTTCTTTGATTCAATCATGTTACTTAGGTTTTTCTATAACGAACATTTTAAGAGAACTCGGGCAATAGTTTCATTATCGTATGAGGAGATGGTTTAGTTCCTAAAGTAAAAAGGCGATGGAGTCCATTCAAATATTTGAGCTCAAAATATTTCTTTTCAGAATTTCCACCATTTTGGAGGAATATCAATATACCATAAGGGATCGCTGTAAGACATCCATGAACCGATTTCAATTTTCTATTAAATGAATTTATGATAAAGGGGTTTTAAAGGAGTTAGGGTAATACTAATAGCTTTCCTGTTACTTAAGAAGGATATCAAGCAAATTCGAGGGGCTCGACTGAAGGTTCATCTTGAAAAATGTTCTTTCAAGCAGGTTCCAACTGAACACAAAAAAGAGAATTTATCACAATCGGTGAATTCAACTTCGATGATTTTACTGTTGGTGGTTAGCATATTAGAAAGGGCAGTGTTTCCCGTTACAAAGGGTTCTATTGCACAATATATACCACCACAGATAAGATTGGGGCGAATGGAAAAACATCCCACAACAATTTGATATTTGTTTCTTTTGGAATTGAATATTTTCTTAAGGTAATAGAAATAAGAGAAACATAATAGTATGATAGAATTCATTGGCTTTGGATTTGTCGTCTGACTTCAAGTCACGTTGCCATAGCATACGTCTGATATTCTAAGAATGAAAGGACCATGATCCGATCTCAAAGTAGTCCTGAACTGAAATACTATTTCTTGTATAGCCTAGCTTGGTTTCTTTCTGCTTTGATAGAGAATTTGTTTGCACGCATATTTCATTCAGAGTTTCTTCTCCGGCTTGATTAAAAAATCCTAAATTCATTAGCTACAAGGAAAATATAGTTCTCAAATTCCTTAGCAATCCTTGATTACGAAGGATTCCATGTGTTTACTAAAAGAGGTAGCGTCCTAAATTCATACCTACTGTTTATCACCTACAGAACTCAAAGCAAACTCCCCACGTTACTAAATACCAAACGTTACTCAAGATGCTTTCCCATTGTAATGATCAGCCCCCACCTTATTAAAACGTGGTTACACACTATACAGAACATCCTCATTTTAGTTAAATATGGTTGCAAACAGCACTGAACATCCTCAGGTTTGTCAAATATGGTTGCACACTGTACTGAACATCCTCACATTAGACAAATATGGTTGCACACTGTACTAAACATCCTCACATTAGTAAAAGATGGTTGCAGACTGTACTAAACATCTCGAAGTTAGTCAATGGTGGTTGCACACTGTATTGAACGTCTCCAAATTAGTCAAAGATGGTTGCACACTGTACTGAACGTCCTCATATTGGTCAAATATGGTTGCACACTGTACTCAACATCCTCACATTAGTCAAATATGGTTGCACACTGTACTAAACATCCTCACATTAGTCAAAGATGGTTGCACACTGTACTAAACATCCCAAAGTTTGTCAAAGATGGTTGCCAGTGTACTAAACATCCCCAAGTTAGTCAAAGATGGTGGCACACTGTACTAAACATCCTCAGGTTGGTCAAATATGGTTGCACACTGTACTGAACATCCTCAGGTAAGTCAACAATGGTTTCAAACTGTACTGAACGTCCTCAGGTTAGTCAAATATGGTTGCACACTGTGCTGAACATCCTCGCATTAGTCAAATATGGTTGCACACTGTACTAAACATCCTCACTTTAGTCAAAGATGGTTGCACACTGTACTAAACATCCCCAAGTTAGTCAAAGATGGTTGCACACTGTACTAAACATACTCAGGTTGGTCAAATATGGTTGCACACTGTACTGAACATCCTCAGGTTAGTCAACAATGGTTTCACAATGTACTGAACATCCTCAGGTTTGTCATAGATGGTTGCACACTGTGCTGAACATCCTCACATTAGTCAAATATGGTTTCACACTGTACTAAACATCCTCACTTTAGTCAAAGATGGTTACACTGTACTGAACATCCCCAAGTTTGTCAAAGATGGTTGCACACTGTACTAAACATCCCCAAGTTAGTCAAAGATGGTTGCACACTGTACTAAACATCCCCAAGTTAGTCAAAGATGGTTGCACACTGTACTAAACATACTCAGGTTGGTCAAATATGGTTGCACACTGTACTGATGAACATCCTCAGGTAAGTCAACAATGGTTTCAAACTGTACTGAACGTCCTCAGGTTAGTCAAATATGGTTGCACACTGTGCTGAACATCCTCGCATTAGATAAATATGGTTGCACACTGTACTAAACATACTCAGGTTGGTCAAATATGGTTGCACACTGTACTGATGAACATCCTCAGGTAAGTCAACAATGGTTTCAAACTGTACTGAACGTCCTCAGGTTAGTCAAATATGGTTGCACACTGTGCTGAACATCCTCGCATTAGATAAATATGGTTGCACACTGTACTAAACATCCTCACTTTAGTCAAAGATGGTTGCACACTGTACTAAACATTCCCAAGTTTGTCAAAGATGGTTGCACACTGTACTAAACATCCCCAAGTTAGTCAAAGATGGTTGCACACTGTACTAAACATACTCAGGTTGGTCAAATATGGTTGCACACAGTACTGAACATCCTCACATTAGTAAAATATGGTTGCACACTGTACCAAACATCCTCACAGAAGTCAAGGATGGTTGCACACTGTACTAAACATCCTCTGGTTGGTTAAATATGGTTGCACACTGTACTGAACATCCTCAGGTTAGTCAACAATGGTTTCACAATGTACTGAACGTCCTCAGGTTGGTCAAATATGGTTGCACACTGTACTGAACATCCTCACATTAGTCAAATATGGTTGCACACTGTACTAAACATCCTCACATTAGTAAAAGATGGTTGCACACTGTACTAAACATCCCCAAGCTAGTCAAAGATTGTTGCACAATGCACTAAACATCCCCAAGGTAGTCAAAGATGGTTGCACACTGTACTAAACATCCTCAGGTTGGTCAAATATGGTTGCACACTGTACTGAACGTCCTCACATTAGATAAATATGGTTGCACACTGTACTGAACATCCTCAAATTAGTCAAAGATGGTTGCACACTGTACTGAACATCATCACATTAGTCAAATATGGTTGCACACTGTACTGAACATCCTCTGGTTGGTCAAGTATGGTTGCACACTGTACTGAACAAACTCAGGTTAGTCAAATATGGTTGCACACTGTACTAAATATCCTCACATTAGTAAAAGATGGTTGCACACTGTACTAAACATCCCCAAGCTAGTCAAAGATGGTTGCACACTGTACTAAACATCCTCGGGTTGGTCAAATATGGTTGCACACTGTACTGAACGTCCTCAGGTTAGTCAACAATGGTTTCACAATGTACGGAACGTCCTCAGGTTGGTCAAATATGGTTGCACACTGTACTAAACATCCTCACATTAGTAAAAGATGGTTGCACACTGTACTAAATATCCCCAAGCTAGTCAAAGATGGTTGCACAATGTACTAAACATCCCCAAGTTAGTCAAAGATGGTTGCACACTGTACGAAACATCATCACATTAGTCAAATATGGTTGCACACTGTACTGAACATCATCACATTAGTCAAATATGGTTGCACACTGTACTGGACATCATCACATTAGTCAAATATGGTTGCACACTGTACTGAACATCCTCCCATTAGTCAAGGATGGTTGCACACTGTACTGAACATCCTCAAATTAGTCAAAGATGGTTGCACACTGTACTGAACATCATCACATTTGTCATAGATGGTTGCACACTGTACTGAACATCATCACATTAGTCAAATATAGTTGCACACTGTACTGAACATCATCACATTAGTCAAATATGGTTGCACACTGTACTGAACATCATCACATTAGTCAAATATGGTTGCACACTGTACTGGACATCATCACATTAGTCAAATATGGTTGCACACTGTACTGAACATCCTCACATTAGTCAAGGATGGTTGCACACTGTACTGAACATCCTTAGGTTTGTCAACAATGGTTGCACACTGCACTAAATATCTCCAAGTTAGTCAAAGATTGCAGCACACTGCACTAAGCATCCCCAAGTTAGTCAAAGATGGTTGCACACTGTACTAAACATCCCCATGTTAGTCAAAGATGGTTGCACACTGTACTGAACATCCTCAGGTTAGTCAAAGATTGCTGCACACCTTACTGAACATCCTCAGGCTGGTCAAATATGGTTGCTCACTGTACTGAACGTCCTCAGGTCGGTCAAAAATGTTTCTCGACATGCTCTTGATTATCGCTTGCGAAACTCAAATGCCTTCTGCAAATGCACTTAGAATTCCTAAAACGTACTACATATCCTCCATTGAAAACCAAGATACCCCTCTTGATACTGAATTGCCCCCTAAACTGAAAGATGGCTCCCTGGATAAACTGAATAAATTCCAGTACTTCAAGATATTAATTTCTTCCATAATCTGAACTACGTAACAGCTCTGTTGCCCTTACGGAAAGCACGTACAGGGTTATTTTATTATCTTGTGGCTGGTAGCTAAGGAATATTAAGTATTGAGCCCGACAAGAAATCCTAACTGAAAATGCGTCTAAATTATCTATTAAAGCAGACTTGAAGCAGGCTACCCCATGCCAAAATTAGTATTTCAGTTCAGGACTATTTTGAAATCGGATCATGGTCCTTTCATTCTTAGAATATCAAATGTATGCTACGGCAACGTGACTTGGAGTCAGACAACAAACCTAAATCTAAAAAAGTCTATAATACTATTATTTTCTTCTTATTTTTTTACCTTAAGAAAATATTTACTTTCAAAAGAAATAAATATCAACTACTTGTAGGCTGTTTTCCCATTCGCCCCAATTATATCTGCAGTTGTCAACATTGTTTCATACAACCCTTTGTAATGGAAAACACTGCCTTGTGTGATATGTTTACAACCAAAAGTAAAATCTTCGTAGTTGAATCCACCGATCGTGGGAAAGTCTCCTTTCGGAGTTCAGTTTGAACCCACTTGAAAACAATATTTCGAGGCAGCCTGTGTTTCTTAAATGTTGATACGTGATAAGCGTTCTAAATTTAATGATATTTGAAGTTGAAGAGGGCCATATATTTTAGTTGTAAGGAAATATAATTGATACCACTTGCCATAAGAGACTGGACTTCAGTCAATACCCTCGAGGTTTCATATTTTTTTTCTTAACCCTATTACGACCGGGGTATTTCTTTACAGTACTGATATTTTTCCTTCAAAGTACTGAACACCCTCTAATGCACTGCTCATATCTCCTACAGTATTGATGATATCTACACTGGATATCCATCAGAGTTCTATCAGATTTGAGATTTCCTTTGAGTCTTCTACTTGAAATATCTGTTACAGTACTACCCAGGGGCCTCCCAGGGTGATCCTCCTTAATGACAAAAGTTTCACTATAACCGCTGTTTGACCATGTATGGAGACATCCAAACTCTGAGTATGAAACCAAGAGACGACATCCTATTTTACAAATTAGGGGTCCATTTCACCACTTATTTATTGACCATTTATCATAATGCCAGAAGTTTAAGGGACCTCAAATATACAGTCTAATATTCTTGGAGATACCGAACACTACTATTTAAAACACATCTTTGGTGATGGGATGGACTACTTATGAATTGCACAAAACTCCACGAGTTTCAAGTTCCTCTCCTCGGGTTTCCACACAAAAAGTATAAAATTTAGTTCATGTTGTAATTCACAGATTCTAAAATATTGTGAAACAAAATATCAAGACTCCGAATGTAGTGATGAAGTGCATAAAGGACACAGGGACCCAAGGGACGGGGGGTTTAATGGGACACGCTTCGCAATGCAGTCTTGATATTAGATTTTTTACGTTTGTTATGATTGGAGCGTGTAAGTGGTTACTTGTCTAAACTCACAATGTTTATTACGACTATTGGTATTAGACCCAAAACCTTTCTACTTTAGGGAGTGTACCTTCCCCTCAGACAACATTATATCTATTCTCTGAGTTCTCTTAAAATGTCTGTTATATGAAATAACAAAAAGCATGCTGAAATTTCAAAATTATTGGTGATGAATCAAAGAGAAGAAAACCAAACGTAAGCCCTACAAAATATATTTTTAAAATAATCTACAAAGCCTGTGTTTCGGATTCTCGTAAGAGAGGGCTCAATGTATTAATGCATTATATTTTGAGAAGAAAAGAGTCAAGGAACGCTCAGCAGCTCGACAAGCCTGTTACGTCGACTAAACAGGTTTATCGAGATGGTTAGTGTTCCTTGACTCTTTTCTTCTCAATTTATATAAAATAATCTAAGGCAGAATGAACGCGTTAAAAAGTAGACATGTTCTTCTGTAACTCCGAGTTTCGTGCTCACGCACTCATCAGACAGACTATACCAATGAAAAATTCCTAATTACAGCAGTACTTATTTACAAGAGGTGATAAAATTAAGATAAAAGATACTATTTTTACAGCTTGGTTAATTACTTGTTTAGCGTCCCATTACTTAGGAAAACATGGAGTCCATAATTAGCAAACACAGCAAGAAATTAACGAACGAGAGCCCCACCACCATCCCCGACAACACATGCAACTGCCGTAAAAAACAAGAATGCCCGCTGAACAACAACTGCCTAACTACTAGTGTAATCTACAACGCCCACGTAACGACCAACGAAGACACGACAGGGAAAGACTACATCGGACTGACAGAAGGAACCTTCAAGAAACGCTTTACGCAACACAAACAATCATTTCGGAATCAAAAATACGCCAACAGCACAGAACTTCCTAAATACATATGGGAACTAAAAGACAAGAACAAAGACTACGACATACAATGGACCATCATCACCTCTGCCAAAGCCTACAACAACATTTCAAAACGGTGTGACTTATGTTTGACTGAGAAACTACACATTATGAAAGGGAACAATGACTCATTACTGAACAAAAGATCTGAGCTGATATCCAAATGCGGACATGAAAACAAGTTTTATCTAATGAACAATAGGATGCTTAGTAATTAAATAACAATAGGACGCTAAGTAATGGGACGCTAAACAAGTAATTAACCAAGCTGTAAAAATAGTATCTTTTATCTTAATTTCATCACCTCTAGTAAATAAGTACTGCTGTAATTAGGAATTTTTCATTGGTATAGTCTGTCTGATGAGTGCGTGAGCACGAAACTCGGAGTTACAGAAGAACATGTCTACTTTTTAACGCGTTCATTCTGCCTTATAACTGCTCTATACTAATGTATATTGAGCACTTTAGCCAGGATAGGCACTCTCTTCTCGTGCTAGATATAAAATAATCTATATGTACGTTCAAGAAAGATTATTATTTGTCTGTCTCTAAACTCTGGCAGAGCTGAATTCAAGATCTAAGCGAGCAAAATAGTCACTATCACAATAGCATCGAACCCCATCTCCGGACCTTTCTACACTTCAGGAAGAAGCAATGATAAACCAAGTGCAATAAGCACCGTGTAGCATTGGTGGATCGTGTAATAAGGTACCGTGCAAAAATATTTCGACCATCACTCAAATCCGGAGAGTGGGGCATGTCGAAACAAAACATTTATAAAATAATATATTTCAGCACCTGTTTGTATGTTACAAATAGCTAAATGATTAATCAATACCTATGTCCTTAAACACAATTTTAAACATACAAGTTTGGACAGCATTCTTTCGAGTTCCCTGTTTAATAATGCTTTACATAGTCAACCCGAAAGTTGCAATTTACCCCATAGCAGGGGTAAGTTGAGACATACTGTAAACTTACAAGCAACACTGTAACTACTCTGGCAACTTCGCATATCATACTTTATAACAAAAAATAGTTCAATTAAAGGCGATGTAACAAATAAACTCAATATTCTTAAATGCAATACATTTGAAAAACAAGTCATCAAGTGTAAGAAATTTTGAAGAAAATTCTTAGGCAAAGACAACAAAACAAGGCAAAGAACAGTTAAAAGTTACCAAAGAAAAGTTAGCTTCAGTATAAATTAGTCGCACAGTTATTCTTGCTTGTAGGCAGATGTAGCTAGTTTCAGATGTTTCCATGGATGAAGGCCTTTAATCATCAGGCAGAGGGCGATCTGTGACATCAGATGGCAAATGTTCATCATCAGTGAATATGTTTCTATCCAGAGAATAAATGCCACTTGCTCTAAATCCAGACTGTATGTTTGTTGGGGTTACAACTCATGGAAACGATTTCCCTATTAGCCCTGCAATTTCATAAATTGTCATGCTTTTCCCTTTATTTTCCTTCATCCATGCATCTGCAGCTACATTGTAGAGAGTTTTGAGTGCACCGTTCGGTCAAGAGGCTGCATTTTGTGCAAGCAATGTAGAGGGAAAGATAAAAGTACTATCCCATATTCTCGAGCAAAATCAATGGCTTCTATACTGACATAGCTCCTGTGGTTAACTAGGATCAAGAGCACTCTATTTTCTGGTATACAGTTTACATGTGACACGAAATGCCTCAAGAAAAAAAAGAAGTTGCTGGCTGTCATCCGACCAGATGGGTGCACAACACCAATTGATGCAGGTGGTGAACCATGAAGAAAGTGATCTTTGAAGTTGACTCTAGGGAACACAAAGAGTGGGGGGACACTGTTGCCTATAGCAATGATTGCACAACAGACAGTGGCTATAAATGGCCTCGTTCTGCCGATAAAATACTACCAACCTGCTTTGCAGCTGCTGCAGCAATAACCCTGCTTGGCTTCTGAACTGTTGTACATCCAGTTTCATCTAAATTCTAAATTTTGTCTGGTGTAAATATTATACTTTTCAAGACCTTTTTCATTGTTATTGAAAAATTCTGCCACATTGTGGCGGTTGAAACTTGTCGCTCTTCCAAGGGAAGTAGCCTCAGGTTTTCTAAGTGAAAGGACTGGATAATGAATCTATGATAAAGGGGTTTTAAAGGAGTTAGGGTAATACTAATAGCTTTCCTGTTACTTAAGAAGGATATCAAGCAAATTCGAGGGGCTCGACTGAAGGTTCATCTTGAAAAATGTTCTTTCAAGCAGGTTCCAACTGAACACAAAAAAGAGAATTTATCACGATCGGTGATTTCAACTTCGATAATTTTACTGTTGGTGGTTAGCATATTAGAAAGGGCAGTGTTTCCCGTTACAAAGGGTTCTATTGCACAATATATACCACCACAGATAAGATTGGGGCGAATGGAAAAACATCCCACAACAATTTGATATTTGTTTCTTTTGGAATTGAATATTTTCTTAAGGTAATAGAAATAAGAGAAACATAATAGTATGATAGAATTCATTGGCTTTGGATTTGTCGTCTGACTTCAAGTCACGTTGCCATAGCATACGTCTGATATTCTAAGAATGAAAGGACCATGATCCGATCTCAAAGTAGTCCTGAACTGAAATACTATTTCTTGTATAGCCTAGCTTGGTTTCTTTCTGCTTTGATAGAGAATTTGTTTGCACGCATATTTCATTCAGAGTTTCTTCTCCGGCTTGATACTAAAAAATCCTAAATTCATTAGCTACAAGGAAAATATAGTTCTCAAATTCCTTAGCAATCCTTGATTACGAAGGATTCCATGTGTTTACTAAAAGAGGTAGCTTCCTAAATTCATACCTACTGTTTATCACCTACAGAACTCAAAGCAAACTCCCCACGTTACTAAATACCAAACGTTACTCAAGATGCTTTCCCATTGTAATGATCAGCCCCCACCTTATTAAAACGTGGTTACACACTATACAGAACATCCTCATTTTAGTTAAATGTGGTTGCAAACAGCACTGAACATCCTCAGGTTTGTCAAATATGGTTGCACACTGTACTGCACATCCTCACATTAGACAAATATGGTTGCACACTGTACTAAACATCCTCACATTAGTAAAAGATGGTTGCAGACTGTACTAAACATCTCGAAGTTAGTCAATGGTGGTTGCACACTGTATTGAACGTCTCCAAATTAGTCAAAGATGGTTGCACACTGTACTGAACGTCCTCATATTGGTCAAATATGGTTGCACACTGTACTGAACATCCTCACATTAGTCAAATATGGTTGCACACTGTACTAAACATCCTCACATTAGTCAAAGATGGTTGCACACTGTACTAAACATCCTCACATTAGTCAAAGATGGTTGCACACTGTACTAAACATCCCCAAATTTGTCAAAGACGGTTGCACACTGTACTAAACATCCCCAAGTTAGTCAAATATGGTTGCACACAGTACTGAACATCCTCACATTAGTCAAATATGGTTGCACACTGTACTAAACATCCTCACAGAAGTCAAGGATGGTTGCACACTGTACTAAACATCCTCTGGTTGGTCAAATATGGTTGCACACAGTACTGAACATCCTCAGGTAAGTCAAAAATGGTTTCACACTGTACTGCACGTCCTCAGGTTGGTCAAATATGGTTGCACACAGTACTGAACATCCTCACATTAGTCAAATATGGTTGCACACTGTACTAAACATCCTCACAGAAGTCAAGGATGGTTGCACACTGTACTAAACATCCTCTGGTTGGTCAAATATGGTTGCACACTGTACTGAACATCCTCAGGTTAGTCAACAATGGTTTCACAATGTACTGAACGTCCTCAGGTTGGTCAAATATGGTTGCACACTGTACTGAACATCCTCACATTAGTCAAATATGGTTGCACACTGTACTAAACATCCTCACATTAGTAAAAGATGGTTGCACAATGTACTAAACATCCCCAAGCTAGTCAAAGATGGTTGCACAATGTACTAAACATCCCCAAGTTAGTCAAAGATGGTTGCACACTGTACTAAACATCCTCGGGTTAGTCAAATATGGTTGCACACTGTACTGAACGTCCTGAGGTTAGTCAACAATGGTTTCACAATGTACTGAACGTCCTCAAGTTGGTCAAATATTGTTGCACACTGTACTGAACATCCTCACATTAGTCAAATATGGTTGCACACTGTACTAAACATCCTCACATTAGTAAAAATGGTTGCACACTGTACTAAACATCCCCAAGCTAGTCAAAGATGGTTGCACACTGTACTAAACATCCTCACATTAGTCAAAGATGATTGCACACTGTACTGAACATCCTCAGATTAGTCAAATATGGTTGCACACTGTAGTGAACATCCTCAGATTAGTCAAAGATAGTTGCACACTGTACTGAACATCATCACATTAGTCAAAGATAGTTGCACACTGTAGTGAACATCCTCAGGTTGGTCAAATATGGTTGCACAGTGTACTCAACATCCTCACATTAGTCAAATATGGTTGCACACTGTACTAAACAACCTCACATAAGTAAAAGATGGTTGCACACTGTACTAAACATCCCTAAGTTATTCAAAGTTGGTTGCACACTGTACTAAACATCCTCTGGTTGGTCAAATATGGTCTCACACTGTACTGAACGTCCTCAGGTTAGTCAACAATGGTTGCAAACTGCACTAAACATCCTCACATTAGTCAAAGATGGTTGCACACTGTACTGAACATTCTCACATTAGTCAAATATGGTTGCACACTGTACTGAACATCCTCACATTAGTCAAATATGGTTGCACACTGTACTAAACATCCTCACATTAGTCTAATATGGTTGGACTCTGTACTGAGCATCATCACATTAGTCAAAGATGGTTGCACACTGTACTAAACATCCTCACATTAGTCAAAGATGGTTGCACACTGTACTGAACATCCTCACATTAGTCAAAGATGGTTGCACACTGTACTGAACATCCTCACATTAGTCAAAGATGGTTGCACACTGTACTAAACATCCTCACATTAGTCAAAGATGGTTGCACACTGTACTGAACATCCTCACATTAGTCAAAGATGGTTGCACACTGTACTGAACATCCTCACATTAGTCAAAGATGGTTGCACACTGTACTGAACATCCTCACATTAGTCAAAGATGGTTGCACACTGTACTGAACATCATCACATTAGTCAAATATGGTTGCACACTGTACTGAACATCCTCACATTAGTCAAGGATGGTTGCACACTGTACTGAACATCCTCAAATTAGTCAAAGATGGTTGCACACTGTACTGAACATCATCACATTTGTCATAGATGGTTGCACACTGTACTGAACATCATCACATTAGTCAAATATGGTTGCACACTGTACTGAACATCCTCACATTAGTCAAAGATGGTTGCACACTGTACTGAACATCCTCAGGTTGGTCAAATATGGTTGCACACTGTACCAAACATCCTCACATTAGTCAGATATGGTTGGACTCTGTACTGAGCATCCTCAGATTAGTCAAAGATGGTTGCACTTTGTACTGAACGTCCTCAGGTTAGTCAAAGATGGTTGCACACTGTACTGAACGTCCTCAGGTTAGCCAATATGGTTGCACACTGTACTGAACATCCTTAGGTTTGTCAACAATGGTTGCACACTGCACTAAACATCTCCAAGTTAGTCAAAGATTGCTGCACACTGCACTAAGCATCCACAAGTTAGTCAAAGATGGTTGCACACTGTACTAAACATCCCCAAGTTAGACAAAGATCGTTGCACACTGTACTAAACATCCTCAGGTTAGTCAATAATGGTTGCACACTGCACTAAACATCTCCAAGTTAGTCAAAGATGGTTGCACACTGCACTAAGCATCCCCAAGTTAGTCAAAGATGGTTGCACACTGTACTAAACATCCTCAGGTTAGTCAAAGATTGCTGCACACCGTACTGAACATCCTCAGGCTGGTCAAATATGGTTGCTCACTGCACTAAGCATCCCCAAGTTAGTCAAAGATTGCTGCACACTGCACTAAGCATCCCCAAGTTAGTCAAAGATGGTTGCACACTGTACTAAACATCCCCATGTTAGTCAAAGATGGTTGCACACTGTACTGAACATCCTCAGGCTGGTCAAATATGGTTGCTCACTGCACTGAACGTCCTCAGGTTAGTCAAAGATTGCTGCACACCGTACTGAACATCCTCAGGCTGGTCAAATATGGTTGCTCACTGTACTAAACATCTCCAAGTTAGTCAAAGATGGTTGCACACTGCACTAAGCATCCCCAAGTTAGTCAAAGATGGTTGCACACTGTACTAAACATCCTCAGGTTAGTCAAAGATTGCTGCACACCGTACTGAACATCCTCAGGCTGGTCAAATATGGTTGCTCACTGCACTAAGCATCCCCAAGTTAGTCAAAGATGGTTGCACACTGCACTAAGCATCCCCAAGTTAGTCAAAGATGGTTGCACACTGTACTAAACATCCTCAGGTTAGTCAAAGATTGCTGCACACCGTACTGAACATCCTCAGGCTGGTCAAATATGGTTGCTCACTGCACTAAGCATCCCCAAGTTAGTCAAAGATTGCTGCACACTGCACTAAGCATCCCCAAGTTAGTCAAAGATGGTTGCACACTGTACTAAACATCCTCAGGTTAGTCAAAGATTGCTGCACACCGTACTGAACATCCTCAGGCTGGTCAAATATGGTTGCTCACTGTACTGTACGTCCTCAGGTCGGTCAAAAATGTTTCTCGACATGCTCTTGTTTATCGCTTGCGAAACTCAAATGCCTTCTGCAAATGCACTTAGAATTCCTAAAACGTACTACATATCCTCCATTGAAAACCAAGATACCCCTCTTGATACTGAATTGCCCCCTAAACTGAAAGATGGCTCCCTGGATAAACTGAATAAATTCCAGTACTTCAAGATATTAATTTCTTCCATAATCTGAACTACGTAACAGCTCTGTTGCCCTTACGGAAAGCACGTACAGGGTTATTTTATTATCTTGTGGCTGGTAGCTAAGGAATATTAAGTATTGAGCCCGACAAGAAATCCTAACTGAAAATGCGTCTAAATTATCTATTAAAGCAGACTTGAAGCAGGCTACCCCATGCCAAAATTAGTATTTCAGTTCAGGACTATTTTGAAATCGGATCATGGTCCTTTCATTCTTAGAATATCAAATGTATGCTACGGCAACGTGACTTGGAGTCAGACAACAAACCTAAATCTAAAAAAGTCTATAATACTATTATTTTCTTCTTATTTTTTCACCTTAAGAAAATATTTACTTTCAAAAGAAATAAATATCAACTACTTGTAGGCTGTTTTCCCATTCGCCCCAATTATATCTGCAGTTGTTAATATTGTTTCATACAACCCTTTGTAATGGAAAACACTGCCTTGTGTGATATGTTGACAACCAAAAGTAAAATCTTCGTAGTTGAATCCACCGATCGTGGGAAAGTCTCCTTTCGGAGTTCAGTTTGAACCCACTTGAAAACAATATTTCGAGGCAGCCTGTGTTTCTTAAATGTTGATACGTGATAAGCGTTCTAAATTTAATGATATTTGAAGTTGAAGAGGGCCATATATTTTAGTTGTAAGGAAATATAATTGATACCACTTGCCATAAGAGACTGGACTTCAGTCAATACCCTCGAGGTTTCATATTTTTTTTCTTAACCCTATTACGACCGGGGTATTTCTTTACAGTACTGATATTTTTCCTTCAAAGTACTGAACACCCTCTAATGCACTGCTCATATCTCCTACAGTATTGATGATATCTACACTGGATATCCATCAGAGTTCTGTCAGATTTGAGATTTCCTTTGAGTCTTCTACTTGAAATATCTGTTACAGTACTACCCAGGGGCCTCCCAGGGTGATCCTCCTTAATGACAAAAGTTTCACTATAACCACTGTTTGACCATGTATGGAGACATCCAAACTCTGAGTATGAAACCAAGAGACGACATCCTATTTTACAAATTAGGGGTCCATTTCACCACTTATTTATTGACCATTTATCATAATGCCAGAAGTTTAAGGGACCTCAAATATACAGTCTAATATTTTTGGAGATACCGAACACTACCATTTAAAACACATCTTTGGTGATGGGATGGACTACTTATGAATTGCACAAAACTCCACGAGTTTCAAGTTCCTCTCCTCGGGTTTCCACACAAAAAGTATAAAATTTAGTTCATGTTGTAATTCACAGATTCTAAAATATTGTGAAACAAAATATCAAGACTCCGAATGTAGTGATGAAGTGCATAAAGGACACAGGGACCCAAGGGACGGGGGGTTTAATGGGACACGCTTCGCAATGCAGTCTTGATATTAGATTTTTTACGTTTGTTATGATTGGAGCGTGTAAGTGGTTACTTGTCTAAACTCACAATGTTTATTACGACTATTGGTATTAGACCCAAAACCTTTCTACTTTAGGGAGTGTACCTTCCCCTCAGACAACATTATATCTATTCTCTGAGTTCTCTTAAAATGTCTGTTATATGAAATAACAAAAAGCATGCAGAAATTTCAAAATTATTGGTGATGAATCAAAGAGAAGAAAACCAAACGTAAGCCCTACAAAATATATTTTTAAAATAATCTACAAAGCCTGTGTTTCGGATTCTCGTAAGAGAGGGCTCAATGTATTAATGCATTATATTTTGAGAAGAAAAGAGTCAAGGAACGCTCAGCAGCTCGACAAGCCTGTTACGTCGACTAAACAGGTTTATCGAGATGGTTAGTGTTCCTTGACTCTTTTCTTCTCAATTTATATAAAATAATCTAAGGCAGAATGAACGCGTTAAAAAGTAGACATGTTCTTTTGTAACTCCGAGTTTCGTGCTCACGCACTCATCAGACAGACTATACCAATGAAAAATTCCTAATTACAGCAGTACTTATTTACAAGAGGTGATAAAATTAAGATAAAAGATACTATTTTTACAGCTTGGTTAATTACTTGTTTAGCGTCCCATTACTTAGGAAAACATGGAGTCCATAATTAGCAAACACAGCAAGAAATTAACGAACGAGAGCCCCACCACCATCCCCGACAACACATGCAACTGCCGTAAAAAACAAGAATGCCCGCTGAACAACAACTGCCGAACTACTAGTGTAATCTACAACGCCCACGTAACGACCAACGAAGACACGACAGGGAAAGACTACATCGGACTGACAGAAGGAACCTTCAAGAAACGCTTTACGCAACACAAACAATCATTTCGGAATCAAAAATACGCCAACAGCACAGAACTTCCTAAATACATATGGGAACTAAAAGACAAGAACAAAGACTACGACATACAATGGACCATCATCACCTCTGCCAAAGCCTACAACAACATTTCAAAACGGTGTGACTTATGTTTGACTGAGAAACTACACATTATGAAAGGGAACAATGACTCATTACTGAACAAAAGATCTGAGCTGATATCCAAATGCGGACATGAAAACAAGTTTTATCTAATGAACAATAGGACGCTTAGTAATTAAATAACAATAGGACGCTAAGTAATGGGACGCTAAACAAGTAATTAACCAAGCTGTAAAAATAGTATCTTTTATCTTAATTTCATCACCTCTAGTAAATAAGTACTGCTGTAATTAGGAATTTTTCATTGGTATAGTCTGTCTGATGAGTGCGTGAGCATCACAATAGCATCGAACCCCATCTCCGGACCTTTCTACACTTCAGGAAGAAGCAATGATAAACCAAGTGCAATAAGCACCGTGTAGCATTGGTGGATCGTGTAATAAGGTACCGTGCAAAAATATTTCGACCATCACTCAAATCCGGAGAGTAGGGCATGTCGAAACAAAACATTTATAAAATAATATATTTCAGCACCTGTTTGTATGTTACAAATAGCTAAATGATTAATCAATACCTATGTCCTTAAACACAATTTTAAACATACAAGTTTGGACAGCATGCTTTCGAGTTCCCTGTTTAATAATGCTTTACATAGTCAACCCGAAAGTTGCAATTTACACCATAGCAGGGGTAAGTTGAGACATACTGTAAACTTACAAGCAACACTGTTACTACTCTGACAACTTCGCATATCATACTTTATAACAAAAAATAGTTCAATTAAAGGCGATGTAACAAATAAACTCAATATTCTTAAATGCAATACATTTGAAAAACAAGTCATCAAGTGTAAGAAATTTTGAAGAAAATTCTTAGGCAAAGACAACAAAACAATGCAAAGAACAGTTAAAAGTTACCAACGAAAAGTTAGCTTCAGTATAAATTAGTCGCACAGTTATTCTTGCTTGTAGGCAGATGTAGCTAGTTTCAGATGTTTCCATGGATGAAGGCCTTTAATCATCAGGCAGAGGGCGATCTGTGACATCAGATGGCAAATGTTCATCATCAGTGAATATGTTTCTATCCAGAGAATAAATGCCACTTGCTCTAAATCCAGACTGTATGTTTGTTGGGGTTACAACTCATGGAAACGATTTCCCTATTAGCCCTGCAATTTCATAAATTGTCATGCTTTTCCCTTTATTTTCCTTCATCCATGCATCTGCAGCTACATTGTAGAGAGTTTTGAGTGCACCGTTCGGTCAAGAGGCTGCATTTTGTGCAAGCAATGTAGAGGGAAAGATAAAAGTACTATCCCATATTCTCGAGCAAAATCAATGGCTTCTATACTGACATAGCTCCTGTGGTTAACTAGGATCAAGAGCACTCTATTTTCTGGTATACAGTTTACATGTGACACGAAATGCCTCAAGAAAAAAAAGAAGTTGCTGGCTGTCATCCGACCAGATGGGTGCACAACACCAATTGATCCAGGTGGTGAACCATGAAGAAAGTGATCTTTGAAGTTGACTCTAGGGAACACAAAGAGTGGGGGGACACTGTTGCCTATAGCAATGATTGCACAACAGACAGTGGCTATAAATGGCCTCGTTCTGCCGATAAAATACTACCAACCTGCTTTGCAGCTGCTGCAGCAATAACCCACCAGGCCATGGCCCCCCCAATCCATCTGCTAAAAAATTATACTTAAAAAACAAATTTAAACTAAAGCTTAATAATGAAGAATCTTCATTATCAAAATCAAAATTGATATTTGTGAACCCATTTTGGTTGCATTTATAGCCAATCTAGAGGGTGGTATACACAGAAATTTTCCCGGGGGAGTACCCCCGGACCCCCCAAAATTTTTGGCTCGCTGCGCTCGCCTTCGGTTCCATTTAGCCCCCCCCAATCGAAAATCCTGGGTACGCCCCTGGTTTCAGCATTTTCTTCACTTACAGTAGCATCCAAATTAGCCTTGCTCTTCAGGCAGTATCTCCGCAGAGTTACATGTGGGATTTCAAACTCCTTAGCAACTGCCCGACAGGGCCTTTTTTATCAACTCGTTTCATGATGTCTTTTGGTACTCTCCCATGATTTGTTTTTCTTTTATAATTGCGCATGCCTGCTGACCTGTAACATAGGAAAAGGTTCCTTGTAAATATGCAAAATTAACATATAAAAATTAACCCTACTAAAGTTAAAGAAGATATGAAAAAAACTAGGTAGGCCAATACTGTTTAGATTGGGATGAGTTGGAACAGGTCCCAACTTCCCCCATTTCATTTGTTCCAATCTCCCCCAGGCACTGTTTCAATAATGAAATGCAAATTTTCAAACCCAGTGTTCGATTGGCTCATTCCATACTTTCCACTTCAAAACAATTATATCTAAACTTGTGAAAAATTAAGAAACTTTTAAAACTAGGACCCAAGCTAGGTTTCTTATAAAAAAACGTGTACAGTACTCTAAGGAAAAAACTTGGAGGAAAAAAAGCTAAGCGAATAAGCAATTGCCAAGCCAGTTTGAGTACTCAAATTTGCACTCCAGCTAAGCAGTTTTTAGTACTGAGCTCGAGCTGAAATTGCTTGTAAAAAATGCGTATAACGTCTCGTTAAGAGAAATCTGAAAAGTTTCTCAACTTGTTTGGTTCGCACGAAATGTCCAACCAAAGGTTCTTTAGTTTTGAAAATCTTGCCCTACGGTTTCTTATAAAATGTATCGAATCGAATTTCTAAATTCCACAGTCAAGTGGTGAAACCTGTACCACCCAGCTTGGATAGAGAAACATTTTGATTGTTTTTTTATTGGCTGTGAGCATCAAGAGGGATTTCTATATGTCTTCGTGAGCGCAAAGCACATTTGTTAATCGATTTTAAGAAAGTGACCTGCCCCACACGCGTTGGCAGTGCTCGACAAGACGAAGAACTTAAGCAAATCCAGTACTGGATAGCAGAATGTTAGGCAATGTAAGTTTTAGTTCAGATCCAATTAGCAAAGAAAATCTTGCAGAAGCTTAGGAAGTAGGTTACAGTGGACATTAGTACCCTGGGTTTGCAGCGAAGACGTTTGTTGTACACCATCTTGTGATACAGAACTCTAAGGGACAAACTCTGAGGTGATAAAAGCTATGCAATTGCTAAGCAATTTGGGTACTCAAATTTGCCCTCCAGCTAAGCAATTTTAGTACTGAGCTCGAGCCGATATTCCCAAAACCGACCTGAATGACCATTCTGTTCTGAATAGCCTAGCTAAGGAAAATACTACAAATCAACTTATTAAAAGGCCTAGAAAAATCCCACTGCCAAATGTTTGAGACCTTCGCGAAAGTCAAACTACAGGAGAAATCCACGTTCTGATGAAACTTTGATTAGGGCTATTTTGCACACTCAGGGAACCTAAGAGCTTGGTGGGGGGTTTGTAGGAGGGCAGCCCTTTCCATTGGTGTAAACGCCATTGCGATAGGAAGTGCCATTGCGATGTTCCCTTATTTAGAGATTTACGTTCCTCGGTTCTCACGGTTCCAAGTTCCATGTTCCAAAATTCTGGGTTCCAGTATATAGAACTAGCCCTTTTATAATAGAGATAGAGAATGACACAAAAAACAGTTATTGCTCGCCTTGCCCTAGCCTGCGTGCAGTCTTTCTGTTGTTTTGAAAATGAACGAACGGAAAATAGAAAGACTGCGCATCAGCGCACGATTGTTCGTATTTGGCAGAATTGACCTATTGTTATATGAACCAATCAGAAGCTGGTCAGGAATTTTTCTGACCGCAACATCATTGGTTAAGCCAGCATCGTATTTTTCTCTATTGTTACCACAAAAACATTGTCTGCACTGCACACACGAAAACCAGATGGCGAACCGAAGCAGGGGAGCAAAATTACAGTGGGACGAAGACAAGTTTAGGGAGTCTCTCCTTGCAGTATCCATTTTTTTCAAAGTCAAGAAATTGTATGATGATCAAGTTACTATCCTTCGAAACTTCTTTAAAGGGAATGATGTTTATTTTAGCGCACCGACCGGATTTGGTAAATCGCTAATTTTTCAGGCCATGCCAATCATTGCAGATCAGCTTTTCGATAGATCGTTTGGAACCAGCATTTTGGTAATAATATCACCACTGGTCGCACTGATGACTGATCAAGTGAATTACCTCAACACAAAAGTAGGCCTAACTGCAGCAGCAATCCAGCAAGGAACAGACGAGCTGTGTATGCAATCAATTGAAAATTGTGAAGTTTTGTATGTTTATTCTTCTCCGGAGTCCATGCTTTCCTTGGAAAGATGGTGAAAAATACTGACAAGCAATGTTTACAAAGAAGCATGTATTGGAATTGTTGTCGATGAAGCACACTGCATTAGTCAATGGTAATTACTATATTGAATTTTTCTTTGGATAAAACTTTTTTCTGCATGTTTTTGTAATTGAGTGTTGCAACTGTGACTCAACTGTGGCAAAGCTAATGATCTTTCTATTTTTACTGTGGTGAAACATGCACCTGCTTTTTCTATTTTCCGTTCGTTCATTTTCAAAACAACAGAAAGACTGCACGCAGGCTAGCCTTGCCCACTAAATGCTGAATATTTGCAAACATAACTAAAAAGTGCTTGAAACAAAATAGAAATGATTAGTCACGATACTAAAGCTCTAAAACTAAAGCAGCTGTCTATGTATCAGCGATGGTAAAGCCTTGTTGTGGCTTGTCATTTGGTCATCTATTTCCCATAGTAGCGTCTTCTACGCCCTCCGTAGCGTTTTCTTCTCCCCTAGCCTCTTCTCCGGAATTTACTTCCCCGAGGTGCTGGATCTGATTTCACGTCTAAGCCATTTTCATCTAAAACGCAACAATTTCTAACTTAGAATGAAAGAGTAGATGTTAAAAGGGAAAGGGTGAGACGAAAGGGGTCGTTTTCAATTTCATCAAATCAAATGCAAGTACATACCGTAATTAATCATCTTTAATAAGAGGCGCAGTGATTTGAGAGCTGCAACTTTTGCATATATTTTTAATATGAAATGCAGTTGAATAAGGACCGCATTGCTTATAGGAATTTGTGCATTTTAAACAGTAATAGTGGGCAATATAAAGGGGGATGCAATTTTCAAAAACTCACAACTCAATTAAACGGTACAAAGATCCTTTACTAGATTCCAAAAGGTAACACTTTCCCCGAGGAGTCAATACGTACTTTGGTAAATTAGTCAACCTTGGACGGCTTGCATTTCCATTATGATATCTGGCTTGCAGAACATATACATTTTCAGGTTTCGTTGTGTTTTCTATGGTTTCCTGTAGTTTCCTGTGTTTTGATGGTTTAAGGTAGAGTTGATGAATTTTAGAATCTTATTAGACTTATTTACCTTCTGATAAAGCATTATGTTCCTCATCGTTTGGTTCTTCAGAGTCGTTTTCTTCGAAATCCTCTGCTTCTTCTGGTCCTTTGATGTCAGTTGCTTCCTCAACATCTTTTTCTGCCTCCAACTCAGATGCTAAAAAACCAGACAATTCAGAATTTACTTCGAGTGTGCGGAAGAGTCACCAGTTATTAGTTGCAAGTTTATTTGTGCTCATGCTTCAAGTTCTCTTGTGCCTGGTAAAGGCCGAAACTACGAGTGGCCTTACCTAGATAATATCAACCTAGATAATACGATTGGTCTTAAATCTGTCCTTTAAAAGACTTTCTTCTTTGCCAATGCAATTATTCTCAAACATACACGCCTGCCAACCAATGCTGATAGCATATACTTACCATGGAGGCAAAGTACCAACCCAAGAAGCACAGAGAGCAGCAGCACAACTTTCATCTTCGTTAGACTTGTTCCCCAAGAGCAAGCGCAAAGTCCACTGAATCTTGGTTAGAAAGAGACCATTCAGGGACGAAAGTCAACCTGAACTGATGTTCTTTTATTTGCAGTCCTCCTTTTAAAAGGTTATAGATCCAACTTGTTGTGGCAGCAAAACAATGACCATTGTCTGAATGCTTTCTAAAGAAAATTTACTTTGATGTGAGTAAGACAAATATCAATCACCTTTCCCGACGAAGGGGTATTAAAATCCATGTTGACCTTAGTGTGTTCAGCAATGTCGAAATCCATTATCATCTTATACTTACATTTCAGTAGCATTGTTTTCTTAAACTTGTTTTTCACCAAATCCCCTTACTCTTCTCTAAAAGGTCTCAGGATATTTCTACAAGGAAGAGCTTTATGTTGGCTTACTTTTCTTTGATTCAATCATGTTATTTAGGTTTTTCTATAACGAACATTTTAAGAGAACTCGGGCAATAGTTTCATTATCGTATGAGGAGATGGTTTACTTCCTAAAGTAAAAAGGCGATGGAGTCCATTCAAATATTTGAGCTCCAAATATTTCTTTTCAGAATTTCCACCATTTTGGAGGAATATCAATATACCATAAGGGATCGCTGTAAGACATCCATGAACCGATTTCAATTTTCTATTAAATGAATCTATGATAAAGGGGTTTTAAAGAAGTTAGGGTAATACTAATAGCTTTCCTGTTACTTAAGAAGGGTATCAAGCAAATTCGAGGGGCTCGACTGAAGGTTCATCTTGAAAAATGTTCTTTCAAGCAGGTTCCAACTGAACACAAAAAAGAGAATTTATCACAATCGGTGAATTCAACTTCGATGATTTTACTGTTGGTGGTTAGCATATTAGAAAGGGCAGTGTTTCCCGTTACAAAGGGTTCTATTGCACAATATATACCACCACAGATAAGATTGGGGCGAATGGAAAAACATCCCACAACAATTTGATATTTGTTTCTTTTGGAATTGAATATTTTCTTAAGGTAATAGAAATAAGAGAAACATAATAGTATGATAGAATTCATTGGCTTTGGATTTGTCGTCTGACTTCAAGTCACGTTGCCATAGCATACGTCTGATATTCTAAGAATGAAAGGACCATGATCCGATCTCAAAATAGTCCTGAACTGAAATTCTATTTCTTGTATAGCCTAGCTTGGTTTCTTTCTGCTTTGATAGAGAATTTGTTTGCACGCATATTTCATTCAGAGTTTCTTCTCCGGCTTGATACTAAAAAATCCTAAATTCATTAGCTACAAGGAAAATATAGTTCTCAAATTCCTTAGCAATCCTTGATTACGAAGGATTCCATGTGTTTACTAAAAGAGGTAGCTTCCTAAATTCATACCTACTGTTTATCACCTACAGAACTCAAAGCAAACTCCCCACGTTACTAAATACCAAACGTTACTCAAGATGCTTTCCCATTGTAATGATCAGCCCCCACCTTATTAAAACGTGGTTACACACTATACAGAACATCCTCATTTTAGTTAAATATGGTTGCAAACAGCACTGAACATCCTCAGGTTTGTCAAATATGGTTGCACACTGTACTGAACATCCTCACATTAGACAAATATGGTTGCACACTGTACTAAACATCCTCACATTAGTAAAAGATGGTTGCAGACTGTACTAAACATCTCGAAGTTAGTCAATGGTGGTTGCACACTGTATTGAACGTCTCCAAATTAGTCAAAGATGGTTGCACACTGTACTGAACGTCCTCATATTGGTCAAATATGGTTGCACACTGTACTGAACATCCTCACATTAGTCAAATATGGTTGCACACTGTACTAAACATCCTCACATTAGACAAATATGGTTGCACACTGTACTAAACATCCTCACATTAGTAAAAGATGGTTGCAGACTGTACTAAACATCTCGAAGTTAGTCAATGGTGGTTGCACACTGTATTGAACGTCTCCAAATTAGTCAAAGATGGTTGCACACTGTACTGAACGTCCTCATATTGGTCAAATATGGTTGCACACTGTACTGAACATCCTCACATTAGTCAAATATGGTTGCACACTGTACTAAACATCCCAAAGTTTGTCAAAGATGGTTGCACAGTGAACTAAACATCCCCAAGTTAGTCAAAGATGGTTGCACCCTGTACTAAACATCCTCAGGTTGGTTAAATATGGTTGCACACTGTACTGAACATCCTCAGGTTAGTCAACAATGGTTTCATACTGTACTGAACATCCTCAGGTTAGTCAACAATGGTTTCACAATGTACTGAACATCCTCATAATAGTCAAATATGGTTGCACACTGTACTAAACATCCTCACTTTAGTCAAAGATGGTTGCACACTGTACTAAACATCCCCAAGTTTGTCAAAGATGGTTGCACACTGTACTAAACATCCCCAAGTTAGTCAAAGATGGTTGCACACTGTACTAAACATCCTCAGGTTGGTCAAATAGAAATATGGTTGCACACTGTACTGATGAACATCCTCAGGTAAGTCAACAATGGTTTCACACTGTACTGCACGTCCTCAGGTTGGTCAAATATGGTTGCACACAGTACTGAACATCCTCACATTAGTCAAATATGGTTGCACACTGTACTAAACATCCTCACAGAAGTCAAGGATGGTTGCACACTGTACTAAACATCCTCACAGAAGTCAAGGATGGTTGCACACTGTACTGAACATCCTCAGGTTAGTCAACAATGGTTTCACAATGTACTGAACGTCCTCAGGTTGGTCAAATATGGTTGCACACTGTACTGAACATCCTCACATTAGTCAAATATGGTTGCACACTGTACTAAACATCCTCACATTAGTAAAAGATGGTTGCAGACTGTACTAAACATCTCGAAGTTAGTCAATGGTGGTTGCACACTGTATTGAACGTCTCCAAATTAGTCAAAGATGGTTGCACACTGTACTGAACGTCCTCATATTGGTCAAATATGGTTGCACACTGTACTGAACATCCTCACATTAGTCAAATATGGTTGCACACTGTACTAAACATCCTCACATTAGTCAAAGATGGTTGCACACTGTACTAAACATCCCAAAGTTTGTCAAAGATGGTTGCACAGTGAACTAAACATCCCCAAGTTAGTCAAATATGGTTGCACACTGTACTAAACATCCTCACATTAGTCAAAGATGGTTGCAGACTGTACTAAACATCCCCAAGCTAGTCAAAGATGGTTGCACGATGTACAAAACATCCCCAAGTTAGTCAAAGATGGTTGCACACTGTACTAAACATCCTCGGGTTAGTCAAATATGGTTGCACACTGTACTGAACGTCCTGAGGTTAGTCAACAATGGTTTCACAATGTACTGAACGTCCTCAGGTTGGTCAAATATTGTTGCACACTGTACTAAACATCCTCACATTAGTAAAAGATGGTTGCACACTGTACTAAACATCCCCAAGCTAGTCAAAGATGGTTGCACAATGCACTAAACATCCCCAAGTTAGTCAAAGATGGTTGCACACTGTACTAAACATCCTCAGGTTGGTCAAATATGGTTGCACACTGTACTGAACGTCCTCAGGTTAGTCAACTATGGTTTCACACTGTACTGAACGTCCTCAGGTTGGTCAAATATGGTTGCACACTGTACTAAACATCCCCAAGATAGTCAAAAATGATTGCACACTGTACTGAACGTCCTCAGGTTAGTCAAAATGGTTTCACACTGTACTGAACGTCCTCAGGTTAGTCAAATATGGTTGCACACTGTGCTGAACATCCTCACATTAGATAAATATGGTTTCACACTGAACTGAACATCCTCAAATTAGTCAAAGATGGTCGCACACTGTACTAAACATCCCCAAGCTAGTCAAAGATGGTTGCACAATGTACTAAACATCCCCAAGTTAGTCAAAGATGGTTGCACACTGTACTAAACATCCTCAGGTTGGTCAAATATTGTTGCACACTGTTCTGAACGTCCTCAGGTTAGTCAACAATGGTTTCAACTGTACTGAACGTCCTCAGGTTGGTCAAATATGGTTGCACACTGTACTAAACATCCCCAAGATAGTAAAAAATGGTTTCACACTGTACTAAACATCCTCACATTAGTAAAAGATGGTTGCACACTGTACTAAACATCCCCAAGCTAGTCAAAGATGGTTGCACAATGTACTAAACATCCCAATATTAGTCAAAGATGGTTGCAAACTGTACTAAACATCCTCAGGTTGGTCAAATATGGTTGCACACTGTACTGATGAACATCCTCAGGTAAGTCAACAATGGTTTCACACTGTACTGAACGTCTTCAGGTTGGTCAAATATGGTTGCACACAGTACTGAATATCCTCACAATAGTCAAATATGGTTGCACACATTACTAAACATCCTCACATAAGTCAAAGATGGTTGCACACTGTACTAAACATCCCCAAGTTAGACAAAGATGGTTGAACACTGTACTAAACATCCTCTGGTTGCTCAAATATGGTTGCACACTGTACTAAACATCCCCAAGTTAGTCAAAGATTGCTGCACACTGCACTAAGCATCCCCAAGCTAGTCAAAGATGGTTGCACACTGTACTAAACATCCCCAAGCTAGTCAAAGATTGTTGCGCACTGTACTAAACATCCCCAAGTTAGTCAAAGATTGCTGCACACTGTACTAAACATCCCCATGTTAGTCAAAGATGGTTGCACACTGTACTAAACATCCCCAAGTTAGACAAAGATCGTTGCACACTGTACTAAACATCCTCAGGTTAGTCAATAATGGTTGCACACTGCACTAAACATCTCCAAGTTAGTCAAAGATTGCTGCACACTGCACTAAGCATCCCCAAGTTAGTCAAGGATTGTTGCACACTGTACTAAACATCCCCATGTTAGTCAAAGATGGTTGCACACTGTACTAAACATCCCCAAGTTAGACAAAGATCGTTGCACACTGTACTAAACATCCTCAGGTTAGTCAATAATGGTTGCACACTGCACTAAACATCTCCAAGTTAGTCAAAGATTGCTGCACACTGCACTAAGCATCCCCAAGTTAGTCAAGGATTGTTGCACACTGTACTAAACATCCCCATGTTAGTCAAAGATGGTTGCACACTGCACTAAACATCCCCAAGTTAGTCAAAGATTGCTGCACACTGCACTAAGCATCCCAAAGTTAGTCAAAGATGGTTGCACACTGTACTAAACATCCTCATGTTAGTCAAAGATGGTTGCACACTGTACTAAACATCCCCAAGTTAGACAAAGATCGTTGCACACTGTACTAAACATCCTCAGGTTAGTCAATAATGGTTGCACACTGCACTAAACATCCCCAAGTTAGTCAAAGATTGCTGCACACTGCACTAAGCATCCCCAAGTTAGTCAAGGATTGTTGCACACTGTACTAAACATCCCCAAGTTAGTCAAAGATTGCTGCACACTGTACTAAACATCCCCAAGTTAGTCAAAGATTGCTGCACACTGCACTAAGCATCCCCAAGTTAGTCAAGGATTGTTGCACACTGTACTAAACATCCCCAAGTTAGTCAAAGATTGCTGCACACTGCACTAAGCATCCACAAGTTAGTCAAGGATTGTTGCACACTGTACTAAACATCCCCATGTTAGTCAAAGATGGTTGCACACTGTACTAAACATCCCCAAGTTAGACAAAGATCGTTGCACACTGTACTAAGCATCCCCAAGTTAGACAAAGATCGTTGCACACTGTACTAAACATCCTCAGGTTAGTCAATAATGGTTGCACACTGCACTAAACATCCCCAAGTTAGTCAAAGATTGCTGCACACTGCACTAAACATCCTCAGGTTAGTCAAAGATTGCTGCACACCGTACTGAACATCCTCAGGCTGGTCAAATATGGTTGCTCACTGTACTGTACGTCCTCAGGTTAGTCAATAATGGTTGCACACTGCACTAAACATCCCCAAGTTAGTCAAAGATTGCTGCACACTGCACTAAGCATCCCCAAGTTAGTCAAAGATGGTTGCACACTGTACTAAACATCCTCAGGTTAGTCAATAATGGTTGCACACTGCACTAAACATCCCCAAGTTAGTTAAAGATTGCTGCACACTGCACTAAGCATCCCCAAGTTAGTCAAAGATGGTTGCACACTGTACTAAACATCCTCAGGTTAGTCAAAGATTGCTGCACACCGTGCTGAACATCCTCAGGCTGGTCAAATATGGTTGCTCACTGCACTGAACGTCCTCAGGTCGGTCAGAAATGTTTCTCGACATGCTCTTGTTTATCGCTTGCGAAACTCAAATGCCTTCCCCAAATACACTTAGAATTCCTAAAACGTACTACATATCCTCCATTGAAAACCAAGATACCCCTCTTGATACTGAATTGCCCCCTAAACTGAAAGATGGCTCCCTGGATAAACTGAATAAATTCCAGTACTTCAAGATATTAATTTCTTCCATAATCTGAACTACGTAACAGCTCTGTTGCCCTTACGGAAAGCACGTACATGGTTATTTTATTATCTTGTGGCTGGTAGCTAAGGAATATTAAGTATTGAGCCCGACAAGAAATCCTAACTGAAAATGCGTCTAAATTATCTATTAAAGCAGACTTGAAGCAGGCTACCCCATGCCAAAATTAGTATTTCAGTTCAGGACTATTTTGAAATCGGATCATGGTCCTTTCATTCTTAGAATATCAAATGTATGCTACGGCAACGTGACCTGGAGTCAGACAACAAACCTAAATCTAAAAAAGTCTATAATACTATTATTTTCTTCTTATTTTTTTACCTTAAGAAAATATTTACTTTCAAAAGAAATAAATATCAACTACTTGTAGGCTGTTTTCCCATTCGCCCCAATTATATCTGCAGTTGTTAACATTGTTTCATACAACCCTTTGTAATGGAAAACACTGCCTTGTGTGATATGTTTACAACCAAAAGTAAAATCTTCGTAGTTGAATCCACCGATCGTGGGAAAGTCTCCTTTCGGAGTTCAGTTTGAACCCACTTGAAAACAATATTTCGAGGCAGCCTGTGTTTCTTAAATGTTGATACGTGATAAGCGTTCTAAATTTAATGATATTTGAAGTTGAAGAGGGCCATATATTTTAGTTGTAAGGAAATATAATTGATACCACTTGCCATAAGAGACTGGACTTCAGTCAATACCCTCGAGGTTTCATATTTTTTTTCTTAACCCTATTACGACCGGGGTATTTCTTTACAGTACTGATATTTTTCCTTCAAAGTACTGAACACCCTCTAATGCACTGCTCATATCTCCTACAGTATTGATGATATCTACACTGGATATCCATCAGAGTTCTATCAGATTTGAGATTTCCTTTGAGTCTTCTACTTGAAATATCTGTTACAGTACTACCCAGGGGCCTCCCAGGGTGATCCTCCTTAATGACAAAAGTTTCACTATAACCGCTGTTTGACCATGTATGGAGACATCCAAACTCTGAGTATGAAACCAAGAGACGACATCCTATTTTACAAATTAGGGGTCCATTTCACCACTTATTTATTGACCATTTATCATAATGCCAGAAGTTTAAGGGACCTCAAATATACAGTCTAATATTCTTGGAGATACCGAACACTACTATTTAAAACACATCTTTGGTGATGGGATGGACTACTTATGAATTGCACAAAACTCCACGAGTTTCAAGTTCCTCTCCTCGGGTTTCCACACAAAAAGTATAAAATTTAGTTCATGTTATAATTCACAGATTCTAAAATATTGTGAAACAAAATATCAAGACTCCGAATGTAGTAATGAAGTGCATAAAGGACACAGGGACCCAAGGGACGGGGGGTTTAATGGGACGCGCTTCGCAATGCAGTCTTGATATTAGATTTTTTACGTTTGTTATGATTGGAGCGTGTAAGTGGTTACTTGTCTAAACTCACAATGTTTATTACGACTATTGGTATTAGACCCAAAACCTTTCTACTTTAGGGAGTGTACCTTCCCCTCAGACAACATTATATCTATTCTCTGAGTTCTCTTAAAATGTCTGTTATATGAAATAACAAAAAGCATGCTGAAATTTCAAAATTATTGGTGATGAATCAAAGAGAAGAAAACCAAACGTAAGCCCTACAAAATATATTTTTAAAATAATCTACAAAGCCTGTGTTTCGGATTCTCGTAAGAGAGGGCTCAATGCATTAATGCATTATATTTTGAGAAGAAAAGAGTCAAGGAACGCTCAGCAGCTCGACAAGCCTGTTACGTCGACTAAACAGGTTTATCGAGATGGTTAGTGTTCCTTGACTCTTTTCTTCTCAATTTATATAAAATAATCTAAGGCAGAATGAACGCGTTAAAAAGTAGACATGTTCTTCTGTAACTCCGAGTTTCGTGCTCACGCACTCATCAGACAGACTATACCAATGAAAAATTCCTAATTACAGCAGTACTTATTTACTAGAGGTGATGAAATTAAGATAAAAGATACTATTTTTACAGCTTGGTTAATTACTTGTTTAGCGTCCCATTACTTAGGAAAACATGGAGTCCATGATTAGCAAACACAGCAAGAAATTAACGAACGAGAGCCCCACCACCATCCCCGACAACACATGCAACTGCCGTAAAAAACAAGAATGCCCGCTGAACAACAACTGCCTAACTACTAGTGTAATCTACAACGCCCACGTAACGACCAACGAAGACACGACAGGGAAAGACTACATCGGACTGACAGAAGGAACCTTCAAGAAACGCTTTACGCAACACAAACAATCATTTCGGAATCAAAAATACGCCAACAGCACAGAACTTCCTAAATACATATGGGAACTAAAAGACAAGAACAAAGACTACGACATACAATGGACCATCATCACCTCTGCCAAAGCCTACAACAACATTTCAAAACGGTGTGATTTATGTTTGACTGAGAAACTACACATTATGAAAGGGAACAATGACTCATTACTGAACAAAAGATCTGAGCTGATATCCAAATGCGGACATGAAAACAAGTTTTATCTAATGAACAATAGGATGCTTAGTAATTAAATAACAATAGGACGCTAAGTAATGGGACGCTAAACAAGTAATTAACCAAGCTGTAAAAATAGTATCTTTTATCTTAATTTCATCACCTCTAGTAAATAAGTACTGCTGTAATTAGGAATTTTTCATTGGTATAGTCTGTCTGATGAGTGCGTGAGCACGAAACTCGGAGTTACAGAAGAACATGTCTACTTTTTAACGCGTTCATTCTGCCTTATAACTGCTCTATACTAATGTATATTGAGCACTTTAGCCAGGATAGGCACTCTCTTCTCGTGCTAGATATAAAATAATCTATATGTACGTTCAAGAAAGATTATTATTTGTCTGTCTCTAAACTCTGGCAGAGCTGAATTCAAGATCTAAGCGAGCAAAATAGTCACTATCACAATAGCATCGAACCCCATCTCCGGACCTTTCTACACTTCAGGAAGAAGCAATGATAAACCAAGTGCAATAAGCACCGTGTAGCATTGGTGGATCGTGTAATAAGGTACCGTGCAAAAATATTTCGACCATCACTCAAATCCGGAGAGTGGGGCATGTCGAAACAAAACATTTATAAAATAATATATTTCAGCACCTGTTTGTATGTTACAAATAGCTAAATGATTAATCAATACCTATGTCCTTAAACACAATTTTAAACATACAAGTTTGGACAGCATTCTTTCGAGTTCCCTGTTTAATAATGCTTTACATAGTCAACCCGAAAGTTGCAATTTACCCCATAGCAGGGGTAAGTTGAGACATACTGTAAACTTACAAGCAACACTGTTACTACTCTGACAACTTCGCATATCATACTTTATAACAAAAAATAGTTCAATTAAAGGCGATGTAACAAATAAACTCAATATTCTTAAATGCAATACATTTGAAAAACAAGTCATCAAGTGTAAGAAATTTTGAAGAAAATTCTTAGGCAAAGACAACAAAACAAGGCAAAGAACAGTTAAAAGTTACCAAAGAAAAGTTAGCTTCAGTATAAATTAGTCGCACAGTTATTCTTGCTTGTAGGCAGATGTAGCTAGTTTCAGATGTTTCCATGAATGAAGGCCTTTAATCATCAGGCAGAGGGCGATCTGTGACATCAGATGGCAAATGTTCATCATCAGTGAATATGTTTCTATTCTCACTGGGGAGATCACCCCAGATAACAAAGGAAAGAGATTCCCTAACTCCCAAGAGACCAAGTATAAAAGCACAAGCATGCCAGGTTCATTCTTCTAGCAACGAGCTCTCCGGCAAGATACTTCACGATTTTTGGCCTAAGCTCTCGCATCACCAGCCTGCTCGCCTCTCTGCTTCTACCCGATTGCCTTTTTAAATTGTTAAGGCCTAAGCCACAGAATCTGCTGATAGAGATACAATACAACCCGAACTGGCTGCTTTTAAGATTTATTGCAAGGGAATTGCACCGAAAAACCAAACGCACATCAGCACGTGTCGAGCAACGCCGATATCGCAAGCTTCGTTCTCCTTCGCCCACAACACAATTTACGCAATTATCAGGTTTTTTACAAATTATTTTCCCCTGCCTTATTGACATTATCTCCCTATTTTGCATGCAATTTATGAGCCAGAACCCTTTTTAAATTTCTTTTTCCTATATCCCTCCCCCCACAAGCATTGAGCAACAGTAACAACAGTATTGAAATGATTTGAAAATATTATAAGCATACAGTAGCAGTATTGAAATGAATTGAAATATTATGAAGCATGCAATAGCAGTAATGAGATGAATTGAAATATTATGAAGCATGCAATAGCAGTAATAAAATGAATTGAAATATTATGAAGCATGCAGTAGCAGTAATGAGATGAATTGAAATATTATGGAGCATGCAGTAGCAGTAATGAAATGAATTGAAATATTATGAAGCATGCAATAGCAGTAATAAAATGAATTGAAATATTATGAAGCATGCAATAGCAGTAATAAAATGAATTGAAATATTATGAAGCATGCAGTAGCAGTAATGAAATGAATTGAAATATTATGAAGCATGCAGTAGCAGTAATGAGATGAATTGAAATATTATGGAGCATGCAGTAGCAGTAATGAAATGAATTGAAATATTATGAAGCATGCAATAGCAGTAATGAGATGAATTGAAATATTATGAAGCATGCAATAGCAGTAATAAAATGAATTGAAATATTATGAAGCATGCAGTAGCAGTAATGAGATGAATTGAAATATTATGGAGCATGCAGTAGCAGTAATAAAATGAATTGAAATATTATGAAGCATGCAATAGCAGTAATAAAATGAATTGAAATATTATGAAGCATGCAATAGCAGTAATGAGATGAATTGAAATATTATGAAGCATGCAGTAGCAGTAATGAGATGAATTGAAATATTATGAAGCATGCAATAGCAGTAATAAAATGAATTGAAATATTATGAAGCATGCAGTAGCAGTAATGAGATGAATTGAAATATTATGGAGCATGCAGTAGCAGTAATGAAATGAATTGAAATATTATGAAGCATGCAATAGCAGTAATAAAATGAATTGAAATATTATGAAGCATGCAGTAGCAGTAATGAGATGAATTGAAATATTATGGAGCATGCAGTAGCAGTAATGAAATGAATTGAAATATTATGAAGCATGCAGTAGCAGTAATGAAATGAATTGAAATATTATGAAGCATGCAGTAGCAGTAATGAGATGAATTGAAATATTATGGAGCATGCAGTAGCAGTAATGAAATGAATTGAAATATTATGAAGCATGCAATAGCAGTAATAAAATGAATTGAAATATTATGAAGCATGCAGTAGCAGTAATGAAATGAATTGAAATATTATGAAGCATGCAGTAGCAGTAATGAGATGAATTGAAATATTGTGAAGCATGCAGTAGCAGTAATGAAATGAATTGAAAAACATGAAATGAAGTATGAATTGAAATGAAATGAAATATTATGAAGCATGCAGTAGCAGTAATGAGATGAATTGAAATATTATGAAGCATGCAGTAGCAGTAATGAAATGAATTGAAAAACACGAAATGAAGTATGAATTGAAATGAAATGAAATGAATTGAAAAACATGAAATGAAGCATGCAGTATTAGTAATGAAATGAATTGAAAACATGAAATGAAGTATGAATTGAAATGAAATAAAATGATTGAAATGAATTGAAAAACATGAAATGAAGCATGCAGTAGCAGTAATGAAATGAATTGAAATATTATGAAGCATGTAATAGCAGTAATGAAATGAATCGAAAAACATGAAATAAAGTATGAATTGAAATGAAATGAATTGAAATATTATGAAGCATGCAGTAGCAGTAATGAAATGAATTGAAACATTATGAAGCATGCAATAGCAGTAATGAAATGAATTGAGATATTATGAAGCATTCAATAGCAGAACCCTTTTCAAATTTTTTTTTTCCTATACCCCTCCCCCCCCACCCAACCAGCATTGAGCAACAGTAACAACAGTATTGAAATGATTTGAAAATATTATAAGCATACAGTAGCAGTATTGAAATGAATTGAGAAATATTATAAAGCATACAATAGCAGTAATGAAATGAATTGAGAAATATTATAAGCATGCAATAGCAGTAATGAAATGAATTGAAATGTTATGAAGCATGCAGTAGCAGTAATGAAATGAATTGAAATATTATGAAGCATGCAGTAGCAGTAATGAGATGAATTGAAATATTGTGAAGCATGCAGTAGCAGTAATGAAATGAATTGAAATATTATGAAGCATGCAGTAGCAGTAATGAAATGAATTGAAAAACATGAAATGAAGTATGAATTGAAATGAAATGAAATGAAATATTATGAAGCATGCAGTAGCAGTAATGAGATGAATTGAAATATTATGAAGCATGCAGTAGCAGTAATGAAATGAATTGAAAAACACGAAATGAAGTATGAATTGAAATGAAATGAAATGAATTGAAAAACATGAAATGAAGCATGCAGTATTAGTAATGAAATGAATTGAAAACATGAAATGAAGTATGAATTGAAATGAAATAAAATGAATTGAAATGAATTGAAAAACATGAAATGAAGCATGCAGTAGCAGTAATGAAATGAATTGAAATATTATGAAGCATGCAGTAGCAGTAATGAAATGAATTGAAATATTATGAAGCATGTAATAGCAGTAATGAAATGAATTGAAATATTATGAAGCATGCAGTAGCAGTAATGAAACGAATTGAAATATTATGAAGCATGCAATAGCAGTAATGAAATGAATTGAAATATTATGAAGCATGCAATAGCAGCAATGAAATGAATTGAAATATTATGAAGCATGCAGTAGCAGTAATGAAATGAATTGAAATATTATGAAGCATGCAATAGCAGTAATGAAATGAATTGAAATATTATGAAGCATGCAGTAGCAGTAATGAAATGAATTGAAATATTATGAAGCATGCAATAGCAGTAATGAAACGAATTGAAATATTATGAAGCATGCAGTAGCAGTAATGAAACGAATTGAAATAATATGAAGCATGCAGTAGCAGTAATGAAATGAATTGAAAAACATGAAATAAAGTATGAATTGAAATGAAATGAATTGAAATATTATGAAATATGCAGTAACAGTAATGAAATGAATTGAAATGAAATGAATTATGAATTGAAATGAAATGAATTATGAATTGAAATGAAATTAAGTATGAATTGAAATGAAATAAATGAAGGATGAATTGAAATGAAATGAAATGAAATGAATGAATTGAATTGAATTGAAAAACATGAAATGAAGCATGCAGTAGCAGTAATGAAATTAATCGAAATATTATGAAGCATGCACTAGCAGTAATGAAATGAATTGAAATATTATGAAGCATGCAATAGCAGTAATGAAATGAATTGAGAAATATCATAAAGCATGCAATAGCAGCAATGAAATGAACCAAACACGAGGCAAGCAAATAAGGCTCCACGCAATTTCAGAAAATCTTTATTTGTCCCGCAAAATGGACTAAAATCCTTCAAATAGTAAGTTCTATACATTAAACGGCTTTTTCTGCCTAGCCACTTGGGGGTTCTTCTCATAACCTGCATCCGATCCGTGGGATTGGGTTCCGGGTGGCTAGGTGGGAGGGCCTCCTCCCCTTTAATGCTTATTTACACCCTCCAGGTGATTATTTTCATCTTTAGCCATAATTATTACCTTTCAGGCAAAACCCAAGCTTTTGGAAATTTACAAGGATGTAACATAAAGACACATTTAAAAAAGGAGTAACTGGGAGGGGGTCTCCCACCTTGCCATCCCGGAATTCCCCTTGCAGAACCTTATTTCGCATAACTTGGATATCCTAAGAAGACTCTCATGCACATAGGTGACAGCAAAGAACACTTAACAATATAGTTTTGAGTCTACACTTCCCCCTTATTTCAAACACTCTGAAATCTGGCGTTGCAGCACACAGTCATATGTAAAATATTCTTTCTCATGCCCATCTTTGACCCATATTATATCAGTTTCAAGTTTGAAACAATTTTAATTGGAACTTTGTTAACAATATAAAAAATATATGAAATGTGAAGGTTATATGATCTACTTGCCCTGTAATACCCAAAACACCAAGCTTCTACTTGAGCAATGGAGAGGTCATCCATCATATAAATTTTATGCCACTACCCGATTGCCTTTTTCCTATGTTCTCCCACATTCTCAATCAGATATCGCAATATCTTCGAAGCACCCCATATCTTTCCGGATTGGAGGGAGGGGTGGCAAATCCAGTGAAAATAGGGAACTATTCTCACTGGGGAGATCACCCCAGATAACAAAGGAAAGAGATTCCCTAACTCCCAGGAGACCAAGTATAAAAGCACAAGCATGCCAGGTTCATTCTTCTAGCAACGAGCTCTCCGGCAAGATACTTCACGATCCCTCCCTCCTCCCCAGTTTCGGCTCGCAGGCCCAGGCCAGATCCCTCGTCCACCTCTCCTACGCTAAGAGTATACATCAAAAATCATATTCTCACTGTACTTGATGTTGTCTTTAATTTATGTTTTAGGTAACTGGTTATCACAGACGAGTGATCTGTCCCGCAAATTGTCTCTCTCTCCTTCCAATAGCGAAATCTTCTTCGCACCCCATATCTTTCCGGATTGGAGGGAGGGGTGGCAAATCCAGTGAAAATAGGGAACTATCCAGAGAATAAATGCCACTTGCTCTAAATTCAGACTGTATGTTTGTTGGGGTTACAACTCATGGAAACGATTTCCCTATTAGCCCTGCAATTTCATAAATTGTCATGCTTTTCCCTTTATTTTCCTTCATCCATGCATCTGCAGCTACATTGTAGAGAGTTTTGAGTGCACCGTTCGGTCAAGAGGCTGCATTTTGTGCAAGCAATGTAGAGGGAAAGATAAAAGTACTATCCCATATTCTCGAGCAAAATCAATGGCTTCTATACTGACATAGCTCCTGTGGTTAACTAGGATCAAGAGCACTCTATTTTCTGGTATACAGTTTACATGTGACACGAAATGCCTCAAGAAAAAAAAGAAGTTGCTGGCTGTCATCCGACCAGATGGGTGCGCAACACCAATTGATGCAGGTGGTGAACCATGAAGAAAGTGATCTTTGAAGTTGACTCTAGGGAACACAAAGAGTGGGGGGACACTGTTGCCTATAGCAATGATTGCACAACAGACAGTGGCTATAAATGGCCTCGTTCTGCCGATAAAATACTACCAACCTGCTTTGCAGCTGCTGCAGCAATAACCCTGCTTGGCTTCTGAACTGTTGTACATCCAGTTTCATCTAAATTCTAAATTTTGTCTGGTGTAAATATTATACTTTTCAAGACCTTTTTCATTGTTATTGAAAAATTCTGCCACATTGTGGCGGTTGAAACTTGTTGCTCTTCCAAGGGAAGTAGCCTCAGGTTTTCTAAGTGAAAGGACTGGATACTTTCTTCGGAAGTTATACATCCAATTTTATCCTGTACATTCATTTTCTTTCCAGCCACGGGGCATTTTCAGGTTAAGTTGAGTAGCATATTCAAATGCCAACTTTCTTACTTCCTTTTGATTTCGACAAAAAAAAATTGAGGTTTTTAGGATGTACTCAACAAATAGTTCTTTGTGCTCTTGCTTAAATACTGCATATCTCTTTCAATATCCATATTGGTCTATTTTCACATTAGTTTCAGCATTTTCTTCACTTACAGTAGCATCCAAATTAGCCTTGCTCTTCAGGCAGTATCTCCGCAGAGTTACATGTGGGATTTCAAACTCCTTAGCAACTGCCCGACAGGGCCTTTTTTATCAACTCAATTCATGCTGTCTTTTGGTACTCTCCCATGATTTGTTTTTCTTTTATAATTGCGCATGCCTGCTGACCTGTAACATAGGAAAAGGTTCCTTGTAAATATGCAAAATTAACATATAAAAATTAACCCTACTAAAGTTAAAGAAGAGATGAAAAAAACTAGGTAGGCCAATACTGTTTAGATTGGGATGAGTTGGAACAGGTCCCAACTTCCCCCATTTCATTTGTTCCAATCTCCCCCAGGCACTGTTTCAATAATGAAATGCAAATTTTCAAACCCAGTGTTCGATTGGCTCATTCCATACTTTCCACTTCAAAACAATTATATCCAACGATGTAAATAACAAAAAGACGATTTTATAAGATAATGTCGGAAATAAGAGTGGCGCGCTACTCGCAATAAATTTTAGTTGTCGAAAAGATCATCGAAAACAGCCAAAGAACATACAAAAAGACCAAAGGTAAGTTGAGCATTTTATATTAGATCTTTTGGATTAAAGTTCATCACAAAATCAAAATCAGAAGAATTGCGTCTGGTTTTTAGAAGGGCCTTATTAAGGCGGCCTAATTTAGGCCTAAAACAAGATTTTGCCTCAAACACAAACTACAGGTATTATCGTTGTTCCAATTTGAATGGTTTTGTCATCATATGGTACAACATAGGGGAGAAGTCTGGGTGTCTCATTAGTTGGTGTTACTCTTGAATATTGATTCATGTTGAGTATGTTGTATAGCTTTGCTGAATTGGCTCTGAATATTGGAGAGGTTGTAACCCCTCGGAAGAGGGTTATCCCTCAGTCTGTTTAGTTCTTCTGTCAGTTTTTCAATGTTCGTGATGATTCTCCTATACCTCTATTCTCTTCTTGTAGCTTTCAGGGTGAAAGGAATCATTGTGATAGAGTGCATATATCATTCGGTTTAAAATACAAGGTACTCTCCAGAAGACCTTGATCATTGAAATAAATTGTGGTATCAAGAACATTTACATTAGATAATGACCCCTCTGCAGTGAATTTTATGGTGGGAAAGCATCGGTTCAGGAAATGAAAAAATTCATTGACGGCAACATCACCGTGTCTCCAAACTACAAATATATCATCAATAAACATTTCTAAATGAATGGTAATTTATTGTTTGGTGCATGGTTGAATATGTATTTCTCATATTAGTGCATGAATATATTTGCAAAGTTTGGAGCAAATAGGGAACCCATTGTGGTACCATGGATTTGTGGGTAGTATTTATTATCAAACTCAAAAAAGTTGTCTAAGAACAAAGTTGAAAAATTTGTTTGAGGTATCGAATTGGTAGTAATTGGTCATGATAATACTCCTTAAGTGTATGTTAGTGTAAAAGGATTTGACATCAAGGGGGCAAAGTAGTCTGCTGGATTGGTTTCTTGAGCAAGGGTAAATATTATTTCTAGAAAGTGGTTAATTTAGGATGGTATCTCTTTGACAATGGGCTTAAGAGAAATTTCTAGGTATGGATATAGGGCCCGTGCGGGTGACTGGCAGCCAGAGATGATTGGTGGGCCATGCAAATTTGGTTTGTGAATTTTTGGTAGCATATAAAAAGTAGAAGTACTGTATTGGAAGAAGGAGAGAGGAACTTATGACAGTCACTATCAATGTCAGTCAAAATCTCTTGTCTCAAGGTGTGTTAACAATTTTTCAATTTGCATTGCCAGCCCAGGAGTGGGATTAGTCTCTATCTGTTCATAGCGGAGTTGATTACCTGATTTGATACAGGCTTCCACTACAAAGGATTGAGTTGGCAAGAGAGAACTATTTTGCCCCCCTTATCAGCAGGTTTGATAAGGAACACTTTAATGTTCTTGAGGGAGGGTAGAGCTGTTTGTCCCTCTTGGCTAAGGTTCTTTAAATACTTCCTTAGGTTCGGCATTGTTGCAAGAATGCCTTTCTTGATTACTGATAAGAAATTCTGTATAGATACTGGATTTTGATTGAGTGGTTGCCAGTTGGATTTCTTACGGAATTTCTCAGGATGATAGTTTGTTGGGTTGATATAAAAGTGATAGTGGAGTAGCATACGTCTTCTGTAGTCAGAATAGGCCTTTGAAATATCTGAAACTGGAAATTTTCTTTATAAAGCTAGGTCCATGATTGTAGATATCAATTTCATGGCCAGATAGCAAAAAATTGTAATTCATTGGTAAACCCATATTGTATATTTTGTCAGCAACAGCCTTTTGTTTGAGGCATTCTTCCATTTTTGCACATCTATCTTCTGTTTTTAAGACAATTCGTCATTTTATTGCAAAGACGTGATCATTTTGTTTCAAAGACACAACATATGTAGAAAGGGAAAACAAACATACATATGTAGAAAGAGAAGTGGAAAGATTATCAGTCATACATAATTTCTTCCTAAATTTATTATTGCTTGTTGCTATGAGCTATGGTGTCAGTAAAATTTTCTAAATTTTGCCACCAAAACCTTGTATTGGTGAGCTGTCTGACACAAGTTATGGGAATTTCGATTTAGGCTTAGCCCTCACAGCTTTTCAATTTTGCCGCTATTTTGAATTGACCTGTGCAATGATTTTAATAGCCTTGTGTATAACAAATCTTAACAAGGAATAAAGCCAAGCACGCTGCAAGCTAATGTCTTGTTAAGAAAAATATGAAAAGTTTCTTAACGTTTTTGGTTCACACAAAATCTCCTACCATAATTTCTAAAGTTTTGAAAGTCTGGCCCTACGGTTTCTAATAAACGGTACATGTTGCTATCAACATTGTCGAGAAATGAAGTGAATATTTGAGTCTTGATTTTGAACTTACAAAGATTTCTTGGCCTGCTTTTTGCACATAGAGGTGCCTGTGAATAATTTCGAAAAGTATTCATGTTATGCTCAGGATGTGAATATAAAACTTTACAAAATTTAATGTTCGTTTTGGGGAGGACGGGAAAGTATCTTGCTTGAAGGTACAGTACATCCTCGATTATCCGAACAGGTTGAACTAAAATTTTTGTTGGGCTGTTCGGATACGCGAAAAATTCGGATAATCGAGGAAGAACATTTTACCTACTAAACTTGCTAAAAGGTTATTATCATCGTCCTGAACAGTCACATGATGCTAAAACTGAATGCAAATTGAAAAGCTTGGCAAAGGGAAAGACCAACAAGAAAACTAAGGCATCAGTTTTTTGTAAATTTCAACAACGATTAGTAATAATAACAATGATAACAACGATTTGTATAAATGACAATATTAATTAACAAAGAAGTTATTGTTTTTGGAAAAATGTTGAATACGACTTTTATATTGGGCAACAGTTTGAGCAGACAACGGATATTTCGATTGTTTTCTCAAGAACTGGTTTGCAAAAAAATTTTTTAATGAAAACTTTTGGCGTTCGGATAATCGAGGTTCGGATAACCGAGGATGTACTGTACTAAGAAATGTAGTAAAGATTAGCCGTTGGGCGCACGACGAACGAGTGTGTGTTTTGATTACCGTGTTGCAATATAGGGAAATAAAGATACTTTATCGTTGTATGAAAGATGTTATACTGCAAACTCTCTCTTCATTATCAATTCCTCATATGTATCCACATATTTCATAACTGTATTAGAATATTCGCTCCTCATTTGCAAAGTGTGGTGAGCTCTGATTGCGTTAAAGGTGGTTCAATCTCCCTCACGTGGAGATTTATTTTAATTTTTTCACAAATAGAGAAAATAATAAAAATTCTAGAGCGTCTAAGTATAATCATTTATTTTATTTAAAGCAGTTCTGAAAGAACAAGTGTGTTATCTTTTATCTAATTGTTACTTCGAAAAGGCGTTTTAGGCTTGCATTTGGGCTGGCAGGAATCCTCAAACTCACAAAATAGGGTGCGTTTCCAGCATTAGGAACAGCTATACCTCAGAAATTCTTTCGGTTTTGAACCCCCGGACCCCCTATTTTTAGCCCTTTTGTGCGGCAGTCAGATCATTCGCTTGGTCTACCCCTGTATCCCATTTGGAGTATGCCATTTGGGTGTTCGAAGATATGGTTGAATAGTAAGGCTAACTGCGAAATTGAAAAAATCTAATGTCAAGAAGTGATTTTGCTGAAAATTGTATGCCAGGACTGGTTTTTTGGTTGTTTTTAGGATCTTGAATCAGGTTGTTTCTTTCTCAATCTTGAATTTTTAAACATATACGGTGTTTCTATTTAGATCTTGAATCTTTGATCTTGAATATTGAATCATGAATCTTGAATAAGCAAGTCGTGCATAGTTGCTGGACGTATCGCATGACTGTAATTGCTGGACATCCAACCCTTAAGTTAACTGGAACTTTTATTTTAATGCAAACAGAAAAGAAAAGGGTAAATCCTTCATCATCAATATGTGGAAAGGCATCATAAATCTGTGGGCATTTAAAGCATCACGTATTGAGAGTAAGTTTAATTTCACGTGCTATTCTGGCTATTCCTCAATATCGTCTCGCTTCAAATTTGCTGTCAAGAACTGAATTTGAAAAGTTATGAAATTGCTTTATCGTCTTTGCTGCCGAGGACTAATTTATGTGTCAAGCACTAGCGTATGAAAAATACCTCTAATCAGATTTTCTGACAGGTTTGAACCTATCTAAATCTTAGTGTCAAATAATAAGTATGAGAACTTTGCTCTGCAACCTGTAACTTTCCTCGTCAATCCTACTAAGGCAAGGTGGAAATTGTATTCAACTGTTTCTTGTGTAAGGAATCCTTATCACCAGTCATTGTATCCTTCCTTCAAAGGAGAAAGAGTTTTTCTCTAGTATAAAGTTACCTTTTACAGGAAGTATATTTATCAGAGTTTAGTCAAGGAAAAGGTATGATTATCTGTATTAGCGACAATTCTTCTAATAGCCTCGAAAACAGAAATGTAGTTGTAATTATTTGAAAAAGACGACAAGAAAATCAAACTTGAAACTGAAGTGTACTCTGACAATTTTGAGTTTGATAATTTAGGGTCTTTTTTGAAAAAACTAGTTTTGCATAATACTTGCATGAGACTCATTTAAGCCAACTGTGCTATGACTGGAATGCCAGGACCAGCCCCCCTCCTGCTAGAAATTCAGTCATAAACCTCCTGTGGTCCTTCCCTTTCACGCTTCTTCTGTAAAAGCTTTTTCTAAATCACCCCTTAACTAAAAAACATCGCCCACCAAAATTGTCCAATATAATAGCCATTGCTTCCATTGCCAAGTAAATGAAGATATTTGCAAACGTAACTAAAAAGTGCTTTAAACGAAATAGAAATGATTAGTCACGATACTAAAGTTCTAAAACTAAAGAAGCTGTCTATGTATCAGCAAAAGTCTTGGTGCGGTTCTCCGTGTAGTCATCTATTTCCCATACCTACTTCTCCAGCGTCTTCTGGTGAAGCGTCTTCTGTAGGTGAATCTTCTGACGGAGCGTCTTCTGATGAAGCGTCTTCTGTACGAACGTCTTCTGTAGGTGAATCTTCTGACGGAGCGTCTTCTGATGAAGCGTCTTCTGTACGAACGTCTTCTGTAGGTGAATCTTCTAACGGAGCGTCTTCTGATGAAGCGTCTTCTGTACGAACGTCTTCTGTAGGTGAATCTTCTGACGGAGCGTCTTCTGATGAAGCGTCTTCTGTACGAACGTCTTCTGTAGGTGAATCTTCTGACGGAGCGTCTTCTGATGAAGCGTCTTCTGTACGAACGTCTTCTGTAGGTGAATCTTCTGACGGAGCGTCTTCTGATGAAGCGTCTTCTGTACGAACGTCTTCTGTATGTGAATCTTCTGACGGAGCGTCTTCTGATGAAGCGTCTTCTGTACGAACGTCTTCTGTAGGTGAATCTTCTGACGGAGCGTCTGCCTCTGCGTCCTCTGCCCCGAGGTGCTGGATCTGCTTTCACATCATTGCCATTTTCATCTGGAATGTAACAATTTCTAACTTAGAATGAAGGAAAGGTGTTCAAAGGGAAAGGGTGAGATGAAAGGGGTCATTTTCATTTTCATCAAATCAAATGTAGGCACATACCGTAATTAATCAACTTGAATAAAAGGCGCAGTGAGATGAGCGCTTCAACTTTCGCATATAATGCTTGATATGAAATGCAGTCGAATAGGTACTGCATTGCTTATACAATTTATGCATTGCTTATACAATTTAGTGCACATTAAACAGTAACAGCAAGGAATATAAACAAAGGTAGAGGGTAGAAATTTTCCAAAAAACTAAACCAAACGGACGGAATAAGCATCCTTTACCACATACAGAGGTAACATCTATCCCGGTGATCAAGTTAAGACGGACTATGGACGGCTCGCATTTCCTTTATGAAACTTGGCCAGTTAACAATGCAAGTTTTAGGTTTCCTTGTGTTTTCTATTGTTTTATATGGTTTTCTCTGTTTTTTTATGGTTTAAGGTAGAGTTGATGAATTTAAGAATCCTATCAAGACTTGTTTACCCTCTTGTTCTGATAAAGCATTCTGTTCCTCATCGTTTGGTTCTTCAGAGTCGTTTTCTTCGAAATCCTCTGCTTCTTCTGGTCCTTTGATGTCAATTGCTTCCTCAACATCTTTTTCTGCCTCCAACTCAGATGCTAAAAAACCAGACAATTCAGAATTTACTTCTAGTGCACAGAAAAGTCATCTGTTATTAGTTGCAAGTTTATTTGTGCTCATGCTTGAAGTTCTCCCCTACTTGGTAAAGGCCGAAACTGCGAGTGGCCTTACCTAGATAATATCCACCTAGATAATACGACTGGTCTTAAATCTGTCCTTTAACCGACTTTCTTCTTTACCAATGCAATTATTCTCAAACATACACGCCTGCCAACGAATGCTGATAACATATACTTACCATGGAGGCAAAGTGCTAGCCCAAGAATCACAGAGAGCAGCAGCACAACTTTCATCTTCGCCAGACTCGTTCGCCAAGAACAAGCACAAAGTCCACTAACCGGCTTTTAGTCTTGGTGAGGAAGGGACCATTCAGGGACGAAAGTCAACCTGAACTGATGTTCTTTTATTTGCAGTCCTCCTTTTAAAAGGTTATAGATCCAACTTGTTGTGGCAGCAAAACAATGACCATTGTCTGAATGCTTTCTAAAGAAAATTTACTTTGATGTGAGTAAGACAAATATCAATCACCTTTCCCGACGAAGGGGTATTAAAATCCATGTTGACCTTAGTGTGTTCAGCAATGTCGAAATCCATTATCATCTTATACTTACATTTCAGTAGCATTGTTTTCTTAAACTTGTTTTTCACCAAATCCCCTTACTCTTCTCTAAAAGGTCTCAGGATATTTCTACAAGGAAGAGCTTTATGTTGGCTTACTTTTCTTTGATTCAATCACGTTATTTAGGTTTTTCTATAACGAACATTTTAAGAGAACTCGGGCAATAGTTTCATTATCGTATGAGGGGATGGTTTACTTCCTAAAGTAAAAAGGCGATGGAGTCCATTCAAATAGTTGAGCTCCAAATATTTCTTTTCAGAATTTCCACCATTTTGGAGGAATATCAATATACCATAAGGGATCGCTGTAAGACATCCATGAACCGATTTCAATTTTCTATTAAATGAATCTATGATAAAGGGGTTTTAAAGGAGTTAGGGTAATACTAATAGCTTTCCTGTTACTTAAGAAGGATATCAAGCAAATTCGAGGGGCTCGACTGAAGGTTCATCTTGAAAAATGTTCTTTCAAGCAGGTTCCAACTGAACACAAAAAAGAGAATTTATCACGATCGGTGAATTCAACTTCGATGATTTTACTGTTGGTGGTTAGCATATTAGAAAGGGCAGTGTTTCCCGTTACAAAGGGTTCTATTGCACAATATATACCACCACAGATAAGATTGGGGCGAATGGAAAAACATCCCACAACAATTTGATATTTGTTTCTTTTGGAATTGAATATTTTCTTAAGGTAATAGAAATAAGAGAAACATAATAGTATGATAGAATTCATTGGCTTTGGATTTGTCGTCTGACTTCAAGTCACGTTGCCATAGCATACGTCTGATATTCTAAGAATGAAAGGACCATGATCCGATCTCAAAAAAGTCCTGAACTGAAATACTATTTCTTGTATAGCCTAGCTTGGTTTCTTTCTGCTTTGATAGAGAATTTGTTTGCACGCATATTTCATTCAGAGTTTCTTCTCCGGCTTGATACTAAAAAATCCTAAATTCATTAGCTACAAGGAAAATATAGTTCTCAAATTCCTTAGCAATCCTTGATTACGAAGGATTCCATGTGTTTACTAAAAGAGGTAGCTTCCTAAATTCATACCTACTGTTTATCACCTACAGAACTCAAAGCAAACTCCCCACGTTACTAAATACCAAACGTTACTCAAGATGCTTTCCCATTGTAATGATCAGCCCCCACCTTATTAAAACGTGGTTACACACTATACAGAACATCCTCATTTTAGTTAAATATGGTTGCAAACAGCACTGAACATCCTCAGGTTTGTCAAATAAAATTGCACACTGTACTGAACATCCTCACATTAGACAAATATGGTTGCACACTGTACTAAACATCTTCACATTAGTAAAATATGGTTGCAGACTGTACTAAACATCCCAAAGTTTGTCAAAGATGGTTGCACAGTGTACTAAACATCCCCAAGTTAGTCAAAGATGGTTGCACACTGTACTAAACATCCTCAGGTTGGTTAAATATGGTTGCACACTGTACTGAACATCCTCAGGTTAGTCAACAATGGTTTCATACTGTACTGAACATCCTCAGGTTAGTCAACAATGGTTTCACAATGTACTGAACATCCTCATAATAGTCAAATATGGTTGCACACTGTACTAAACATCCTCACTTTAGTCAAAGATGGTTGCACACTGTACTAAACATCCCCAAGTTTGTCAAAGATGGTTGCACACTGTACTAAACATCCCCAAGTTAGTCAAAGATGGTTGCACACTGTACTAAACATCATCACATTAGTCAAATATGGTTGCACACTGTACTAAACATCCACAGGTTAGTCAACAATGGTTTCACAATGTACTGAACGTCCTCAGGTTGGTCAAATATGGTTGCACACTGTACTGAACATCCTCACATTAGTCAAATATGGTTGCACACTGTACTAAACATCCTCACAGAAGTCAAGGATGGTTGCACACTGTACTAAACATCCTCACAGAAGTCAAATATGGTTGCACACTGTACTGAACATCCTCACATTAGTCAAAGATGGTTGCACACTGTACTGAACATTCTCACATTAGTCAAAGATGGTTGCACACTGTACTGAACGTCCTCAGGTTGGTCAAATATTGTTGCACACTGTACTGAACATCATCACATTAGTCAAAGATGGTTGCACACTGTACTGAACATCCTCACATTAGTCTAATATGTTTGGACTCTGTACTGAGCATCATCACATTAGTCAAATATGGTTGCACACTGTACTGAACATCCTCACATTAGTCAAAAATGGTTGCACACTGTACTGAACATCCTCACATTAGTCAAATATGGTTGCACACTGTACTGAACATCCCCAAGTTAGTCAAAGATGGTTGCACACTGTACTGAACATCCTCACATTAGTCAAAGATAGTTGCACACTGTACTGAATATCCTCACATTAGTCAAAGATGGTTGCACACTGTACTGAACATCCTCACATTAGTCAAAAATGGTTGCACACTGTACTGGACATCATCACATTAGTCAAATATGGTTGCACACTGTACTGAACATCCTCACATTAGTCAAGGATGGTTGCACACTGTACTGAACATCCTCAAATTAGTCAAAGATGGTTGCACACTGTACTGAACATCATCACATTTGTCATAGATGGTTGCGCACTGTACTGAACATCATCACATTAGTCAAATATGGTTTCACACTGTACTGAACATCCTCACATTAGTCAAAGATGGTTGCACACTGTACTGAACATCATCACATTAGTCAAATATGGTTGCACACTGTACTGAACATCCTCACATTAGTCAAAGATGGTTGCACACTGTACTGAACATCCTCACATTAGTCAAAGATGGTTGCACACTGTACTGAACATCCTCACATTAGTCAAATATGGTTGGCAATCTGTACTGAGCATCATCACATTAGTCAAATATGGTTGCACACTGTACTGAACATCATCACATTAGTCAAATATGGTTGCACACTGTACTGGACATCATCACATTAGTCAAATATGGTTGCACACTGTACTGAACATCCTCACATTAGTCAAGGATGGTTGCACACTGTACTGAACATCCTCAAATTAGTCAAAGATGGTTGCACACTGTATTGAACATCATCACATTGGTCATAGATGGTTGCACACTGTACTGAACATCATCACATTAGTCAAATATGGTTGCACACTGTACTGAACATCCTCACATTAGTCAAAGATGGTTGCACACTGTACTGAACATCCTCAGGTTGGTCAAATATGGTTGCACACTGTACCAAACATCCCTAAGTTAGTCAAAGATTTTTGCACACTGTACTGAACATCCTCAGATTAGTCAAAGATAGTTGCACACTGTACTGGACATCATCACATTAGTCAAATATGGTTGCACACTGTACTGAACATCATCACATTAGTCAAATATGGTTGCACACTGTACTGAACATCCTCACATTAGTCAAATATGGTTGCACACTGTACTGAACATCCTCACATTAGTCAAATATGGTTGCACACTGTACTGAACATCCTCACATTAGTCAAATATGGTTGCACACTGTACTGAACATCATCACATTAGTCAAATATGGTTGGCAATCTGTACTGAGCATCATCACATTAGTCAAATATGGTTGCACACTGTACTGAACATCATCACATTAGTCAAATATGGTTGCACACTGTACTGGACATCATCACATTAGTCAAATATGGTTGCACACTGTACTGAACATCCTTAGGTTTGTCAAAGATGGTTGCACACTGTACTGAACATCCTCACATTAGTCAAAGATGGTTGCACACTGTACTGAACATCCTCACATTAGTCAAATATGGTTGGCAATCTGTACTGAGCATCATCACATTAGTCAAATATGGTTGCACACTGTACTGAACATCATCACATTAGTCAAATATGGTTGCACACTGTACTGGACATCATCACATTAGTCAAATATGGTTGCACACTGTACTGAACATCCTCACATTAGTCAAGGATGGTTGCACACTGTACTGAACATCCTCAAATTAGTCAAAGATGGTTGCACACTGTATTGAACATCATCACATTGGTCATAGATGGTTGCACACTGTACTGAACATCATCACATTAGTCAAATATGGTTGCACACTGTACTGAACATCCTCACATTAGTCAAATATGGTTGCACACTGTACTGAACATCCTCACATTAGTCAAATATGGTTGCACACTGTACTGAACATCCTCACATTAGTCAAATATGGTTGCACACTGTACTGAACATCCTCACATTAGTCAAATATGGTTGCACACTGTACTGAACATCATCACATTAGTCAAATATGGTTGCACACTGTACGAAACATCCCTAAGTTAGTCAAAGATTTTTGCACACTGTACTGAACATCCTCAGATTAGTCAAAGATAGTTGCACACTGTACTGGACATCATCACATTAGTCAAATATGGTTGCACACTGTACTGAACATCATCACATTAGTCAAATATGGTTGCACACTGTACTGAACATCCTCACATTAGTCAAATATGGTTGCACACTGTACTGAACATCCTCACATTAGTCAAATATGGTTGCACACTGTACTGAACATCCTCACATTAGTCAAATATGGTTGCACACTGTACTGAACATCATCACATTAGTCAAATATGGTTGCAAACTGTACTGAACATCCTCACATTAGTCAAAGATGGTTGCACTTTGTACTGAACGTCCTCAGGTTAGTCAAAGATGGTTGCACACTGTACTGAACGTCCTCAGGTTAGCCAATATGGTTGCACACTGTACTGAACATCCTTAGGTTTGTCAACAATGGTTGCACACTGCACTAAACATCTCCAAGTTAGTCAAAGATTGCTGCACACTGCACTAAGCATCCACAAGTTAGTCAAAGATGGTTGCACACTGTACTAAACATCCCCAAGTTAGACAAAGATCGTTGCACACTGTACTAAACATCCTCAGGTTAGTCAATAATGGTTGCACACTGCACTAAACATCCCCAAGTTAGTCAAAGATTGCTGCACACTGCACTAAGCATCCCCAAGTTAGTCAAAGATGGTTGCACACTGTACTAAACATCCTCAGGTTAGTCAAAGATTGCTGCACACCGTACTGAACATTCTCAGGCTGGTCAAATATGGTTGCTCACTGTACTGTACATCATCACATTAGTCAAATATGGTTGCACACTGTACTGAACATCCTCAGGTTAGTCAAAGATTGCTGCACACCGTACTGAACATTCTCAGGCTGGTCAAATATGGTTGCTCACTGTACTGAACGTCCTCAGGTTAGTCAAAGATTACTGCACACCGTACTGAACATCCTCAGGCTGGTCAAATATGGTTGCTCACTGTACTGTACGTCCTCAGGTCGGTCAAAAATGTTTCTCGACATGCTCTTGTTTATCGCTTGCGAAACTCAAATGCCTTCCGCAAATGCACTTAGAATTCCTAAAACGTACTACATATCCTCCATTGAAAACCAAGATACCCCTCTTGATACTGAATTGCCCCCTAAACTGAAAGATGGCTCCCTGGATAAACTGAATAAATTCCAGTACTTCAAGATATTAATTTCTTCCATAATCTGAACTACGTAACAGCTCTGTTGCACTTACGGAAAGCACGTACAGGGTTATTTTATTATCTTGTGGCTGGTAGCTAAGGAATATTAAGTATTGAGCCCGACAAGAAATCCTAACTGAAAATGCGTCTAAATTATCTATTAAAGCAGACTTGAAGCAGGCTACCCCATGCCAAAATTAGTATTTCAGTTCAGGACTATTTTGAAATCGGATCATGGTCCTTTCATTCTTAGAATATCAAATGTATGCTACGGCAACGTGACTTGGAGTCAGACAACAAACCTAAATCTAAAAAAGTCTATAATACTATTATTTTCTTCTTATTTTTTCACCTTAAGAAAATATTTACTTTCAAAAGAAATAAATATCAACTACTTGTAGGCTGTTTTCCCATTCGCCCCAATTATATCTGCAGTTGTTAACATTGTTTCATACAACCCTTTGTAATGGAAAACACTGCCTTGTGTGATATGTTTACAACCAAAAGTAAAATCTTCGTAGTTGAATTCACCGATCGTGGGAAAGTCTCCTTTCGGAGTTCAGTTTGAACCCACTTGAAAACAATATTTCGAGGCAGCCTGTGTTTCTTAAATGTTGATACGTGATAAGCGTTCTAAATTTAATGATATTTGAAGTTGAAGAGGGCCATATATTTTAGTTGTAAGGAAATATAATTGATACCACTTGCCATAAGAGACTGGACTTCAGTCAATACCCTCGAGGTTTCATATTTTTTTTCTTAACCCTATTACGACCGGGGTATTTCTTTACAGTACTGATATTTTTCCTTCAAAGTACTGAACACCCTCTAATGCACTGCTCATATCTCCTACAGTATTGATGATATCTACACTGGATATCCATCAGAGTTCTATCAGATTTGAGATTTCCTTTGAGTCTTCTACTTGAAATATCTGTTACAGTACTACCCAGGGGCCTCCCAGGGTGATCCTCCTTAATGACAAAAGTTTCACTATAACCGCTGTTTGACCATGTATGGAGACATCCAAACTCTGAGTATGAAACCAAGAGACGACATCCTATTTTACAAATTAGGGGTCCATTTCACCACTTATTTATTGACCATTTATCATAATGCCAGAAGTTTAAGGGACCTCAAATATACAGTCTAATATTCTTGGAGATACCGAACACTACTATTTAAAACACATCTTTGGTGATGGGATGGACTACTTATGAATTGCACAAAACTCCACGAGTTTCAAGTTCCTCTCCTCGGGTTTCCACACAAAAAGTATAAAATTTAGTTCATGTTATAATTCACAGATTCTAAAATATTGTGAAACAAAATATCAAGACTCCGAATGTAGTAATGAAGTGCATAAAGGACACAGGGACCCAAGGGACGGGGGGTTTAATGGGACACGCTTCGCAATGCAGTCTTGATATTAGATTTTTTACGTTTGTTATGATTGGAGCGTGTAAGTGGTTACTTGTCTAAACTCACAATGTTTATTACGACTATTGGTATTAGACCCAAAACCTTTCTACTTTAGGGAGTGTACCTTCCCCTCAGACAACATTATATCTATTCTCTGAGTTCTCTTAAAATGTCTGTTATATGAAATAACAAAAAGCATGCTGAAATTTCAAAATTATTGGTGATGAATCAAAGAGAAGAAAACCAAACGTAAGCCCTACAAAATATATTTTTAAAATAATCTACAAAGCCTGTGTTTCGGATTCTCGTAAGAGAGGGCTCAATGCATTAATGCATTATATTTTGAGAAGAAAAGAGTCAAGGAACGCTCAGCAGCTCGACAAGCCTGTTACGTCGACTAAACAGGTTTATCGAGATGGTTAGTGTTCCTTGACTCTTTTCTTCTCAATTTATATAAAATAATCTAAGGCAGAATGAACGCGTTAAAAAGTAGACATGTTCTTCTGTAACTCCGAGTTTCGTGCTCACGCACTCATCAGACAGACTATACCAATGAAAAATTCCTAATTACAGCAGTACTTATTTACAAGAGGTGATAAAATTAAGATAAAAGATACTATTTTTACAGCTTGGTTAATTACTTGTTTAGCGTCCCATTACTTAGGAAAACATGGAGTCCATAATTAGCAAACACAGCAAGAAATTAACGAACGAGAGCCCCACCACCATCCCCGACAACACATGCAACTGCCGTAAAAAACAAGAATGCCCGCTGAACAACAACTGCCTAACTACTAGTGTAATCTACAACGCCCACGTAACGACCAACGAAGACACGACAGGGAAAGACTACATCGGACTGACAGAAGGAACCTTCAAGAAACGCTTTACGCAACACAAACAATCATTTCGGAATCAAAAATACGCCAACAGCACAGAACTTCCTAAATACATATGGGAACTAAAAGACAAGAACAAAGACTACGACATACAATGGACCATCATCACCTCTGCCAAAGCCTACAACAACATTTCAAAACGGTGTGACTTATGTTTGACTGAGAAACTACACATTATGAAAGGGAACAATGACTCATTACTGAACAAAAGATCTGAGCTGATATCCAAATGCGGACATGAAAACAAGTTTTATCTAATGAACAATAGGACGCTTAGTAATTAAATAACAATAGGACGCTAAGTAATGGGACGCTAAACAAGTAATTAACCAAGCTGTAAAAATAGTATCTTTTATCTTAATTTCATCACCTCTAGTAAATAAGTACTGCTGTAATTAGGAATTTTTCATTGGTATAGTCTGTCTGATGAGTGCGTGAGCACGAAACTCGGAGTTACAGAAGAACATGTCTACTTTTTAACGCGTTCATTCTGCCTTATAACTGCTCTATACTAATGTATATTGAGCACTTTAGCCAGGATAGGCACTCTCTTCTCGTGCTAGATATAAAATAATCTATATGTACGTTCAAGAAAGATTATTATTTGTCTGTCTCTAAACTCTGGCAGAGCTGAATTCAAGATCTAAGTGAGCAAAATAGTCACTATCACAATAGCATCGAACCCCATCTCCGGACCTTTCTACACTTCAGGAAGAAGCAATGATAAACCAAGTGCAATAAGCACCGTGTAGCATTGGTGGATCGTGTAATAAGGTACCGTGCAAAAATATTTCGACCATCACTCAAATCCGGAGAGTGGGGCATGTCGAAACAAAACATTTATAAAATAATATATTTCAGCACCTGTTTGTATGTTACAAATAGCTAAATGATTAATCAATACCTATGTCCTTAAACACAATTTTAAACATACAAGTTTGGACAGCATGCTTTCGAGTTCCCTGTTTAATAATGCTTTACATAGTCAACCCGAAAGTTGCAATTTACCCCATAGCAGGGGTAAGTTGAGACATACTGTAAACTTACAAGCAACACTGTTACTACTCTGGCAACTTCGCATATCATACTTTATAACAAAAAATAGTTCAATTAAAGGCGATGTAACAAATAAACTCAATATTCTTAAATGCAATACATTTGAAAAACAAGTCATCAAGTGTAAGAAATTTTGAAGAAAATTCTTAGGCAAAGACAACAAAACAAGGCAAAGAACAGTTAAAAGTTACCAAAGAAAAGTTAGCTTCAGTATAAATTAGTCGCACAGTTATTCTTGCTTGTAGGCAGATGTAGCTAGTTTCAGATGTTTCCATGGATGAAGGCCTTTAATCATCAGGCAGAGGGCAATCTGTGACATCAGATGGCAAATATTCATCATCAGTGAATATGTTTCTATCCAGAGAATAAATGCCACTTGCTCTAAATCCAGACTGTATCTTTGTTGGGGTTACAACTCATGGAAACGATTTCCCTTTTAGCCCTGCAATTTCATAAATTTTCATGCTTTTCCCTTTATTTTCCTTCATCCATGCATCTGCAGCTACATTGTAGAGAGTTTTGAGTGCACCGTTCGGTCAAGAGGCTGCATTTTGTGCAAGCAATGTAGAGGGAAAGATAAAAGTACTATCCCATATTCTCGAGCAAAATCAATGGCTTCTATACTGACATAGCTCCTGTGGTTAACTAGGATCAAGAGCACTCTATTTGGTGTACAGTTTACATGTGACACGAAATGCCTCAAGAAAAAAAAGAAGTTGCTGGCTGTCATCCGACCAGATGGGTGCACAACACCAATTGATCCAGGTGGTGAACCATGAAGAAAGTGATCTTTGAAGTTGACTCTAGGGAACACAAAGAGTGGGGGGACACTGTTGCCTATAGCAATGATTGCACAACAGACAGTGGCTATAAATGGCCTCGTTCTGCCGATAAAATACTACCAACCTGCTTTGCAGCTGCTGCAGCAATAACCCACCAGGCCATGGCCCCCCCAATCCATCTGCTAAAAAATTATACTTAAAAAACAAATTTAAACTAAAGCTTAATAATGAAGAATCTTCATTATCAAAATCAAAATTGATATTTGTGAACCCATTTTGGTTGCATTTATAGCCAATCTAGAGGGTGGTATACACAGAAATTTTCCCGGGGGAGTACCCCCGGACCCCCCAAAATTTTCGGCTCGCTGCGCTCGCCTTCGGTTCCATTTAGCCCCCCCCAATCGAAAATCCTGGGTACGCCCCTGGTTTCAGCATTTTCTTCACTTACAGTAGCATCCAAATTAGCCTTGCTCTTCAGGCAGTATCTCTGCAGAGTTACATGTGGGATTTCAAACTCCTTAGCAACTGCCCGACAGGGCCTTTTTTATCAACTCCAGGGGCGCAACTAGGAATTTTTGAGGGCAGGGGTTTTAGCCGCAATCAAGGGCCTCTAGTAGGGGTCAAGGGGGTGAAGCCCCCGGAAAGTCCTGAGATTCTGACATTTCTGAGGCTTTCAAATGGCTTAGAATCCTTCAATTTCTCTTTGAAATGGGGAATTCAGAATGATTAGCCTGACGAAAATAGGGCAAATTAGCTTCCTTAATAAAAAGGGCAGGGGTTACAACCCCCACAACCCCCCCCTTAGATGCGCCCCTGAACTCGTTTCATGATGTCTTTTGGTACTCTCCCATGATTTGTTTTTCTTTTATAATTGCGCATGCCTGCTGACCTGTAACATAGGAAAAGGTTCCTTGTAAATATGCAAAATTAACATTTAAAAATTAACCCTACTAAAGTTAAAGAAGAGATGAAAAAAACTAGGTAGGCCAATACTGTTTAGATTGGGATGAGTTGGAACAGGTCCCAACTTCCCCCATTTCATTTGTTCCAATCTCCCCCAGGCACTGTTTCAATAATGAAATGCAAATTTTCAAACCCACTGTTCGATTGGCTCATTCCATACTTTCCACTTCAAAACAATTATATCCAACGATGTAAATAACAAAAAGACGATTTTATAAGATAATGTCGGAAATTAGAGTGGCGCGCTACTCGCAATAAATTTTAGTTGTCGAAAAGATCATCGAAAACAGCCAAAGAACATACAAAAAGACCAAAGGTAAGTTGAGCATTTTATATTAGATCTTTTGGATTAAAGTTCATCACAAAATCAAAATCAGAAGAATTGCGTCTGGTTTTTAGAAGGGCCTTATTAAGGCGGCCTAATTTAGGCCTAAATCAAGATTTTGCCTCAAACACAAACTACAGGTATTATCGTTGTTCCAATTTGAATGGTTTTGTCATCATATGGTACAACATAGGGGAGAAGTCTGGGTGTCTCATTAGTTGGTGTTACTCTTGAATATTGATTCATGTTGAGTATGTTGTATAGCTTTGCTGAATTGGCTCTGAATATTGGAGAGGTTGTAACCCCTCGGAAGAGGGTTATCCCTCAGTCTGTTTAGTTCTTCTGTCAGTTTTTCAATGTTCGTGATGATTCTCCTATACCTCTATTCTCTTCTTGTAGCTTTCAGGGTGAAAGGAATCATTGTGTGCATATATCATTCGGTTTAAAATACAAGGTACTCTCCAGAAGACCTTGATCATTGAAATAAATTGTGGTATCAAGAACATTTACATTAGATAATGACCCCTCTGCAGTGAATTTTATGGTGGGAAAGCATTGGTTCAGGAAATGAAAAAATTCATTGACGGCAACATCACCGTGTCTCCAAACTACAAATATATCATCAATAAACATTTCTAAATGAATGGTAATTTATTGTTTGGTGCATGGTTGAATATGTATTTCTCATATTAGTGCATGAATATATTTGCAAAGTTTGGAGCAAATAGGGAACCCATTGTGGTACCATGGATTTGTGGGTAGTATTTGTTATCAAACTCAAAAAAGTTGTCTAAGAACAAAGTTGAAAAATTTGTTTGAGGTATCGAATTGGTAGTAATTGGTCATGATAATACTCCTTAAGTGTATGTTAGTGTAAAAGGATTTGACATCAAGGGGGCAAAGTAGTCTGCTGGATTGGTTTCTTGAGCAAGGGTAAATATTATTTCTAGAAAGTGGTTAATTTAGGATGGTATCTCTTTGACAATGGGCTTAAGAGAAATTTCTAGGTATGGATATAGGGCCCGTGCTGGTGACTGGCAGCCAGAGATGATTGGTGGGCCATGCAAATTTGGTTTGTGAATTTTTGGTAGCATATAAAAAGTAGAAGTACTGTATTGGAAGAAGGAGAGAGGAACTTATGACAGTCACTATCAATGTCAGTCAAAATCTCTTGTCTCAAGGTGTGTTAACAATTTTTCAATTTGCATTGCCAGCCCAGGAGTGGGATTAGTCTCTATCTGTTCATAGCGGAGTTGATTACCTGATTTGATACAGGCTTCCACTACAAAGGATTGAGTTGGCAAGAGAGAACTATTTTGCCCCCCTTGTCAGCAGGTTTGATAAGGAACACTTTAATGTTCTTGAGGGAGGGTAGAGCTGTTTGTCCCTCTTGGCTAAGGTTCTTTAAATACTTCCTTAGGTTCGGCATTGTTGCAAGAATGCCTTTCTTGATTACTGATAAGAAATTCTGTATAGATACTGGATTTTGATTGAGTGGTTGCCAGTTGGATTTCTTACGGAATTTCTCAGGATGATAGTTGGTTGGGTTGATATAAAAGTGATAGTGGAGTAGCATACGTCTTCTGTAGTCATAATAGGCCTTTGAAATATCTGAAACTGGAAATTTTCTTTATAAAGCTAGGTCCATGATTGTAGATATCAATTTCATGGCCAGATAGCAAAAAATTATAATTCATTGGTAAACCCATATTGTATATTTTGTCAGCAACAGCCTTTTGTTTGAGGCATTCTTCCATTTTTGCACATCTATCTTCTGTTTTTAAGACAATTCGTCATTTTATTGCAAAGACGTGATCATTTTGTTTCAAAGACACAACATATGTAGAAAGGGAAAACAAACATACATATGTAGAAAGAGAAGTGAAAGGATTCTTAACCATTTTGAGGCCTCAGAAATTACAAAATCTAGGATGCTTCCAGGGGCTTCACGACCTTAGCAGTTTTTGGCCTCTCTCTCTGCTGCCATGCATTTTGTAAATGTTCCAGCTTCATAGCTCATTGCCGGAGCTAATGTTTAAATCCCTCTCTGTAAAACTAAGACTCAGGGCTACAAATCAATGGCTAGAAGCCCTTTTTGAGAAACTTAATCAATAAAGTTATGAACTTGATTTTGTAAGATTTTTTAACTGTTTGAAATTAATTGCACATTATCAATAGTTTTACTGATTTTTCAAATTTTCTTTGCAGGGAAGACCCAAAATTTTGATATGGTTGATTAACCTGCAAATACAGATATTCTGAAAGTGCTGTTTTTGTTGGTGTAGCAAGACTTTTCTTGAATGTTTGGATGCATCTTTGTAAGTATTTGCTTATGTTCATAAAAGCTTTGAAATATCTTTCATTATAGTATCCAAATTCATTTTCATCTCCTTTCTATTCATCTCAAATTTCATCCCATGAAATATTTTGCTGCTGGTGACTTAAATGGTCAGTCTCTTTTACACTTTCACATTTGACTTCAAATATATCAATCAGAGATGTAATTGTTTTTTTGTTTTAAGGATTACAATACACATTTTTTTTATTCTTTAGAGCATAGATAATGAATATTTAAAAACTAGTTTAAAATACCAGACAGACAAATGGCCTGAAAAAAGCTTGGTTTATTTTATAGGACTGGTTTTAAGTGAAATATAACCAAAGTTCTACATACAGTACCGCATTAAGGAAGCCTAACATCGCGGATCGCGTATTTTGCAAGTCACGCTCGATCCTCGATACCCCTCGATGCTCTCTATCGCGGACCCCGCGATACACCAATCGTGATGAAACACGACCTTTCGCGACGGATCGCGACCATTCACGAGCGAACGCGGGCTATTGTTTCGTATCGCGGACCCCTCGATCTAATCGCGGAGCTTGATGTTCAATTTTTCCAACAAAGTGGCTCGTGTTCTCATAAAATCGTTCTTATGAAAGGAAAATAACTTAGATTTTTTGAGTTCTAGTACTAGGTTTCTTATAAACTGGTCTCTTGGCTACAAAACGTGTACGTCTTGCGGACAATTTGCGTAAATGAAAGGAGAGATCTCTTGGGTTAGAGGCTGTTGTGTTGAAGGTCATAAGTTAATTAAAATATTATTCCCAAGAACAATAGACTATCATTCTTCCTCACAGCTTATCTGATTTCCAAGAAGTATTTTACACTCCTTTTTTCTTAATTTGCCTCTTGGGAACAAAACCTATTACAGAGAACACATGTCATAAGACAATAACAATCAAAACCAACAAACCAAAAACTGTTCTTGGGTCTTGATCTAAACGCTGACAATTGCCACAACTATCTAATAAACCTATTTCAAATAAAAATCTGTTATGATGATAAAACGGTCAAGACTACGAAATGGCAAAAAAATACCACAAAATAAGGAACTGGAAGCTTTAGGGTCTTATCTAGTTTCCTTGTTAAAACGTTTACTGAGCTGAGGAATATATGTTTTATATGAGTTTTCAATTTTTTCAAATTAAGTACTTTTTATGTTTTTTTCTTTCGAGGTGGATTTTATAGAATGTCCCTTGAACCGATTCAACTATTAGTACACTTTCATTTCAATAGGGTAAGCAACTGGACCCTTATCCTACCCTCAAAGTTGCCTAAGTATTCAGGGTTTTCAGCCGGCAATGTTTCTGAACTTTCTTAAATTTCGGCTATTTGAGGGTTTAGATTGATGATTTGTTACCTGTAGTTGTCTGACAAATACGGACACATTTTTTGTTATTGCCTAAAACATATGACTTGTTCACCAGCGAAACCGAAAATTATATGAATAATTTTTACCCAGTCCACCTTGACCACGAAATTCATTAGAGCTTCAAAAGGAGTGCACATTAAATGAATACATCGCGGACAAAGGGGGGATCGCAGATCGTGGACCCTGCACTCGTTCGCGCTCGATCACGCTCGTTCGTGCTCGATCTCGATGTCCGCGATCTTTCACGATGAAAAAATGAATTTTTGCCCACGAGAAAGCATCGAGGATCGAGCGCGTCGCGCAAATTCTCGCAACGCGATGTTAGGCTTCCTTAATGCGGTACTGTACTTTTATTTCTAGTAAATGAACACAGAAAAGGTCTCTTATTCTGCTGCTGACAGTTTCATACCATGCTTGAAAAGAATTCTCTGGCAGCTAAAAAGATATGGTTCATTACCATCTTTAAATTTGAACTATTTCAATGGTTCTCTTTCCAAAATTGATATCAATTTCTATTTTTCTAAGCAAAGCAGGAGTTGAAATCTTTGTTCATTTCAACATTATTATAGGTATTAAGGAAGAACAGAGTTGAATAGTTGTTTGTTGGAAGTAAGTGAATTGCATGTTGCTCACTATATTTAAGAAAAAAGTTTTCATACATGATTAATTGAAATTCCTTTAATGGTGTTTGAAATAATTCAGAAGTCAACATAAGCTTTGCTATCACTAGTCACATTGATAACTGCTGTGAAGTGGATTCCTGACAATAAGATTACCTAGTTGTTGATCCCTAGTATTGAAACCAGGTAAAATGAGATGGCGTCGAGTTTTGCCAAACTTCTAAGACAAATAAACAGTTCCATCTTTGTTTTCGTTTTTATTAGAGACTAATGGTTAAATTTGAATATCGAGCTGATTTCATTCTACATTCTTCATTTTATTTTTTTTATATTTGAAGTTTTCAGTATTCTCGTACTTACTTTAAATTATGTATCTTCACATTTATCATATTCTTGATATGAATACTATTTTGTTACTTGTATCATGGCCTTGATAGGGATCTTATTGTAATCCTTTTCTTCAGTTATCTTAGATATGTTTTTAATGATTTTTCTCCATTTTGTTTTGTATTGGCTATTTATTTCTAGCTTTACTTATGGAGTGTATTGGATGAATTTACAGATCTAATCTCCAAGTTTGCGTGTTTGTATTTCATTTGAGTGGTTTATCTTCATACTGGTGTGTGTGGTGTTGGATAGTGATGATATCTGTCAAGTTTGTTTTTCTTCACATCACTTTTAATCTTGCTTAGATCAAACAAATTTTGACATTAACTAGAATTTTTTTTCTATCAAAAATTGATGATTTGATTGCTCTGTAAATTATCAATTTATTTTTGTAATTCAACAATTTAGCACTGACTCTTTCTTTTTTTTCTAGTTGAACAAGCAACTGCAATGCTGTGGAGTCTTTTGGTTGATGACTGGCTCACTCATTCTGATCTGGCTGGACTCTGCCTATTCAAGTTACATACAAAATTTAATATTCGGACCAAATTGAGTGAAATGGCTGAAGGAAGTCAGAAGATGAACCTTGGAATTCAGATATTTTCTGGCAATTGAAAAAACACTGTAAAGGCCAAACTATATTTTACAACCCTTTTGATATTAGATATACTTTTTTTATAGCAACTATTGACTTTTCAAGCATTTTCTCTTGGCTAAGAATGCCTCCTAGTATGTTGGATAGAATGTGGTTTTGTAAAAAAAAGAATTAGTTCTTGCGTAGTATTTTATGATCTAGGGGTAAGAAAAAACCATGCTTAACTTGCCCTTCGCTCACTAAAATCTATTGACTACAGTTAGAATTGTACGAAATAATGTCACCGAATGCTCATTTTGGAAAAGTTTACATTCAAATATTCAGATATTACATTCAAAAACATTATGTTTGACAGTAAGGCGATGCAGCCATCTTCACATCGTCTTGCTTTACAACAATTCGATTATTTCACTCTGTGGAGGCAAAATGTGCTTCTTTTCACTACTTTTTCAAGCTACTTGGCTATCTTTTTTAAGCATTCCTGTTTTTGATGAAGTTAACAAAGTCAAAATTTGTAAAAGGGAGTATTGAAAATTGGCTGCGGTTCATTTTAAGAACATATCACCTTCCCCATATCATATTGATATTCATTATAAGTCGAGCTCCCTTGCCCAGATAAGTGAAGACTCCTTCTCATAAATCTGCGAAGCACTCAAACCCATCATAATATTCTCTCGCCCATTTTTTTACACTGATTAGATTCCCAAATGAACTTCTTGCCAAAATCGTTAAATGCCTAATGATAAACCTGATGCAAGAAGTATTAAGGTCAACAATTTGTAAAACTTATTTTTTGAATCCATCTCCTTATTCGAAATTAAGATTATTTGTTAGGTACTGAAAAGTTGTTATTTGTACGTTTTATTTTCGTTGAAGCATACGATATGGTATTAGATATAACACAATACATAAACGAAACAATTGTCTGTTACTTTCTCGTTATCTTTAAAATACTTTTTAGGTGAGGAACTGCATCCTGACTTCTTAATACCTGACTATTTCTTAATCGCCTTCTATTTTTGCCTTGTTTTTATACCAACTTTAGCAAGACAGTAATTTCGACTTGCTTTACTAACCTATCTTGCTGGTCTATTTCTCTTGCTTGATTTTTGCAAAATATAATTGACTAATCTTTGCTCCTCTCCAGCTTGAAAAGAGTTTTCCATGATTAAGTCTTTAGATTTGTTTTGGATTTGATGCTCCGCTACAAAGAAATTACTCTGACAAAGTTACACAGGGTGAACTTTACTACCCTTTAATCTCGGACATATTAGGACGTGCATGTGGAACTTTGTCATTCACCAAAATAATGTCGTGGAATAACGCCAAAGAATAGGGATTCAACCCGAAGTAATATGATATTCGAAAATTCAGATCGTTGATAACTTATAGAGGGAAGATGGCCATAGAGCTAGGGTTCATTTCCTGAAAATGTGCAAACCTCGTCAACTAATTTCAAGTACAAAAGGTAATGTAAATACAAGAAAATTTCTATCATTGAAATTCATATTATGATTAAATAGGGCCAAATAATATATGATAAGTGTGGTAGGGAATATAAAGGCCACATAAAGGTGGCTGATGTATTGAAAAATGTTGAAATGTCTATGAACCACTCAAATGTCAAGATACTGGCTTACCACCATGGTTTCTCAGAGCATCCTAGGAAAATAATTGGGGTTATCTTGAAAATCTGCAAAAACTATAGCATCGGTAGAGAACTTTTAGATCTGTCGAAAAATAATGATCCCATGGTAACATGATCAAAATCAAGTTACTTTCTATATCCAACAGGCTAGCAAGTTATCCATGAAAATCACCGTTACATACAAGGGGTACCTACATTTTATAATAGAGGGCTATATTCTAGAAATACGTGATAACAATAAAATATCTTTTTTCTAAGAAAATTACAGAGATATGGGAAAATGATGATTATTTCTGATTATTACGCATAAGAATTGGTAAATTTTGAATAAGACAACGATTTAGAAATTTTTCGGTCACAAACAAGGGGTACTTGCAATTACATAAGTGAGGGCTATATTTTGAAAAATGCGTAAAGCTAATAGAATATTATCATAATAAGAAAATAGCATAGATAAAATAAAATGATGGTTATGTCTAAGCGTTCAGTTTGAAAATTTGGTTAATATTCAAAATTCCGAGGATTTAGAAGTTTTCTGGTCACATACTACAAGGTCTACAAGGGGTACATGGATAACATAACTGAGGGCTATATTTGAGAAAATGCATAAAGCCAATGAAATATTATTTACTTAGAAAATTACATAAATAAAAGAAAATAATGGTTAATTCTTGGGCATTACCCTTGAAAATTCGTAAATTTTGAATATTGCAAGGATTTAGAAGTTTTTCGGTTACATACAAGGGGTACATGCATGCCATAACTGAGGGCTATACTCGAGAAAATGTGTAAGGCCAAAAAACATCATTTACTTAGAAAATAGCATAGAAAAATAAAATGATGGTTATGTCTGAGCGTTCAGTTTGAAAATTTGGTTAATATTCAAAATTCCGAGGATTTAGAAGTTTTCTTGTCACATTCTAGGGGTACATGGATAACATAACTGAGGGCTATATTTGAGAAAATGCGTAAAGCCAATGATATATCATTTACTAAGAAAATTACATAAATAAAGAAAATAATGATTAGTTTTTGAGCATTACCCTTGAAAATTCGTAAATTTTGAATATTGCAAGGATTTAGAAGCTTTTCGGTCATATGCAAGAAGTACATGCATAACATAACTGAGGGCTACATTTGAGAAAATGCGTAAAGCCAATACAATATTATCATATTAAGAAAATAGCATAGATAAAATGGAATGATGGTTATGTCTGAACGTTGAGTTTGAAGATTGGTAAATTTTGGATATTACAAGGATTTAGAAGTTTTTCGGTTACATACAAGGGGTACATGCATGACATAACTGAGGGCTATATTTGAGAAAATGTGTAAAACCAGTAGATTATTATTACCCTAAGAAACTAATACTAATACTAATGGAAAGAGTCTTTTATCATTTCTAACGCTTGAAAATTAGAAAATTTTGAATATCCCAAGTATTTTGGGGCTTCATCCTCCCTTGAAAGTAACGTTGACGATCATAATTTGAATTGGCCTACTAAAACCTTGCCAGCAGCCTTGACCAGAACGGCTTATCCTCCACAGCAACACAAATCTATTCGCCAATGCTACCCCCCTGGCTAAAGAACAAAGGCTTTCAGACGTCACGGAAAACGGAGCCAGCCATTGGCCCTTTTGTACTGTTACGTAGGAGTAAAGCTGCCACGGGCAGCTCCCTTTGCCACGCTAAGATGTTCAACCAATTAAATTCAAGCTAGGCGACTTCCCAATCCAATCACAGACGCCGTTCAAAAAGATAACCCTCAATACTCAATACTCAATATCAATTACTGACTTGCTACACAAGGAGCGTCGTCAAAAATTACATAAGTAAACAAATTACAGCAATAAAACGAACTAACTAAACTAAATAATGACGAGTAGAAGCTTGAAAGTGTTGCCAGAGTCCAGAGACAGATCAGCGCATCTCTAGTGCATTTTTAATAAAACACGCCACCCATCTAATTATCTGAATATCCTCACATGACATAAGAAAGACAAATTTTTGTTCTGGGAGGAGAACATTGAAATTCCGCACAGATAGCCTAACATTGTGGTACAATTCCTCACGCAAAGGGGAATATTTTGAGCAGGACGTCAGAAAATGTTTTTCGTCCTCGACAGAATTTTCATCGCACATTTGGCAGACTCTGTCCTCTGGAGCCACATTTTCTCTCCTACCCACTTCAATTCGCGACCTGTGGTCGCTGCATCTAAATATCTCTAAGCATCTCCTCAAAAGTTTGTCAGTGACATTAGTATAGGCTTCACGTTTTAACTGACCTTTAAATAACCCTAACGTCTACGTAGGGAGGAATTTACAAGGCGGTAGTAAAATGTATTGTGCGTGGCAGCACTAGTTGCACATGGACATGTTTTGTTGTTGTTGCAGTTGAGTTTTACAAAACTCACAACAACGTTGACGTCTTTAATTATTTACTCGAATGATTGTACACAAACTTGTCATCACCTGTTCAACTTGAGATTGCAAACTTGTTAATAAGAGACACATTTGCTGATTAAGAAATCATTGCAATCGGTACGTGGTAGCAGAAGGATCGCTGCTTGGGAGAGCTACTGGAGTTGCAGTGCAGAGAGCTGAAAGACCAGTCACCATTTTTAGATCTTATTTGATATTCATTGGGGCGTTTTAATTCCAGATCAGACAATCATGTCGTCTACTTATAGCAGTGAGCCACATAATGGCATTGTGCAGGCGCTGCTGACCGACTTGTATCAGATATCGATGGCCTACTCCTACTGGGAGTGCGGCAAGACGAAAGAATCTGCGGTTTTCGATTTGTTCTTCCGTACCAGCCCTTTTCAAGGAGAGTTCACGATTTTTGCTGGATTGAACGAGTGCATCAATTTCTTGAGGAGTTTCAAGTTTACAGATTCAGGTAAGAATCTAGGTTAATTGGTTAATTGTTTGGATTTGGTGGTCTCTTCAATAGCTCATGGTTTGCCCCTCCCCCATTTCAACAATAATCATGATAATAATAATAATAATCAATAATGATAACAAGCCACTTTATTTTGATATCAAGGTATTTATTATTTTTACTAATTGGGGAAGCTGTCAATTATAACCCAAGTAACCTGATCCATGGATCTTGGCAGAATGGACAGCTGAGATGGCTGAAGGCTTGTATTTCAAGGTTCTGATCCAGGGGCGAAACTAGAGGGTTTTGGTTAGGGGTTTAGCCATAGCGCCCTGCAAATTTTGCCTAATGCCTTGCTAAAAACGGAAGAACCAGGTACCATAAACAAAATACAGGTCGGTTTGACTGATTCAGGGCTAGTGTCGGCATGACTGTTGTGTTGTCTATGCATCTTGCTGCTATACCTATTCGGTGGGCCCTTTGCGCTTTGCTCATAAAGCAATACCTTAAAAAGACAGTAGGTGTATTTGCCTTTTAACTATCAATTTCCTTTTATCAGTGGGCCAATGTTTTGAAGACAAGATCATTTAAATATCAGCTAATTTCCTTTCTTGAACTATGCCTGATGCCCTAAATTGCCTTCTGAAATCAAATCAACCCGCCCTACAAAATCATGTTTTTTTCTGATTGGGTGGTGTAGCAGTGCACCAGACTAAATAAATTGGAAAATTCTTTTGAAAAACTTAGCTCAGAGCATATTAGTTGTAACTTAGAAATGAAATGATGGAGAAAATGCTGGAGCTCTTCGATTTTTAGTGGAAATACTAAAGATCTCCCTAATTTTAATGGTGCTGAAGCTCCTAGTCTAAATGCTAGAGCATCATGCCCTGCAAGCTGGATGCGAGAGAGAATTTGCATCTATGAAAATGGTATTTCAAAGCATTTCTATTTCAGGCCAAGAAGAGTGTACTTTTCACTGTCTTTGAATACTTGGCACTAAACATTTGAAAAGCCAGTCAAAAGATGAAACTGTTTGTAGCTGCATGAAACTGCACTGTGGCCAAAGTCTCATTCCCAAGCCTATCTTCTTCCTACCCTTATTCCTTTAACAATCTTTTGCAGATGTGGCATATCTAAAAACAGTTCTACCAAAGTCCTGCAAGCCTGAATTCTTTGAATATCTGAAGAACCTAACAAGTAATGAGATAAAACTTTATGCGATTCCAGAGGGCACAGTTGTTTTTCCGAGGGTTCCTTTGCTGCGAGTAGAAGGACCATTACCAGGTAATTAACTTTTTATCTTCTTTTGGATCACATGAAGGGTCTCAGTATAGGATGAAGGAAGATCTTTGGCAACCAAGATCATCAAAGAAATTTAAAAGCAGCCCATATATTAGCCGATGTTTCCAAGTCACCAACAGATGCTATTCATAGTTGGTCTGGTTCAAGCTAAACTTGCGGTACCCTGGGCATAACCCCTGAAAATTTTGAAATTTAGGCTCTCGGATATGCAATTTCATGCATTTTTAGAAAGTCATTTATGTAAAAATGAACGGAAAGTTACAGTACAAATTTAATGTTATTTCTAACAGCAATATTTTCATATAGATCAATTATTTCTATATAGATCAGAAATAATAACAATCCTTTCTTTGAATAACCTTCTTGCAAAAACGAGTTTTGTGAACTGGACAGGGAAAATTCAATACTGATTGTGAAACAAATTTATATGAGGTCAAAGTTGCCAGAGGCTATTGAATTAGTATCAAGGGTCATCCTAAGGCGTCCCATTTTCCAAAATGGGCAGTTCTAACTTAATTTTGGGCAACTCTAAATGAAAAAATGGGCAGTTCTAAAAAATTTATTTCGGATTTCTCAGGTGACGTCGTTTAGAACAAAGAAAAGAAAAATGAAGAACAAATAAGAACCTAGCTTGACTGGTAAATGCAATGCTTGTGGTGGAAGAATTATGCCTAATAATACATAACCTAGCCTAGTAAGCTAAAGCTAAGGCCTAGCAACATCACATTTAAACAAGCAAATAAAGCAAATGCATACAGTTACAAGCATGTAAGGCAATGGTGATGGGTTTTAAGGGCAGTCTGGCATTGTTTCAATTTAACAATTGCTATCTACTCTAAGTACTATTATTGTTTTACTGATTTTTGCTGTTTTTTCTAGTTTCATTCAACACATTTTCATTCTTTATAAAGTGTTAAAAAAAAGCTGTAAAATGCATTTTTAGCCAATCTGAGGTATTATATTTTCAAATTTTTTCTGGGAAGCATACCCCCAGACCCCCCTAGGATAGCCCAAACAGTTTTCCGGGCCCCGATGCGGCTCTGTAAATTTTTTGGGCAATTCTACATTTTCCTTAGGATGACCCCTGATTAGTATGATCAATCGTATGATTCTTTTTCTCATCAAATCACTATACAAATTTTTGAAGAATTGGATAATTGGGCTCAGTCCCTAAAGGCCCATCTCCACTTCATTCGGACTTCCGAATTCGGATCCGAATTCATTGTTCTCCGTTCGCGTCCGAACGTTCGCTGATCGTCGCCGAACGTCCGAATCCGAATTTAGAACATTCGGATGTTTTGTTTTTGATCCAAATTCGCAACGCGAACAAAACATTCCCGGATTAAAATAGCCAATCAGAATCGACTGAACGCACGAGGCAATATTCAATATTAAGCACGCCAATTAGTCACATGATAAAAATCGTCCGAACGCCTTCACAAGTGTGAATCGAAATCGCAAAAGGATCGTCGTTCGGAAATCTGAGATCGGAGAAGAATTCCGAAATCCGATTTAAGTGGAGATGGGCCTTTAGGGTCTTCTAGGGAGGGTACAATCTAACCATTTTTAGACCAAGAGTTTTTTTGTCTTCCTGCATATGTGAAATTGTCTTAAACTAGCATAAAAAGCAAAAAGATTAATGATTCATTTTGAAAGTTAAAGCCCATTGCCCGTGACGCCCCCTGCCATATCAGAAAACAAGGAGAAATAATAGGGTTTCATTATACAAAACATAACTTTAATGAAGTTCTTGTTTGTTTATTGCATCCAATCAGAAATTCATGCCCATCAGACAACTTATTAATTTTAAGTTACACAGAGGTAGACTTCAGAAAAAACACATATCTTTGTTGTAACTCTGAGTTTCACGCATTCATGCGATCATCAGACAACTGATTTTACTATTCGCTAAAACGCATATTATAAGATTTGTTGAAATTTTGTTTACAAAAGGCTTACAATGGTTATTGGGTTGAGGTGTTAATTGTCCTAAAGTTACGTAAATAATAACCATTGTAAGCCTTTTGTAAACAAAATTTCAACAAATCTTATAATATGCGTTTTAGCGAATAGTAAAATCAGTTGTCTGATGATCGCATGAATGCGTGAAACTCAGAGTTACAACAAAGATATGTGTTTTTTCTGAAGTCTACCTCTGTGTATTCCGCTCTGCCTAAGGCATAGAGCACTGTATTCATCCAGAATAGACAAGCGAAATAACATAATTTTAAGTTAGAGACACGTGCATAGAACCAATGTGGCCCAGAAACTAAAGTAGCTTTCATTTCACTTCATATCATAGATTCAAACTTTTCATTAAATTTGTGATAATAAGACTGTATATATAAAGATAGATTTAGGACACTTGAAAAGAACTCAAAGGAGCTATGGAGATGTAGCTCCCTTATAGGTGTATGTAGCTCCCTTTACAAATGTAGCTGGCTTTAAGGTGTATGCCACTGCGCTGCTATTCAGAAGACCTATTAGCCATTTGAGGCGTGCAATTGCTCTGCTGCACCTAAATGCCCTCCTCACTTATCCTGAGGTGGGCGATATATTCCATAACTTTTTATTGTATTTAACCATCTCAACTTTGCATCTTAACTTGTTATCATAAATTGGTTTTTTCATCTTATTCGATCCTTATCATGTCTTTTAAATGAATCAACCAAGTCATTTCCCATTAAACCAAGAGTAGAAGCCGTCTCTTAACAGCTAAATGTTTGATTACCAAATTTGCAATTAATTGTTGTTTCACATGAATTATCTCTAGCAATTTGAAAGCATCACTTTAAAGCAGATGTCTTCAATGAATATCTCATTTCTTCCTAGCTAAATTTCAATTACATGAAAGGAGTAGGCAAATTGTAAACCCTTGATCGAAAAGATTAGGTTGAATGCATGTTTCGATTCGATCGGCTGCAAAAGGCGACATTGTCATCAATTAATAATTCAGGATCTTTATCAAGAGTTAAACATAAGCTGATGGAAATGTTTAGTTCTATTGTAAAATGCTTTAATGGCTGGAGATTAGGATAACAAATTCATATTTGTTTATTCAAGAATGGTCTGATCTTGATGTCCTTTGTTTCAGACAGTGGCTTAGAGGGTATGGAAACCATCCATTTTGAAAAGTCTGGGCTTAATATTGCTAGAAACTGCTCAACTTGACGATATCCAAGACCAAAAATGCAAATTCAAAACGGAAACCGGTGTGCCGGAAAACCATCGACACTAAATCCACCATACAGAAAACCCCTAGACGCTAGATCCATACATAAATACCCAATGGGGGGAAGGAAAGATTACTTAATCAATTCATCTGTACCGAATTATTACTACCTGAGTACAAGCTCAAATGGTCGAACCATACATTTCCCTAGGGTCCGGGATGGATTGGCAACGCTATAAAGACTCACTTCCTTTTCCTAGCTCGCCCACTCTTTCTTTACGATAGCTGCAAGATAAAGGGAGGCCTTCTGGCCAACTACACCAGCCAACTCACTACTCTTATTCAATATGTATTTTGTAAACACGTTGATATCACCTCGACCATCTGTCGAACTTCTAAAACTCACGAAAATTGCTTTGAATTACTAAACATACGGACAAAGCGAACAGTTTCAATTAAACCAGTTTCCGTTGCAGCTAACATCTTTCAGCACACATCCCCTTTTCAAAGAAATCTCAAAGCTAAAACAAACACAGTGTTAATCTTTCTATTTTCTCCATGCAACAACTTTCTTTGATTCTAAGTTTTTGGATTGCTCTTGAGAAATTTAAGTTAATACTCCTGTTGAAAGTGAAGCTTTTTAATAGATATTTCTCGGATGTTTGCGTTTCTTGAAACAAAGACAGGTTTAGGCGATTTAAAGATATTTGCTTTAATTTTGATGTGTATTTGACACTGTCGATCCCTCCTTTAGCGATTTCCACTGGAATTTAAGCTTGAGAAAGGTCCATGTAGCTACGATGCTCCATATGTGTGAATCTTCTCTAGGTGATATTCTCTATGCGAAAAGGTGATTTTTCAAAAAGTAGGAATGGTTCCTACTTTGAAGCGCTAAACTTTTTCCGCTGTGTTTTTATCAGACATCAACTACACACGTGTAAAAGCAATTAACGTAGAATCGATCCGGCTTGTGGAGAATGTTGAAGACTCCTTATAGCTTTTCCATATTGAAACATTCAGGAGTTAACCATGCTGGATAGGCCCTCTGTGTTGTTTATATTTGCCTATGTGTTGTTTATATTGGCAGGAATCGCCGAGTGTTTAGATCACTTGACCCCTGTTCAAAGGATCCGGGGTTCGAAACCAGCTTTAGACCTCCCAAAAACTGTGAGGAAATAATTAGCTAACTCTGCGATTCCAGGCGAAAAGGCAAAAGGGATCACGAGGTGTGGTCACATCGAGAGGATGCTCGATTGGTCTACCTATTCATTGGGCCCTTTGTGCTTTTCACATCAGCGTGTTTTTCAATCAACTATCAATGCACTGCTTCAATTAGTCTACCTATTCAGTGGGTTCTTTGTACTAAGCACATAAACCAATACCTTACCAAGATATAAAGCGTATTTGGCTATTAACTATCAAGCTCTCTGCACTTCGATTAAAAGCTTCTTTAACGAGATATCATCCATCTTACTTAGCTCAAAACCTTATGACTTTGACTAAGCAACATAGGTCTATCGACCCCTTACAACTATTCTGACAAACTCTGCCAATTTCAGACGGTCTCTTGTGTTGCGCTCTGCAGTAAGGAGTGACAATCTTGTGTCGGCTCTGGTTTGATCACACCATCTCTTTGTATAATTCATTATTATAAAAAGAATTTTTGTTTGTCTTTTCAGTTGCTCAACTTCTAGAGACCACATTCTTGAATCTTATCAACTACGCAAGGTAGGGATTTGATGATTTTGCTATTTTTGAATGGTACGAAACTTCAAAATAGCCAGAAATATCGGAAACATCGCGAAACGAACACATGGATTACTTAAGCTCTTCGTCTGATACTCAACAGATTAATACGTCAGAAAGAGAACAAAACAGAAACCTAACAGATTTATGTACCCAGACGTGGATCGGAATAGGCCAATCAGAAAAGAGGTGAATGATTGGTATAGGAGGTGAAATATTTGCTTAACCCATGTGTTCGTTTCGCTATGTTTCCGATATTGGCTATTTTGAAGTTTGCTATCTATTACAACAGGCACCTTACGTTTCTTATAAATCAACTCTGAATCGCTTTCTAAATTTTTAAATAAACTAAACGTATATACAGTACAGATTGACATTTTACATACATTATACTTGATTACATTAATTATGATGATCATGCATTCCTGCTTCATATCTCGGGGGGGAGAGGATTTATTGGGTAGAGGTGATCATTTCCCGCCATTTTCTCAGATCCCCAAATATGTGGACCTAATGCATATTTGTTCCTTTTTGAAAATTCCAGCCCCCAACTTTGTTGACTGGCCTTTAATTTTCAACGCCAAATATGTTTTTCAGTCTTCGAAATTTCAGACCCTAGATATGTACATGATTATCCCCGTTATGAAAGTCAACGAGTAGACCCCTTGCTACGGCTAAAATTGAAATAAAGTGCTTGCGCTACTTTCCACAGCCCCTGTTATAAGAATATTATAAAACTATTTAACATGTGCTGATTTGAGCTCATCCTTAGCAATATAATAAAATAATTTTTCATGTATTAAATTCATTAGACAATCAGTACTGTCTCGTCTTCTCACTTCCCCTTTTATTGGTTTGCTGTTTCAGTCTAGTTGCAACGAACGCAGCTAGATTCAGAGTTGCTGCTGGAAAAAACAAGAAGCTACTTGAGTTTGGGCTGAGGAGAGCACAGGGACCTGATGGAGCGCTATCCGCATCGAAGTATTGTTATGTAGGAGGTATGTTAGTAGCATGTTTGCATTATGACTTATTTATGAATAAAAAGCAAGATCTTAACGCTACAATTCAAAGGAAAGGGACAAAAGATTTAATTAATTTGATGTATGCTCGTCATCTATAATACAGAATGCTTCAAAAACTTTCACAAATAGATTTGATTACCGGCTGTTTTGAGTAATAAAATGATTTATTCTGTAGGTTTTGATGGCACAAGCAATGTTCTAGCAGGAAAGAAATTTGATATCCCATGCCAAGGAACCCAGGCCCATGCATTCGTTTCCTCGTTCTTAAAAACAGATGAAAACCGGGTTGGAAAGCTAGAACCTATTGGTGATAACAAACCCGAAAAAGATTTTTATGGAGTAGTGAAAGATTGGCTTGAGAAGATAGCCGTTATCTTGGACATTCCCTGTGACCAAGCAAGTACTAGCGAACTGATTGCATTCTCAACGTTTGCTGTGGGGTTCCCGACCAATTTTCTGGCACTCGTTGACACATACAATGTGATAAGGTATTCATCTTTTTGCATCTAACTATCGTATGGGCTAAGACATACTTTTTGGTGGGCTATGTAAATTTTAAATTGCAAAGATTAAAGTTGTCATCTTTTTAGAATAGTTAGATAATTAAAAAAAAGTTTTTGAATTTTCTATGATTAGATTTGTTGCATAGAAAACACTATTGAAAGCACCTAACCCTCTACTTAGCCTTGTTGCCCTATGTCTGATTCTTGTTTTCTTTTCAACAATCGCAATTTCTAACTACTTGATAGAAATGAATCTTAAACTGCCCAACAAGTAGTGTTAACAAAATATGTAATTGATAAAGATGCTTGTTGCATTGCCAAAAATCTATAAACTAGGTATCCAATTATTCATTGATATCTGAAATGAACTCATTATAAAATCTTTTATAGGTTTTCAAAGATTGTGAGTTAAGTTTTGTGCATATCGTAGACTTATAATCTTGAGTTCCTGTTGTGGATGGAACGTATGATGGTATCAGAATATTAATTTATTTTATGTTCTTCCTTTCAGGAGTGGCATTCCGAATTTCTGTGCTGTTGCGCTTGCGTTGAATGATTTCGGGTATCGAGCTGTTGGCATCAGACTCGACTCAGGGGATCTGGCCTACTTATCCAAAACTGTTCGTGCCAAATTTGCTGCTGTCGCTGAATTGTGAGTAAAGTTATCATACTATAGGGGGGTGAAAGTATTGAAAAGATTAGCTTTAATTTACGAGAGCAAAAACGCAAAACGAGGTTGTGCAATATTTGTAAACATTTTCGCACTAAAAACAAAACCTGAAGTGGCTAAAACAAGAAAATATAAACAAACATATTTTTTCTAAAGATTACTCAGCCTCGTTTTGCGCTTTTGTTGTTGTAAATTTAGGCCCATCGTTGTCATACTTTCATAGCCCTAAAGTACTTAGTGAGTGAATATACGAGTTCGAGTTAAGCACGCTAACCTGAGTAAAGCTATGCCTTATTTCTAACAGGGACATGATAGCATGAAGTTTCGTTTTCGTACCTCCATTGAATTATTTTCTTTGTTTGTAGATATTGATCTAGATATTGAATAGTTATTGATTTCTATTTTCAGTGCTGGTTTAGAATGGTTCAAGAAACTGTTAATTGTCGCAAGTAATGATTTGAACGAAGAGACCATATACTCGTTAGCCCAACAGGTAAGGTTTTGTAACTATCATCATTAGATGTTTTAGAGTACATTGCTTTGAAAGGATGAGATAAATTCAATAAACTCCCCCTAGAATAGATCCCCATCAAAGCTCTAGAAATTCAACAGACACTCTAGGCATTTAATAGAAGTATTATGGAAAATCTGTTACAATCTAATATACCTTCAAGTGGTTCATTAATCAGACTATCAAAATCTTTAAAAAGTGTTTGAATTTGTCCAAGAATAACCTACCAGGTAAATGTTTTGGACAACTAAGGATAAAAACTGGAAGACTGAATTCTAATCGGTGATTGTTCGTTTTTCCTTGGTCCAAAGAAAAATTCTTTTAGCAACCACTAATTATGATGATTTTAGTTATTGTTAAGATTATTGTTAAAGCTTGCAGGTTTTCCTTCTCTAGGGACATGAAATCGATAGTTTTGGCATCGGAACACATTTGGTCACATGTCAAAAGCAACCTGCACTGGGATGTGTATACAAGGTAGGTCTCTTCCCTTGCTCATTGCCCCCCCCCCGGCCAAAATGCCCCTGAGTCCTTAAGCAGCAATACCAATCAATGTATACGTTGTAGCATATGGAATTGCTTGAGCTAATAAAAATTGCATGGTGACTCCTAAGCTTGACTGTATATAGAAAGGCCTCCTCTTTTGACCACACTGGTAAAGTAGCCAGCAGAGCTTGTAATTCAAACGACCTGAGTTATTCGCCACTCTGCTGCAATTTTCTTCCTGAAAGGGCCTATATACACCACTTTTTAAAATTTAATGTCTTTAGTAAAGCAGAGGCCTAAAAATCTCCTGTATTTTCCAATAGTTTGTTTTATTTTTTTCATGAAACTTTGTTTATATTTTTAATTAAGATTCGAAAACATATTGTTCCATTCAATAGAGGCTTTTCTCTGAATTTTCTCCACCTTATTTCAACACTATCCGATCTCTGACTTAGCTAATATACTATATTATACCCTAACTTTGCCTCCTGCAAACTCAATTCCATCCGACCTTTTACTGTAAGGTATTTGTGAATTTTTAGAGTTTGGGATGTACAAAGGAACACTTACCTTACAGCTGTCTTTAGGAGAAAGAACAGCTTTTCTTGGATATGTTTATATCTGGTTAAAAAGAAAGAATGTATCGGAATGAAAGGTTTGAAGTTTTTTATGTTGATGTCTCTCATTTTAGCTTGTAGAAATCGATGGGAATGCGAGAATGAAGATAAGCGAAGAAGTAAAAAAGGTTACGATTCCCGGGAAGAAATCAGCTTATCGTCTATATGGAGCCGATGGTAGGTAGCAGGTCTTTCAAATTCTACCATCTTTCACCTTCAGTTGTACATAGTAGAATGGAGCTGATTAAGATTTACGTAGTGAGATAAGCTATAGCATATAACATTACATAAAAACAACACATGCTAGAACAATTCACAATAATTCTTTGGACGGTACAAAACCTCAAAATAGCCAGAAATATCGGAAATATGGCGAAACGAACACATGGACTACTTGAGCTTTTCATCTGACACTCAACAGAGTAATACGTCAGAACGAGCGCGAAACAGAAACCTTATTGATTTATATACCCAGATGTGGATCGAAATAGGCCAATATGTTATACTGAAATTCACAATCAGTATAATGAGACAAAAGCACATAAGATAAAAGCAAAATCGCAAAATGGCAATGATTACAAATGGCAGTGATGATCATTGAATGTTCAAAACAATTTTTGCTCTGTTGAAAATTGTTGTCTTTCTATTGAGCTACCTACCTACCTCGGTCTAACTCCCGTTCAAACCGAAGACAGAACTTTCTTCCACCGTGTGAATCGATAATCAGTGCCTTGATTTCGTCTGTCGATTCAACCTCCAGATCTTCCTTCAGCATGTCAATGAAAGTAACTTCTTTCCTTCCTCCGTTTGGCTTTCCATCAGTTGGTTTTCTCTTGCAACCATCTTTAATGCTAGTAAAACCATGAGTACTAGCCCTGAAGATTGTGTTTTACCGAAAAAGCTTTTGCTAATCATATTGCATACATTGTTGTTTTTATCATTTCTACATATCTTCTATGGAATGTAATTATTGCTCTGTACTTTCATTGGTCCGAAAATGTCGCAAGTATTTTAGCTTACTGAAATTTAGGAATCCATGCAAAAACTTTGATAATCCACCAATTGAATTGTAAATAGAACTAAAATATACCAAATTGCTGATTTTTATCTATAAGTTTCTGGCAATTAAATAAGTAATCATAATAATTGGAATGAAAAGGTTTTTTTCCCACGAGCTTAGTAGCTTTAATTGATTTGTAGATACCCGAATATCAAAAGGCAACCTTTTTTTGTACCATTTCTATACCTAATATGGAAAATTTGCTATGAAAGTTTTTTGATAGAGGAGAAGCTTAGAATATTTCAAGGGTAGTATTGAATTTGACAGACACTTTTGAACAATCAACATTCTCGTTATCAAGCAGAAGCAAAGCATTGATAATGATATATGATATTGATAATGAAATATGATATTGACAATGAGATATGATATCGAAAAGTTTCTGCTTAATAATGAAAATGTTTATTGTTTAAAAATTTCTGTCAAATTCTATACTAATTTTCCAAAATTCACGACCCAATTTGGTGTCACATTCCCACCCACTTATAGTTATTAGTGCCTCCTCGGGCTCTTGAAAATATCACAAATCACCATACATTCTAACAAACGTTTACTTATTTCTCAGGTAAAGCATTAATTGACTTGATACAGCAGACAACTGAGGCTGACCCTGTTGCTGATAGTCGCTCCATGTGCCGAGATCCATTGATTGAGTCAAAGCGGGCCTACGTAAAGCCTGCCCGTGTTGAAAGCTTGCTCAAGTTATACTACGAAAATGGAGAGGTTGGTAAATGTTATCAAAAATACGACGGTTTCTCTTCTTTTCCAATGTGACTTTTCTTCCCCTCTCTTTCCAAAATTAACCACCGGTGTCAATAACTTCTCGTGAAAGCCGCATGAGATTGCAGCCGTTCTTATTATGTAAAAGCTCCTTCGCTTTGAAACCGTTATTGAAATTCTTAACTGGTGAGAATTCATTTCCCCGTGTTAGATCATGTTAACAGGCAATAGTTAGAGGGGGACAATAAAGAAGAGTTTACACTGATCTTTTTCGCCTGTATGCGTAGCAGGGCTGGAAAATATAGCGGACAACAGCACTAATGGTCCAAGAAATCTTTTTGGAACTTCGGAAGGAAAAAAATGAGAAAAAAGGTGGAAAAGAAAGGAATGAAAGAGAAAAAAAAGAATTGGAAATAAGGTAGAACACGAAAGAAAACATGTGGGAACTAGAAATAATTACAGTTTCAATATTAAAGGGCATGGTAGCTGATTTTTGACCATACCCGTTTTGTTCATTTATTTTGATATACTTGCAGATACAATTTTCGAGATTTCCTATGGTCCTAGAAAATTAAATGGTTTTTCCACCCCTGTTTGATAGCATATTTAGAGCCTATCGATTGAAATCCGCTCTTCGTAAGCAATCGCGTTAGTATTCATTAACAAATATGTACACTGTTAAATTGATATGGACACTTTACTTACTAAAAGTAGAGTTGAGGCTTTTTGTATGTTTGTTCAAGTTTTTCCATCTCACACCAGTTATAACTGGTTTGTTTTTCAGGTAGTCGAGAATCTTCCGACATTACATGAAGTAAAAGTCTATGTGCAGAAATCTCTATCTTCGATCAGAAATGACCATTTAAGGGCACTGAATCCAACTCCATACAAGGTATGTTTTGACTGTTCTATTTACGTTATGCTACGTTATATTACTAGGTTACAACGTTGGTCTGTCTAACCAAATATTCATGTATGAACATATTTAGATTTTTAGAAGTCTGTCTTGGATTTTAGAAAAGGAAAAAGTTCTCAATATATTAAAGCAAAGTAATAATGCTAATTTGTAGAAAAACTTCTCTCCCTTAGGCTCAAAAGTCTGCTGAAAGTTTTATCCCTTCACCAGTCTCTCGATTAAAATATTCGAAGGAAATCTCAAAAAAAGTTTTCAGCTACTTAGCTCCTGTGAACTAAATTTCAACTTAAATCTTTGTAATGAGCTTGATACAATATTTTATATAAAACAAGAAAGAAACATTGTTAATAAAGTACCGTATTGATATTAGATGGATAAACATTGATCTTTCAAGCTTATACTTCTTTCAAAACATTACATTCATATAATAGTTAGTTTTTTTTGAAAAACATGTTAGCTTAAAACTCACTTTTTATACATCTTACTTCAGATACAACATTTGATTTATTCAACTATAAGCAACGCACGCATAAAGTATTTTTAATTGAACATTTTATATAGTCCGCATACGCATACGATGTACAGTAATAACCCACCACTAAGAAACTAGATTTTGCAAAACCAGGCTGCCTGGTTTCTTGTAGGTTGACAAGAAAAGGATGAATATCTCAAAATTTATTCAGCAGGACAGCCACTGAATTTGCCTTGAAAGCCAAATCTTTGTAATCGAACATTTTTTCTTAAGCAATATGATTATTCAAGTTGATAAATCTTATTTAAAATAGAGTATAGTTAAATATAGAGTTATTTAATGTGAAGTATAGATATATCATTACCTGGTAGACTGAAGTTTCTATTTTTCTATCATTACCAAAAAGATTAAAACACAAAATTCGCTACATGCTACTGTGCTATCCAAAGCAGGAATATACCCAGGGTCATCTGGTCCCTTCTTTGGACGATACTTGCGATTCTAGTACTTAATCAAATAAAGTTGCATTTAATTCAGGTTCTAAATGGCGGGTTAGAACTGTATTGTCTTGCTTTTATTTGTGATGTTACCCTTTATAATACAACTCGAAGTCCAGCTCTTTCTATTTTCTGAATTATCTCATTTTTTCGCTTCAGGTTTCCGTGTCTGACAACCTTTATTACTTCATGCATAAACTCTGGCTTGACAATGCTCCAATTGGCGAACTGTCGTGAGTTTCGCAAGGCTCGCTCGAATTTTTAAAACCTTGATTTATTTTATGCTGGTAGATTAAATGTGGGAAAATAATTGGTAAAATATAATTTTTATTGAAATAAGTAGAAAGAGAGTAGAAAATATCTAGAAAGCAGAATGAAAAAAGAATCACTTTGTATAGTAACCTTGATTTGGAATATTTATGTGAGACAACAATTTGGTAGGAAAAAGAGGCAAAGTGACCCAACTTTAATACAGCACAATTAGGCCTTTCAAACTTATGCCCTCCTCAGAGCAGAGTCAAGGAAACATTTCGGTCGCACAGTCATTGACCGGAGGAAGGTTAGGAAAATATTGAGAAATTGAGGAAGGTTGCCAACATATCCAAATTAAATTGTATGAAAGTGCTGTTTAATTAGCATTGTGAAATTACCGATTTTAGCTGCATTGAAGTTTTTTTTAATGCTTATAGAATTATTCGGTAAAAACAATGTTTACATATCTCTGCATGCAAATAACAACTTAACCCTCTAGTTTATAGCCTAACCTAAGTGGGAAGAACATTAGCTACTGGAAATATCAGCCGGATGAAGGTTGAAGACGTCTCTGGATTCTGCCTCAGAGTGTGACTTATGATTTTATTAATGGAATCTATTGTTAATTTAAACCATAGTTTTCATTTATAAAGTCAAAAGTCACACTCTGAGGAAGACGTTAGTCCGAGAGGCCTAAGTGAGCTGTATTAAAGTTGTGCCTCTTGCCTCTTTTTTTACCAATTATGATTAATTTTATCAACATGATATGTGAGACAATATGTTAATGTATGAATCTTTGATGATTTTCGTGATTACTTCTGTTAAAATTTATTCAAATCATGATTCTACGTGCATTAAAACCGAAAACTTTCAGAGGGTCAAATTTTCAGAGAAATTATGTCCAAAAGTTTCTTTGTCCGAAATGCCTCCTTTGCTCTCTGAAAGTTTTATCGACCGGTACTTTTTATGAAAATACGAAAACACATTCTTACAAGAAGAAGAATACAATATATAATATCTGAATTGTTCATTAAAGTTGATAATCTAACATATAATTTCATACCATTCTTCATATTCATATTCGGCTCTGCCCGCTTTGCTATATATTTGCCTTTGCGATGCAGGGCTGGTACCAGGAAATTTTCTTAGGGAGGTGTAAGCTTTTTTTGTAACGAGCAAATATTTTAAGAAATTAATAGTAAGGATTTGATAAAGATCTTCGTGACGTGATTTCACGGACTAAATATCAAACTTAAAACCAAGTAAATCGCCACACCCAATTAATGGGAGATGTAACATCCCCCTATACCCTCCATGTGACCAGCTCTCACGATCATCGTTTCCGGAAGGCATATTCATGAGATTTATGAAGAAGTTAAAATAATGTTATTATTCAAATTTAAATCCTTCGCATCAGAAAACGCTCAAGCTAGCCAGTCGGTATGGCTAGAAAGAGCAATTTTCACTTTATTTTTTCAGTCTATATATTGGTATAGGCCAACAGGATTTGTACTTTGACTATTTTGATTTGGTTAGCCCACTCTAACAAAGTTGGTAATCTTCGATGAAAAAGTGCAGCTACTTCGTCGATAAAAGTCATATCTGGATCGTACCAGAAAGCAACGCAGATAAGTGTATTTTTTAGGTACTTGTAATTTGTGGGGTATTTGAAAGAGGCCCCTTTATACGCACTATTAGACCTTTTAGTGGTTTGCCATAGACAGTGGAGAAAATTGAATTCATACCAGTTTACTAGTTCTTTACATTTGCCAACTGAAATGTTTCATGTTTACTAAACTGATGCATGCTGACGGTTTAGAATTGAATTAACAAATCAAAACATTCGAGATAATTTTTGAGAATGAAAATGGCCCGAGTAGGACTCGAACACACGACCTCTAGGTTTCTACTCTGAGCGCTACCATTGCCTAACCGGGGCTTCGAGAAACCCAGGCCATTTCATTCACACAAGAGATCGTGGGTTCGAGTCCTATTCGGGTCATTTTTATTCTCACAAATTATCTCGATTGATTTTCCAAATCCTGCTTCTCCTCAAACCAAAACAAGGAGACTAAAACTCTTCTATCCACAAATGCACAAAGTGAGTGACAAATCCAATCTCATGAGACAAAAACGAAAGGACACCTTATTGGTGCACGGCGAATCTTATTTCCTCGTGACAAAACTTGCTTTCTCACGGCGAAAATTTCTTCATTAGTTACTTTCTCACAGTAAAACCTATATCCTCGCGACAAAACTTGCTTTATCACGGCAAAACTGCCTTAACTGTGAAGTGAAAGAGAAAAAGTCTCATTTAAGAAGATTTTGCTGTGAGAAAGAAAGTCTTACCGTGAAAAAAGTAAGTTTTGCCGTGACCCTTGTTTGCCAACGTACTATTCGCTGTGAAATTGTTGCGCATGTCAACTGCAAATTTCCCCTTACCGTGATATGGTTGTTGTGGTTGTTCGTACCTTCCTTGCTGCTGGTGTTTCCATCCTTTCTAAAAGCGAGGTGAACTGCAATTGAGTTTTGGAATAAAGTTCACACTCTGAAGCAAACATGGCAACTACTTCACCTTACCACATTGCTTCCTTACTTGATAAGGTATAAACTGCCGTATTTAGTTTATTCTTCTTGTTCGGTCGTCTTCTGGATCTAGCAGCTAGAGTCAAGAGTTGAAGGAAGGAAGGATTAGAATGCACAAACTTTCCAAACCCCACACTTTTGATGCCTCTGTGGCCTAAATAACAGCCACACATTAAAAGTCGCTGTTTGGCTTGTTTAACCGTCCTTTTCTTTTTACATATGAAGAAAGAGTGAACTCCTGACTAAAGGCTAGGTGTTGTTTCCAATAGATGATAGATTAGGCAGGGGGTGTGGTGGGGATTAGATAGGCCGGGAGAAATCTAGACTTGGGTTCAACTTATAGACAATAAATTGAGTAAATACATGACGTCTAGCCAAGGCTGTTTCTGGCACAATATCTGATATGGTAGTCACCACTTATCATGACAAGCCTTTGATATTTAGAAGTGCAACATAAATACATTTGGTCTTATCAAGGCTCTTTCTGGTACAATTTTTGACATGTAGTCACCACTCATCATGACGAACCTTTGATATTTAGTAGAGGCATTGTTTGGCGCCACATATTTTGGATGTTAGTGCCAAAATTTCATAAAACCTCCTCTGAAGTTCACTCATTGTTCACACCTTTTCGATCCTACCTTTACTACATATACGGAAGAACCCACATTTCTCATTGCCCAATGATGGGAGATGGATCTCTCTCAAGACGTTGCTTTGATAAATATCAAAGGCTTGGTATGATAAGTGGTGACTATCTTGTCAGATAATGGACTAACAATGTTTGCAAACTCATGAAAATAATGCCAAGAAGATCGGGTAACGACACTATATGGCTTGGGGCCTAAGTCAATAACTAAGGATATGAGAAATATTTTCAAAAATAAGAATAATAATGTAGAATCAAATGGCTAACCGCAACAATTTGCAAGGTTCTAATAGATAATTTACCAGGCCTTGATAGGTCACTACACCTCTATCAGCAGGATATTATGCATAAATTAGCCTGGAATGTCTTATTGCACTCATTTGTGCTAGAATGGTTTTCAATTTGAAGACAACTAACCCATAAAAGGACCTCTTGATATTAAGTTGAAAGTGGCTATTTGAACGGCATCCAGCAACTGCTTTCAGAAAACAATGCAACCAGCATTGAGGCATTGGTGAATTAGAACCCACGCTATCTAAAATCTCTTGCTCCAAGCAGCTTTTTTGTTGTTATGCGCCACTACACCCGATTGGATTTCCCTACATATGCTTAAAACTAATAATTTATGTAAAAGGCTTCAAAATATTTTTATTCTTTAAACGGCAGAAACGCTCCAGACGCCATGAACAAAAAGCTCCGTGATACTTGTAGATCACTGAACATCATCATAAAGCAAACATTATTTCTTGCATCATTTAAAACTGTTTGTCTAATATTGCCGCCCTGGGACCAGACCTAAAACAACAGATATATGATAATTTGCGAAATCAGCTAATTCAAGTGCAATAAAAATGACATGGATTCAAGTTCAGAGTAGTTGAAAGCAAAGTATTGAATGGTAATACTTGTAGTCTGAACTCGGAAAGAATCTGATTCTTAGCAAAATGTGGACCTTTTTCTTTCTAAAGACTGTCAGTGACAGCAATATTTCTAGGACCATTTGTCCGCTATATTCTCCATGCCGGATTGAATGGATTATATTTTCTCTTTGCTTTGATATCTTGAGGCTGCATCATCTCATTTCATTCCTTCTAATTAGTTTCTTATCACTTATTAGTTCGATTCTTGGACAGATTTACGGGAATGATTATTTTCCAGCTTGCAGGTTTTCAAGTGTTTTTTGCAGATAGGATTTTTTATGAATACTGAGGGGTATATAAGGGGGTTAACAAATTTTGTTATCTTGTTCGTGGTCAAATTTTGTCTTACGAAAAATGAGAGTATTAAAGTGCCTGGGAGTAACTCAAGGGAACAGGGATGTGACGGTAGGATGGCAACTTTTTTCCTATTTTCTGGTCTGGGTGAAGCCTGATATGTTAACTTTTACTTTGATTGTAGATGACATCGAGCGACAAGGATTTCAGATTCATGGCAACAAATGATTTGATGTCAGAACTGCAGAAAGATTCTATAAAGTTAGATGATGACAGTGAGAGAAAGGTAACAAATTTTATTTCCACTTCCATTCAATTGCTCTTCTCAAGTAACTTAGCTTGCAAACTAGCATCACAGACCCTGCGGAACAAGTCTGGTTGGTGCAGCATCGGCCCAACTTTTGGGCCAAACGCACCTTTTGCCAAAAACTTCCTATTGCTTTTTCAAACGTTCGAATTTTACAGCAAATTTTGGTTCATTTTTACGTGCATTACTTTTTAAAGATGTACCAAGTTGCATCTCTGAGAAACTATATTTCAAAATTTCCAGGGGGTATGCCCCTAGGCCCCACAAGTTAAGCTCGAACCAGACTAACTATGAAAAGCTTCTGCCGGGCCTAGAGAATTAAGAAAAACCTTTGTCAAGTTGTTTACCTTAGCAAAAATGCCTTTGTAACAAAAGTGAAGCAAACTCATTTCGCGATAGTTTGTAAAATGGAACAATTGAGACAAAAATATATGAAATCCTCATGGTTGTCTTTGCATGGGTTTTCTTTATAATTGGAGCTCATTAATGATATATTTTGTTATCATCTTAGGTTGTGCAGATGTTACTAAAACTCCTTGAAGATAGAAATGGTGAAGTTCAAAATCTTGCTGTGAAATGGTAATATTATTTGCATTATACTTTTGAGAAGGGTTATTTTCATTACCCAAAATATCTTGATTATACTCGTTCTGTTTCTCCCAACAGCACCCAATTTGTGAAATCAGTATATGTGGTACTCTTTTTTTTGACTTTTGGTAAAATGAGATCTTAACTCTGAAAACTGACATTCGCCATTTTCCTCAAACCAGGCATTTTTAAGCCTTCTCACTCAGTGCCTTCTATTCCACAACCCTTAAACGCTATGATTCTGATATTGGCACCTGGTCCATCTTCCAGGGTTCTGTCTAAGGAGTAATTTTTGTTTGTTTCAGTCTTGGTCCACTTGTTTGCAAAGTGAAAGAATATCAAGTAGAGTGGATCGTTGATACTTTGTGTACCAATATGGCTTCCGATAAAGAACAACTTAGAGATATATCGAGTATTGGTAAGGCAAATTCACTTTTTTCTCCTTGATAAGAGTTAAGAAATAATATCGCATTCCATTATGCATATACTGCTGTAAACCTTCCCATCATAAACTCGTATCCCAAGTCAATCACATACATCACAGCCCTTTTAAGTGTTGATTACCTCAAGCACTAGAATACTGGCTTAGAAAAAGTCACTCTAAGGTGTTGCATTGTGTGCAATCCCCATTAGAAATGACATTGTTCAGAGGGAGAGAAGGCTTTGATCCTTAATGATATATGACAATGTAGATGGTTGTAGATGATTTTTAAGTAGTTGGTATGTTTCACTATATTTCTGATTTTCCTCACCATCCTGTAGTTCTGTAACGATGAAAGATAGGTGTATGCCTGAAATGTTTATTAAAATGGAGTCTAGGACTTAAGAACTAGAGACAGGCTTCCACTTTATTAGTTATTTTCTGGAGCAAATATCGTCCCCTTAAGTTGCATGGAAATAGGAATGTAAGATCTCTCTGGTTGTTATGCAAACTTGATGTTTGTTTTCAGGTTTGAAGACTGTTATCAGTGAGCTACCACCAGCATCATCTCCATTGTCGTCAAGCATTTGCAAGAGAATCACTGGTAGACTGACTGACACTATTAGCAAGGTTTGTCTGATTTATTTCTACAACTAATAAGCTGATTAAGAGAATTATGGGAGTTTTCCGCACTGTGGTTGAATTACAACCCAGCTGAACGAGGTGAAATTTACTTTTGGAGTTAAACACATACTTCGGGTTGAAGTTTTATCTCACATGGAGCAAACCAAGGTGAAGAAATCTCAAGGTTGCACTACCAATTTTTCTCAAATGATGAAGCTCTGTGCAATCATGATTTCATTTATTACAACCCTTGGGCTGAAATCTGTTTGACAAATGTGCTCAATATTTGATTTTGCTGTGATAAAAGCTAGGGGTTGAAAGTTTACTGCAATGTTTTTCACATCTCGGGTTGAAAATAAACATGTTATTGCGAATTCATTTCAACTCAGTTAGCTTGGTGGAAATTCAACCCCAGTGTCCTGGATGTAAGCAGCTCCTTATATAGCATTTTATCTGATATTTATTTGTCTGCAAAGAGTTTACTCAAATCGCTAATGTGGGGTGAATCTTTGTAGCCTGGTTTCCGCATAGCTTGTTGAATTCATTTATTTTGTTGGTGATTTTCCAAATTTACAATAAGTAGTTTGTGGACTATCCTTTGTTATGAACATCAACTGATTCTTGCAGATTGAAGATCAGTCTGTCCAGCTAGAAGCCCTTGATATTTTGGCTGACCTTCTCAGCAGATTTGGAGGTAAGAATGATTTTCCAACTAAGTAAACCAATAGTTGCAATCTCCTATGGAACTGGCACAATGCAGCCTTGTTGAGACTAATGATAAAGTGATGATGCCAGAGCGCAATACAAAGAGCAATGCTTAAAACCTAGCATATCATGTATTGAATCAAATGCAGTCTAATTGGTACAGGACATTGGTCAAATGTCCTCAGTCGATGCATGTCCATTCTTTCCTCTTTTTAATGACTGCTATCTTTGGCTTCCTTCTCGTCCCTCTTTGTATCGGCCTTGCACAGGTGTTTTGCCTACACACAGTCACTGCGCACGTCTGGCAGAGATGAAAACCCCCATTTTGAACTGAAAAACGACAAAAGTACCACACATTAGCATTATTCGCAATGACCTACTATTTCATTTTATCAATAAGTTTACCAACCCCAGACTAGTCCTTAAATGAATGTTTGATATTTGATTCTTTAAAAGTATTTTGCGTTTGCTTTAAAATCAGAACGTCTTTCCATTGTCCTTTTTAAGATGAATCAACAATGACTTTTTTTGTGTTCTAGCTCTGTTGGTGACATTTCATCAATCTGTTCTGAAGAGCTTGCTACCTTTATTGGTGAGCCCAAGAATGGCTGTTCGAAAGAGAACGATCATTGCTATAGGTATAACTACACATCTTTTTCTAATTACTCCTAAAAATGATGACAGTTTAGTTCTATATGACAATTTATTGAACACCAATTTTGCATAAGTACTGACTTAGAACCTGTTGACATTGCAAAAAACAGTGGGAAAAATCTTTTTTTTGAAAAGTCAATATCATGCTTAAATACTTTATTGAAACCATCTTACAAGTGGATCTGTACCAAGCAAAGTAAAAATTCTGTAAATCTAATGGGTTTTTACATACAACATACAAATTGATTACAAAACAAAAATATTAAAAATTTACGGCTCTAAAATGCGATTCTTGAAATTTCGTATTTGCACACATAATCAGAGGGTAACAAATCAACAAAATTGAATAATAATAAATATTCAAAAACACTTTCAGGCTCAGAAAAAAATCATTATTTCACAACTATTTCAGCTTCAGATTTAGATACAATAAAAACAAAGTAGAGGTTGAGAAAGCGCTCAGCTGTGCTGGTTACCACTTAATCATTAGTTTCCTGCTTCTGCACTTTACTCGGTTATTTAGAACCGGCTATTTCTCGCGTATCTATAGGCCTCAAGCATTGATAGTTATTTTCCCACAGTTTATCCAAATCTTTCAACTAACTTTGAGCTATGCCCAGTGGCGGTTTTTGGTGGGGACCAAGAGGGCACTAGCCCCAGGCCCCGTGCTATATATAGGTGAAAGGAGTCTTGAAAAATAAAGAAAAATGTAAAATATGGTATAGAAACATAAAATTGGATCAAGTGAAGGTATTTGGCTCCAGGCCTCACAGTCTCCAATACTGCCACTGACTATGTCTTTGTATCTATTGTTTATTCACAATTATTTACAATTCTATCGGATTGATTCATGTTTGTTAACAATCCAGGACACCTTGTGATGTCGGCTAATCAAGGCATATTTGTGGAACTAATGAATCACGTGCTTGGCGAGTTGACGGGACAGAAAGACCATACAAACACAAGGACTTTTATCCAATGCATTGCTGCCATCTGGTGAGTAGAAAAGGTTTTTTCACACTACACAAACCAAGCCAGGTTTGCCTCTGGTTAAATTTGGCTTTATTTACACTAAAGAGTGATAAACTGGGTCAAACCATGGTTAGTTCTTGCTCTTCTAAAATACGCTTGTTTAAATCAAGTTAGAAATGGTGCGTTTTGTGCATCGCAAAACTAACCCAGGTTCGCCTATCTTTGCGTTCTTATGACTCTCAAGCAAATATAACCCTGGCTTGACCTGGGGGAAACAAACTCCAGTGGCGGGTTAGATTAACCCAGGTTGAACCCAGCTTAGTCGCGTTGGCACTGACAAAAACTTTTAACCCAGGTTAGTTTAATCAGGGATGAACCCTGATTAGTTTGCTTTGTGTGGCCAAGGCTTTTGTTTTTTCTCTAAATCCCAAAATATGGCTGGAATCTTGGAATCATAGTTTGTGCCAAAAAAAGCATAATCACTGATGGGCTATGTAAATTCCACTCTCGAGTCAGTTTCAAAGATTAAAGCATGGTTTGTGTCAGATTTGAAAAATTCAGAAGCTTCCCAAAAATCTAATTCAGGCCTTGCATACACTTTCCCGGTAGCTTTCGGAACATCTTGGCATCAATGCAGATTTTCTCTCTTCAAGAACTTTACAGTAAAGTGTGAACTTAAGTGTTTAGGTGGACATCTGATTAACTTGCTGTTTAATCGATATTTGGATTAAAAGATTTGTAGATGGATGCAGGGCAAGCTGGTACATACATTCATTCATACTAAAATATACTTATGTAAACCTAATACAGTTGAGAAAAATCTAAATTTAACCTAGTTAATTTCCTAGATATTACCTGATAATTGTAAAATCAATAATAGATAATTAATATAAATGATAAGAAATAAGCAAACAATGAATAAAGTTATCAATGTCTTTGTTCCTTATAAAAGCAGTTTTGTTGAATGTAGTTTCGTTTAAGATATGGCTTTGTCTAGCAAGCCCTTTTTCAAATGATTCAAAATTTAGGTTTCATTTTTAAGTTAATAGGGAGTGAGTTCTATACTAACGCACACCTGTACATGAAAGTTGGTCTTCCGGTCTCTGTAATCCGGTCATTCCATTATTTCATTATTCAAATGTTGAAATATTTACAGCCGTCATGCTGGCCGTCGTGTTGGTGACTACCTGGAGAAGATAATCCCTATAGTCGTGCAGTATTCCATGGTTGAAAATGACGACGAATTGAGAGAATGCTGCATCCAGGTAAATTATCTTCCACTTCTGCCAAATCTTTGATGGTCTGTGCCAAACCGAGCTTGAAAGAGACATGAAGTCAGTGTCTGGTTCGAGTCAACGATTCCTGGATCAGATCTCAATGTCACGAATTAATGCCATTGATTCGGCTTCTTCTCAAGATATTGTTTCCCCATAGATATACTGCATCAGCTCTTTTCAAATCTGAAAACTCAAAAATCTCCTTTTTGACTTTTCCTGCGTCCGTAGTTTTCTGGAGCAAAAATTAAAAAGATTTCATTGTATTGGCATGCTTCTTTCAATTTCTTTTTATTCTAAGAAAAGTGGAGAAATAGATTTGAATATTTTTTACTTTTCAGGCATTCGAGTCGTTTGTTTGCAGATGTCCGAAGGAAGTTACACAATACGTGGAACAGGTAAGACTGTGTTTTCAATTATCATGCACTTTAGTATATAGAACTGTGATCAAATAAATTTCTAAATGACCACTTGTTTCAATTTAAATGTTGGATCGCCAAAAAAAAGATACAACTGACTGGTTAAATACTGAATATATAACCAATGATCACATCTATGATTAGAAAAGGAGCAAAGACTAGTTGTCTGTTATCAAACATACTATAATGATTTAAAACCCAACAAAATTGGTGCACAACAAAAAACAAATTGGTTCACAAGAAAATTGGTTTTCAAGTTTACTTCTCAACCCTATCCTGGGGCTGTCAAAGTCCTCTGGTTTGGAAAAGTCGTCGTCCTTTAGCAGGTACGGTGGAGTTCTTAAAAAACCTAGATGGGTTCGTCTCTGCATTTAGTGAGTATTATTGCAATTTTTTAGAGTGATGTGACCTGGGTTTGTTGATTAAATCCGATACCTCAGCTGTTAGAGCAATGTCGTGCTAAGTTCTTAATCCTACTCGGGTCATTTTTCATTCTCACAAATCATCTCGAATGATTTTCCAAATCCTGCTTCTTCTCAAATATTGGTCCCATTCTTCAAAAACTCAAAATTTCTCCCCCAAGAAGAGCATAAATTACTTACAATAAAACTTAAGCCAGAAAATCATAAAACTTTTGCATTTTGTGAATTTCAATTGTTATAATGTTTCAACTCAAGTTTCGTCTAACTCGAGAAGAGAGTGGCCATCATGATTCGATTAACTTGAGTATAGAGTAATTATAAAGCAGAATGAACACATTAAGAAACAGACATGTCCTTCTGTTACTTGAGTTTCGTGCCTATGCACTCGTCAGAAAGGCTATACCAATGAAGAAAAACCTTTTTTGACCAATGAAAAAATCAAGGACCCCTTTTCATTGGTATAGTCTAGCTGACGAGTTTGTAAGCACTAAACTTAGAATGATAAGATGTAATGTCCGTTTCTCAATTTGTTCATTCTGTTTTATGATTCTGATTTTGTTATTCCTAGATAACGTACCTCTGTCTTGAATTCTTATGCTACGACCCGAACTACAATTATGGCAGTGATGACGAAGATGATATGGATGCTAATGGTGCTGATGATGATGATGATGAGTACGTTTTTCATTCTTAGTCATGAAATAACCAGGGCTGAAAAGTTTTTCATGCTGAGAGTTCCTGCAAGCTCAATGAAATATAAATATAATAGATTACTCAGACTCAAATTATTATCAGCATTATTAAACAATAGCTTTGAAAATGCGTACAAAATCTTTATGATTCCTGGTGTTAGTAATGAAGTTAACGGATTCTTTTATCTCGTCCAGAATAATTAAACCAGGGCGGTGCAGATGTTTTAGAAATAAGTAATTAATCTCTAGGATTATGATTAAAGAGTCGAAAGACCTTCAAAACATGCTAGCCACGAATACACTATCTTTACAGCTTTTACTTTCTGTATTTGATATTACAATTTCTTGTCATTGCGATTTCACTGTTCATGATAGTTGACAAAAACCTCGTGCTGCTCCTTTGATGTAAGTTAGCCTTTTGGCTGTACCTAAACTTGACCATTAAAGCACATGATTTCATATATAGTCCTGCAAATAACAGTGCATGTTTTTAGGTCGCTTGTCCACCCCTTCAAAGGAATTATTATCCTCCTGAGTGACCGCATTTTCAAATATTCAACATACTGTTGCAAATGTAATACTCCTATATTTGTACTGGGCATCGTTACGGACAGAAGGACTACATTGAGCAGACAAATTTATACGAGAACTAAAACGTACCAATAATTATATTTCTATTTTCAAAACTATTCCAAAGGTATACGAATTCTGGCCTATTCAGAAGTAAATCTGAAGATAGAGTAACTCACACTGTAAACATACTAACACCTACATACACATGACGTGGCATGACATGACGTAATGTGACGTGGCGTGACGGGAGTAAGATATCAAATAGGTTAGTGTCTCTAGAGGTCTGGACCCTATAAATAAGAATAATGGTGTTGATAAGTATTTGTTTTTGCAGAGATGACGATGATGAATACAGTGACGATGATGATATGAGTTGGAAGGTAAGTAAAAAAATTAATTTATTCAAAGGGGCAGCAGAACCAATTTCATGGTTGGGGGCTATAGAAGGGGTGACCCATTACTCAAAGTTTAACGATTTCGCAGTTTCCAAATAACAATCAATGGTGGCTTATATTTTCGTCTGTGTAATTTTCTAATACATTTTACATAGGTTTAAAGTTATGATAAAATACTAAGTATTTATTAGATATAGGTTTAAAAGTAAAATATTTACTATGGGAAGGACTTAATCTGAAACACGATTCAATACCTCTGGGTAAGCCTGGAGCATTATTCAACAGAAGGCTACTTCGGTAACTTTTTCTCCTGAATTAAGGCAGTTGCTTTGGTGGGTGAGGTATTGGGTACAGATCTAGTACAGGCATATTCGAATTATGGAAGCCTACTCGTGAGAATATATTTTTCTGTATCAAACCTCTTTAAGTTTTGTCAAAATGATCAGCTCAAACAAAAAACAGTGAGAACTCGATTAAGCCTCTGTTTTAAAGTGAACTCCCTCTCGAAGAAGACCACAAAAATGTAATTATAATATTGTGATAGATCTAGACACCAAATCAATAGGCAGACTCTTTGTTTTCTTGCTTGCCAGCTTTTACTGCAGAAACCTCTACTTGAAAAGATTTCTTTGTTTATTTCATTCTTTCGACTATTGTTGTTGTTGTTGTTGTAACTTTATTTTACATATATTATTAAGATTTCTAGTCTACTTTGTACATTATATTTTATATACAAGTAAACTGATCTAAGTCGATGACATTAAATAATTAAAAGTAAGCAATACAGTATTTTACAAAGGATTACTCTTCATTTAGAATGAAAAGACAGGCTTTGACTTTGCATGCTGGGCCACTCCATTGCGCAATTAGTGCTTTGAAAGTGAAAGTATATATTTTTGTTAGCTGTAATTTCGTTGCTAAATTTGAATTTGAATTTCTAGGTGCGAAGAGCATCTGCTAAATGTCTTGCGTCTATTTTGGGATCAAGACCCGAGTTGTTGTCAGAGTTCTACTCAACGGTTTCTCCTAAATTGATCGCACGATTCAAAGGTATCGAACTCATTTTCATGATCAGCGCTCTGTTACTCATTTCAGCATATCTGTTGCATTTACCTATTACATCATATCACATGTATTCCTTTTTTCTATTCTTCACCAAAGTGTGTATAAGGACCGCCCAATGATACTGATTGATACCTCTCAATATAACTGTACCTCTCAAAATATGTTTAAATTGTATCCATGTTACAATGCTGAAATATTCTCCATTAACTGTCATTATTTCACTAATCATCCTAAAAAATTTTTGGACCATATTTTATCAGGTTTGTTGTTTTTCCAGAACGCGAAGAAAACGTGAAAGCCGATATCTTCCAAGCGTACGTTGCTCTTCTGCGCCAAACAAGACCAATGGCCTCGTTGACGACCGACCCTTATAGGAATAACAAAGACCGGTAATGAAGAATTGCTTGTTAATCACAAGGTCGAAATTCATTTGGAGGTTGTAATATATTCCCATTCAAAATATTCTGGGACGCCAAGCAATAAAATGGCGTCTCTTCGTTGACACTCCACTAAGGCACATATTTTCGTATATCATAAAATTTAAAGTGGTAATTTAGCAACATCATTTTAGTTCTCACTACACTAGAAATTTTCTTACACCTTATCTCTCAAATGCTTTCTTATCCCAAAGATAATATCTGTATTCCGCTCTTGTTCGAATGTAGTTTAGGATTTAAATGTTTAATTTTTATATTATCCATTATTACTATCTCAGTTGCATGATTTTCAATGCCTGCGAGAATATAGAATGATTATTGTTTTCAAGTTCCTTCTTCGACATCTCCTCTTAAGCATGAAGCATGATGTATTTATTTTGTAGGGACAGTAAAAGTCTGCATCGCAGTACGAGCGTGGTTGAATATTTGTCGAGTCAAGTCAATAGTCTCATTGCAGTCATGCACAAGCAATTGCTGGAGAAAAGCATCAAAACTAGACAAGTAAGTTTACGATACCTTTATGCAATTGCAAGGTTTGCAGGTATCTCTATATTTCATGTTAAACGATGACATCTGTCTTAGGAAAGTTGATATAGTATATCCAAAAAATACCCAGAGTGCTCAGTATTATTGAACTAAGGATCAGTATTCAGTCTGTATCTGTAGTGATTGGTGTAGATAATAATTTTTATTTTAGGATACTGTAAAATGCATATAAAAACCCCTTTATTTCAGCTTTACTTAAAACGGCTGTTAATTATTAGGTAAACTTAAACAGACTTTAACTAGGATGGGTAGTCTAAAGTGATATGGTAATGCATTTTAGCACAGTTCTGCTTTCACAATATATTCTATTTTTCATAAGAGTGGTTCTGTAAATATTTCAATGAAAACTTGAAATGCTGAAATTTTAGGGTTAAGGTTCTTAAAAGAAGTTATTTTTATATGCGGGCTTTTACTGTTTCTTTCTTTGCTTTAGATACTTTTTGGAATATATTTCTAATTGGTATTATTCTATTCTCATCAGGGCTGCTTTCATCTTCTCACTGAATTGGTAACTGTTCTCCCTGGAGCATTGTCAGCTTACATCCACAAGATTATTCCTGGCATTCAATACTCACTGAGGTAGCATTTGTGATTTTTAAAGTATTGTTGCTCGACTTCAACATCCTTATCACTTTATTTGCCGTCCCCTTTATAGCTGGAATCGCATGCATATTACGCTTATAAACCCCAAAACAGATACTATACAGAAAAGTTTATGTTCTTGACTTCTTTTGTCTCCTTCCCTCGCTGTGATTCTCTTCTTTCTTCACTCTTTTTATGTTACAATAACTTTCACAGAGATTTGAATTAGCATTCTACATGTCTATTATCTACAGTAGTCTTCCATAGATTTAACACATGACTACACTGCGAAGCATTTTTGCAAGTATCCCTAAATCTTAGATAGACTCGACGAACTCGTTGAGATTCATGAAATAACTCATTGTGTAAGAGTGCCGTGACTGGTCTGTTATCATCAATTCTAAAAATATGCCCCCTTAATACCTGCAATCACACCGGCACGAGATTACGTAAACACCGAGACATTCCTGTTTGTTAGGAACACTTTCGCTTCCACATAAGGCAGGAGCTGACTGCTGTGTAGTATTTGCTTATGGCCTAACTTAGTTGTTTTATGTTAGAAATATAAATAATCTGAAGCAAGAATTAGAAGACACGATAAAATCAGCTGGAGTCAATCCAGAAAATTTGTAAAAATGAAAAGATTCAGCACAGTAATGCTGAACCGGTTTTTTCAAACAATTGGACCCTGCTAATAGGGATTGAACGGCTCATAGATTTGCCTGTAGACATATTCATGATTTTGGTCATGGAGCAAAACTTTTATGACTGGATGACCTTCCTGACAATAACCATTTTAGTGCCATTTTACAACATGCAGGGATACGGTGGATGAATTTTGACCCCCAACCACAGGGGCTTCAAACAATCGGAGAATGTGTAAAATAGCTCGGACTGGAAATTTGTAGAATAAACAATAAATTAATGCTCTTCTTCGTTCATTGGTGTATGCCAGAATATGAGAAAATAGAGTTAAATCGAATTAATTGGTGCGGATGGAAAATAACCTGAGAAGGATTTGAATCCACGACCACTACATCTAAATTTACATAAAGATTACTAAAACCAATAAGGTATCGAATTAATGGAGTGACCACTGGTTCGCAACATTGGTTCGCTATTTGGTGCTCTATCAAATAAGTATCGGGCAGATGATTTCTAACCGACCAACCCGAGCGACATCAATCTCAAAAATTACCCCACTCACCGATTGATTTTCCAAATCCTACATCTGCTCAAATTAGTGTTTCCTCGAAGTTTGATGGTAGTTTCTTATTCTATTTTAGTGACAAAGCATCAACGTCAAACATGAAAATTGACACTCTTGCATTCCTTGGCTGCATTCTCACACAGCACAACCCTGATGTCTTCTACGACCATATACACCTAATTGTTCCTGTAAGTCTTGAATTTTGGACTGTAATTTCATCAGGGGTTATTTTTGAATAATCACCCTGGGATAATTGTGCATTACTTCTAAGGGTATTCAGCACTGTAGGGGATAACATCAGTACTTTGGAGGGATAACATCAGTACTATGGAGGAATACCATCTGTACTGTGACGAGATACCATCAATACATATGAGGGTTTTCAATTCTGTTGGGGGTAACATCGGTACTGTTGGAGGGATATCATTCAGTTTTGTGGAGGATGCTCAATACTTTGGATGTGGAGGGATACTGTGGGGGACTCCCATCTGTACTTTGTGGGATACCATGAGTACCGTAAGGGTGTTAAGTACTGTGGAAGAATACCATCGTTCTATGGGGGTTAGATACCATCTGTACTGTGGAGGATATTCAACACTGTGTAGGGAAACCATAAGCACTGTGGGGATAATACCTAAAGTGCTTGTGATTTCCTTCCACATCACTCAATATCCTCCACAGTACTGATGGTATCCCTCCACATCGTTGATGGTATCCTTCCACTGTACTGGATGGTATAGATTGGGTTATTTTTTGTGTCATCCTTAAAAATGTGATGTTATGTTTCAGCCAATAGTTGCTGCCGTGGGTGACCAGTTTTACAAAATCACTTCTGAAGCGATTCTCGTCACACAACATTTAATCAAAGTCATGAGACCACTCGGTAGGTAAACTTTTGTCTTCCGTTTTAAAACCATTCTTTCATCAGAACGTTACCCTTTGGGAAACTATATACTGCTTGATACTACAAACGAAATGAGACTTTTTGAGTATTTTAATAATTTATTACAAAGCAACTCTGATGTTGATAATCTTGAAATCGTTGATTACCCTTCCGAGAAAGATGAATTTACTCTTCAAGATATGAGAAATGAGTTGAATAGCCCTATCACATTTGAGGAAGTGAAGCAAATGATTTGCAGTCTTAAAAATGGAAAGGCACCTGGACTTGACATGATCAGTGCAGAACTGTTGAAAAATTTGAATGCTAAATTTTAGTGATTTTTGTTCGTTTGTTTAATAGAATACTTGAATATGGCGATTTTCCAGAAGAGTGGGCAATCGGAATTATTGTGTTGCTCTTTAAGGGGGGTGAGAAAACTAACCTTGATAATTATAGGGGAATAACGTTGCTTAGCATATTTGGAAAACTTTTTCTGGGAATTCTTTTGCAAAGACTACAAAACACTGTTTCAAGATATGATATACTGTGTGAAAATCAAATTGCATACAGGAAAGGGTATCAAACGTCTGACCACATCTTTACCCTTCGAGCTATTATAGAACACAGCCTTCAAGAGAAAAAAGGTTCACTACATTTGTGTTTTGTGGATTTTAGTAAAGCCTTTGACTCTGTCAATCATGTGACTTTGATTAAAAAATTATTTTCATATGGCATTAGTGGCACTTTCATGAATATTGTTTCATCACTTTATAACAAAGTTAAATCATGCGTTAAAGGAAACACTGAATTAACTGAACTTTTCCCGTGTTCCAGTGGGGTAAGGCAAGGTTGTCTTTTAAGTCCTCTACTATTTGCACTTTTCATAAATGATTAAAATAAAAAAATAAAGGACTCTTCGGCTGGGGTTGATATTGGAGATGAGAAGGTTCACACCCTTCTGTATGCCGATGACCTTGTTTTGGTGGCAAATAGTGCAGAAGATATGCAGTTGCAACTTGATCTTCTTAATCAGTATGTAAACTCGATCAAAATGAAAATAAATCTAGGAAAGACCAAGATTATGGTTGTAAGAAAATATAAGTCACGTGCTCAAGCTGAAAACATGAATATTTGGAAAGTTGGAGATAATGAAATCGAAGAATGTGACTCTTACAAATATCTGGGTGTAATTTTTAAATCTAATGGGTCATTCTCGGGGCACGTCGAAAAAATTAGAGAAAAGGCACAGAAGTCATACTTTTCTCTTTTAGCGAAAAGCAGAGAATGGGGAGGTTTCCAACCAAGATTATTTCTGTATCTGTTTGACCATACGATAATGCCAATCTTAAACTATGCGTCAGAAGTATGGGGTACAAACGACTTCACAAAACATGAAAGTCTTCATCTATCAGCTTGTAAATATGCCTTGGGGTTAAATCAACCACAAGAACAGATGCAGTATACGCTGAATTAGGAAGATTCTCAGTGCTCTCTACAAGACATATAAATATTCTCAAGTTTTTTTTACGTCTTTCTAATTTAGAAAATCACAGGTATGCGAGGAAAGCTTTTGATATGTTACTTGCAGATGCTGACTCAGGAAAAACTAACTGGGTCTCAATAGCTAGATCTCTAGTATCTCTTTACAATATTAACATTTCAGACAATGCAAGCATAATAAAAACTAAGGTCACTAATTATTTTAAATCTTCAATTATGGATAATCTTCACCAGCACATTGTACAGGATAAGAAACTCAAAACATACGCTTTGTTCAAAAGCACATTCAAATTCGAACCCTATCTTGATATCTTTTCTGACTTCAATATACGTTGTAACTTTGCCAAACTACGTCTAAGCGCGCATAATTTACACATTGAAACCGGGAGATATAGCAACAGAAATATACCAAGAGAAGAGCGATACTGCTTGTTTTGCAAAACAAAAAATGATCTAGTGATCGAAGACGAAATTCATTTCCTCACTTTGTGCCCATTATTTGCCACAGAGCGTGAAGAGATGATAAATTCAATTAGTGAAAGATACCCATCTATTAAAATGCTAAATACGGAAAAATTGCTCATTTGGCTTTTGTCCCAAGAAGACACGGCTTGTCTTGAATTAGTTGGCAACTTTTGTAAGAATTCTTTCAAAAAAAGAGAAAGGGAATTAAAAATCATAAATACAACTTGATGGGGTTGTTAGAAATTATTATAACATTTCACTAATTGGATTGCTCATCGTTTGACTTGTTTTCTAAGTAGTTTTTCATTTGTATCATTGTATATTAGTATCGTATTATGTAATTTCTTAGTGTAGGTAGCTATTGTAATTGTTGTGTTTAATTAATTCTCCATACTTGTAAATCTGGTTAAGGGCCATCTCGGCCTAAACACCATTGTTATTAAAAAAAAAAAAAATAGGTGCAATGAAAAGAAAATATTAGTTGTTGGAGTAATTGGTTCGTGTTGAGGGAGCAGTATTAGTTTCCTTAAAATGAGCCAAATTTACTTATGAATGCCCCCTGCTGTATCATAGTTATGGGTATATGTTGCAAGGATGATAATTAATAGCTACCCTACTGTACTTCGGTTTCGAAATTCCTGATTTTTTACCCCGTCACGATGTAGAGTTTTCGTAGATGCTTTGATAATAATACCCTTGCTTGTAATTATACCCAAATATCAACGAGTCTGGGGTACCCTTGCTAGGAGCAAAAATCAATAAGTATACCTTGTTTAGCAGATTTTTTATTTTTCTGTACAGCGTAAGCACAGCATAACCTTTCTGGCTGAATTTCACCTTTTTTGTCTAGATCGCCAAAGTTCATTCGAGTTCAGACCTTATCTTAAAGACCTGTACCAAAGTGTGTTTGTGAGGTTAAAAGCAGCAGATATTGACCAAGAAGTGAAAGAAAGAGCCATTTCTTGCATGTGAGTAGCGAACATTCAGTAAGCATTTTTCAACTCACCTACCGTACTTAAAAATTCAGCTCTGGAAACTACAAATTTATCCTTTTAACCATTAATTCAGTCACAGTAACTGCAATTTCATCTACAGAACTTGCATTCTTCTTACTGTTATGCTTAATTTCTTTTATTTTTGATTTAACGACCCAAGCATCATAATTTTTGCTTTTCTTGGGTCGTTTAGTGTGCAATATTTTTTAACCTTGTATTAAGGTTGTATGCTATGAATGAAATTGAATTGAATTTAATTGAAATACGCAAACTAAAAATTCAACCACCTCGACTACAATTGTTTTGTTTTCGTTTGGGTTTTCCTTTTGGGAATGCTGATGGGCTTTTTAGGTTGCTATGACAGTTGTGGACAACCATTGTCAGATGATATGCTAATAAAAATACTTCAAACCTTACAGATTATGCATATTGCTGCTTTATACACGAGGTTATCAATTTGTTTATATTGCTTACGAAAGTGTTAAGTAAATTTCTCCGCAGTGTCTTCTGTGATTGCGTTCGGTCTCATAGTGTCACGTCTAACTGCTGACTAATAACCCTGTGTTGCTTGCCTAAAGAATGCTAAACTTTCTTTTTTGTTTCTAGGGGTCAGATGCTGTGCAATATGGGAGACGTGCTGACTTCTGAACTTCACAGTTGCCTTCCAATCTTCCTCGATCGTTTGAGAAACGAGATAACTCGCTTAACGACGGTTAAATCACTCACCATGATAGCTGGGTATGTTACATCTACATATCAATTTCTTATTGACACTAGGAGTTTGATCATGGGGTACATTAGGTACCAATGTAAAATTATACATTTTTAGCTTGATGCTCAAACATGTCAATGTAAAGAAAGGTGACGGCAAACGGGCTTAAGGGTCAAAACGGGGGTTAAACCTTCTCCTTTTTGCACTTGAGTATATGTTTAGAGCAGATTTAAAAATAAGCTCTTAAGTACAAAAGTTTTATTTATTTATAGCTATTGCTTAAGATTGAGAGAGCATTGATAACGGCTTAATAGCGTTAAGCAACTACAATCGTAAAAATCTATTAACACCCCTTCCTTCTCCAAACATACCTTATTGCGGTTTTTTTCTCTCAGTATACCAAATTTTGATTTTTCAGATCTCCTTTGAAAATCAACTTGCAGGGAATCTTGGTAAAAAATGTTTTCTTCTCCAACTTTTTAATTCTACTAAGAGTAACCTTATCTTATCTTAGTTAAACTTACTTTTTCAAATGCATGATACAATGAGAAATAATAGATCCTCAAAACAAGCCTTCTGCTGCACAGAATTAGGCGTCTGATGCTGCTATGATAAAACCAGAGTTGGAATCGTTTTTTTTGCTTAATTTAAGCTATATGCTGGAGGGGGGTAATATGACCTGCCCTTAGAAGAGCTGACCTCAAGCTGACCTGCTTCGCTTTTTTCATTTGAACATGGGTCAATTTAAATCTAGCCATCCTTTTCTCCGTAGCCAGATGCCACTCCACTTCTCGCAACGTTTTTACGAAAGAACCACAGGGCGCTGAAGCTGTGCACTTTGACCTGTCTGGATTGCCTTGTCGTAAACTATGGTAGGACCCTTTACTGCTTTTCACGCCATGAATGTTTAGTAGATGCCACAACAACCGATATTAGCATTTATTAAGGCCGCATTACACTATCATCTTCAGATACAATTCTCATCATATTTTTACGGCGATGTTGAACAACGCGCGAGTGTGATAGTGTAAAGCACATAAAAAGTTTCTCGTTGTTACTTGTTGAAGTGTTGTTGACGACTTTTTTAATCCTTCTTGCGGGATTTCAATTTGATCGCTGGTCAAATTGCTGAGTCAATTAGGCTGCAATGAATTCAATTCTTTCTTAGCACAATCCACGTATATTGATGAGGATCCTAAGGAAGGGAGTGTGAGTGGAGTGTGAGTGGAGTGAAGTGGAGTGTACTGATCCCAGTGCTCAGCACTGAAATAATTAAAATTCTCAAACCTAGGGAGGAAAATCAAGAGAAATTCTCAATATACGTGTTCAACAATCCCTGTCCCAATATACTTTTCATTTGCGAATCCCAGTCCCGAGAAGTCTAATCCCATTTTCCCAGTAAATAAAAAAGGCAAATCCCAGTTCCCAATTAACCCCTACCTGACCCTTATTGAGGCAAGGTAAATCAAGAATTGTTTTATAAGAACGACTGATTTTAAACTTTTACTGTAAGGCAAATAACCATGTGGGCAGACTATAATCAAGTCATTAAAATAATCTGCTTGTCGTACAAGAGAATACATGACGGAATATGAGGAATTTTGCATTGAGCAGCATGCTCCCCACTGTTTTAAACACTTTTTGTGCTTTCCTGTGGATAGTACCTACCATTGGCTTATTCGATGAATGACGACTATATATGACAAGGGTATGGCTGCTTTTGCCTGAAATTACAACTTAGATCTAAATACAATTGTTTTTATTGAATTTCAGGGGAAAATCTGCAGCCTGGTCATTTCGATGGAGTTTTATCTGAACTTCCAGCTCTTATTAGTGAAAGTGACCTCCATATTTCTCAGGTGAGACAGAATGTTATTTGCCTCTTCGTTGATAAAGTGCGAGAATTCCCAAAGGCATACATTATAGGGTTAGGGCTCCTTAAACTACTGTAAACCCTCTTTAGCAAATGCATATCTCTCACACTTCTTTAGAAATCGTGTATGTATTTTTATACATACATCTATACGTCTATATTGTATTTTTTTTATTGCTTTAGTATGTAAATAGTTGGTATGATTTATTTTGTACAAAATTGATTATGTACATTATCTATCTTCTAACCAACTGTAAATAAAGTCATTATTATGATTATTATAATATTATATTATGGGTTAAGACTCTTCATTAGAACTTTATCATAATCAATGGAGTTTTGGTATATTTTCATATTTAGAAATCATTTGCCTGTACATTCAAACTTAGTATCTCGGAAACCAGAAACCAGGCTCTTCGAGATTGAAGAGTTTACTTTATAAAGTCTTGCCTTCGCAATACATTTATTTTAGTATCTCTATATCTATTAATAGTATAGCTATATCGCTTACAATTTTTCGAATATTCATCACTGTTTTCGAAAACGTTTTATTGTTCAGTTTTCAGCATTGTTTTGAAAAAAACTTGTTTATTTTGTAGCTTGCTTTGTCTCTTCTGACGTCGATTGCAAGAATTGACAATTCGCAAATGGCACAGGTAAACATTCAAAACTTCTATCAATACATAATAAACCATTAAAAACTTCTGCTGACTCTTTTTTCGGAAAGTTAGATGTTTCCTGAGTTTATTTACTTTCTTTACGTATTTTACGTTTTAGTTTGAGTTGTGATACGAACGTTCGCAAATAGTTCTTGTGCAAATCTCTCGTTGAATCATCTGAAGGGATAAAGAACACGTGTTGCCATGAATCTATTATCTACGTGTTGGTAAAATAATGAGTTAGGTTATGAAAATAAACGAGGAATACCTATTAAGTCGTTCAAAGATTATTACTAGTTTTTTATGCTTAATGACAAAAGTGATCAAAAAATTAAACAGAAACCTCGACTATGCCTGGCCGGCATTTTAACGTGCAATGACGAAGTAAAAGTGTCATAAAAAAAGCATTACTCCAGGGTCAGACCGGATAAAAACTCCTCTCAAGGATTCTCGCAGTGCCTTCCCCCATGATAATAGCACGCTGTGAGTCGATATCATATGTCGACAAGGCAAGGTCAGATTTTCCATTTATCTGCGAGAATTCGTTGCAGTGAACTTGTTTGAAATTTGCAAATAACTTTTGACAAACATAATATGAAGTATTTGAAATAACCATCATATCTAGGCTCTTTCGGCATTTATTCTAGGTTCCTTTACAGCAAATCCGGAGCATTCCAATCATCGAATTACAGTAACCAATCAGAGTCTTCAATTTAGAAACCTGGTTTAGTTTAACTGCCTGTGCGAAAGTGGTATAAGCCTCTATCGTAGAATTTATCCTGCTTGATTTTTGATAAAGACTTTATCTCTTCAGATTCAAAAGAAAATTTTACCCGTCACTGTCGAACTTACAAGATCCCCACTTCTTCAAGGTAAGATTTCTTCAATTGTAAATTTTACAAAAACCTGGTTATAATATTAAAGGTATTGCTTATATTTCAGGCGGGGTACATTACTTTTTTAAGATAAGTATCCCTTTTATTTGTTATGTTATTGTTACCCAGTCATTTGCAGTTGATAACTATTTGCAAATTTGTCTAGAAATATTACCTCAATTTTTAATTCTAATTTAGTGACCCATGCTCGATAAGCTGTGCTTTTCTTGGGTCTTGTAGAATATAAGTATTTTTTTCATTGGCTGCAAAGTGCTAAGACCAGAAACGAAAGAAGAATTGGTAGGAAGGAGCTAAAATGATTAGGAATTTAGAAATGGAACATAGTAAATTGTTTGTTCTTCTCGCTAATCAAGCTGGGTTCCCTCTATCAAACTTCGCCAAACTTTTGTTTGCAAACTCAAAGTATACCACAGATTCGAGAAGTTTGTGATGTTTTTTAGAGAAATGCAAAAAACGGACTTATTGTCATTCAAAATTCATCGCGCGCGTGACTACAGCCGTACATTTGATCGGCTGGACTCTAGCACTCTTCTGCAAACCGGTTAGTGAAAAATTTGCATGTCCGGACCTTTGGAAACTAGTAAGCGAAAGATTTTTCGAGTTTTTTTAACAGGTCTCCACTAGCTTACTTTAAAAAACTTTTGTTTGCAAACTTGGGGCTTGCACAACTTTGCAAACTAAAGTTTGTTAGTGTGTACATGGCTTTAAATGAATTGCGCCAAACTCACTCAATAGGTGCTGCACTAAATGCCATGCTGGCATTCCTGACCGAAGTTGTGAAGTCTGGCAAACCTGGGCTGTCGTACAGAAATCTTCTACAGGTATCGTTTTCATGTCATTTTTCATCAATTGTTTTGTATACGTGAGTGTGAATATGGTTAGTGCTTGAATATGAATAGAAAGCTGCTTCTGTTGCAATGTAGTTCAGTACGTCCTCTTAAAATTCAGATTTTGAAATCAGACTCATTTTATGATCAAATCCGTACTATCACCCAAGGGAAACGAAGAGCACAGAAATAAATAGATTTCATGAAGTATGTTTAGTTACTCTCCAGCTTGTGCCTTTGAAACTTGAATTATAATTTCTACCCTTGAAATGCAGGCAAACTACTGAACAGCAACAAAAATGTGTAACTAACACCGTATGCCCAAGTTTACAAGGATAGCTCTTTTCTAGTCTAGTCATTAAAAACGATCAGATTCATTTTGATTTGATTTTTTACTTGAATCTTACAGGTTCTCATCAAACCTATTTACGAGCATGAAGTTACATCGACATCTGTGCTAGCTGTTCACAAACAGGTAATTCGACGTTGTATTTAGTCTTATGGTTGTCGAGTTAAAGTTTAATGTTGACCGGACAAAGATTGTATTGTATCGATCCGCATGGGTTATGAAATTTGATGATGATGATGATGATGATGATGATGATGATGATGATGATGATGATGATGATGATGATGATGATGATGATGATGATGATGATGATGATGATGATGATGATGATGATGATGATGATGATGATGATGATTGAAGGTGTTTAGTGGTGAAAGACCCAAGCTTCTTATGATCATGAGTAGCTGGGTTTCAGATGCATGTCATACCTTAACATATCTGATGTTGGTGTGAAAATCAAGAAAATAGTGAAAATACTAGAATAGGGAATCAAATAGAAATGATGAAATTGAAGTACAGGAATGTTTGACGCTTTCATTTTTGCAACAGAAGCTCGATTTGATAACGAGACAACCCTCGAAATCAAGTCTTACGGTGCTACCACGAAACAATGCCGTCCAGAATCTCTAGCAGCAAAGCAGCTTGTTTACCAGTGCATGTTTCTGCACTTACAGCAAGCACCTTAAATGTTCACCTTGAATTTGCCTTAATGTGTCAAGACTGCAACTTTTACCATGATAAACTCTACACTTTTGATTTCTAGGCCTTTCACTCGATTGCAAAATGTGTGACAGCACTTACTCTCGTTTGCAAGCACGAAGCCGAGGCTGTTGTGTCGCAGTTTATAGCTGACGTCATGGTAAGTAAAAGTCTTAGTTACTTTAATGCTTTAAGACTTACAGTTTTGAAACTATTTTCATTACTTTGGATTTCGTTTTGCAGACTACAATTTAATTTGATATCAATATACACATATCTTTGATATGCCTCTAATTTATCTTTTTCTTCAAGAATCCCAAATCGACCGATTCCGTTCGTCTATTCGCCCTTTTGGCTCTTGGAGAGATCGGCAGATACATGTAAGAATATTTTTCAACCATAATCTTAAATGTATTTCGTTGAATTTAACAACATCTAGGGGCAATGCTGTAATCTAGCGGTTGTGGGCTCGAGTCCCACTAGCAGCATATATATGTTTCTGTCTACAAGTTGAAAATAAACCAACATATCTGAAATAGTTCGTAGGTTTTGCAATATCTTCCAAGAATGTTTTTTTCTGTTAGATTAGTCAACCTTTGATCAAAGGTTTGTTGGTTCGAATCTTCCTCCAGATCTCTCAAATACCGTGTAAGGAGAGAAAAGGAAACGCGAGGTATGGTCACATCGAGAGGAACAACTAGGGTTTAGTTAGCGTGTGGCCCTTTTTTGTTTTTTGTATTTACCAATGCCTTACGAACATAAGACTATATGCCCATCAGCTATTTATGAATTTATTGTCTCCACCAGAATACGAAATTAAATCTCGTTATTCCTGCTGTGTGAATTGATAGCGATTCTTTCTGTTTATTTTCTAGTGACCTCAGCAGAGAAAAGAAAGTGAAAGCTGTCATCGTCGACTCTTTTTCTTCAGATTACGAAGACGTCAAATCAGCTGCTTCGTATGCGCTAGGTAATTCCTTTCGGGGGATTTTTAAGGTTTGTCACTGGTGGGGAAAATATGGAAAGGGACCCCCAAAATTTTACAAGGTCTACTGTAAGATTAATGTTCATACTGTCTACCTGTAAATATAGTATTCCCAGGCTCCAAAACGTGTTTTCTATATATGCAAAGACTTATTGTCAATAAAACCCAAAATTATTCCCAATTAATTTTCGTTTCAAAAAAATTATGAAAAAGGTGAAATAATAAATGTTTACAAGTAAGAATACTGTAAGGTGCCTTGCGCAAAAGTGGCATTTTTTCTTACACTCCTGGGGTAAGCCCAGGGGCCTACTGGGGCAATTGGCCCACCTGTCGGTACCTTTTAAACATTATCTGAGATCCTTTACTCAATTTCAAAGATGACTGGCTCTGATGTATTCCAATGCGCAAGGAAGGATCCTAGAGACCAGAGAAGCGCATATAATCTCGTACATTGTTACGCCAGAATCAAGGTATATTAGTCCTAATTCAAGAAAAATGTTTTAGATTGAACATAAAGCCTCAATTTATCGAATCTTATGATGATTTAAGGTAGTACTGGAAATAATTTCTTTTTAAGGTCATGTCTGTATTGGAAACCTGAATGAGTATTTGCCATTCATACTGCAAGAAATTCAGGAGAACCCGAAACGACAATACTTGCTTCTGCATTCTCTCAAAGAGGTATTTCTTCAGTCTCCCTCGTCAGGATTTGTGTTACACATGTTTCATCAATTAAGTAGCTGCTCTACCTCCAGATGTTTTCTAAAGATGAGTTTGGGAGGCTATTAAGAAACAAACAAACAATATTTGTATTAAAATATTTCATTAAGAAGCTTTTCCTTCAAGTAGGAACATGTTCAAGTATAAATGTTAGCAAGATCCAATGATTAGGATGTTCCCATGAAACGAAAATCTTCGAAAGAATTTACTCCAAATATTTTTTGGTTGTTTTTTAATGCTAATGGCTGAGATTTCTCAATAAAGGTTGAGATTGTTTGGGTGCTCTTGAGCTGCTTTTGCCACGAGGTTAACAAGAGGTCGAAATACATGGTCACCACTTCTCATGACAACTCTTAGCTATTCAGCAGAGTAAAGTTTCCGGAGACATCTGTCTCCGATCATAGAGATTCGTCTCCCATCTTTTCTCATTGCCAGAAATGAGAGACAGATCTTTCAAGAAACGCTCTTTTAAGTCCTGACTAACATAATATAGATGTTGTTTATTATAAGTGGTGAACATCATGCCAAATATTGTGTGCAAAATTGAGTCTGAAACTATTCATTTTGTGTTATTTCGTGCATTGCATTGTTCCTTTTTTATATTTTTACTCTACTGTGATGGAATAATCTGATATAAGTTGCCTATCTGTTGCCTATCATTGTCTACCCGAAGGTTAGTTCATTAGCTTGAAATTCTTGGTATGCTGGTTTCATCTTACTCGAAAAGAGAGTGCCTATCCTGGTTTATATCCTCAATACTTGAGTATAGAGCAATTATAAAGTAGAATGAACAAATCAAGAAATAGACGTGTCCTTCTATGACTCTGAGTTTCATGCTTACGCAATAGTCAAACAGACTATACCAATGGACATACTTGGTTTACTTGTTGTAGTCTTGGCGATATCCGTTTCATTTTCTGCAATTCATAATGCTCTGTTACAGGTTATATCGTGCCAATCTGTGGATTCAGAAGCCATCACAGCCCTGAGGCCTTTCCTACCATCTATATGGTAAGATGTGCCCTATGATAAGACTTATGATTACTATGATTACAATAAACCCCTTTTACAATGACGGGGAATATGTTTGAAAGCGAGGCAAGAGATTTAACTCCCTGCTGAGCAAGAATTTTTCATCATATCATTATGCTAATATACAACTACAAAACAATATATGCGTTGCTATGAGTAAAACACGCCTTTGAGATTGGGATCCAAATGATATGGAGGATTGTGATTTTCCTAGATGTATTTCAAAAGAATTGACGTCATTATGAAAGTGGTCTATTAGTCGTAAGTTTAACAATTGAATTGAATTGCCAGACGCCCAACTGCAAACACCTCACTAAACTTACAGTGAAAAACATTTTGTTTAATTGACCCCCTCCGTATTTAAAAAAATAGCACCAGAGTAATTGGAGAATCGTGGAATTATATTTGCCACAGTAGCTTTAAGATGGGGATTGCAATCAATGGTAAGATGAACTCAATCTCTATGATATTTGTGCAATCTCTATCATAATTGTTGACCTCGTTTCCATTGCGTAGGAATCTGCTGTTTGCGCATTGTGAGAGCAAAGAGCAAGGAACGAGAAACGTCGTTGCTGAATGTTTAGGGAAATTGACCCTGATTGACCCAGCTGAGCTTCTACCAAAATTACAAGTAAGCTTCTTATTCTGTTGTTTATCTGTTTGTAAAGTTATTTGCACTGGATTTTCACTATAGCGTGCTTCCTGCTTTTCTGAGAAGTAATACGCCAAAGAACGTATGTGCAACACTGAGGAGGGTGTTCAGCTCTTTGGAGGTATACCATCAATATTGTGATGGGGTTTTTCCGTACAGTACTGATGATATCCCCTCACAGTACTGAACCTTCTCCATAGTACTGATGATATCCGCTAACTGAACTGAACACCACAGTAATGCAAAAACATTCCCCGGGTTGAGTACATCCTAGTATAAACAACAGTTGTAAAAGAGGACCCTGATCCTATGCTACACAGAGAATCAAAGAGACTTTCGCCATTTTGGATTGTATACATTGGGAAAACTAGCTTGTAAGATGATGTATCGTGGCCTGAGATTGTAATGATTTTGTTTTTAACTTTCTCCGCAGCAACACCTCACTTCTGAATCGCCGTATATGAGGATAACTGTAATAACTGCTGTCAAATTCACCATCAACGACCAGGTTAAATTTCGATATTTTGGTCTTTGAAGTATATAAGATTTTCATGCCATGCTGCAATATTTTGGACTCTGTCAAGTTCATTGTTAAACCAGCTTAAACTAAACCAGGTTTTACATGGAGGACTTTGATTGGTCAATTCGATAAGTCGAATGCTGTTGATTGGCTGTAAAGATACCTAGATTCTTAGAAGAGATTAGACTGGCTGGATTTTCATGCATGCTAATAGCACATACGAGATGCGCGTATCAGAAAAACTATTGTGACATTATCTAGTTGCCTGCCCTTGGTCGACTCACTGTGAGATGGGAGAACTCATTTTGCTTGACATTGATTATTCATACTTGGCGTTTACTCAGGTAGATTCCAGTTTTTCGCCATAAATGTGATAGAATCCGTGAAGAGAAATCAAACAGTTCCTTTCATTTTAGGCCTTCAAGAAATATTAGATCGGAAATTTTGACTGCAGCTGTAAATCATGCCAAATTTTTATTACAAATTCCTCTTTTTTTATATTTTCATATGATAAATACATAATTAGGTTTTCTTGAGCCTTTCAAATTAATATGGTTGGTCTTGATTCTTTCCTCTTCCAATTTTGATTAATTGTTAATTGTTATTATTAATTGTGTATATCGCTCTGCCAGTGGCATACTCTGGCCTCCAATATGTATGGAAACGACTAGGAGGCTAATATGGCGGAGCAAATGTCAATAAAAGCGATGAGAGAAATATAACAATGAGTTTCTACGTTACCAAGCGTCCAATAATTGTGAAATTCAAACCGATGACAGAGAAATTATTATTTTATTCAGAACTTGTTTACATTGTCTCAAAACCTTCCCAATCGATTCAAAATTTCAATTTTTTTCTCGAAGCTTGGCAGGCAAGAAACAGCTTCGAAAATCTGGAAAATTATTGTTCAAGTTTGTCGATAAGCTGTTTTAAGGTCGCTTGTCATTCTTGAAAAAATTTTTGTTAGGGATTGTTCTTTAGTCCATGGCGAGTTTATTTAAAGCTATTTTTATCCATGAACTTCAACATTTTCAAGGAAATTGATATCGAGTTGTATCAAGTGATTGACTAGGCCAAAGTTGACGTTTGATGGCAAGACGGCAAGTAATATTTTTATGAAGCAAGCTATCTTGCATTATTAGTGAACTTTATTATGCATAAAAGACATCAGAAGAAACCCTTATTCATATTGTTTGCAACACTGAATTTTCTTCCAAAGCTTTTCGCATTGATAAAGAGTTATCATGGGGCAAGTGCATATGACAGGCTTTTTTTCTCCATTGCAAATTCACCTTGACAAACTTCCTGATGCCAAATATTTTTTAGTTGACTTGGGATTTTGTGAATCAATAGAGAACGAGCCCACTTTTGAAATCCCATTATTATTTAGGTTGTTGACTTGCTTTTGAAATTTTTTTAATATTTCCATTGAAAGAAAAACCCAACTTATTCCTATTTTTTTGTGAACCACTTAGTCTTCAAATAAAATTTTCGAGCATCTCACCAAGCTTAAGATTTTCAATAAAAACTTGTCATGTCTAACTTTATTTTACATTTAAGCTCCAAATAAAGTTTCTGCACTAATTTCTCAACAATTTGATGTATGATTCAGCTCATTTGGGGAGATAAGCGAGATACGGATTGGAAATTTATTTCTGTGTCTTACTATGAAAATGATTAAATTTAGGCCTAAAATTCGAAACGTTTCCATATTTAATGGAGGGCAGAGTAGAGTACTTTTTCATCCAGCATAGACGAACGAAACAATAATAATAATGATAATTATTATTATGTGCTCAATCCGAGGCAATATGATGCCATTCTCAAATACCATCTAAAGCGAGTTAGGCGATCACATCGACGAGCTGCCAAGATCTGTTCAGGAAGCTTTGCCCAATGTTTTAAATTGCTCTATCTTGACGCAGTCAACTGCTAGCAAGAAAGCTTTTCTGGAAGCTCAAGAGACTTTGATAAGACATGATATTCAAGGCTCCTCAAGAATAACTGTTAATTTTCTGTTCTTCAGCCACAGCCAATCGACGAATTACTAAAAAGATGCATCGGGCATTTCTTACGACCAATTACTGATCCAGATTTGGTAAATATTTCAAATTTTCTACCATTTTGTTTTCTGCAACGTCTGCATGCAATGAAAATGTGGGTGTTCTTCCGAACTAATTATTTTTTCCGCAGCCTTCTTTTTCGTAATTTGTGATTTTCAAAGTTATTCTTTTGAAAACGGCAGATTTTTGGGCTCACAAAACATTCTTCAATCAAAAGTAGGTTTCTGAGACTTTGGAAAGATTCAAGTTTCAATATTGAACATGGCTGCCATTTTGTCAGTTTGCCATTTTGTTAGTTGCTAGGATATGGTAGCAATCGGACTGGTGACGAGCCAAACAAAGATTTTGTTTCAATGAATCAAACAATGTTTTTCATGATTGTAGGTACTGGCTTTTTGAGCCAATGATTTCATAAGATACCGTGTGACAAAAGCTAGATTATACTTTGGTAGTTTCATCTTAGTATTATATCTTATTAATTGTTACTGAAGAGGTGGCCTTTCTTAAACATACATCTTAAACGTATAAGTGTGCTTAATTTTGGTTTTATCAATAGACCCCTTTCACAATGACGTAGAATATGTTTGAAAGTGAGGCAAGTGACTGCTGAGCAAGGATCCCTCATCATATCATTATGCTAACAGTACAGTATAACTACAAAACAAAAATATGCGTTGCTAAGAGCAATGCACGCCTTTGGGACTTTGATCCACATGGTATCGAGAAAAGTGATGTTCCTAGAAGAATTTCAAAAGAATTAACTGTTAGGATTATGACTGCACTCTTTTATAAACACACAAGTATATCGAACACAACGAAACCTAGTCTACATTCATCGAACACGAGGAGAATCATATATATAAGGTCCTAAAGCATGTTACAAGATGGTTTTGATGCATCCTACATAACTATCATTCTTCAACATTAACGTCATTGTGAAAGTGGTCTATTCACTAAGATGAAACAACCGAAATATATTGTTTTCCTTTTATTTGGCTTACAACTATAACTGGTTTATACCTGTCCTTCTCTACAAGGCAGTACTTTGATTTCAAATATTTCTAATTACGAAATAAATTTGAAATATTTTTGTTTTGCCATTCTATGATCAACATTTATATGAATTTATTCTTCATTTCAGAATGTGCGAAGAGTTTCTCTAGTGACACTGAACTCAGCGGCTCACAATAAACCTGCTTTCATCCGCGATCTTCTCACTGATATTCTTCCTCATCTTTACAACGAAACAAAAGTTCGGGTAACTGACTGGTTTTTAGCCTTTATTTATTGTTACGCGTGATTTTCACACGCATCTTTGCCTTTAGGTAATCCCCTATGTATGTATGTATGTATTATGAATTCTTTAATAGGATATGTACAATTCAGTTTAATTTAACTGCTATCAACATGTGTCCTTTTGACTTAATAAAGAGAAGATAAATGTCCTAATGTCCAGCCTTCACTTTTCTCTGACTCTTAAATATTCGTAAGTCTTAAGATGTCTGTGTTTCGGAAACATTTAGGCCCGTAGCTAGGCCTTTGAAGCTAATGCGGCAAAATATTGAAGTCAGTAATAAACTTCTTAGCAGAGGAGGGGTAAGGCGAAAAAAATGGATATGCACACGGAAACGACAACGTTCAGAATTTAGGCCAATTAATCATGAATATGTTGTCTTTCACACTTAATCAATAGTTTCACACTTTCATCCATATTTGCTTCCATTTCAATTATAATGTATAGGGTACAACCCTGGGCAATAAGAAAGCTATTGTGGTTTCTTGAAACATTTTCAAAGGGTGGCAAAAACCCCTTAGCTACGGGCCTGAAAACGTTTTTCGTATTGAACCTAAAGGAATTGATGCTCAAATATTGTATTAGGGACATTCCATGCCAAGTGTAACCAGACCAAAAACATCATTTTCCTCAATTCTAATGAAACTTTATAGGGTTGTTAGTATCAATGAGAGGAATTATTTCCCAAAATCTTTTTATTCTATCTCAACTCGTTAGCGGGTTATCGCTAATTAAAATTTTGGGGTTCGTCGCTAATCGCGAAAGCATAAAAATCTGAAATTTATTACAGGTATCTCTGATTAGGTTGATCTTGGTGTCAAATGAAAGCTTTTGAGCTGCTGAGTCCATTTATGAACTTCAAAAAGCTACCACTGGTATCTATCAAGGTTAAAAAATTGATTCAAATATTTGAAATGACCCCCCGTCCAGGATGCAATTTTGAATTTTTTCAAATTTTGTACTAAAGCAGGTCTATATATGGTCCTTCAAATAGCAAAGTTTCAGAGTGGGGTAGAAATGGGCTCCAGTTCATTTTTACCCTTAAGTGGGGAGGGGTATGACATGCGCCACACCATTTTGGCAAAAAATCTTTAGAAAATAATCAAATTTATACTTGCTATTCTGATAAACCTCTATAGTACTATCTATGTTCCATGCAAATAGCAAAGAAATGAAATTAAGATTGAAATAAATTGCTTCTCAACTTTTCCAAGTATATGCTTGTAAGTAATGTCTAGCTTATTCTGAATGTGTATCCTCTTCTGATGGCAATAGTTGGTTCCACTTTCATTATATTACATCTGCTCAATCCAACCAGCAAGAATCTTAATATATAATTAGGTTTGACTCTCAGCATGGAGGGAGCTTAGTTTTGAAACCATTGTCAGTTTAAAAGTCAGGGGTAATCTAGATTAAAGTGCAATGTATTTCATAAAAAAGTTAAATAATGGTTAGTAAAACAACAAGAATGCAAAAACAGATTGGGGTAATGATAGAACATTATTGATGGAAAGGCTTTATGCTGGAGGACCAAAAGTAAGAACACAGAAGCTAGAATATTTGTGCCCATGGCTAACCATACGTTCTTGAGTGAGTAAGTGAGTAAGTTAGTGAGCAAACAAGTGAGTGAGTTGGTGTTCAACTTGCCAGCATACAAAGGCCATAAGAGGCCTTCATTCCAGATGGGGTACAGTAGCATGCATTGCATATAGTAATAAATGAGGATGAGGCTAGTATGTTGAATAATCCAATATCTCCTTAAGAGGTTAATATCTAAATGCCAGTGTCCACTAGACTACCCACTGACATTTAAACTGACAATGGTTTCAAAACTAAGCTCCCTCCATGCAGAGAGTCAAACCTTATTATATATTAAGATTCTTGCTGGTTGGATTGAGCAGATGTAATATAATGAAAGTGGAACCAACTATTGCCATCAGAAGAGGATACACATTCAGAATAAGCTAGACATTACTTACAAGCATATACTTGGAAAAGTTGAGAAGCAATTTATTTCAATCTTAATTTCATTTCTTTGCTATTTGCATGGAACATAGAAAGTACTATAGAGGTTTATCAGAATAGCAAGTATAAATTTGATTATTTTCTAAATATATTAACATATTGATTTGATTAATTGAGATTTTTTGCCAAAATGGTGTGGCGCATGTCATACCCCTCCCCACTTAAGGGTAAAAATGAACTGGAACCCATTTCTACCCCACTCTGAAACTTTGCTATTTGAAGGACCATATATAGACCTGCTTTAGTACAAAATTTGAAAAAATTCAAAATTGCATCCTGGACGGGGGGTCATTTCAAAAATTTGAATCAATTTTTTAACCTTGATAGATACCAGTGGTAGCTTTTTGAAGTTCATAAATGGATTCAGCAGCTCAAAAGCTTTCATTTGACACCAAGATCAACCTCATCAGAGATACCTGTAACAAATTTCAGATTTTTATGCTTTCGCGATTAGCGACGAACCCCAAAATTTTAATTAGCGATAACTCGCTAACGAGTTGAGATAGAATAAAAAAATTTTGGGAAATAATTCCTCTCATTGATACTAAAAACCCTATAAAGTTTCATTAGAATTGAGGAAAATGATGTTTTTGGTCTGGTTACACTTGGCATGGAATGTCCCATTAGAAACAGAAATAGAAACAGAAACATTTCTATATTATTCCAACTTTTCAAACAAATTTCTCCAAAGGTACACTCGGGTAACTAGCTCGTACTGTTGATTTTGAAAAATATTCTCTAAAGAATGTTAAAACCCTAAATTTGAATTTTGTTTCTGCCAATACCTTCAGATTTGATTACTTAACATGGGTGCGACTTTTCAGGGTATAATTTCTTCAATGCTCGATAATATCGTATCAGAAAAATGTTTTCCGAGTTTAAGGTCGAACTCGCCACCATAGTCTCTAAAACTAAATACCAATGCAATTTCCAAAAACATCAATACTTTTTCAAATAATTATGAGATTCCATAAGATATCTAAAAACGTTTTCTTGAATTAGGATTAACCTACCTTAACATTTTTAGTATGTGTTTAGCTAGTGACCCGGTTTGATTTTGTTTTCTTTATCAATCCAGAAAGAGCTGATACGTGAGATGGAAATGGGGCCCTTCAAACACACTGTCGACGATGGTTTGGATATCAGAAAAGTTAGTAGAAATAAAATAGATTTTGCCTTATCTCTATAGCGATTTGCGATTGCGTTGTCAACGCTGCATCACAGTGCTCGATTTACGAACGTACAGAGCGATATAGAAGAGAAACAAGAAATGAGACTGGCCCTCTGTTACTTAAAGTTTCATGCTCACACAATCATCAGACAGACTATTATAGTTATATTATAGATAATAGTCTGTCTGATGATTGCGTGAGCATGAAACTTTTAGTAACAGAGAGCCAGTCTCCTTTCTTGTTTCTCTTCTATATTTTGCCTTATTTGTTTCTCTCGGTTTCAGAGTATTCTTTACTATATTTCTATCGGTTGATTTATGTTTATGCATTATGTTATTGACGTATTTGAGAATATCATGAATTAAAGTGCGAGTATTTCAACTTCATCAAATTTTCCTAGAACATTTACTCATATTTTTCTTACAATTTTCCATTTTTTTAATTGCAGCCTGGTTGACATAGGAAAACGTTTCAGTTACAGAAATGTTTATGATAATGATAATGGAATTTGTTTGATATTTTTTTGTTAATTTGTTTAATGTTTAGTAGTTTATATCTTCATTGAGAAATATTTCATTTTCAGGCCGCCTTCGAATGCATGTACACCCTTTTAGACTCCTCGTTAGATCGTCTTGATATTTTCGAATTCCTCAACCACGTTGAAGACGGCCTTAAAGATCATTACGATATCAAAGTAAGTTTTTTTCTAGTATTGTTTTGATTTTCACTTTTCACCTGAGAATTTTGACTTAAAAAATGGGTAACCTCAGTTCTGCTGTGCACAGGAATATCTGGTACCAGTAGAGAACAAGTCTAAGTATGGACATTGATGATACTATGATACATTGGTGATTACCCATAGTATGGACAGAAATGTTGTTTCAAACCCAAGCTAAATAATGAATTATCCATTATGAATTATGAAATTTGCCTCAGCTGGCCTGAATTGAAAAGTAAACGTCAAAATGAAACTTTCAACTTCAAAATTACGTAAGGACCACTTACATTACATATATTATTTTTTGAAATTTCAAATTCTCATTTTATCAATTGTAGATGTTAACGTATCTTATGCTCGTACGACTCTCGACGTTATGCCCGAATGCACTACTGCAACGTGAGTTACTTTTCGTTTGTTTTTCCAGCGTTTTTATTATTCAAGAACATATGAACTATAGATGCCTCCCTATTCGCACCATGATATGGTTCCCAAGATGCCTCTCTATGGTACTGAACCTCCCCCACGATACTGAATATTTGTGACACAGGGTGATATGAGGTCAGCTAGAAAATCCAGGAAGTGCGCTGTACCGATAACCGAATCACGTGTCTAATTCAGATTTATGAAAAATATCAAGTCACTAACAAATGTTTGATGTATGAAATAGGGCCAGACAAAATTGATGAATCTGGTTGCTGAGATCTTGAGTTAATATTTTTCAGTTTAGCTCTTGAGATAAACTAAGAAAATACGATAATTGTTTTCTCTTAGATCTGGATAGAATCATAGAACCACTGCGAACGACAGTACAAGCGAAAGTGAAAGCATTTTCAGTGAAACAAGAATTCGAGAAACAAGACGAACTGAAAAGATCTGCTTTGAGGGCAATTGCGGCATTGCAGCAGATACCCGATGCAGGTACGTCGAATTATGAATCTCTGCTCTTGTTTTTATTTTAACCCTGGGGAACGTATGTACAGTGCTGTGGAGGTTGTTCCGTATTTTTGAGCATGCTCAGTACTATGGGGGATATCATCAGTACTGTAGAAGGTGTTCAGTATTGTGGGAGAAACCATCAGTACAGAAGAGGGTATGTTTATTTGTAACTCACTTTTTCCTTCGTTATTTCCATGTTTATCCCTAGGAACGTGCATGCAGTTGGGGATACCATCAGTGTTTTGCTGGTTGTTCTGTATTATGGAGGATGTTTATTACTGTAGGGGGATATCATCAGTTTTGTGGGAGATACCATCGTTACTGTAGAAGGTGTTCGGTTCTTTGGGGGATGTCATCAGTACTGAATGGCTTCACTCAAAGGCTATACCCAAAAAAAGTACTAATAGAAATGACAAGGATGATGTTGTTCTCTGAAATGCTGTTGTGATAATTTGCCGCCCTCCGTCGGATGCCATGAAAAAGCTTGAATTATATTATAGGTGTGATCTTCCGAGCCAATTCTTTTTTCGGTTGGCTTTTTTTTTCGGCAAGTTCATTTTTCAAAACATTTCTCCTGAAAACGGTAGGTTAAGCTACATCAACTGCAAATATTATCGGATAATTTGATTTTTGGATAAATCTGCTGACCAAGAATTTTACCGGATTAGGCTCTTCCGATGCCAATAGATTATCGAACATTGAAAGAAACTCCACGTATGTGGGTTTAGAAGTATGATACCTTATATCAATTTTGATAAGTACTCTTAATGGCTTGAATTACTAAACTAACCTGCCAATTAGAAACTGCCTAAATTTCAGCCGTCTATACATGTAGAATAGAATTTTCAGCTGGAGCCTTCATAGTGCTTTAGGAAATAATTTTGATTTCAAAGGTTTGGCATTTCATACAAATTCAGTGACTGTCCTTCTGAATATATTTCAAATTCTTCACCTATTTCTTCTCAACCTATAAGGAACCAGGCAACCTGGTTTCGCAAAATTCATTTTCTTAGTGGTAGGCCAGTATTGTACTGAAGCTGTTACTTTACCAGTCATCTAATAAAGGCTATCAGAGTATTGGTTAAAATGTTATAGAAACATTAACATAGAATCTATGAATACGAGGCGCGGAGCGCTAAGGAAATGGACATGGCGAAGTGCGAAGCAGAAAGTGAATACCCCAGGCGTGCAGCGCCCTGCGGTAGACGCTATATTCTATGTTTCTTGTTTGGATACGCACTGTATTTTGCTTATATAAGGGGTTTCTAAGATTTCGCGGGCGAGGAAAACATAAAAAGGGGCCCTGAAAATTTTGCGAAGCTTGTTGGAAGATTAAGTAAAATATAGTATTCCGAGGTCCCATAAATTATCATCTGCTTTTTTAAAAACCTGTTTTCGCCAGAATCAAAAGTATTCCTTATCATTTTTCTTTTCAAAACATTTATGAATTAGGTAAAACAATAAATGTTTACAAGTATTAATACTTAGAGGGCCCTATTATGACTTAGGCCGTTGGGGCAAAAGTGTCATTTTTACTTCAACTACTGGGGTAAGCCCAGTACTGGCCCACAATTAACTGCCTAAAAAACTTCCCTAGCATAGTCTTTATTATATAAAGCAAAAGTAATCATAATGATCTATTCATGTAAGCATATCGAAAAACATGCAGCAACAACATGCAGCAAATAACCCGTACAAACATCCCTCCACTGCGTTTGCCTGTTCTTCTCTCCTCATAGTCTCCAAATCATACTCAGAATTATACAAATACATTTGTTCGTTACTTGGCTGCTGCTGCGTGGCCTGCAAAAGCTCCTCCGGTGGTTCATTGTTAGCTAACTGTATCCATCGTGGTCTTGCTTGAGGCTTGCCTTGAGCGAATGGTTGAAAATCGTCTCGCATTGTGGAAGCTAGGCCGTATTCACATGCAATATGGCGAACGAGAAGTGTGATGGGATATTTGTGTTATAATTCTCTTGGACTGTAGAGATAAGCTAACCTTGGAATCGGCACTAATTCTTTGAAATCTTCACTAATTCTTTGGAATCTTCAATACTCGATGATTTTTTCGTCCACAGGGCTGTACATTTATTTAGATCTCTGTGATTTATGAAATGCTTGTTTATTTCCAAATATACCAGAATTTTTGAATCTCTGAATCCTCAATTTGAGGTTATTTTGATTTTTCGAACTTGTAAATCTGATGATTTTATGACACTTGTAACTGGAATATTGATGATTTCGTATGTTGAATCTTTGATATAGTTACACATAAAGGCCTTCAGATCTTAAGATCTTGTAAACCTCAATTGTAAATCGTATTAGCGTAGAACGCAACTAATTCAGGGGGTCACCTTTTCTGGATTTCAAGATTGCACAAACGACACTTTGTATCAAAGCCAATCTCGCTGTTATTCAGCAACTTGCTTAACTGTTATTTCCAATTTGGAATATTTCTTTCAATTCTTTTTCAACTCTTATTGATTTTGCGGCAGTTTTTTATTTTGTTTTTATGGAATGGTTGTTTGCCTTGCTTTTGTTCTTGCATTCGTATGATGCTGCTTTACAGAAGTTGTCTGGAGAAAATCACCAACAAATAATTTCCAAGGCTTTTAGTTGTATTTTCTCATTACAAGCTAAAAAGGAAGCAAATATCGTTACAAAAAAGACACTTGGTAATCATAAGTAAAACTTTTTCCTTGTCATGGGCATTTCGTAAACTGAGACCCCAGCACCCATGGACCAGCTTTTAGTCGGACTATGATTAGGCTGCGGTGATGGGCATTATTACTACCGCACTTATTACTGGGCGTTATCCTTCAACCATGAAGTAGACAAAAACGTGCAATATGTTCCTTATGCTTTGTGTCACTGGAAAATAACTGCATTGTTGAATTTTATTGCACAAAGTAGTAGCAACAGATCATGTTCAAAAGGGTATTGAGCTCTCTCAAGGTGAAGAAAGAAGGAAAGTTATTTAAGACGTCAGAGCTGTCTCTGATTTCTAGTAATTTGGGCACCATTTTGGTAAAATTATTTTATGACGAATATTTTTCAACTCAAACCCTTCCAAGAAACAAAACAATTTTTACCTTACTCTTAAAGAAGCCAGAAAATAGATAACCCAACCCATTTCTCTTCCGTGCCAATCTAATGTACTAATAATGAACAGATCCTTACCTCATTGTTGACTCTAGTGCTTTCATTTATTACATAAATCCAACATCGTTCATAACGCCATCTCTACATTTCCTCCATCCATTCTATTTCTCCGCATAGCAAGAGCCCAAGCTATCGCAAGTAACATGATAATTATTGAGTAGCGTCCTTGCTAGTACTATTGTCAAGATTTGAAGGGGATTTGGATTATTGAATGTATCTTGCAGGTCCCTCCTCTTGTTTATTTGACGGTTTTGTGCGTCCTTTCTCCTGATTTTCATCCCGAATATTTGATTACATACTTGTGTTATGATTCACTGCGATATATAGATGATTTATCTTGAAATGCATTCCTGAAAATGCTTAATCGCTACAATTTCATTATCTTAGAACCTGTCCCTTTAGCGCATGGCAAACGCTAACGCGAGAATTATTTCTTTAGAACCCCACCATAATTTGTAAACAAGGAAGGATATTACTTCAACCCCAAAATTTGTTGTTTTGTGTACTTTTGGCAGCTGTGAATCGTTACATTGTCTTAGGTTATAACCAATACCCTGATCAACGATAAAATTTTCCATAAATGCTGAGTTTGGATCAGATTTAGTTTTATTAATTTCAGTCATAAGCAACAGCAGGGTTATTTACGCTTTTCGTCTGACACTCAACAGAGTAATACGTCAGAAGAGAGTATCAGATGAAATATTGAGTGTCAGACGAAAAGCTGAAGTAATCCATGTGTTCGTTTCGCTATGTTTCCGATTTTTCTGGCTGTTTTCAAGTTTTGTACCATTAAAAGACTCAGCCGTAGGCTCCTTGAATGGCTGGTCTCCAGATTCCGTTACTTCAGAAGAGACTTTAAATATGCTTGCCATTATATGCAAGACGCTATGCTTTTTCATGGATATGATTGATTCGCTATATTTGAAATTTATTTTTTTGCAGAAGTGAACCAACTCCTCAACGATTTCGTTGCTCAAATCAAAGGCAACGCAGAACTGTCGAGCATGTTTGAATCAGTGCAGCGAGATCCATCATCAACGAGTATTGCAGAATCCATGGACACAAGTCAGTAGCGGCTTCGCGTTCGGTTCGTTGCGAAATGCGAAGAGAGGTGACGTACGATTTTTGTAGCATAGCATACGATTCAGACGATTCGATAGGAAATCATGGGCAGGTATATTTAGCTGTTATTGATAAGGCTACCTTAACAACTTCACCTTGAATATACTTATGTATTGTATGTAATTTCTAATATCCCGCACTGGATTCGCTTACAAAGTCGTAAATTCGCTTACGAAAATCCTACCCTATAAGGAATTTTTGCGGGAAATAGGTTTTGCATCTGCTCGCTTAGAATTTCTTACAAATTGCGTTTTGATTTACATAATATTTCCGGTGAATCTAGCGCTCATTTGCATGTCGGAGATTACAAGCTCAACCGGAAAGCAAGCAAAATTCCCTTGATTCGACCCTAAGTGCGGAATTGAATCTATCTTTGAAACCCCAATATTGATTTATATTCGGTTCGTTGATGCGCTAAAGTGGAAAATAACTCCGTCATTGAAATCTGCTCCTTAGACCGAATGTTATTATTGATGCTGTACGAATTATTCTCTTATTCTCCGATGAAAATAAGTCCTTTGTGTTGGATTCTGTGTATTTATATATACTTATCAGAATATTTTGCGAATCCGTACTGCGAGGGAAAAGTTCCTTATGTGAAGGAGAAAGTTGATCCGCAGAGGTGCATGCGGAGGAGACACTAACTGATTTGAAATATTACACAAGAAAGCAAGTAAGATACGGTGCTTCGTTGTTTTCGTTTCGTCCCATGTTGTTCTGCTTCTGCCTGAATCTTACGCTTTCTGTTTAGCTTTTTCTGTTTACAGACGCATTCTGTCGATTTTCTAAATAAGTTGGAATTTAATTGAAGGCCTTGAGGACTTAGAGTTAATGCGTTGCCGTTTTGTGTATGTTCTTAATGCTAATTGAAGCTTAATAACCTTCATTATTTTGTAACTTGTCTTTCCGAAGTGAATTTTAAGATATGGATACCTGCGTCGAGCTACACTCTTTTTTTTAAAGAACAATTTATAAGAACACGAGCCTCTAATTCTCCCAAACGTTTATACACTAGGCTTATTGAAAATATTGCACAGGTCGATTCAAAGTGGCGGCAAAATTGCAAGCCTGTGAGGGCTAGGCCTAAACTTAAATTCCCATAACTTCTGCCACACAGCTCACTAATACAGGATTTTGGTGTGGAAATTTAGGAATTTTGCTGACACCATAGTTCATAATAATAAGCAATAATAAATTGAGGGAGAAATTATCTATGACTTGGGACTCGATTGATGGTCAAAATATAAGCAAGGAGATTTTGAAGAAGGAGTTGTCATCTAAAATCAGTGCAAAAGTGTTGTAAAAAGTCATTAATCTGGTAAAGTCCTTTGTTACTTTGTTGCTACTGCTTTGTGGAGCCCCATAACTTTTGTCATGACTATCCCTGTGGCGAGGCAAGATATTGGTATGGGGTCACAGGGTCAAAATTTGAAGGGAGGGAGGAGACCTTTAATTTTGAAGTACATTTTTGTAAATAAAGAAATTTATCTTATTCACACAATTGTAACCATTATTGCTGGGTCTGAGGCCACCAAGCAAAATACTTCATAAATGTAAATTATAGGGGCATAAGAAGGAGAGAAAAAAATAGCATGCCTACCTGAAGAATGACAAAATTGCAACTGATGTGTGGGGTGCAAGATGAAAAATTACTCTCCCCCTTCCCTGAAATGTTTCGAGACTCCATCATTTTCCCCTTATGCCACCATACAGAGAAAAAACATAACTCATTGGGATCTTCAAAGCAGTGGCAACAAAGTAACAAAGCACTATACCAGATTAATGACTTTTTACAACACTTTTGCACTGATTTTAGATGACAACTTCTTCAAAATCTCCTTGCTTATATTTGACCATCAATCGAGTCCCAAGTCATAGATAATTTCTCCCTCAATTTGTTATTTCTTGTTGATATGGGCTATAGTGTCAGCAAATTTTCCAAAATCTTGCCACCGAAATCCTGTATTTGTCTGACACAAGTTATGGGAATTTTAATTTAGGCCTAGCCCTCACAGCTTTGCAATTTTGCAGACGGTCAGCATACGGAACGATTAACAAAACTGACTGCAATAATAGCACATAGTTCCTTGGTGACTGGGTGGACAGAGTGCACCCCTCCCTGAAATTTAGATATTATGGGGGTGTCAAAGAGGCTTGAGCTTTTTGTGGGTGCTAAATGTGCCTATTCCTGCAGCATTAAATGAAAAAAATTTGATACCATTATATGACAGAACAACATTTCATGGAGAAAAGATCAAATGCCTCTCAAAGATTGAAAGTTGTTAGTTCGTGTTTTGGTTTCTTGGTTTCGTTAGAACTGTGTGGGGTGTAGGAATACTGTGTTATAGGATGAGCAATTGTTAGGATGCATCAAAACAAGCTTTTGGAAGCCTGTTTCGTTGACCCCATTCACCTCATTCCAAACCCCCTAACCTTATCTTTAACCCTATCCCTTACCTTCAGCCTAATCCTTTCCCTTACCTTCAACCCAAACCTATTTCCTACCCTAACCCTAACCCTCCTAATTGACCCCAAAATACCCCCAAATTTTATCGACAACGAGGCTCCGGTTGTTCTGGTACTTTGGCCGTTTTGTGGTTGTGTTCAGCAGGTGTTTTCGTTCTTCATTTTCAAAAACATGCACAAAACATGGCCTAAGTAGATTGAAATGAAAGAGTTTTCCTGTCGACATGTCCGTCGAAGAAAGACAAGGCCCATTGAACTCTGACGTTGTAGACAAGGGCTTTCCTTCAAATATTCTGAAATGTCTGGATAAATTACGATTACAAGAAAGCTTGTGCGATGTGGCAATTTGCTGTGGAGGGGAGAAAATCAAGGCCCATAAAGTTATTCTTGCAGCTGCGAGCCAATATTTCTGTGCCATGTTCACAAACGGAATGAGTGAATCCAAATTGGACGAGGTATTTTCTCTTGCATTTTGCTTTGCCAATTTCGTAAACATTAACTGATAATTTTGCATTTTTTTCGTTTAACTGCTAGGATAAAGAGTTCCACAGGTGTGCAATTTGTTGATCAAAAGTGTGAAATGAAATTTGTTAAGAGCAAGCAATATAATAGGGTACTGTATTGTGTTGATATAGTGTTGTTGAAAATGTGTATGAAAGGAATCTAGGCTACAGAAAAAATTTTAATCATAGGGAAGAGAGAAACAAAAATACTGTATTGAGTAAAACTTGCTCAGATTGACTCCAGACAGCAGAGTATGGCACTTGTGCACCTGAGATAACAATAGAACAATAGGATAGAACATTAGAAAGTTGTTCTGGTGCACCTGAGATCTCGTCGAAAGTAGCCATACTCTGCAAACTGGGATTGACTAAATAATTTGAACTAAATCCTTCTTGATACGGTCAATTTAACGAGAAACCCCCTCTCATATATAATAACAAAACATCTGGATGAAATTAGATATTTATTAATTTCTAGATTGAGTTGAAAGATTTGGATCATCACTCAGTAAAAGTCTTGGTCAACTACGCATACACTGGAGTCTTAAAAGTCAATAACGAAAATGTGCAAAGCCTTCTGGAAGCATCAGATTTGCTACAATTCAAAGATGGAACCAAATGCTGTTGTGACTACATGATAAATAACATCGATGCAAGCAACTGTTTGGGAATCTACCAACTTGCAGATAGGCACTCGAGTGAGGCTCTCTGCCAGGCAGCTACTGCATATTTCAATCATAATTTCAGTGAGCTTGTGTCAACTGTCCCATTTCTCGAACTTGACTTTTATTTTCTCAAAAAGCTTATCAAAGCAGACGGAATGTCTGTCAAAGGAGAAAGCAAGGTGCTAAATGCTTGTTTAGTATGGCTTCAGCACGACATGGAGCGGCGGAAGCTTCATTTCTCGGAGCTACTACGCTTTGTAAGGCTGCCGTTTGTACACCCAGCCGAGCTGAAAGCAATGGTATGCAATTACAGTTATTTATCATACCTCACCAAAAAGGACTGGCTGTTAAGCAAAGCCAACAGCAACAGATACCACTATAACGACATTCTGATGAGACCCTCTTACCAACAATGGCTGTATATTATTGGAGGCGAGCGCTCTTTCTTGACTGAAATAAATGACATTGAGTGCTTCAACCACAAGATGAAGGCCTGGGAGGTGCGGAAGCCTTTGAAAAGTGCACTGTCCTCATTTGCTGCTGTTGTTATTAAGGGAAAGCTGTATGTGATTGGAGGGATGCGGAGGAGCATCAAGCTGCGCAGTGCCAAATGTTTTGATTCCGAAACAGGGAAGTGGACAACCTTGCCACCGCCTTCAAAGTGTCGTGGAGGTGTGAAAGCAGCTGTCATTAATGATGTGCTGTACGTGGCTGGTGGGTCTGGCGAGAGGGAATCGGTTTGCAGGTAAATTTATCACTCATTTTCTTCAAATGATCTGATCACTATATTGTCATCATGGTAAATTGTTTGAGAATCGAATTCTTCATTTTAGATACAAAAACTTAATTATTTCTTTATACAGGAAATATTTGCCCGCTTGAGCCCATCATCAATTGGCCCATCCTGATCCCATTTCTTAGTTTTTGATCCCATTCATTTGGTATTCTGTTCTTATTCTTAGGTTTTACTGTGATTAGTGTGAGACAAAATACTCAAAAAATCCCTCCACACAACTAACATCCCTCACACGTCTCAGAGATATCCCTCTGCACTTCTGAACACCCCTCAAACTACTCAAAGAATCCTCCAACACAACTGAACATCCCTCCCACCACTGAATGTCCCTCACACTTCTCAGAGACATCCTTGCACACAACGGAACATCCCTGCACACTGCTCAGATATATCCCTCACCCTCCATACTAGTGAACATGCCCACAGTACTTAGAGATATCCCTCCACACTACTTAGAGAATCCATCCACACAACTGACCTCTAAGAACACTATTCAGGCGTATCCCTCGATAGTCCTGAACATCCCCCACGCTGCTCATAGATGACCCTCAAGTGCGTTACTTTTTGATAAGTTCCAGACAAAAGGCATTCAGCATGATTTGAATTGCTGCCCCTGAGCAACAGCATTTAGTGAAGGATGCATTGGAACGTTTAGATTTAGGCTAGATGAGAAACAATAAAGGACAGAAAGCCATTCTCCTTTCTTGTTTCTCATCTAAATCGCTCTTTACTTTCATACCTCAAGCACTATTTGTGCTGTCATAGACAACACTGTGCTCTAGAGATTTAATTAGGCTGCGCATTTTTGTAGATATCTCGAAAGCTACGATACTGAAGAGAAGAAATGGGTGACATTAGAAAGCATGAACAAACGAAGAAGGAGGTTCAACCTTGTTGCTTTGAACAACCTCCTTTACGCCCTCGGTGGCTTCGATGACAGTCAGGGAGACTTAAAATGCGTCGAAAGGTACGACCCATCTTCCAACAACTGGACCAAGGTAGCTTCCATGTTGACAGCTAGAAACGACTTTGGCGCCGTCGTCTTGTCAGGATGTATATATGCAGTTGGAGGTGCTAATGGCAAGCAAGGGTCCATCGACCGTGTAGAGAGGTACAGCCCAGAGGATAATGTCTGGACGCAGTGTGCGAGAATGTCAAATTGCCGTGGCGGTTTATCTGCGGCTGTCTTCTTCGGAAGGATCGTCGCATTGAGCGGGATGAACATCTACATGTCGTTAGTGGAAACGGCTGAGTATTACAATGAGAATGAGGACAAGTGGTATCCGTTCCCTCCATTGCAAATAGCACGTTTCGGGAGTGTGGCTATCAGTTTGCCTTTCCAATTGCCACTGAAAAGTATCACTAACATAACAGATATATCTCCGCAAGTGTGATGGCACCAGGTAAAATCATGCACCTCTTACAAATAACTTATTCAAGATCCACATTAGATTCTGTTGAGTGTAAATTGCTGGGGTGCCATGCAAGTAGGGGTGGAATTGTAAATATTATTAATGGTTAGGGCTCGAATGGTCAAAATCGTTATACATTCATTCCCATTATTGTTATTGGAAATTCTTGATACCCGTTTCCCCTCTGATTCACTAGTATCCTGAGTTTGTTGGTAGTTTTTGATGTTCAAGTTTCAAGGACGAAATAGAACAAGAACGATGGGCTAACCGTCATGCTTTTTTCCAATATTTGGCAAATTTTGGAAAAAGATAATTTTGGTAATGCGATTTTGGAGGCTATTATAGCCTAATTTAGCCTGGACAATTCTTAGCAGATGAGAATCTTATATGAACTATTCATTTTTCCATTTTTGACCGAAAACTATGGGCTTCTTATCAATGTAAGGCTGATTTGTAATTTGGGCAAAAACGAATGCATCATGAAGATCAGAAAAGATTTCCCACATATTCATTACGAAATCAGAACAATTTACTTCATTATAGACCAAATCAGGTCACATATGGCTCAAGTAGTCTACTATCAGTAGGACCCCAAATCTGCAATGGGCTTCCTAACGATATGAAATCTGCAGAAAGTCTTAACAGTTTCAAACGAATGATTAAAAGGTGGGAGGGCCTATTTTGTAAATGTAATGCTTGCAAGTCTATACTTTCTAATTAGGTCCTCTTATCTTTGTATATAATTTATTTAGCGATCCTTGGTAATTATTCTCTGTGGTTATTTATCAATGTAGGTTAGTTTACTTTTACTATGGTATATTGTAAACTAGATTTAATTGATCGATGTAAAATAATTTTTCAAGTCAAATCAAAATCAAATCCTATCCGTCCTTCTAAAATAAGAAAGTTGGAAAAGTCTGCCAAAACCTCCCACCAGGTATCTAAAGAAGTATTTGAGTTTACGAGTGTCCGTGGATTAAATTTGCAAATCGGAACAATCTCTGAATGACTAAACGATTTTTCTGCGATTCTGGCAGGGTTTTGTACTGATTTGAGACATTTTTGTGCAGCTAAGGACGGATCGAAGGGGTCTGAGTTCTTTGCAGCGATCCTGGAATGATTCGGAGTGATTTGCTACGAATATAAACCAGTCCTAAACCTACAACGGTGGTGCAGCCCAGTGGTTAAGGCACTGGTTTTCTAATCCTTGAAGGATAAATTTCATGGGTTCGAGTCCACGAACGGTTGGAATCGTGAACTACAAGCCGTCAGCCAACTTTGCTGTCCATCCTTCCGAGGTCGGTTGATAAAAACCCAGGATATTTGTTCGAGAACATAAATTGCAGGGGCGCAAGCTGCAAGTCCGCTTCAGCTGGAAGCTGCCATACGCCGACCCTGCGTTAACGAATGAATCTACTAGCTTCCTATATAAACGAATACAAACGAATGGTCAACCTATTTTCAACCATTTTGAAACGAGCTGGAACAGCTTTTACTGTTTCGCACATTTTGCTTTCTCCGATATTTCCTTATTTTGTAAAGCTGAATGAAAGAAAACTTGATGCAAGCTAGTTAAAAATTCAGGCGTTTGACAAGCTATGATGTTTGTCTGTGGCTCTGTTCGGAATTACACGCACTATTGCCTCCTGCTCATACGCAGGAATTTCAGCGAAAACGGAGCATCACTGGAAATGCGCCTCAATTAAACACGAAATAAATCACTATGAAACTTCTGGGAGTATTTGGAATCGAGTTGCTGTTTTGTTCGTTCATTTTCTTGCAAGTTGTAAAGGGAGAGAGTGGAAGTGGGGAAGGTTCGGCTGAGGGAAGTGGTCAAGGACAACATGCTGTGGAGGCTGTAAAACAGAAAACAGGTATCTCGAAGTTGATGTTTTTGAGTTCAAAGTTTTGTTATGGGAATGCGAGAAAATCTTCGTACCATACGTCTTTCTTCATATGCTTAGCTTGTATGGAGCAGTGGTTGCCCCCTAGAAACTTCTCAAGATATAAGCTATACTTTCATAGGTGTTCCTGCTCTATAAATCTATTAACCGAGATTTGTTAATTTCGTCAGAATTAGATCTTACAAGCATCATCGCACAAGGCCTCGGTTTAAGTATAAAGTACTGTAGGTGTATTTTAAATGTAGTTTATACAGTTATGCACGACAAACTAGAATTCCCGTAGCTAAGCTGTCAATCTTCAGAAAACGGGCACACCAATTATGTGATTATACACGTTTTCAGAAAAAGGATAATGAGTTGGAACTTAAGTGTAAATGCTAAAAACAGAGCCTAGTAAATTTGCATTAGAATTTTTTCATTACTATAGCAAGAAAGCAATCAAAATGTTGTTGTTGTTTCAATTACATTAAAACGAACTTACCCTATCTCCTTAATATATTATTTTGTCCTTCCATGCTATCCTATTTGATTAGATTGAGATTTGTATCTTGATGTTTTCTTGTAGGAGTTCACTGGGTTGACAAAGGTCACAAGATCTTTAGAGATAGCCAAAATGACATCGTCATTTCTCTTCATGCCCAAAGGGGCTCTAAGAAGGATCGAAGACCAGCTCCCATGGACAAGAACAACAAACGTAAGTGATACAAATACTTTGTCTCTTCTGCATGAATTTCGAAAAAGCAGCAGAGATGGTTAAATGGCTGCAGAATTGTTTTTAAATAAATCTAGCCCATTGCTGAGGGGGCACGATTAAGGGGTAGGGGTGAGATACCATATTCCTTTAGCAAATTTAATCTCTCCTCTCATCTTTTTACTGGTTTTTACTGACGAATATTTGCTTTGTATTGCAGACAAAATAAAGTGGGTGGATGGAGCACACAAGATTTTCTATGATAGTCAAAATGACATCGTGACGTCAATCCACCATCAACGAGGCATCAAGAAAACTCAACGACCAAAGCCGCAGAAAGGCCATACAGGTATTCAAAACTAGATTTCAAATTTTTAGGTTTCCAGGAAAAATTGTTTACTTGATGAAAGAAAATGTTATAGAGCAGAATAATACCATTAATACGTACAATTACCTCTCGTATGTCCTCTCATCATGGCATTTTACACAACTGGCTGAAACGTGGTAATAACATGATCAAAATGAAACAGAAAGAGGTTTGGGACGAGTTTCTTGCGACCGGTTATATAGAGCACAGTTTTTAGATCAGCAATTTCCACCCCATCTTCATAACTGACTACTCAGCTGATGGTAAATTATTTCACTTTTTATCAATTACTTTTTTGATAAAAGTTATTCGCCCCTCTTTTACGCAGGTAAGATCAAGTGGGCTGATAAAGCACACAAGGTCTTCTATGATGGTCAGAACGATATCGTGGCATCCTTACATCATCAGCGTGGTGTCAGAAAAAGTCATAGCCCACAGCCATCCAAGAATCATGCAGGTAAGCTTTAAGGTTTTTGATACTAATGTACTCACTTAAAGGACTTGCCATTTTAATAAGCTGTTGATGTATAGCAGGGATACTTGATGAATACCTTCAGACTCAAAAATTGAAGCTTGATTCTACGATGATTGCAAGAATTACTTGGCACAGCTGACAAAAATCAATGAAATTTAGGAGGAAACAACAAAACAAACATCAGAATCCCCCTTCCAGTCTTCTCCTCCCTCAATGATAAATAATGTTGCAATCTGAGGTTCGATAGTTGCTTTTCGGCATTTTGCCTCTTTATTCAACCAAAAGTAACCTTCTCAGTTACAAATCAACATTGTTTAACAGGGAGGGGATAATGTTTCATCGAGTTGAAAAATAAATGAAGCACTTCAATACTTTTGGTAAGCATTTTAGTCTAGTCCCAAAGTAACTAGTTGCAAATCTTAGAGATCACCAGTTGTTTCATCTCACAACGATAATGAATTGTTTTGATGTGACATTTATATACTTTTATTTCAGGTGGTAAAGAGGCCGAGTCGTTGTCAAAGAAGAACAAGATTGCGAGTAAGTGAATAGAATTAGCCACTTCACTTGAACGTTACAGCTCACTGCGACAGAGACATTCTACGTAAAATACAAACTATACTTTACTATACCAAATCTTACTGGCATTTAGATCTTTCCTTAACTATTTGTTACTTTTGCATTTGATATCACCATCTGTCTGTCTGTGGCCGAAAATGTGATTAATTTCTGTTCTTTGCTTCTACCTCGCCTTGCCGTTTTTATTAGATAGAAGAGGCTTTGCGTGCTGCTGCTAAGATTCGAAGCTTTGCAGCATTGTAGCTTGTTTAGTTTTTCCTTCTTTCTTTTTAACTTTCAAATAAAATCGCGATAATAACTCAAACGAAACTTTGTATACTTATTTTACTTTACCGCAACTAAAGAACGCCTTTTCCATATCAGCAATTAAAGCCATAGGATTAGATTGTGTGACATTGTTATTGTTAAATAGAATAATACAGCAAAAACTTATTTAAGCAAGAGTGGTAAATAAAAATAGGATTCACTGAACACTGTAAAATATCAATACGAAAGGCAACCTTGTAATATACAATGCCACAAATAATACCAGATGTCATATCATATGCAATACATCATACAGACAGGTCCCCGAATATAGAAATATGAATAGGCCCAATAGCTGTTAATAAAGTCCTAGACGGAAAAGGGCTCGTAGCTGCATCATGAAAATACGCCCAATAGCTGCTAATAAACTGCTAAAAGGAATAGGCCCAATAGCTGCTAATAAACTGCTAAAAGGAATAGGCCCAATAGCTGCTAACACTAAAGACTGCAATTTAACTACAGCTTGGATGTATTCAGATATATATAGTTCTGGTCGTTATTTGTTGCTATTGGTTGTCTTTCATGTCATGCATTGCGTGCGATGAGAACTTCTACAGGATCGTCTCTCGCTTCGAAATCTCGAAGAATAGTTTTCTCTCATGCCGATTAGATTTCTGCCATTTAGATTAGGCTTCTGCCACTTAGATTAGATTTCTGCCACTTAGATTAGATTTCTGCCACTTAGATTAGATTTCTACCACTTAGATTAGATTTCTGCCACTTAGATCAGATTTCTGCCACTTAGATTAGATTTCTGCCACTTACATTAGATTTCTGCCACTTAGATTAGGTTTCTGCCACGCAGATTAGTTTTCTGCCACGTAGCTAGATTGGTTTTCTGCCACGTACATACGGGGATATGTAAAGTGTGGTTTAGACTGATGTCTCTAACCTTATAACATAGCTAACTGTAATATCCTATTAGAGGCATACTTGCTTATTTACAGCAAACCGGGGTAGTGTTGGGCTTTACTGAGGTTTACATATTTGTATGGAATGTATTTTGCGAAATCTATTGGACACCAAACTAGAAAGAAGAGGACTGAAATTGTTGGCTGGAGGAGATACAAGACAACATCGATATGGATCGTTGTTAGTTGACCAGGAATGTCTCATTTAAGATTTCTCTACGCTGGAACGTTGAAATACGCTACAAGATATCTCTGATGTTTCTTGCTATCCTTCTACAGTTCATTTAGGCTTGAGTAAACGTAGCTTCAGAATTGGAAATTCTACAAAATAAACGTTATGATTATCTAGTCAGGATATTACTTTTTCTAGGCCACCATGTGACATAGCTATAAAGAATATTTAGAATAAAATGCTTCCTCGGAAACTCTGCATGAATGTATATATAGTCATCATTTATAGCAGAATGAACGCATTAAAAACAGACATGTCCTTCTATACTCTGAGTAACAGAAGGACATGTCAGTTTTTTAACGCGTTCATTCTGCTTTATAATTGCTCTATACTAATGTATATCGAGCACTATAGCCAGGATAGGCACTCTCTTCTCGAGTTAGATATAACCAGCATTGATGTTGAAATCATATGGGCTTGTGATGACTGCATTGTTAACATTGAAATACAATAATCATTATTGACTGCAAAAATGAAATTAAAATATTCTAAAATAAATGATGAAATCAATTATTTTTAACTTCCGGTAGAACAAAAGTATCTAGCATAACCGATATGTAATTTGATTTAAACTATAAAGCGATAGAATATAAACATTATTTATTTTAGGACACAATAAGATAAATGGAAAACGCAACGGAATCGTCATGACGCGAGAAGAGGCCCATCGATTTTTAGACCAGACAAGCATAAACGAGAACTCAGAAGTAGAGCTTCTCCATCTCGCTCCTGAAAAACAGAAGTTTTCTAAAAACACGAACGAAGAAAGTCTGATTTCCATGAAAGCCATGCAGGAAGAGACCAAAGAAGCGAAGCAAGAGAAAAGCGAAGGAAGTCGCCCAACTTTGCTGTCTAGTGCTTTAACTAATAATGCAATCTCTTTCAGAAAGCCGAACCCTTATCACCCGCTGCAACTCGATGAAGAACACAGAGCTACGGAAACACACCCACATGAGGCTATTGACTCTTTCAAAACCGAGGCTTTGTCACTTGCAAACGAGGCTGCTGGTACAATTGGTAACGATGCTAGTCTAGGCCATCAAACTGCAGAGTCACGAGGTGCTATGGAAAAAGCTGAAGAAAAAGTTTCAGAGCAAGTCAGCAAAATAAGCAAAGAGGGGGGTGTAACAGATGCAGAAAAGGAGAAAGAGTTGTTGAAGCAAGTGAAATTACTGGAGGAAGCCGAGAAGTTGAGAGAGGATAAGCTGGCTAAAGAAGAGAAAATATTGGATAGTGAGAATAACACATCTGCAGACTCCTCCAAGGGAGTTAACCTGAATATCTACCAACCAAAACACGATGATCAGCCCGGGAGACCTATCGGTAAGATTGAAGGCCTGGGAGCTACAGAGCAGGACAAGCTGAACCAATTGCCAAGCAAGGAAGCCACATTGCCTGTCATGAGTGTGACGAATGTGGCGAAAGATCCAGAAATATCTCAACCATCCATTGCAGATTTGTTTGAAAGTTACATGAACGCTAACAAAGACCGTCTCGGTCTTCCATCTACCCAATATAACAAGCCACAATCGGGAGCTAGTCAAGCTATGCCTCCATTCCAAGGAAGCCAAACTCAATATCCTGGAGTTTTCAATATGCCTAAAGTAGTAGCAAGTCAAAGTACTGCGAAAAAAGCTGCCAAGAGCCCGAAAATCAAAATCAATGTTCACATCAACGAAGAGGACCACCCAGGGGCCAATGGCCAATATCTAGCTCAGAGTTATCATGCGAGCATCCCTCTACATACTTTTGAGCATGCAGTGCAAAGACCCCCTGGTCAGTTGGATGGTATGTACCATCAGTTGCCTTCTCCTCCACAGTCACCTTTCTACACTTCCAAGGCCAATGCGCCTAATATGGTAGATATGCCTCCGTTGAACAATGAAAATGCATTGCAATCAGCCCTTGAGAAATACTCGACTGCCAAGCAAGATCTCAACCAAAAGTTACTGCAGCAAATAGGAGGCAATGGACTTGCAAACAGAGGAATCTCAGCCATTAACAATGTACTTCCAGGAATGAACAATCCACTTCCGGCAATGAATAATCCACTTCCGGCAACGAACAATCCAATTCCGGCTATGAGTGAATGGAAAGCTCAGCTCAGTAATGCTTTGAGTAATCTTTTGCCTAGAAATTCAAATGCTGCGATGAGCCCTTCTACATCCGGTGAAGAGAGGACTTCCGGCTCAACCGGAAGTCAGCTGACTGGGAATATCGGTAGTTCTAACAATGTAGCGAGTCCTAATAATGTCATGCAGCCTCCTACAAACAGCGTTCCGCCAAAAGAAGAACGTTCCACTTCAGATTCAGATCAGAGGTCTAGTGATGTTACCAACCCGGAGCAGAATTCACAATCGACACCAGAAAATAACTTTTTTAATGGGAACAAACCCGAGCACATTTATCTTGGAGAAAACAACGGAAAAAGTCCTAACACAAACAATTACTTCAACGAAAACAACGCAAACGCCAACAATTACGTCACTGAAAACAATGGTTTGAATACAATGCCTGATCCATATTCTGCCAATCCTGCGTCAGGAAGATCTGCTGTCAGCAACAATTATCAATACCCGGATGCTAAAATGTATATTGCACCTAAAAGTAACCAATGGAATTCATTTGCTGAATACGGGTCATTCGCTTCAAATAGTGCTAAAGCAAGCAACAACATCCCACCATTATTTCCTCAAAATGGCGGTGTTGGAAATAGCAATGCTGCGTCATCATCGCCTAGCAATTACCAAGGTGTCATAGATGGGTCAGCTAAACGAGGCTACAGTCCATGGATGTACCGTAAGTTGGAAAATGAGGCTAGTCAATTCAAAAATAACATCGAGGGGCCTACATTTCTTAGTCAGTACACCCAACCAAAACCGTTTGGATTAACGGGTCAGTATTCCCAGCTAAAGCCTGCCCAGTCTGTCAGTTTGTACGCCCAGCCAAGATCTTTCCCATTCGCTAATCAATACATGGATCAGAGGCCCCCTGAATTCGTTGACCAGTACAGCCAGTTGCCTCAGCAATCATCTTTCATGTATCAACTGCACTCACAACCTTCGAGGGATGTTACGGTTCAGCAGAGACAGGATACTCCGACCAGTCCAGTGATTCAGACCACGCAGCACGTTCAGTTGGGAAATGGTCCACATTACGATCCACCACAGGAGTTCAATGTGCCAGGTTTCAAGATTTACTCCCAGACGTATGCTGATCATGATGAGAACTGCAATTGCAACCTTGAGTCTAATTGTCCTTGTCAGCCAGCTCCACCACCACCACCTCCTCCACCACCTCTCCCACCACCAGCTCAACCAACTCCTCGTGTGGTTTATGCTCCACCACCAAAACCTCCACCACCACCACCACCAGTGAAGGTAGTGAGAAGACCTCCTCCTAGGAAGCCGCAACCACCTAAAGTTATTCTTCCACCAAAGCCACCACCACTTAAAGCTCTACCACCACCTCCACAAGCACTTCCACCACCACCATCACCATGTCAGCAAAACTGCCCACCACCTCCACCACCCGTTCCACCTCCATCCCCACCAGCATGCCAGCCAAACTGCCCACCGCCTCCACCACCTCCACCACCACCACCTCCTCCTCCACCACCTCCACCACCATCACCTCCTCCTCCACCACCACCACCACCGCCACCTCCTCCACCTCCCCCACCACCTCCACCACCCCCTCCTTCTCTACCACCCTGTACAAATGGTTGCCCTCCACCTGTACCTGCTGCAATGTACTCTCCACAGCATCTCGCTTCTCCAATTCTAGCACCATACAGCCAGCAAACTGCTGCGTTACCTCTGGTGCAATCTTACAACCAGCCAGCTACCATTCAAAAGGTATCTCCACTTCACACACCCATAATCCCTAATGGGCCTAACCCACACGCCTCACAACAGCTTGGCAATCTAGACTCGTTAGCTTCTACTCTCAATGGTGCAGAGGCTGGAAACGAGCTAGAAGCATTCAAGGACAAACTCTCAGATGTCGTTGCTGACGCCATCGTGAAGTATAGAAATAATAACGCACAGTTTGCTCCATCTAACAAAGATGCGAGTCCTAAATTAGAACATTACGCGGTCAAGCAAGAACCACCGCGGGAAAAGCAGGAATTTTACAGAAAGCCAGCTAAAGATCACGTGAAAGGAATTAACTCGGTTCGACGGCCATTTTTAGCTGAGGCTCATCAAGGCAACTTAATGGCAAATCATCACAGAGCATTAAGTAATATGGTGGATAAATCACCACACGATAGTGACAACAGAAATTCTCTCAAAAATATATTATCTACCTCGCCATTGTCGTCAGTGAGAAAGAATAGACCTGAAAATGTAAGGAAAAGCAGCCATAGAATAACCACTAATGAAGATTCAGGTCAAGGATATACCAATAGAGAGCAAACGGAAGATCCCGATTTCCCCGAAGGCTTGATTGAAGCTGGTGAAATACAGCCAGGAGACCCGGACATTATGGACTGGCGTATTCCAACAAGAGCCTCTGCGTTTTCTGGGCTCGTCACAACACCTCGCGTCAGTGGGCCTAGTCTTTTCAAGCTGCATGGTCCGAAGGAACAATCGTATTTCTATAAAGAAGGCGAAGATGTCAATGATTATGATTTTTCGTTTCCTAAAGGAGTTGAGTCTGAGTATTTCTTCAGTGATGCTGATAGTTCATTGCCCGGTGAGACTTTGATTGAAAATAGTAATTTCGGGAAAGTAGAGTTGCCTTTGGAGTCGGATTCAGACGAGGAAGTGAATACTGAAAACGCGGAAATGGAACCGAATTCTGAGAAATGGACGACTGAAACTAATTCCGAGAAGTCGAGAATCAAATCTACCTCTAAGAAAATGAAAATTGGAACGAAAGCTGACAAGAAAACGAAAATTGGACCATTTCATCTTGGCATTGATGGTGAAACAACTGTACCGCGAAATATTGGCAAATCTGGTAAAATAGATCACAAAGTTTTGTTTGTTCAAAGAAGGACACACGCTAAAAAGACAAAGAAAAAGGCTCAAAAACAACCCAAGGGGAAGAAGGGAAGGCACAAATATGCGAAGAAGAACAGCCATACGAAAAAGCATCTAAAGAAACTCCCATCGAAAAATAAAAAATCACGCAGGAGAATGCGTGTAAATAAACGCAAGGACAGACAAAACATGCGTGAATGCGTTTCAAACGATTGTGATCTCTGAATTAGTATTTATTGCTAAAAGTTTCCAAACAGTTTAATTTGGAAATCTCTATACACCAGACAAATGAAAATAACATTTAAAAAATAAAGAAGATTTAATAACATCTTACATTAAACTAATTTTTGATAAGATTAACCCGTAAATCTATTTGAGAGTAGCAATAACTGTAAAATTTGAATTGACAAATAGTGGGAACGATTCTTTTGCTGCTTTTTAGTGGTAGTGTTGAATAAGGTATCCGAAAGATACTTCATAATAGATAGCAAATGCATGATTCACTTTCTATTTCCCTTCATAGCTTCAGCTCCCCAGGCAGCTACACTGGTGACTACCCTCTCGATCTTCATGGGTCTAGGGATTATAAAATTCTTCATTTTCGTATCTCGAAGAAAAGAGACATTGTTGTACTCTTAAGGTGGTCTCCTTATTCAAGAAACTTTTTCAGATTGTGCAAACATTCTCAATCGATGAAATTAAATAATGATTTGAGGTAATATTGATAATTAGGGAAGTAAAAGTTAACTTTGTTAATATAGATTCAAAATAGTGGCAAGTTTGATCTAAAACTTCGAAATATTCGTAACACGATTTTATCAAGCATGGTAGAAATTACGTACTGCAACTATTCACCTTTATAAAGTATTCAAACCTTAAAAGTATTACTTTGAAACAAAATTTAAATTCAAGGAAGTAACATTATAACTAACCAAAGTATCATCTTAAGAGGTATTTTTTGAAAGAATGAAATAATGTTGGAAAGTTCTGTTTCTGTCAATACTTAGCAATAGGTATGGATTATCTTTCCTCACAATTGGATAGAACCACCTTCAGTGACTTTGGAACAGCACATTTCAAGTTTACAGTACTAACTCAGCTACTTTCCTATTAGGATCCATCTACCTTAAGAGAACCATCTGCAATGACTTTGAAAAAGCATGTTTTAAGTTTACAATACTAACTCAACCACTTTCGTATTAGGCTCAATCTAATTAAAGGCTGAACCATCTGCAATGGTTTTGAGAGAATACGTTTTAAGTCTACAGTACTAACTCAACTGCTTTCATATTAGGATCCGTCTACCTTAAGAGAACCATCTGCAATGACTTTGAAAAAGCACGTTTTAAGTTTACAGAACTAACTCAACCACTTTCATATTAGGATCCGTCTACTTTAAGGTGAATTCCAAAGCTCTCAAAAAGCTGAGCCAATCTATCAGCATGATTCTTATCTTAATTGATTTGCAGTAATCACTAATCAAACTTGCCGTTGTTGACCAATGACATTCAGTGAACAGCATACGCAGGTTATACCGCTTCAGTGAGCGACTCGGAACGGTGATTACCTAACATATTAACCAACAAGCGTGGCAAACGGCTATCTCCTGTGCAACCAGCTATGATGGCTTGATCACAAATCTCTTGCAATGGGACTGGTATTGTTCGCAGCTCTTGCTTCGATTTTCATTTTTAATATTTTTCCTGGCTTAAATGCTGATAATGTGGATGATTTGAAATTGGTGAAAGACTCCTTTGTAACTGAACATGGTAAGTCAACTACAGATTATCTTTCATGACGATCAAGTAAAAACTTCCATATAGATAAGTACAAAATCAGTGGTTTGTTAGTGTCCTGTTTATACTATCCTAACCAGGACTTGCATAAGTTAGAACTAATCTTGGTTCGATTATTGTTTATCGATCTCTATCTCAATGGTTTAAGTTGACAACAACTGCTTGCTCGTTTGCACACAAAACAAGGAAGGATCTCCCATCTCATCGTTTGGAAAATATAGCTTTTACCAACAACAAAACTTCTGACTGGCTGTGCTCCCAAAAACAATGCTGATTGGCTCTGCTACAAAGAACACTTTAGAAAGAATGCTACTTCAACTACTTGTTCGTTCTAAGACTTCCTGATTCCAGCATGTTGGAGATGTCCATAAATCGTTTTTTTTTATTGAGAATATTTGATTTTTTCGTATTTGAATTGGAAAACGTTTGTTTTCACCATAGTCTTTGATTATGACACCAGTCTTTCACATTCTGAGGGCAACTAAATGATTTCATAAAGGTATAAAGATCAACTCTTTTTCAGATTTCAAAGCTTGTTAATTTTTTCAGGAAATGACGACCATCAACATTCAGTGCGGCGATGGAAAAGACAAAATGTTCCGGTTGGTGTTCCATACCCGAGTCCGGTCCGCCGATTCCTGCAGCCTCGGCCCTTGGTGCAGCCCCGACCTTCCCCATATATCGTAAAGAAACTTCCCGGATATATGCCGATACCTAGGGGAAATATCTGGTTCAACAGACCGGCTATTCCATACCCGCCGCTGAGATATGCCCCGATTCAATACGGTCCGGTAATGCAGAGAAGCCAGATGCCTGTGTACAATCCTTATTACCGACCAATGCCTCTGTTATACACCCGAGGCTGGTCTGCAGCTGGAAATATCTTGAACGCAAATACCGGAACAAACTCTCATACTATATCGGGCTCGGTTTTAAAGGCCCCCGGCCACACGCAGACTAACACCCACGTGATAACCAAGCAACAGACCGGTGGGAAAATCGGTGCAAAAACCCGAGGTATGCCTCGTGTGCCTTTGAGGAGGCCAAAAATGCCTTACAGCTTCTACCAGCGACCAAACCAACGACCTTTCTATGGCCTAAAAAGCTTTTACGCTAGAGCAAGAGCTCCCGTCAGGGCACGCGTTAATGCCAAGGCTGGCTCTAGGACAACATCATCGTCAGGTTCTGGGGGCTGGGGATACGGAGCAGGTGCCGGATATGGAACCGGACCGGGAGCTTGGGGAGTTGGTGGTGGTGGCGGAGCTGGGGGAAGTGCAGGGAGCATTCCGAGTGGGTTGACGGGTATTCCAGGTTTATCATCAGGATATCCCGGCATCCCCGCTGGTTTTCCCGGCATGCCACCTGGTGGATTTCCTGGCCAGAAAAGCCCATACGCGGGTGCGCAAGCAAACAAGGCAAGAAAACCAGTTTCAAGCAAGAAGAAGCCTGTTGTCCTCAAACCCAAAAAGGGCATCAAAGCCGCGTTCAAAATAAAGAAAGGGAAATACGACAAACCAAGGTACCAGCTTAGGCCCATAAATCCAGCAATGAACAATAGGAAAAGGCCAAATGCCCAAAGGAAGAACTTTGCTCAAAGGGCAGTTGTCCCTTTGCAGCCGTACCGGCAGATGCCAATGTATAGAGTGCAATACTTTACAAACAACCAGAACCAAAGACCTTTCGATCCAAGATGGCAGAGCATGAGGCAGAGGATAATCTCAAACGTAATGCGAGGCTAATTTGACTTAATGGAGTAATGGATTGTTGAATATCGCTGTAATTTGCTTTCTTTAACTATTTTGACAACATTTCCGCTTTCACTTGTAAAGAAGAAGCATGTCTTGGTTCATATTTGAGGAGAAGCAGTATTTTAGAAATCAAAATTCAACAATCTAATGATCCAAGAATTTAATTTCTTATTCGAGGAATCATTATGGTACTAGATCACACTATATGCTCTATGTTTTTTTAAGACTCCACCATACCTCATTTGCTATGACTGCAAAGAATTGGAAGAAAACGAAGTAAAGAAACACAACTTTAAAACAGCATACTTAGGCCATTCGAGCTTATGACCTCCTCTCAGGGTGTCCATAAGATTTTACTTAGTCATCTACTTAATACCTAAAATCCTAAGTCACACTCTGCAGAGGACGCAAGTCTGACATACCTAAGTGTGCTTAATTGAAGTTTTTTTTCTTGGTCTCTTTTTCTACCAATTTCTAGTATCTTCTTCTACATAATAACTATTTTCAATCTTACGTAATTTTCTACGATAAGTGGTTAGATTACCCTTGCCCATAACTTAAGCTGCAAACCCTGAACCTATACAAAGTATCTAACTCACCAAAATAATGACAAAATAGTTATCATCAATAAAAAATGATATTAACAACAACTATGATCCAATCAACATCAAGAACACAAAAATCCCTTATCTCATCTTAAAAATCTGAATGTAAAACTCGAATTCAAACTATAAAATAAACACGAATCAATTTGCTTTTGAAACCAGCGATGTACAAGAACAGTATCTGTAAATTATTACAGCTTTTTAGAAGTGTTAATGATTAACGCAAATCTTATTTAGACCTTTTTAACTTAATTTAAAAGTAAGGTTGTAACAAGATTGTAGAATATTTGATATATTGATCTTGATTATATAATCAATAAAATCATTCTATATGCTGTTTTCTGCTGTACTTCTTAATACAATCAACTATAACCTAAATAAGTCTTAAGTGATAAGTTTTTTTAGGCATTGTATAGCCATAAGTGACATTGCCCATATTAGGGTATATGATAGCTAGATTAGGTTCTTTGCTTACCATGAGATGCCATAAAATTCTCCTTATTGACATTGGTTGCCTTTCTTGACCAAATTTTATTGTCTTTAGCGGTATATGTGAGGCTCAAAATGAGCCGACTTTGTTGTCTCCTTGTCTCTATCATACCCTCTATCTAACCGCTTTCTATCGTCTGTGGCAGTGCAATTGCGTTGGAGGTTAAATGCACAAGAGGCATTAGGCCCAAAGCCCAAATTAAGCGAAGCTGGCTCATTTGGGCCTAACACGTACTACCTAGCTGTGAGGGCAGGAAGAAAGACTTGAAACGTCAAAATACTTTTTCAGCATAAAATCTATGAGTTACAATCATAATTTCCAGTTAATCTATTTATACTTGAGGAGAAGCAGGATTTGGAAAATCAATCGAGATAATTTGTGAGAATGAAAATGACCCGAGTAGGACTCGAACCCACGACCTCCAGCCCGGATAGGTTCGTCTCTGCATTTGGTGAGTGGTGGTGCAACAATTTGTGTGAATGAAATAGCCTGGGTTTCTCGTAGCCCCGGTTGCGCAGTGGTAGCGTTCTAGAGTACAAATCTAGAGGTCGTGGGTTCGAGTCCTACTCAGGTCATTTTCATTCTCACGAATTATCTCAATCAATCTATTTATACATAATAACGATAATTTTACAAAGACAACGATTAATTAATGATTAATGGTTATTGCAATTACAAACTTTTAGGCCGATGGACACATGGAAAGAACTTTGGGCAAGCTATCGAGCCATGTGTCCAAGACAACAAAATATGGCCAAGGATTGCTGCCAATGTCAATAAAGGGCATTTTATGACATCTCATGGTAAGCAAAGAACCCAATGTAACTATCAAATACTCTTTATGGTGTACTGGCACAATTGCCTTTGCCTTTTTCATCAAAATTGGCTCACTTTGAGGACAATCAATTTCAGACGTTTTAAAGTTTTTTCATCTTCAAGGTAAAAAAGTAGCCGATAGGCTATAACTTGTTCATCAATATTTTATCGATTTGGACAGCATTTGATTTCGAGTTTCGAAATTTGCTCATTTTGAAGACCATCGATCTTGGGTGTTCTGTTGAGGCATTTTGCTGTAGTGAACGTCTAGCCTTACCTTTCTCAACAAAATCTGGTCTTTCAAAACCTACTTCTTATCAAGTTGACTTCTTAACCCCACCCAGTGGTGGATGCTGCAATGGCCCTCCTGATGCGAAAAGTCGTCACCCTGTGACAGGTCCAGTATAGTTGACGTGGATAGCTTAGTCTCTGCATTTGCTGAATGGTGGTGAAATTTGTGAGCTTGACGTGACTCGAGATGGTTGGTTAGATCTACTGTCCCGACAGTTGGAGCAATTTAGTCAAGTTTGCTGACCAGTGAGTAATCAGGGCAAAATCAAGAAACTCGACCTATGTCAATCTAATAGATTTCACCACCAGGCACCAAATACAGAGACAAACCATCGCAGTTATTTGACAACTGCACCAGAGCCGCAGAAGGGTAAAGCCTCGCAGAAGGGAGACTTTTTAACAACCTGTTTTGCCCGTTTTGTTTTCACTGTAGTTATGATTCAGTTGATGTCCGTTTAGACGTGTCCCTTTTGATTGCTGCATGATTTTTCTTTGGCATACTTTGAGGTATATGATTGCAATTCAAAATACCAAGAGTGGTTACTTTATAGCTGGCTCTAGAGATCTACTTCGTGTTCAAACAACATAGGTTACGTCACTTTGGAATACTCAATACCTTTCTCAGGTATTGGACAACTACAGCCGACTTGCAGAAGTGCAAATACTTAGGGAAAGGAGATTTTTCAAGAACTTCCATCAGATTGATACTATCTTTGGAATGATTCGCAAAAGCTTTTTTATTTTTAGGCAGATTATGGATTGAAATTAAACGCATTAGCATTTGTCCAACAACCTAGGCTACGATAATGGCCGAGTTGTTAGGTGGGTAATGAGTTTGGGTCCACTTTCACCTGTGAAATAAAGGTGGGGGAAAATTCGTCAGCTCTCTTTAACTCCAGGCTATAAGGCAAGAGGAATCATAAATTGTGGCCACATCAAGAGGAAGGATAATGGTGAGAGGCTGTTTTCTTTGATTAGTATTACATAATATCCAGTAGGCCCTTTATGCTTTGCATCCAAATAATACTTCCCAGGAAAGTGATGGTATTTGAACATAAAATTCCTCTACTAATGTATTAGCTATACTCTGATTTGTCTACCTGTTCAGTGGACACTTTACACTTGTCGCATAAATGAATTTCTTGCAAAGCTAAAGGTATTTTTTCATCAAGTGTCAATGCACTGTTTCCATTAGTCTACCTATCCTTTAGACTCTTTGTGCTGTGTTTATAAACTAATATCTAAAGAAGAAAGTAAGATTATTTGCATATCAATATCAATGCACTTCTTTGATTATTCAATGTGCTCTTTGTGCTTTGAACTTTAAGGCGCTCAACTCTATTAAAATTGGACCTGTGCCCAATTTCAGAGTTCTCTAAAACCTGTCCAATGAGAATTCATCTTGACAGTAGACAGGAGATATGAGCCAATCAGATCATGTCGTATGATCTCTGTCTTTAATCACGCTATCTCGTCAGAGTCTGATGCCTTTAATGCCTTACAAAAATGGTTTGGCCTATAGATGAAAAATCCCTCCCGCTCAAAATTTGCTCATCCAATCAGCTGTGAGACTAGATATCCAAAGCACGGGACTTGATTTTTTTAAGAAGACCTTGCTCTGCCTAATTGTTTCTTATTTTCAAGGTGATTTTCACCAATTTATTACTCCCTGCACTTTTCCAAATTTTGTTAAAGATGCAGTTCTGAATGAGGGTTTTTCTTCGGTGAACATGTCTTGTGTTTATTTGAAATAGTTTTAGAGATTTTTTAGGGACATGAACAACGACTTTTCTTGGAGAAAGCAAGGGTTGGTTATTGCACACGAGGACTTCATTTCTCACCGGAGTACCTGCTCAGTGCGCATGCGTCTTCACAAACTTTTGAATCACCAAAATGTCATTGTTCCAATCATGTCATTGTTCCAATACAATAAATTTCAAAGTTCGTATCCCGAACAAAGATGGCAAAAATTCTGATCCGAATTTCAGCCTGATATTTCATTAAAAAGTTTGTTCTTACAAAAAAACGGGTACGCCACAGGGAGCCCTTAAAGGTTGTTTGGTAAATCCTGCATTTCTCGATCATATCGCTTCTGCTTTTCCAAATGTTTGGACTATGCTTACAAACAACCTGCCCAAGTTTACGAAATTTCACAGTTGGATGCATCTTTAGGTGTTGCAAGTTGTCAATCCAAATCCTGCAGTAGCTGAAGTTTTTTGAAAAAATGCATTCTTACAAATATATTGTTTCATAGTGGAAAATCATGAAACTTTGTTTTTGTGGCTGGCTATTACTTGCGTCATTTCTTTGCAGTGTTGCAGTTCATCGAAAGGCCAAGAATAGAAGGAATTTCTTGGCTGGAAAATGTAAGCTTTGTAGTTGAAGATTGACTGCAAAATATTTGTATAGCTAATTGTGGGACAGGGGTTGTTTATTAGGGAGTGGAGAATCATGGGGTAGCGCTCTTTTTGTTTTCTGCATGCATGTCCAAGTCCAACATTGCTTTAATTTAGAGTGCGAGAACGAAAGTCTTTTAAATATTAGGTGAACGTTTCACGAAAAATGGTTCTCTAATATAGATATTTACGCATTTAGTCCATTCAACGTTGAACCAAAACTTGGATTCACGTTGTGATATTGATATTGATATGATTTTAAAGCGCTGATTTCAATGTTGATTAGTGTAACGCTATTGCGTCTTACTGCTTGTTGGTTATATGTTACAGCGACTAGTACTTCCACGTTTTACAAACTATAAAAGTACTTCATTATAACCAGCATTAAAATCGGTAAACTTTGATTATCTAGCCTAAATTTTCTTGCAATTGAATATTCCATGAAAACCCCTTCGCAATAAGGAATGAGACGGCTAATAAATACCTAGTGCCTCACCAAATCCAACAGACAAGTTCATTTTAGGTACTAAAATTTGCCATTATTTCTTCATGTATTAAGATTTGTGCCATCATCTAGTACTGCGTACTGAGGATGGTTTTTTTGGAAGTTCATTTCATTTCACTATAATTACTTGTAGCCTTCTAATAGTATGTAGACTCGCTCAAGCTCCCACTATGAATTTAGGGAAGATTTTTAGAATCACTATATTTGTGGTATCGTAAGTTAAGCAAATCATTCCATAATCAAATATTTCTGACTCGAATTTGTTTATCCAGATGTAAACAATATGCCTTTTATCTCTTAGATCGTCAAGAAATCCCATCGCCTTCGTTAGAATCAGCAACCCCGTATGAAAGCTCAAGCCAGAATGATTTCAACCAGACAGATAAAAATGTCGACATCAACGTGTTCCTACCAAAGAAGAGACCAGAACAATTCTCAATGCCTCCTCCTCCTCCACCCCTAATACCACAGCAGCCTCCCCAACAAGCGCAGATGGCACCTCAAGTACTACCGGCAGTTGCCCCTCAAGTACTACCAGCAGTTGCCCCACCAGCAATGATATCGCCCTCTGGATATGGGTTTTCTAATATATTACATGGTGTAACTGAATATGGTGGTGGTAACGGAGTGGCAATGCCGATGATAAACGAGTTGTCTCGTGCATTGGAAAGACAACAAATGTCATCAGAAATGTCCCACATGTCCCACTCGATATCCCAAACAATGATAGATGCGTTGCTGCTTGCTGGCCATCACGACCATCATGATCACCATGACTATCACCACGACTATCACCATGGTGATCACTACTACCACCACGATCATGACCACTACTATCACGATCACCACGATCATCACGATCACTATCATGATGATCACCATCACCATCATCATCACGACCACGATGACGACCACTTGACGATGCACGATATTGAGTATGCCATGGACCATCTGCATCATAACCGTGACGATGGAGTTGTTGATGCGATCAAAGAAGCATTTCACAGTGTTCTCAAAGAGAATAAAAAACCAACAACGGGACCAACACGAGTTGTCGTTCAAGCTAGACCCGATTATCAGCCGCAACCAACAACTATTGTTTACGAGGCTCCTACACCACCGCCCACGGTTGTAGCCGCACCACCACCACCACCAACGGTAGTAGTAGAGACTACACCCCCACCAGCACCAACAGTCGTTGTTCAGCCTACTTCACCCCCACCAGCAGTAGTGGTCCCACCACCACCTCCACCTCCAGTTGTTGCAGCACCACCTCCACCACCACCAGTCGTTGCAGCTCCACCACCCCCACCACCAGTCGTTGTCCCACCACCACCACCACCTCCAGTTGTTGCTGCCCCACCACCTCCACCTCCGGTTATTGCACCACCTCCACCACCTCCTGTTGTTGCTGCACCACCACCACCTCCACCTATCGTTGCTCCTTCACCTCCAATAGCTGCAGCACCAGCAGTAATACCACCACCACCATTAACTGCTGCCGCTGGGGCTGCTGCATTACCGCCAGTTGTACCAGGATCTGCAGCTGCCTTAGGAGGTCTTCCACCAGCAGCAGCTCTTGGGGCAGCAGGAGCTGTACCACCAGCAACTGCTGGTCTCGGTGCTGCTGCACTCGGTCTGGGTGCTGGGGCAAATGTTCCTCCTGCTGGAGCTGCTAATCCTGCTGGAGGAGACAGTGTTGACGGTGGTGATCCCAACACTCATTTGCATAGTGCACATACAAATCTGGGTGGTTTAGCTGGTGCAGCTGGAATGGGAGCAGCAGTGCCAGGTGCTACTGCTCCTGGTGGTGCAGCTCCTGGTGCAGCAGCTCCTGGTGCAGCAACCCCTGGTGCCCCAGCTCCTGGTGGTGCAGCTCCTGGTGCAGCTCCTGGTGCTCCACCTCCTGGTGCTCCACCTCCTGGTGGTGCAGCCACTGGTGCTACAGGTCTTGGTGCCGATGCTTCTAATAGTGCATCTTCTTCATCTTCTGCAAAAGAAAGCAAGGAGTCCGTGTCAAGTGCCATCAGGGACTTCAGCCCAAACAGCCCACTGGACAAAAAAGGATATAGAATCCTTGGAGACATTCTTGCAAAGGCAATGTTGAAAGCTGAACGGAAACTGGAACAAAATGAGGTAGAAAAGGAACTGACCAATGAAGAACGAGAAGGTTTGACAAGAAAACACCAAAAACAAGTTGACGAAAACCCAGATCTTCAGTCAGAGAATGGCCTAGCAGAAGAAACAGCGGAGCCTGACTCTAGACTGTACGCTGGGGATAACCAAGTGGACCAATCTGATGCTAGTGATCAAATTGTGAGAGCGAAATCAAAGAGGACAAAGGAACGAAGATTTGGGGGTGATGCAGCGGAACGGTCTGGTGACCGGACGAAACTCGTCAGAATGAACTCGCACCGGGAAGATAGAGACAATGAAGGTACTGATAAACGCGCAGATGATAACGGAACTGAGGAAACTCCGACTGAAGGACGAAATCGGTTTGAAAGGCAGAAAAGTAGACGTAGGCTCAAAGTAGGGACACGGCAATCAGAACGAGATTCGGAAGAGGATACAGAAACGCAAAATCAGTTATTTACAGATGCGTCCAAGTCAAGTTCCAAGGGAAAGCAGCGACAACACGAAGGCTTGAAATCTCTCTTCAAAAATCGCCGATTAAAGAAGAAAAATCGTAAAAAGACGGTAGCTGCTAATACGCCAGAACTTTCTAATTTCAGTTTTTAAAACTTTGTTGTGAATTCTCAGGCAGTTATGTGTAACGTATTTATTCGAAACAGCAACCGTAGCCTTCGTTGGTATACATTATTTTTCATGAAGATTGAGTCACTGTTTCCATTTTGAAGCTGTGCCAGGGTTTTTTTAACGTGCAGTTCTACACAATATATGCAGTTCTAAACCATTGTTGCGCAGTTCTAAAGAATTATAAAGCATTTTGCTATTCTAGGTATTTTAGTAATGAAAATTTATAAAAAAGAGGATTATGAGAAAGAAAATAACGACTACTAGGCCATTTTGCAGCAATCTACCAGCATCAAAATTCAAAACATCTTGCTGCCTTTAGGAGGCATTTGGTTTAGGTTTAGGAAAATGTTGGTAAGTGCTGTTGAGTTAATCTTGAACAAGTTTAGCTTAGGTCGGAATCAAATCAATATATTTATTTTTGATGTTAAAAAGGAAACTCAAAAATGAAGCTTTAAATTTCTAATTGGTGGTAACCCTTTCAAGAAGAACACAGTAGGTAATTAGATTTTCTTTTCAAAAACTTTCCAGACAAGAAAAATGTGCATTTCTAAATTTTTGTTAAAAAACTCTGAACTGTGCATAGATGAATGACCAAGGGGTAGACTCCTCAGACTATTGCACCCTAAAATATACCTATTACATTTAAAACCATGTGTTTTTAGAGAAACACTCAGCTTAGGACTGATTTATCAAATCTTACCAGAAAAAACCGCCAAAAATACACTTATTTTACATGAAATAGCATACGCAAAGGTGTAAGGCATTTTCCCCAGGCCGACGCCCCTTCACTTACTATGGGAGTACCCCCTGGAATGAATGGTTGTCTTGCAACTTTGCAATTCAAGAGACCAAGACCAAGCTAACGCTTCTGCGGAGGAGGAAAGAGCATGGTAGGAACGAAGTACCGCGAAAATTTTGAGAACTTGCGACCACGTCTGTATCTTATATAGCAAGCTAACAAGCTTTATAGCTCAAATATAAATCTAGCAATGTTTATTATAAACCATTCATGGATGTTGATGTGTTTCACGGATATTTCTGCTGTATTTGTATAGAAGACCAGATGAATGAAGCTGAAAAGGTGAGCAAGATGATTAATGCATTTGATGGCTCTTAAACGGCCTAAGAACTAGGCCTAAAAGTCTCTCCCCTCTACCTTTTCGCCAGTTAGACCAGAGGCTAGAGGGGGAGCATTACCACCCGAGCTGGCAATTTACCAGACCAACTTTTTCTGACTCAGTTTTTTGCGTAGATTACGAATCCGGGTGTTGCTTTTCCGGTTAGGGGGGCGTTTTCCGAATATAGGGGGTCAAAGTCCAGATTTGTTGCAAGTGTCTTAATTCTTGGAAAATCTTACAACTGTTTCTGGAAAGTGGTACTGTGTAACTTTTCTAGCTCAGTTTTTTTGCGTAGATTACTAATCTATGAGTTGCTTTGTCAGTTGAGTGGGGGGGCGCTCAAAATATGGGGGGTCGAAGTCAAAATTACCGAACATATTCTAAAAATCCTGCATAATTTGCAAAATCGCCTTGAAAGTTTTATTAAGTTGGTTTCAAGGTAAGGTCTATGCGTAAATTGTGAGTTTACAACTTGGTTGGGTGTTATTCTGCTTCCCATTAAGGTGTTAAGGTGGGAAATATCTCTAAATAGTAAAATATCTATGGCTTTTATCAGATTTTGTACTGTTGCCCATAAGCTTCAAATGCCTCGTTTTGAGGTAGAATTCGAATATTGTACTTCAGTTAACTACTCTCTTCTTCTTCCATTTCTACATCGTTTGTCAACAACACAGCAATATCCTCAGGATATGTCTCGGTCATCCAGTCAATCGACATATCTTCCAACCAGCCGTGATTTACTGGCTCTTGCACATATGATGCCTTGTGAGGCTTATTTCCAGATTCTTGCTACCAAATTGGCGCGAGCAATATGCTTCTCGAGGCTACATTTACATGGCCGTAATAGTGACAAATCAATCACCTTGTTGTTCTTTTCAAAACTTCGCCAAAATATTGCTTGCCTTGCTTCATTCACAGACTCTAAGCGCCTTTCTCCATACAGCCATTCCATAGAAATGACACATCTTGACAAAAAAATTAACTTCAGCGTTTAAAGAGGAGACATTGTTTTTTGAGTAGTAGGATACCTTGATTATGTCAATGTATAATTTTTTTCCTCAAAAATGGCCGACAATGGGCGTGGTCATGGCTACAATGTTCCTACTATTGATAAGCGCCATTGACAGAACTCTATACCATTTTGCAAAAATAGTTCTGAAATTTTTACTAAGCAAGATTTTGTCATTATTTTTGTATTATTCATTTGATATTAGAGCAGAGAATCTCATTTAATTAAAAAGATCTTCGTCATCAAACAAATATTGATGAAATGCCATGCCGAAAAGACCCTCCCTGAAAGGTCACGCGAGTCACATTTTTCATCGTAAAAGTATTCTCATTTCTAAACCCTTTATTTTCTTTTTCATCATTAGAGCAAAATTTGATCTTCATAAAAATGTACATGCTGACCCTTAAATTTGAATTGATCACCCCAGTACTTTTCGGAAAAAAACCCCCTCAAGTTTGGTCACGCGAGTCACAATACATCAGTCACATCAGAAATGGCCATGTTCAGTTGATTTTTGATAGAAAATTTCAAGAAAACTCTTTACTTGGGTACAAGGTGCCAGTAAAGGACACATTTAAAAGCTACTGGCTTTTTATGTAAAATAGGCAACTACAGTAGTCTCATTTCTATGGTCGCCCTTCGATTGAATAATGGCGAGGAAACAGTTTGCGTCGTGCGATCTAGTTCCGGAGATGTGGACATTCCAATTATTCTTTTGGCCAATGAAGCTGAACATTTGCACGTATTCATTGATAACAGTACTGGAAAAAACAGGCAACTGCTTGATCTTACTGCGTGTGCACTGTCCCAGTCAGAGAAGCAGGCTCTGCTTAGTATGCATGCTTTTTCCAGAAACGACCATATTTCGTCTTTCTTACGAAAAGGAAAACCTGCGTTTTGGACGCTGGTCAAAAACAGCGAAATGTTCCAAGACATGTTTGGTAAACTTGGCAGAGATAATGACGTTAGTGAAAGCTTGATGCTGCAGTAAGAAGTGTTTGTTTGCACACTCTATGGAGAAAGGCGCTTAGAGTCTATGAATGAAGCAAGGCAAGCAATATTTTGGCGAAGTTTTGAAAAGAACAACAAGGTGATTGATTTGTCACTATTACCGCCATGTAAATGTAGCCTCGAGAAGCATATTGCTCGCGCCAATTTTGTAGCAAGAATCTGGAAATAAGCCTCACAAAGCATCATATGTGCAAGAGCCAGTAAATCACGGCTGGTTGGAAGATATGTCGATTGACTGGGTGACCGAGACATATCCTGAGGATATTGCTGTGTTGTTGATAAACGATGTAGAAATGGAAGAAGAAGGGAGTAATTAACTGAAGTACAATATTCGAATTCTACCTCAAAAAGAGGCATTTGAAGCTTTTAGGCAACAGTACAAAATCTGATAAAAGCCATAGATATTTTACTATTTAGAGATATTTCCCACCTTAACACCTTAATGGGGAACAGAATAACACCCGAACAAGTTGTAAATTCACAATTTACGCATAGACCTTACCTTGAAACCAACTTAATAAAACTTTCAAGGCGATTTTGCAAATTATGCAGGATTTTTAGAATATGTTCGGTAATGTTGACTTCGACCACCCCCCCCCCCATATTTTGAGCACCCCCCCCACTCAACTGACAAAGAAAATCATAGATTAGTAATCTACGCAAAAAGCTGAGCTAAAAAAGTTACACAGTACCACTTTCCAGAAACAGTTGTAAGATTTTCCAAGAATTAAGACACTTACAACAAATCTGGACTTTGACCCCCTATATTCGGAAAACGCCCCCCTAACCGGAAAAGCAACACCCGGATTCGTAATCTAGGCAAAAAACTGAGTCAGAAAAAGTTGGTCTGGTAAATTGCCAGCTCGGGTGGTAATGCTCCCCCTCTAGCCTCTGGTCTAAGTGTTATGCAGACTTTTTTGTATGAAACGCTTTCCTGAACTCTACTCAACTCTAGCCCTAACTATAATAATGTACCTAAATTGAGCCTAATCCTAACCCTAATGGCCTATTAGGAGGGGGGATGTGGCTACTTAAGGGGCAGCGCCACATGGTGGACTGGGGGGAGGGGTCAACCCCACTTTTTTCAAGAATAAATTTTGTGATTCACTTAGGTTCGATGAGAAAATGGATGGATGGTGGTGATCAGTCATTTTCATCTTCTTCAGCTTCTTCTATATTGCGGAGAAAGAGAAGTTGTATGTAAAATTCTCAGCTAAAAGGCCTCGAGGCCTCAGGGATGAAAAAATCCAGGAGCTTCTAGGGGCTCCCTCCCGATTCCTCAGGGGGGCTTACAGCACCTCCAAACCCCCAGCTGCATTGGGTAACAACCTACTGTCATAACAAGTGTGCCTGGGGTATGCCTGCTACGTCCTTTGAGAAAATGTTCCCCAGAACCCCCTAGAGGCCAAACGCCCCCTAATTTTTGTCAATCCCTACTTTTTTGTGGCTTAGGCCCTGTTTAGTTTCAGACCAATATTTATATGTATGTATGTACAGTATTATGAAGTTTTAAAAGAATATGAACAATTCAGTTTAATATAAACTGACTATACACATGTTTCCTTTTGACCTGATAACGAAAAGATAAATTACACAACAAGAGAATAAGTAAATAAATCACTACAAACCTACAATTCAAATAAGAGCCTGAAGATGTCTTGCAATATAAAATAAAATTTACTTAAAAAATATGTTTACTTCATTTTAAAAATCATCTGCACTTTCTCTGATGGCTTTAAAAAGCAATTCTTGGCAAACTCTTCCCATACCAAAAAAGCTGGGGAATCCTAGGAAATCCTAGGTAATTGCTGGGCAAAAGCTGGGTAAATTTCTTAGGATTCCTAGGAATAAAAAAAGCTAGGAAAAAGAGAAAATACCTAGGATTCCTAGGATAGCTGGGAAACTGGGTAAAAATTAAAAAATGAAAAACTGGGGAATTTCTGGGTAAAAACTGGGTAGAATATACCCAGCTTTCCTAGGATTCCTAGGAATAAAAAAAAGCTAGGAAAAAGAGTAAATTTTATTTAAATAAATTTTATTTATCTGACTATTCAATAAAACTTCATTTATCAACTAGAACAACACAGTTTCAAAAGTTCAGAAAAAAATCTTCTACTGATACTAAATTTCAAGATAAGATGAACTTGTATTAACAGATGTTTTAATTGAAATTACTAAACAACTTTGTACAAATGAAACTAGGTATACTTTAATTCAAAAACAAATTTTAGATTATCCAACGTTATATTAATAGACAAATGGAATGGACATCGAGACAGTATAGCCTTACTTAAACAAGTGCCTGTATTCTTAGTACAACAGACCATGCACAACTGCATCAAAATCATCAAGTTAGTTTGGACCAATCTTACCTAAAGCGACTATGGACAATCCGAATTTGCAGTCAATGAATAAATATTTTGTACATAAATAGGCAAGTCATAATCCCCAATTGTTTCCAAACATTGAAAAGTCCATCATTTCCAAACAAAAAGTTTTTTGCTCTAAAAAGCTATTTATGTACAAAATATTTGTTCATTGACTGCAAATTCGGATTGTGCGTTTTTAGTGTGTCAATTTAGGTAAGATCAATGTAGAAAGTCAAGACAAATCAATTTGAAAAATTGCTCAATTATGAAGTCATTGAGTCCATGATGTCATAAAAGTCATTCAGATTTTGTCTGAATCAAAAAAATGATGTATCAATCAAAATGTTGAATCAAGTACTGTCTACTACATTATTGTCGAATATATCAAGCGTACACACAAAGATTTATAGGAACATTAGTCCTTAAATTTGGAAATATATAAAGGTAAAATTTGGAATTGTGTAAAAGTCTTTTAAAAAGGAATTCCCATGGTCAATTAAGTGCAAATCAAGCTAAAAATGAAAGGTTGGGCAGGTTACTAGATATTTAAAGAAAATTGCCTATACACTAGGTTGGCTGTGAAATTAAAACTATTTTTCCATTAGTTATTCTATACTATAGCTATTCTTTAATTTTATCAACACTACGCTTTGACTTTAAAAAGTCATTAAGGACTAGATTTTGTTCATTTATTTCAAGGGACCAGTATTTTTGAACCAGATCTGAAAAAAAGAATTTAAAAATTAGGGTTATGAAATATAATTATAAGTTAAGACAACATTTTCAACAAGCCTTCCATTTTAACTAGCCATTTTTACACAAAGAATACACAAAGGTCCAAAAAAGAATTTCCTATGTTGTATTGTACACAGACAAAGAATTGCCGAAAATTGCTGCAGTCAGATATTTTGTTGCAGAATCTTCATCAAACGAGGTCTTTGCAGTGTGCAACGAAACGGAAAGGCCAGCAGAATGGAGACTGGATATGGGACATTAGAAACTTTCCCACATAGCCAAAATAGATACTTACAGGTAAATGGCATCTAACGGGTGTTTATCCACTTCATTTAGATTTGTTGAAAACATATTATTCAGCTCATGTACGTTTAAGAAAGTCCAGCTGTAGTGCTTGAAGAAATTTCTAAGAAATTCAATACTGCTGAGAAATATTTTGCTATTGTTGAGTTCTTCCTTGTTTCAGTAGCTTGCTGTTTGATTATACGCAGTTTGATTTTGATTGCAAGATAAAAGTATTTGTGGTTAAACTTCTAGACCACACCAAAAATGATTAATATTATTTGAATATTTGAAACCCATATCTAGATCTTTGATAAATCTATAGTGTTCAAAATCTAAAACAAATGAGAAAAGCTTTCGCACTGAACGCTTTTGTTAGTTTCTAACAAAGAATTTGACAAGTGAATTTTCATACAAGCAGATTGTCCTTTTTTTAGCGAAATATTGATGATTGTTCCTGTCAGATATATTGAAGAAAAACTCGTCTTGATGATGGGGAATGAGAACTTGATATGTGCATCAAAGTTCCCCGACCCTTTCGAAACTGATTGACAGTATTAACGTAAATCCTGTTTGCCATAAAATTAAATGCTAAGCACTATATTTTTGATTCATTTCGCTTCTTCACTATCTTAATAATGATTTTTTCGTTTCTAACTTGATTTTCCCAGCTTAGCGCAGTTTTTGATGAATTGCTTTCAGCTTTTAACCTAGCTTTTACCCGAGTTAGACCCAATGTTGCCAAGCTTTTACCCAACTTTTACCCAGATCTTTTAAGGCTGTAAATTTGCCCAGCTGCTTGCCAGGTTTTGTGGGCTAATTTATACCCAGGTTTAACCCAGCTTTCTGGGTAATTATAAAATATCGGTTTTTACCTAGTATTTCCTAGCTTTTACACAGTTTTATTTGCCCCATTTCATGAGTAATCAAAATGATCATTTAACCAACCCAGTTAACTAGGTAAATCTACCCAGCTCTCCCAGCTTTCCTAGTTTTCTGGGTATCAACTCCCAGCTTTCCCAGCTTTCTGGGGGAAAAATTCCCAGCTTTAAAATTATTTGTCAAAAGAAGCTGGGGAAACTGGGGTAAATCCTAGGAAATCCTAGCTTCCCTAGCTTTTTACCCAACTTTTCTGGTACGGGTTGTTTAGCTTTCGAAATTTGTAAAATAATGTTTCTGTTCCTTGTTCTTGCATTGCGTACGCTGATTATGAAGTAGGGGGAAGGGTGTGGCACTCTACTCAACTTCAATTCTCTCCTTGTCCCTACATCCATAAGCCTAATAATAAGCCTTACTCAAATGGCCTTAGTATTTATACTGTACAAAGTAGGAGGGGTGTCTGATGATACTGAATAGCTTTTCTGACTAAAGGTATCTTATTTACGTTTGTTATTCATGTTGTTTCCTTTTCAAGAAGTGGGTGATACGGTTTTGATTCGGCCTACCTAGGCGTGATAAGGGGCCATCAAGTTTAAATTTTCGTATTTAAAATGTGACAAGCATTTGAATAAAGCAAGAGGAACAACAATTCAACCAAATGAAAAATTGGCAAACAAGCGTGTCTATTATATTACAACTATTCACAACAATGTGTCACTTGTGTTATGCAAAATTGGCAAATTGGCACTCCAAACATGTTGAAACAAGGCATCTTTCTACACGACCAGCGTTGTCTGTGTGCTGTCTGTGTAAAAGTCATGAGCCTGTATTATGAATAAGGCAAGTGAGTACAAGTGATCAACTGGGAGTCATTTGATATTTCTAAGAATATTTCTAAACTAGGAAAGTCAAGACACCAGTATGGGATAGAATATTTCATCATAAAAACAAACACATTATACTAACATTACACTACATGTATTATTTATAAACAATTATTATATAATCAGGACTCAATAAGACAAAAACTGAAGCAATTGTAGTTCTGGATAGAGGAATGCTAAGCAATTTGAATTTCTTTTCTGATCCACCAATTGGCAATGAAAATTGTGCAGCAGCTATAGAGAAGTTGGTTACAGTCTATATAAGTATTAGCACCCTTGCACACTTTGGAAGTAAGATACCATTGACATTATTTGTACAACAACTAGTGAGATAGTATTCTAAGAAACAAAATTTTTAAGTAAAAAAACCAAGCAATTGAAAAGCAATTTTGACTTTGAGTACTCAAATTCGACCTCCAGCAGAGAAATTTTTAGTACTGAACTCGAGCTGACATTGCTTTTGAAAAAATGTGTGTAACAATATGCCTCTTGCTGATCCAAAAAGCACTGAAAAATTTTTCAAAAATAATTCAATTCAAGAAGAGTAATACAAATGCTTATTGTGAGGAAACGGTAAGAGATATGGGCAATTCCAATGTTACAGACTTTTGATTGTGTTTATTTTGTCTTGATATTTCGGTCTCTGTGAATGTGTAATACTAACATCGTATTTATCTTATGGAGAAAATAATTCTAAGAATTCTTGTTTTCTGAGTACTTAAGAAAATGCACCCGTTAGAGACGTACGCGGAAAAAAGTCACAAAATGAAACAAAATTTTCAACCGCAAAAGTTCTGAAGGTAAAGAAACTGATATGAAAATGTCTTACCGAAACGATGTAGACATACATAAATAACAAAATAAGCATTTCATTGGGCCAAAATTACATTATAGTTATAAATGACTTAGCATTAAAACTATTTGACTCCCGTTACAGACGTACGTTACAGACGTGCACTGCAAATTTCATGTGTGGATGTACGTCTGTAACGCATTTTCTTGAAATTTGTTCACCAATTTGTTAAAAAACTCATGCTGCATATTGAATCAGATTATGAGTCACTTGATATCTTTTTAAAATTTAAGTTATTCATAAAAATGATTAATTTATTTCAAAATTTAAAATCAACGATATTGTACGTCCGTAACGAATTAAAACGCCACTCAAAAATCCATCAGAAGTCAGAAAGACTCAGGAAGTGTCAGGAATATTTGTTTTCAAACTTTTTAATAAAACCAGCTTGAGAAACATGACTTTTAACTTTGACACTGAAACCATACTTTCTGGCAAGCATTTATAGTGGGAACTATATACCTGTTACAGACGTACGTTATAGACGTGCAGAAAAATCGTACATCTGTAACGCCGTTTGTAAATAAAATGAAAACATTTATTAGAAACTATAGATACTGCCTTGTTAATTGGCATAGAACTTCGAACTTAAGAAACAATCAATAACATCCAGTAAAAAACGATAATTTTCGTTACAGACGTACAATGGTTTTTTAGACCAACTTTATGGTTCGAATGTGCAAAGAGCAAAAGAAAAGTATTTTTGAATTTAGTAAGAATCAATCAATCTTTTCCATTGATATCGACAGAGCAACATAATGTTTATTGCTGAACAATAATTGCTTCAACATTTTCAATTTCTTGTCTGCTATTTTTCCATGTTAGAATTTCACATGAGAATAGCTTCTTGAAAAAACCATGAAAATGTCAATGAAAAATAATGTTAAAGAATTTGGAATTTAGGTTTTTGATTTATTGAATACCTTGATGACATATTTATTTGATTTTTAATCTTGAATTAAGAACTTTGAAAATGATTGTTTTTAGAAATTTTGGTTGACATAATTCTGGAATAGCCAATATACAAAAAATTATTATAGATTCGTTCTCAGCGGGTCTGAAATGGGCTACACAGCAAATAACAATATTCCACTTGAGAGACTATTTAAGAAGATAATAGAACAACAGAATCTATCATTACCTACATGAAATTCAAGTACTATTTTCTTTTAAAGTACACATTTCTTTTAAAAAGACGTGTCTCCAAAGACTGAGCCCAAAAAATAGTAAAAACTGTGACTTGTTTGAACTTCTAAAGCTCCAAGAACTGTGGAGATAATACCTAAGGTTCTTGTGGTTTCCCTGCACTGTACTGAATGTTGTCTTTCCAGTAGCATCCCCCTACAGTACTGAACACGCTCTAAAGTACTGAATGGTGTCCCTCCAAAGCACTGATAGCATCCCCCTACAGTACTGAACACGCTCTAAAGTACTGAATGGTGTCCCTCCAAAGCACTGATAGTATCCCTCTACATTACTGAACACGCTCTAAAGTACTGAATGGTGTCCCTCTACAGTACTGAACACCCTTTAAAGTACTGAATGATGTCCATCCAAAGCACTGATAGTATCCCTCTAATGTTCTGGTTGGTATCCCCCAGGCCCCACAGTGCTGAGAACATCCTCCACCTTACTAAAAGTCCTCCACTGTATGTATTGGTAATGAAAAGACGTCCCTCAGGCTGTTTATGAATTCAGCGAAATAAATCAATCCCTCGAATATGGCCGTCGCTAGATTCAATTCACTGCTGCTCTGAGTTGATACACCAACAATATGGCTTCAAAAGTGTTATTCGCTTCTATTCTATTCGAGCATTGAAGAATGAGTATCTCCAATATGGCTGCCATAACTTCAACGGATGCTCGATCCAGTCTTTTTTTTTGAGATCAGTAGCTAGAGCCTAAACTACATGTTCTATGTTTTTCTTCCCTGCCTCAGTCTGACCCCGAATCAAAGAGTGAATGAAGTATAGTTGACATGTGTGACACTAATATCACAGACTGTATCCCTTGTCGAGCACTTGTTGTAATGTTTACTTGCCTAAATCATTGAGTGCGCAACCTCAGATTCGTTAGACTGCACAGGGCGATGCCTCGCAATCGAAACACCTGGCCCCTTCATTGATGCGTCTGGACATTTTGAGCGGTGCGCACCGGAGCGTGACCAGCCAGAAGTACTGTGTTATCGTGACCAAAGATATCGGGCTCGTTTTACTGTAAGAAAACAAATAACGTATAGTATATCACTCGCCTCAGATAATAACAAAGTGTTACAGTTTTTATGGTGGAAATGGACTGGCTGCGTCTTGGTGTTTAACTTGTATATTATTTAGGGTCGCCCATCAGCCACGCTGATTTTCAAGGGACCCTCGATTCGTGGATATGTTGAGAAAACAACGCGTATTTTACAGACTGATTTTTCTCGTGTATTTATGCATGTTATGGAGTGATGCTACTGCGAACGGTGCGAAGAAAGCCGATAAAAAAGCAGCCAAATATAAACTAAAAAGCGTCTTGAGTGCTCTTGCACCTGATACGGAGCATTCTAAGCCTGCAAATGCGTCGAAAACATCGAAGAACGATGAACATTCCAAGAAAACAGACATTTTAGAAACAGTTATGAGCCGGCTTGCAGACGGGCGAAATGAGATTGGCGGACCCCCCTCGTCGCAGGTACAGGAATTTTATGATCCAGGACACGATGATCAGGGACAACGTCGGGCTGATGGGACAAAAATCATCAATTTACCCGGAATGGTCAACGTATTTGGCCCTCCTCCAAAGGGTCTATTACCTGGACATAAACATGACCCTCTGCACGTGTTGGAGCTTCCAAATGCCGCTAAAAATCTTGCTGGTCGTGAAAATTACCAGGTAGTGCCACCACATTTCAATTCAGATATTGTTCCTGTGCATTTCTTTCCGAATGTGAAATCCCCGGAGATAACTGGCGGAACTCCGAGACACTTGTTTCTTCCGTACCCAAAGCATTTCCCCATGCACCATCGACATTTTGGCGGATTTCCCGGCGGTTTCCACGAGGGTTTTGACGAAGGGCTTCACCATGGCTTCCATGGACTGGATGGGGGAGTCCCTGTCGAAGAAGGTCTTCACGGTCCTGCACACGGTGGATTCCACAGGATTCATGGAGATTTTGATGCAGGAATCCCTGATGAACACGCACTGCATGGCGGATTCCCAGAAGCAGCATTTCATAACAGAATCCATGAGGGTGAATTCAACGGAATCCATGGAATCCATGAGGGAGGATTCAACGGAATCCATGGAATCCACGAGGGAGGATTCCATGGAGGATTTCACGAAGGTTTCAACGATAATCCTGTGTTTCACAACGAAGACAATGGCTTTCAACTCGCAGGTCTGAGCCCCTTAGCCCCAGAAGACACCCCTCACCCTAATTTCCAACCTGAAATTGCCCCATTTGATCGAGCTGACGGAGATGCATTTGCTGACTCACACATCCCCCGTTTTCCTGTCCCCACAGAACACCAAGAACCCCTTCAGCGTATCGACTTATCAGGGCACGAAGAAGGGAACGTTTTCCGCATGCCGACCCCCATGATCACGAAGCACCCACCCAAGCATCTGTACATGCCTGGCAAGGAGGTAACAGTTGGTGACAACAAGGAGTACAATCTCAACAACGTGGTCCACATGATACAGCACAATCGCCACCATCACCACCCTGTACATATCCACGATGATCGCGATGATCACGATGATCGCCGCGATGATCATGACGATCATTCAATGCCAGTTATTGTCGCCCCTGATGAGACTCCAGGGGAGCCAGATGATGGCGATGCTGATCATGTCGTCCATGAACATCACAATGTCATGTACCATCATCACTTAGGTGAGTTTAACAAATGCTATACCGAGAATAGGCCTTGTGGTACTCTTTGCTGTGTTGGAAGGCCGTGGGTACAATTCCTTTGGGAGTCATACGAGAGGTGTTGAAAATGGCACCTATCCGTTTAGCACTCAGCTTCAAAAGGTTGATTGAACGTTTGTTGGCTCTCGGAGCAAGGAAAGGAGTCGTGGTCACCCAATTTGAAAAGTTATTATAGGCCGTCAAAGATAACGCGAAGTTTTTCGTACATACGCTATACAGTAAAACCCCACAAATAAGAACCTACCTTTTTGAAGAACATGCTGATTAGGTTCTTAAAAATCAAGTTCTTATGGGTGCTTGTAACGTCTCTAGGGCTTGATAAGCTCTTATCAAAGGCTCTCTTAGAACTAAAAAGGTGTTTGCTTTTTATGGTACATTCTTTGTAGATAGATGATTAAACGGTAAATTGAAACAGTTTTAAAATAGTTTTCTACAATGTTTTGAGATTATACCCACAACAAAGATAAAGAACACAATAATCTTAGGATCGATAAAATTTGAAATACAAAAGTTTTGATTCTTTTTGCTAAATCAGTTGGTAGATTCTTGTACTTCTATGTTCTTGTTTGCAGTATTTTACCGTGTCTAGTTTATAATTATTTCTTCATTGCGAAATTAGGTATATAAAGGTGTTATTCTCTTTCCCAGTTAAAGCAAGATGCTTCCCTAACCCCTGTCGAAATGCAGGCACATGCACAGCGTTGGAACACGGGTATCAATGCACATGCTCGATTGGTTTCAAGGGACTCCATTGCGAAGGTATCATTTTATTCATTCATTCACCGACAGGCTTTCTTGACAGACATCTAGGGAAGAATGGTTTCCAACTTATCAAAGCTGTTACTGATACAATATTGGACATGATAGTTATAGCTAAGTATTTTAAAGTCAAATGATAAAATAATTTCTAAGTATTGATTTGACGATTTCAGTCAATACACGATTTCATCAAGCATGGGAGAAATTACTTCTTGAAACGTTTAGCCTTTGTAAGAAAATTCAATCTTAAGGTAATGACAGAAACAAAATTAGGGTTAAGGGTTTTGATATTTTTTAGAGAACATTTTCCAAAAGTAAAAATATCAATAATCAAAGTAGCTATCATATTTGGAGATATTTTTTGAAGAATGAAATAATGTAGGAACGTTCTGTTTATGTTAATATCTACCTAGCAATAGGTATGAATTATCTTCCCTGAAGATTTTGACAGAGCCATCTGAAGTGACTTTGAAAATAACACATTTTAAGTTTACAGCACAACTCCCCCGTTTTCAGTTTACAGCACAAGAATATTTTGAAAGAATACTTTTTATGTTTATAGCACCAACTCAACCACTTTCCTAGTAGGATCCATCTACCTTAAGGCTGAGCAATTTGCAATGATTTAAAAAAAAATACGTTTTAAGTTTACAGTACAACTCAACCACTTTCCTATCAGGATCCATCTGCCCTGAGGCTGAACAGTCTATTATGATTTTTATGATAATACGTTTTAAGTTTACAGTAAACAGTACTGACTCCACCACTTTCCTATTAGGATCCATCTACTTTAAGGCTGAACCATCCGCTATGATTTTGAAAATAACACGTTGCAAGTTTATAGTGCACAGCACTGACTCCTCCACTTTCCTATTAGGATCCATCTACCTTAAGCCTGTTTGACTGCCAGTTTGAAAGCAGTATAGATCCTCTCAGCAATCTAATAGCTTAGAAAGGAACCCGAAGCTATCTCAGTCCTAAAGTTTTCCCAATTCTCAATTTTTAACATTTTCTTTTTCTTTAGAAATCAATCAATGTCAGCCAAACCCGTGTAAAAATGGCGGAGACTGTTACGACACGAGTGAAGGATTCCAGTGTACTTGCAGTCGAGGCTACAAGGGAGAGTACTGCGAAGGTGAGCCTCGTTATCTTGTGTTTGTTTTGTGATCTTACTATAGCCCAAATGGTCAATATCGAGCACATTTCCTCGGCCTTGAGACCTCACATTTCCACAATTTCATTTCTGGTAAAACGAACATTTCGAGATTCGGAAAGGATTGTGAAGCGACTGAATTGAATTTTAAGGAAGACAGAAATTCTGCCTTTTTCAAGAACGAAAAATTAATCTGTAGCCAGGCCTGTATTGCGATTAAGGATATACCCCCTTTTAATAAGAGCCAGTAAAGAAAGTTTGAAATTGTTGATTTTGAGCTGGCTGAGCAGTAGTTACGAATGATACCAGTTAATTTTTCCACCAGCCGTAAAACTGCTGCTTTATAGTATTATTACGTATTTATCACTGACAGTATATATCATGTAGATTAATAAATGAAACAATGGTATAAGTAGTACCATGTAACTCATTAAAAGTTTCCACTGACGTTTCAGGCGTATGCCGGTTATCGAAGTCTTGTAGATCAGTACAGTATGCTTTTTAGTACTTCTATTAATGAGGGAAGGATATTAGGTAGGCTTTTGATTTCGATGCTGAAATACATAATAAACCTATCTAGGTAATGCTTTACAAATTTCATCTCTGCACTTTCTCTAACATACTAACTTCAGGATTTAAATCTATATCTAACCCTTAGAAATAAACAAGCAAAACACTCCATATACAAGCGATTTACATCAAGGTAAATTGCTTCGTAATTTTACCCCATAACTAATCTATAACCCAATCTATGATGGAAAAGGTTCCTTCATGCTAAATAACATATCAGCTAATCATATTAAATACATAAAACAGTAAAAACCAATAAATCACATCTAATCAATTCCAACTCCAACTCTAGGCTTATCCACAGTGAGGCAATAATTCATGTTACACATTAAATCCTTCTTCAGAGCCATATTCTATTAACGTTAATTCATAAGGCATTGGTAATTTAGGTTTTTTAATTTTTGGAAATTTAGGATTTAGGATTTGGTTTAGGTAAGCGCGCTCGCCTGTGTCCGTAATTATCCGAGTTCGAGAACCTTTGTCGGCATATGTCCATTGCAGTAGCTTACTTTTGTTAAATTTAATTTCCTGTGTTAGACCATATCTATCGAGTTTCTCGAAAGATTCACTTTCCCTCTTTCCTACTCGCTTCGACGTCGACCTTTGTATAAGAACCTGCTGATTGTGATGACAGGAACCTCTAAAGGAGGAAACTCTCTCTGCGTTCCATTGCAGTGATCAACAGATGTCATCCGAACCCATGCAGAAATTCTGGACAGTGCCACGATTTAGAAGATGATTATCGGTGCACATGTGCTTCTGGTTTCATGGGGAAAAACTGCGAAGGTAACTTTGTCTTCTTTACTCTGTATTAAGCGAACTGTATGTTAACAAAGGTAGAGACATACCTTTGATCGCTTATTCGGTTATCAATCTTCTTTCAAAGGCATGTTAAAAAGGTTCGTTCTAAAGATTCATAAATTATAATGAATACCATTTGGAAATTTGAAGATTTTTTATTGTAGCCAAGGGATCGTGGGTTCGAGCCCTCCACCTGTATTGTGTGAATGATATTTCGTAGCCTTGAGGAGAGCAAATTAATCATATTTCTTTCGTTAACTATCATTATTGTTAATTACTCATTGTTTATTGTAATGTTTTATTGCTTAGTTTGTTAGTTGGTTCTAATTAGCATATTTTTTCCAATAGCTACTATTATCAAACCTATTTTGAATAAAGGATATAAAGAGCCTTTCTAGTACTATTGTATGCTTTTGCCAAGGGCCTTAAATTTCTCTGTGTGGGTCTGAGTTTACCGGTACACGGCACCTAGTGGTCTGTTGTAATTTATGCAAATTTTATTCGCTTTGACGATATTTATTGTTTTGGTTTAGGGAGCGATTTCTGCACGAACAACCCATGCAAAAATGGAGGCACCTGTATTAATCTGGATGACAAGTATGAGTGTATTTGTGGGGAAGGAGCCAGAGGTGTCAGGTGTGAAGGTGAGCAGAACATAAAGTCATATCTCAAGGTGCATTGGGTACATTTGAGTTTTTTGACAGGGATGATCATTTACGTATTTGGGGTCGGAAATACAAAACATGATAACATATTTAGGGTCTAGAGTTATGAAGGCTAACGAAATATATTTAGGGTCTGATTTTGAACTCAGTCAATTTGTTTAGGGTCCGAGAGATCTCAATTTTCATATATTTTATAGAATTATGATTAAAAGAATTACACATTTTATATTGACCAATAAATATTTCTATATATTTAGGATCTGAAATTAGATACATGATAACATATTTGGGGTCTGGAGTTTTGAAGGCCGAAGAAAATATACTGGGGTCTGATGTTGAAGCCAGTCGATTTATTTGGGGTCTGAGATCTTGCTTTTCATATGTTTTATAGAATTATGATTAATATAACTTTATGTTTTACATTAGCCAGTATATTTAGGGTTTTAGAAGAGATTGTGTCAACCTATTTGGGATTCTAAGAAAATGGCCTGACATGATCAAACCTGTCATAAAATCTGATGACACTCCCTTGGGAAATTTGGCTATTCATAATTGGGTTTAAAAAAATGTCCTAAGCTGAAAATGAAGCAAATCCCTGGCACGAACCCATAGAAGAACATAACAGTAATGGCTTTAGAAAGGTTTACTTGTTCTGTATGATTACATTATAGTTATTGATAAATTTACTATTGATTAGCTGAAGAATTGCGTTGGTAAATAGAATGAAATTAAATAGTAGACCTATTTACTATCCTTTCAGTATACACTATTTACCATCCTTTTAGATTACGATCATTGTCACAATTCCCCTTGCCTGAATGGTGGTGCCTGCTCTAACACAGCAACTGGATTTGACTGCTCTTGCATGGAGGGGTACTCCGGTCGCCACTGCGGTGGTAAGTAGCGCCATTTGAAAACTTTTCACTTACAAAGTAAACCGAATTTGGATGAGTAGCTGAAAATAACAGTATTCCATGAGTGGAGTGGCAACAACAACAACAGCAACAATAATAACAAACAAAATTTTACTATGGTGTATTTCAAAATCAGTTTGTCAAAAAGGTTATCCATGTTCCAATTTATTTGGACTGATTTTTCTCAGCCCTCTAAATACTTCTTAGCTACTAAGTAAACTGAAATGAGATGAGTAGCTTAAAATAACAGTATGCGATGAGCGGAGTGACACAACAGCAACAACAACAGTGATAACAATCAGAATTTTGCAACTTCTGTGGGAAGATGAAAGTATGGAAACGATCGGCCTAAATTTACGATAAAAAAACGCAAAACGAGGCTGTGCAATTTTTAGAAATATCTTAGCGGGAAAAAAATAAAACCTGACGTGGCCAAAACAAACTTAAACAAGCGTGCTTTTCCTAAAGATTACAAAGTCTCGTTTTGCGTTTTTGCTGTCGTAAATTTCAGCCCATCGTTTCCATACTTTCCCCCCACAATATCATGTAATTCAAAATAAGCCTCTCTAAAAAGTACTCCACTATTCCAATTTGTTTGGACTGTTTTTCCCCAGCCTTCTAAATGCTCCTTAACAACTAATCAAATTGATCATAACACTGCTGATGTTATTATTAAATAGATCTATTGATATGATATTTGTGTGTTATCCTAGATAACAGAGACTGCATCTAAATAATAGAAACTGGATTGGCCTAGCCATAAAGAGTTTCTGGTGATGCTACCATTTTGAAATGGTTTTGCAATACTTAACCCCTAAGTGTGAACTAATCTTATTTTGTTAACAGCACGAGCAAGTAAATGCAGGCCTAACCCGTGCCAGAACGGTGCTTCGTGTTCGGATACTGACATTTCTTTCAAGTGTCATTGTGTGGATCCTTTCACTGGACCGACGTGTTCAGGTATTTCCATTGCTAACAGCTTTTAACATTAATCACTTAATTCTTCTTTGATGCTCTTCTTCCTTTCAAATTGTTGTTGCTCTGTGGTAGGAGTCGCCGAGCGGTTACATCACTCAACCTTTGTTCCAAGGGTCGTGGATTCAAAACCACCTTCAGACCTGTCACAAAGTGTGAGGAGAGAATTTGCCAGCTCTTCTGTAATTAAGGGAAAAATGGCAAAAGGAATCACGAGGTATGGTTACATTAGGAAGAAGGACCAGGGTCGCACTGCTCGATTAGTCTGCCTATTCAGTGGACCCTTTGCACAAACCAATACCTTCGACGATAGAAAGCATATTTGGCTATCAACTATCAACAACTCAGTCCCAAATCATCGAAGAATAACGATAGTGAACTCTTTAAAAGAACATGAAAAAAGAATTTGACTCTTTCTATCAAAGTAGAAAATATATACCAGAATATTGCAGAATCACCACCACATAAACATGGTATTTTCCACCGTTAGTGCAAAATTAGGAACATATAGTTTGTATCCAATCGGTAGAAAAAAAACAAAAATCAATGCAACTCATATAGAAGTGGTCCAAATAAAGCTAGGTACAATGATAACAGATTCTAATTGCACTTTCAAACCTCTTTTAACTGCATCCATATTGGCTAGCTTCTGTTACTAACGCATAACTTGTAACATCTAGAAGTTAACCAAACTCATCTATGGATAGCAGTTGTAAGTTTTAACTGAAAATTGAATTTTTTTCAGTGGAAAGCTATTGCCATTCTCGACCCTGTCTGAACGGTGGTGTCTGCACTGAAAACTCAAGAGGGTACAACTGCATGTGTTCTGATCTATTCACTGGCCATACATGCGAAGGTAAGCCAATTATATTGAGTATTTCAAGAGTTTTTGTCCCTAGTGAACCAAAATGTATTCCTTTGTAGCTTGTTTATTTCAAATATCTTGACAGTGATTCCCTTTGGCTCTCTTTTTATTGGCAGCGAAGATAGATATCATTTTGAGATTTATTTTTCAAGATCACCAAAAAATGTATTCCTTTGTAACTATTTGATTTCAAATATCTTGACAGTGATTCCCTTTAGCCCTTTTTTATTGGCAGCGAAGATAGATTCGTTTAGTCCTTTTTATGGCAGTGAAGATAGATATCATTTTGAGATTTATTTTTCAAGATCACCAAAAAATGTATTCCTTTGTAACTATTTGATTTCAAATATCTTGACAGTGATTCCCTTTAGCCCTTTTTTATTGGCAGCGAAGATAGATTCGTTTAGTCCTTTTTATGGCAGTGAAGATAGATATCATTTTGAGATTTATTTTTCCAGATCACCAAAAATGTATTCCTTTGTAACTATTTGATTTCAAATATCTTGACAGTGATTCCCTTTAGCCCTTTTTTATTGACAGCGAAGATAGATTCGTTTAGTCCTTTTTATTGCAGTGAAGATAGATATCATTTTGAGATTTATTTTTCCAGATCACCAAAAAATGTATTTCTTTGTAGCTATTTGATTTCAAATATCTTGACAGTGATTCCCTTTAGCCCTTTTATGGTTAGAATCATTTTAAGATAGAATTGTGGATAGATTCGTCCTAAGATAGAATTGTAGATAGATTCGTTTAGCCCTTTTCTATGGCAGTGTAGATTGATCTTATTTCAAGATTTATTGTGCTAGATCACACAAAAAGTTTTTCTTTGTAGCATTTTTATTTTAAATATCTTCATGGTGATTATCTTTAGTTCCCTTTTATGTCAATTTAGCTAAATTTTTTTAGCCCCCCAAAAGTGCATTTATTTGGAGCTATTTTGTATTTTATGGCAGTTTTGATAGATGTACGTTTTTGAACTCTCTAAGAACAATCAAGGTCAAGAATCATGAACCCTAGTGTTTAGAAACAGTCTGACCACGTCTCAGAAATTGCATTTGCTCTTTGAAAAACAGGTCTAATCTCTGCTATAAAAAGTTCTACCATTTATTCTTAATGCATCCCTACCTAGTTAGTCCACAAATGATTTACCGTTGTTTAGATCTGTGGCTTTGAACATATAGTTTTTGAAGCTCTTTAAGAAGAATTTAGCAATGGTATCGGCTGGAAATGTGAAAATCGAACAGTCTGAGTCAACTTTAATTTGTATTTTATACCTGAAAATGTTTGCATACGGTCATGTTTGAATAGCTTCACCATTAAGTCTTATAGCGCATCCATGTCTGCTCTATAATGATATACGATTATTTACGTCTTTAGTTGTGTACAGAGTTGTACCTATTCGAAGCCTAAAACAATAATATTTGAGGTTGAGAAGCTAGCTTTTCAAGTGCAGAAACAGTCAGATTCAACTAAAATTTTACATTTGCTCTATGGAGAAGTGGGTGCAATCTCTAGTGTGAAAAACTTCATCTTCTAGCCTTCATGCATTCCTGCCTATTCCTCAATCATCAGCCTCTGTTTACATCTTTGAGTGGGCTCATAGATAACCCTGCGAACTCTTTTAAAAGGATTTATCATCCCATGGAATGTTACAAGGCTGAAAATATGAAAATCTATGAAACAGTCAACCCAAATTTTATATTTTCTATATTAATAAGACCATTCTAGTTTTTGGCGTTTAAAGCTCAACCATCCTTGTCTTCCCGTTTTCCTCCATCCGTGCCTACTCCACAATCATATGCGATTGTTTACGTCTCTGGTTGTCCATGTTTTGGAACTATTTAGAACCATTTGAGAAGAAAAAAGGCTGAAGATATCGAAATCTCAAGCAACAGTTCGACTCAACTGAAACTACATTTTCTCAACTCAAAGTGGTTATAATCTCTTGTGTTAAAAGCTCCACCATCAATTCTCATGCATTTCCGCATAGTCTATAATTGTATGTGATTATCTAGGTCTCTGTCCATATTTTGAAACCTTTTAGAAGCCTGTAAGAACAAATCAAGGCTGAAGATATCGAAATCTCAAGCAACAGTTCGACTCAACTGAAACTACATTTTCTCAACTCAAAGTGGTTATAATCTCTTGTGTGAAAAGCTCAACCATCAAGTTTCATGCATCCCTGCCTAGTCCATAATTATCTGCCGCTGTTTACGTCTTTGACTGGGTACCTTTAAAACTCGATTCAGGTTGTTTGCTGTGTACACATAATCACGATTAAATAATTACTTGTTTGCCGTTCCTTCTGTGAAAACAATCTCTTCTGCCTGCATGGGTCACCGGGCAATGCACTCTTACATCACTCGCTACAGCGAAAGCCAAAACTTTGCTCGAAATCCTTGCTGTTATCAAGATAATGCTTTACTAATGTCTCGAGATGGTATTATATCTATGTAGTTTTTTCTTCCTGGCTACGAATTTCGCATTGATATCTGTGGAAGCGTTTGCTACTCTTGGAATTCCTGGTGTTTTCTTTCCAAGTGGTAATCTTTATGCTTTGCTTTTAGAATCTAGGCTTGATGATTATTCTTGCAGAAACGCAATACGCTGTGTAAGATTAAAGCTGTTAAGGCCTTAGGTTAATGTTAAGGTTTTAGGATAATCATGAAGTTTGCTTCCCAGGTTATCGTAACGTATTGTGTGTGCTGATTTTTTATATTTTTACACATTGTTTACATATAATAAAAGTAGGTAAGTGAAGCCTCCTATTTAGGCCTCCTATGAAGAGTTCAATATTAATCTAGCTAGTTTACTTTACTTGTTTTTCAGGTAACGGATTTTTTTTATTTCTTTCTTGATGTGCCATTTTGAATAGCTGGTTGATGGTACAAGTCCTTAAAGTCAGTAAATATGACAGTTAACCGAGTTCCGTGACAGTTAGCTCAGCCTAGATAGAAACAATTGTTCGACAGTGGAGGGCAATAAACATAGTTATTTCTCTTTTTTCGTGTATCGTTAATACTGCAAAAACAGCATTATTATTCGATAGAATTTAGTCAATTAATTAGGTTATATCTTTACAGTTACATCTATTCACTAATTCAAAAGTAAACTTGGGCCCTCGTATTATCATTTAGATCGAACGATCATTCCTTCATCTATAGAAATAATTTTCAAGTCTAACAGCAAATAGGTCGATGCAGACTACTTCCTGAAATTCAGAAGAGATTTTATAGAATTCGCAATTTGCAATATGCTCCCACCTTTATGAAGAGGACAAAATATTAATTCATTCAATCTCTATAATTGGTATTATTTGTGTTTGATTGCAGATAGGAAAGAGCTAGCGTGTTCTGGCTGTGATAGCAATGCAGAGTGCTTCCACGGAACGTGTGTCTGTAATGTTGGCTACACCGGATCCGGCCATTCGTGCGAATGTAAGTTTATTAATCAGATTTACCCCATTATATGTTTTATTTGGTAACTTGCTTATTTCATGGTATGTTTCATGGTAATCTTTTTAATCAGGAAATTTTCAAACGTACTGACTGAGGGATCAATATGCCCAGTAGGTCCCTGGGCTTGTCCAGACAGAAGAAGAAAATATGCAACTTGTGCTCCAGTGGCCTAATTAATATGGCGCCCTTTCAGTATTTGTACTAATAGAAATTCATTGTTTTACCTAGTTCATAAAAGTTTTTGGAGAGAAATATAATTGAAATTAGAGGGACCCCTTATCATGCTTTTCCATCAGTGAAAAACCGTAAAAAATCCCCTGTGGTAATTTGCTGTGAGTGGCTTCGAAAAGAAAATTTTAATTTCCAGTTGTGTAGTGTTTTCATTTAACTGAAATATTAAGGTGATAAAGCTGTAGAGCAAAGGCACAGGTAATATGTTTAATACTCAAGGAAATCGGAAACAAAACAGTTAATGCTTTTTGCCTGACACTAAATCAGACTAGTACGTCATAAAGAGAACAGAAACGAAACCTAACTTATAATCATAGTCAGATGTCTTACGCAAAGCTTCAGAAGTTGTTTAGTTTTGCTATGTTTCCAATTTTCCTCGCGATCCTCAAGTTCTGTACCAATCAAAGACTGTTCTGACGTACTACTCTTATCAGCGTGAGACGCAAAGCTTTAGTAATACAATCATACCTTGAGGAGTATTAAAATCCTTTTATTTTCTGTTTTCTAGCGGCTTCAAAATGCCACCCTAACCCATGTTTAAACGGTGGTTCTTGCCACGATCATGGATCTACCTTCGAGTGTATTTGCCCCTCTGGATACGTTGGGAGAAGATGCGAAGGTGCGTATGCATGTTAGCTTCACATGATTAGCGTTTGCATGTTAGCTGATTACCTTCAATTGATTAGCCTACTTCCACTGTTACGATATGAAATTGGAACCAAGAACAAATATTTGAATATTTTTAGAACTGCTCGTTAAATTTCTTCGTAATTTGTTTGCGATGTTACGACTTGTTTTATAAGTTCTTAAAATTTGTATTATAGTCTATTTTATCATAAGTGATATCAGGTTTTATTAAGTTTAAAGTTACTCAAGATTTCGATAAAGTTTTGAAACGATGAAGAAAAACTACACCCCTCTAAAGTGTATTTTCTTATTTACTTTACTTCCATCTAATTTACCCCAAGTATCCCAGAATATCTGGGACAGTGCTTATACCTAGTATCGTTGTCACCTTCCTTCGTTATCAATTCGCCATTGACATTATCGTTGTTTATCTTCTTGTAGAGATGAACCCGTGCTTCTACAACCCTTGCAAGCATAATGGCGTCTGTACTTATATTGGAAAAGGCGAATATTTATGTATCTGTAGTGACAGATGGCATGGAAGACACTGTGAAGGTATTCTACCTTATATAGTTTTTGTTATACTGTTGTATACAGTTATACAGCTTTGTTATACAATTGTAGCATGGATAGTTAAAACAATTGATTTGTATTGTATTCCCCGAGCCAGCCAAGGTAGAACATTCTAAAATATCTGGTAACTTAATTTCTTAATACATCTGTCTGCTTTTGAAATTTGGATTTAGCTACCGATAACTGATCCATTTTTAATGTTAATTTCATTAGCTGCTTAATGAAAATCACTGTGGGGAAGGTGTGTGCAGTTCTGTGAAGGAAGATCAGAGTTGTAGAGGATATCATCAATACTATGCCGGGATGCCATCAGTACATTGGAGGATGTTCAGTACTGTGGGGGAAGCCATGAGTAATGAATGTTATCCCTCCACAGCGCTGAAGTTATCCCACGCAAATCTGGACACCCTCCAATGTATTGTGAGTCCACCCGCTATACCGAACTTCCTCCACAATACTGAAGTTTTTCTTTAGTCCTAAACATCCTCCACAGTACTGAACACCCTGCACAGACATTCCCCGGGTTGAAAATTTTGAAGATTACTATTCCTTATGATCTAGTCTTTTGAACATAGGGACCCTGGGGAACGTCTGTCCAGTACTGTAGAGGATGATCAGTACAGTGGAGGATGATCAGTACTTTGGGGAATATCATCAGTACATTAGAAGGTGATCAGAACATTAGAGGGTGTTCAGTTCTGTAGGGTATACTATCAGTAATGAATGTTATCCCTTCACAGCACTGATGGTATGGTATATCCCCAGAGTACTGAAAACTCTCTAATGTATAGATGGTATATTTCCAGCCACAGCACTGAACTTTCTCCAAAGTACTGATAGTATCCTCCACAGTAGTTCATCCACAGTACTAAACACTCCAAGAGTACTCTATAGAAGTCCCCCATTGTGAAAAAATTTGAAGATTTCTAATTTTTATGATCGATTTTCTTTTGAACATAACTCAATTTCTTTCCATCAAAACTTTTTGACTTTAATCCTTCTATAATTTGCTAACATAGGCCTAATGTTAACCTTGCTGGTAATTTATTTCCACAGAAAGTGACCCGTGTGTCTCTGAGCCATGCCAGCATGGGGGGACGTGCATGAGTGATGGCGGCTCGAAATACCATTGCGTCTGCACTACTCGCTTCAAGGGAGATTTATGTGAAGGTTAATCCACTAATATAATATCTAATAATCTAACTTTCTAAAATCTTATCTTACTTCTTGTAGACACATTCTCTGATCGATAAAGCTTAAGATATACATGAAAAAATAGCTGCTAAAGCTTTTTGTCTGAAACCCATCTCAGAATTTGAAGAATGGCACAGGATAACATTTTTGTTTTCTTCCATGATAATCAGTATTGACCTTCCATTCAGAATAAACAACATCAAGTGTTGATAATTTGTTCACTCCTCCATCATTTGTTGTGAATTTTTTTTGACGAATCAAATTTTAAACCGAAGCAAAAGAAAGGAACATTCAGGTTCTTGATCAGTTTTTACTGTATGAACTTAAAGCATCTTTAAGAAATTTTAGAGTATATTTCAGGACTGATTTTTTGAAATAAATTATTTGTGGGGTAGCAGAATTTTGGAAAATTTTGGTCGTGGGTTCGAATCCTGTTGTGATCATTTTTCATTCCAACAAATTAACTTGATTCGATGAATAATTTAGAATATAAAATAGTATAATATATCATAACACTGAAATGGAAGCTTAACTGCTGAATTCGCACTAATAGTGATCTATCTTTATAGTCCATTAGAAAACTCTAACTGCTAATCTTTTGCTAAACTCTTTTTACTAAATAGCTAAATTCCTAAAGCTAGTTAGTAAATTAGAAAATTTAGAAAATTGCTAAATTATTGTAGTTAATCTTTTGCTAAACTCCAATAGCTAAATAGCTGACTATTCATAGCTTATAATTTGCTCTCTTCTAGTCGACCGCTGTGGAGATTGTGATGTTCACGCTTACTGTGAAAACGGTCATTGCGTGTGTTCACTTGGCTTTTACGGAACTGGCTACACTGGAGATTGTAAACCACCTCCAACGCCTGAGGTACCGAAACCCCCTCCTCCACGACCATCGCCTCCACCTCCTGAAACACGTGAGTGATTTTCAACTTACTTTTAACTTTCAATTTCAAATTTCTCAGACATGATTTGTATTTTTGATCTATTTTGATTGGCAGTCTAGTTAGTTAGGCAATCAAACGTTTCAGAGGTAGTGAGCCATGCCATTTTGTTTGCTTTGGCTTTGGCTCTTTTCAAGTTTTATCCATGAGAATCTGGTCTCATTACCATTAAGGCTGTGCAACCATGCCCAATTTCTAACATACTCTGCCCTCCATTAAATATGGAAACGTTTCGAATTTTAGGCCTAAATTAAATCATTTTCATAGTAAGACACAGAAATAAATTTCCAATCTGTTTCTCGCTTATCTCCCCACATGAGCTGAATCACACATCAACTTGTTGAGAAATTATTGCAGAAACTTTATTTAGAGCTTAAATGTAAAATAAAGTTAGACATGACAAGTTTTTATTGAAAATCTTGAGCTTGGTGAGATGCTCGAAAATTTTATTTGAAGACTAAGTGGTTCACAAAAAAATAGGAATAAGTTGGGTTTTTCTTTTAATGGAAATAGTAAAAAAAATCGCAAAAGCAAGTCAACAACCTAAATAATAATGGGATTTCAAAAGTGGGCTCGTTCTCTATCGATTCACAAAATCCAGAGTAAACCAAAAAATATTTGGCATCAGCATGGTTGTCGAGGTGAATTTGCAATGGAGAAAAAAAGCCTGTCAAGTGCACTTGCACCATGATAACTCTTTATACCGCCAAAAGCTTCGGAAGAAAATTCAGTGATGCAAACAATATGAATAAGTGTTTCCTCTGATGTCTTTTATGCATAAGAAAGTTCACAAATTATGCAATATAGCTTGCTTCATAAAGATATTACTTGCCGTCTTGCCATCAAACGTCAACTTAGGCCAAGTCAATCACTTGATACAACTCGATATCAATTTCTTTGAAAATGTTGAAGTTCTTGGATAAAAATAGCTTTAAATAAACTCATCATGGACTAAAGAACGATCCCTAACAAAAATTGTTCAAGAATGGCATGCGACCTAAAAAACAGCTTATCCACAAACTTGAACAATAATTTTCAAGATTTTCGAAGCTGTCTCTTGCCTGCGAAGCTTCAAAAGGGAAATTGAAATTTTGAATCAGCCGGGAAGGTTTTGAGACAATGAAAACAATTTCTGAATAAAAGAATAATTTCTCTGTCATTGGTTTAAATTTCATAATTATTGGACGCTTGGTTACGTAGAAACTCATTGTTATATTTCTCTCATCGCTTTGATTGACATTTGGTCCGCCATATTAGCCTCCTAGTCGTTTCCATACATATTGGAGGGCAGAGTATCTACTCACTGAGTTCATGATGTTAATGTATCTACTTTTAGTGCTAACACATAACAGATCATTATATACAATTAATCATGAATAATTAGATTTTAACAAAAATCCATTCATTCTAATTGTTGGACTTTAATCGTGAACAATTGCAAGTCCTAATTGTTAATAATTAGTGACTAATCATTTATCATCAATCCCCATTCTCGATCATTGCTCATTGATAATCGATCACCCATCAATTGATCTTGATTCATGAATCACGGATTAGTGACAACCGATCATTTATCACATATGTTTTACGATAACCGATAATTGATGATAATTTATCACCAATCAGTTACCACTAATCATTGATAATTCAATATTGATATTCTATCAGCGATCATTGACCATCGATCATTGATCATCGATCATTGATAGCTAATCATTGCTGATTCATTGCTGATTAATGACTACTGATCATTGATGACTGATCACAAATCATGCTATCAGCGATCGTTGACCATCGATCATTGATCATCGATCATTGATAGCTAATCATTGCTGATTCATTGCTGATTAATGACTACTGATCATTGATGATTGATCACAAATAATTGCTCTCCTATCCATAATCACGAATCACTCATATTTGATCCCTTTCACTGATCTTGAATCACTAACAACTAAAATTTAACCACTAATCACTAACCACTTATAATATTTAATTCTTAGCTGATACTACAGCATCCCCGCCAGAAAAATCCTCTTGCAATAGTGACCCGTGCGAGAACGGTGGTACGTGTATTGACCAACCCAAAGGAAAGTTTATTTGCATCTGCCAACCAGGCTACTCTGGAAAGACATGCAAACACAAAGATAAAAAAGGTAGGCCATGTCAATATCGAAGTGCCTATCTAAACCAAATTCTCAACAACAAAAATTGAAGATCAATGGTACAACTAGGGGCACGTGTGAAAAATGTTATATACTGTATGTGGGATCCCTTGATTCATTTTCATAAGATTTCTGTTACATTTAATCCCAGAATAACACGCTGTCCTACAGTCAAAAAAGTATACCATGTTTCAATAAGCTGTCTGAGCAGACTCATACTACCGGTCTGTACTGGTCTGAATAAAATAGCCTTTAAAGGCTGCATACTATTCCAGTAATTTTTGTATAATTAGATTTCATATTATATATTCATATTCCTAATAATCCTGGTGTACTTTTTTGTCTATTGCACCAAAATCCCAAAATTAGGATTAGGATACCAAATCTAACACCATTAATATTGTCAGTATCCTTAATTCAAAACCTCAAGAATAATCACTAATCATCAATGGTAAATCACTTATAATATATAAGAGCTGGTGATCCATGTGATCTTGCCTTATGCATGAACGGGGAGACCATCATAAACTGCACTGAATCATTAACCATCATCACTAAATAATCATGGATAATCATTTTTTAACAATAAACTGTAATCACTAATCGTTAACCACTAATGATTTGTAGGAGCTGGTGATCCATGTGCTGCCAGCCCATGCGTGAATGGCGGAACATGCTTGCCAGACGGGGAAAGTTTCACGTGCAGGTGTCCGGAAGGATATGTAGGCAAATATTGTGAGACAAAAAGTAAGTCTCCGGTGGCAAAAGTGCCTCTCTTTGCATTGCTTGTTTGAGATGAATGATTTGTATTAATTAGTATTTCATTTGTATTATATCCATTTATTTTATTTTATTATATCTATATAAATCATGGCTATAGAGAACTTGTGTTGATATTGAGAAGTAGCGGGATTTGGAAAATCAATGGAAATAATAAGTAGATGAGAAATGAGCCAAGTAGAATCCTATTCTGGTCGTTTTCATTACACAAATTAGGTCCGTTATATGACAATCCTTTGAAATATGAATTGTGGAATATAGGTTTAACTAAAGTCAAATGGGCCTATCTTGACATATGTGCTTGGTATAGATTATCAAAGATAAAGAGACATCATATTATATAAGATGTTCTGATAAACTACAAATACCAAAGTCAAAAACAACTTGCTTTGGAGGAGTCGATTCATTAAGGTTTATGGGGAAAAAGTATGGGAATTAATAACCAACAGAACTCAAACATGCCGACTCCATCCAGATTATCAAACTTATTATCAAGACTCATAAATGCCAAGCATTCAATCGTAGCGCGTAGGTTATGCAAAACATCTTATGCTGATCTAGGTTTTTATGTTGTGAATTTATACTTTTTTAAAAATGTATCTATTGATATTTTTGTAAATAGTTTGCCTTAATAAGCCACTCTTGCTATTATTCTTACCTAAGTTTGAATTAAAGAATTATTGATAATGATAATAATGATAATATACGCAAGTATAGAGCAGTGATATAGTAGAATCTACATTGAATTAGGAGACATGTTCTTCTGTAACTCCAAGTTTTTTGCTTGCTCATTCATCAGAAAGTCTATGCCAATCGATTATATCAAGACAGAGTAGACAGTCTCTGACAGACTATGACAATTAGTGTAAAATATGATTTTTCTAACTTAAAAAGCGGAATGAACACATTAGGAAAATAATATGTCCTTCTGTGAGTCCAAATTTCCGGCTTATGGACTCATCCGACAGGCTTACCAACGAAAAATATCACAAATTGTTATTATAAAATTTTTCTAACTTAATTTCTTTACTTTACAGTTACTCCCCCATCTGGACAGGGTGGACCACCACCATCGCCACCAGCATACCAAGGTGGACCACCACCGCTAAGTGATCACCCGCAAGGAGGAGCACCACCTCCACCAGCACCACCGCCACCGCCACCTCCACCGCCAGCTCAACCACCACCAACACCGCCACCAGATGAGGTTTGCCATCCCAACCCATGTCAAAACGGAGGCACCTGTAAGCCTGATGGCGGAGGAGGAGCAGGTGCAGGAGGGTCAGGGTATAAGTGTATTTGTGCCGTCGGGTTTGAAGGAACACATTGTCAAGGTTTGTCTCTTCTTGCACTTTAACTATTTCCTTTCATTGATTCCAGAGCGGCACCCTGGGAATATCTAATGCTGTTTCAGGGAGTGGTAAACATTAGGCGAGCTGAACCAGGTTTGGCCAAGATGCTTGGCTGCTGCTGGATATGGATACCAAATAGGCTCATCAGCCTAAACTCTAATCCATTAATTTGTAATTGTAATTGTAATTGCTGCATTTGAATTGACCGGTGTTAACACAGGAAAAGGAAAATTGGGTCAGCTCGGGGTCAGCTCTTTTACATCCTGGGTTAGCCCAAAAAACGAGAAATACGCATATGCAAAACGGCACAACCTGTTTTCAACTCACCCTGTTTGAGATTAGCTACAAAGCAGGTCAGGGTCAGTTCTGCCTCCCTGGTCCACTCAATTTACATGAGATTCCACAAGAAAAGTGGACCTGGGGTCAGTTCCGTTTGCCTAGTCAGCCCAGTTTGCTTGCGATTACACGAGGAAACCTGACCTGGTCAGCTCGGCTAGCAGAGTAAACCCACTATTTTGGCGATTGCATGAGAAAAGCTGACCTGGGTCAATCAATAGTGCACCCTAACTTGACCTTTTACCCCAATTTCACCTTTCACCCAAATTTCACCCTTTACCCTAATTTCACCTTTCACCCTAATTTAACCTCCAACCCTAATTTTATCTTTTACCCTAATTTTTCCTTCTAATTACACCTTTCATTCTGATTACACCTTCTGCATTCATCAATGCTGTGTTTTTGTTAACAGAGGATATATGTGCTGAGTGCGATGTGCATGCAATTTGTGTGAGGGGAAAATGCCGCTGTAGGTCTGGCTACCTGGGAGATGGATACGAATGTATCAAAGGTAGGTTTCGTTTGTCATATTCATTATTGGTAAAGAAAAGCGCAGATTTTATACAATAAATCTAAATTCTCTGATTGCGTATAGAGTACTGACTCACTACTTAGAAACAACCGACTGACTACTGACAACTGACTTATAAGAAACCACAGCCTGCCAGAAAGTAGAGCATCTATATTTAAAGATTTGATTTTTCAGCTTGAAATCAATATTGGTTCAGAAAATAATTTTGATTAAAAAGATATGGCATTTCATGCGAATTCCTGTCCTGCTGAATTAACTTTGTATTCTTCACCTATTTCTTCTAAACCTATAAGATGCTAGGCAGCCTGGTTTAGCAACATTCAGTTTTCTAATGGAGGGTTAGCACTGTAGTGAAAATTCAATAGTATACAATATTTCACACCAAAAGACCAACTATTCCATTATTTCAAATGATGCTACAAAAACTATAATTTGACAATGTTTTCCATTTTTTTGAATCTATTTACAAGCTCTGCAGTTTCAGCTATCCCCCTTCCATCCTCTGATTTGTTGTTTGAAGGAGATCCAAATCATTGTAGAGATGTGCCTTCATTGGCAAGAAGAGTACTCTTTACCTTGAGGTAGAATGAATTACAATAGAAGTAATATACAAAGAATACAGCAAAATATTGGAGTTTCACGCTATTGCGATCATCAGATTACTTACTTCTGCTAACCATGTTTCAAATGTACGCAGAAAGTTGGGTTGGTTTACGTGTTGAAAGTGCTACATTTAGTGATAGCATAATCAAACTTATCAATGGCTAATTTCCAAGCGAAAAGTTTTATCCATAAATTATCTTTGCAAATCAAAACGATTTTCAAAGGATTTTGAAGCGATTCGAGATATTATTGGATGATTTGGAAAAATTCAGGAACTATTCACTACGATATTGAAACGACTTGCTATGATTGTCATCGAATATGAGCAGATTTTCAACGATCATGAAATTCTTCGAACTCGTTGAATTTATAAGATTTTGGCAGCAACAATTTTTGGCCGATACCCTATGATATTCTGTTCTGCTAGCTTGTTTCAAGATCCTTCTTTTCAGACAGTTCAGATATTGATTAAGATATATTTTGTACAATAAGATTAAAACTATAGGAATATAACAACATTAATATTAACATAAATATGTACGAACAATTCAAAATAACTGTTAGTTATTCTGAAGGACACATGAAAAAAATTCTTATGAGCTATCGAGGTATGTGCCCTTGTGATGCACTAAACAGAAGACTTTTGAATATTATTCTCGTTTCAATAGATGAATAAATAGTGCTAGTTTTAAACTGACTCAGTTCAGTTCAGTTAACTTTTATTCTTAAATTCCACATCTTACAATAAAAATTTTAGATAATGAATGAATATAAAAATATATTACAAAAATAGTAAATGGCTCGAAATCATACGGATTAAAAAAATTATCTTGACTGACCGTCCTTTTTTGATTAGATGAATGTGGCAAATGTAACCACCACGCAGTTTGTGTCTCTGGAACAACTTGTATCTGCAATCCAGGGTGGACTGGAGATGGCACACATTGTCAAAGTAAGATTTCTACTATTTTTGAACGAACTAGTAAGATACTACTATCAGATACTTTTGATCCTTTTGATCTTGCAAGACCTTCCATAAAACAATACAATCTAGCAAAGTAAGCACGTGCTGTAAGAAATCAAAAAAAGCTACTCTTGGTGAAAGATCAACAGTGGTATTGACAATGTAGTAGTCGATTATTGCTTCTCAAATTTGGAAGCAGCTAACTCTTATAGTTATTATTATTAATACCATTGCATTGTACAAACAATATCCTAAAGCGTGTATATGCAAAATTTTTTGAGTGAGCTGATGGGGAACAAATATCCTAGAGACTTTCCACAAATTTGGTTGCGAGATCATATGTCAATCGTGAAAAATCGTTTCGTTAGTGCTTTCAAATTATCGAAGATTGTATCATAATCGCTCAAACATCGTTACGCATCGTTTCTCGTTAGTTTTCAATATCGTTGGGAGTTATTTCATTAAGGTTTTAGACAAAAAGTTAACCTTTTCCAAAATGATGCAGCTTTAAGAAAAATCTAAAGTTAAAGCAGCTATTTTCATAAAAAGCATGTTTTAAACAACAATATTTTGAGCGTTGTTGTCCTTGAAAGATCTAATCAAATGTATTTGTTTTGGTATTCTCTGACTCTCTTAGCATGATGAAAATTATCTAAAGCAAATAAAGACAAGAGCAATTTCAAACGTGTCAGATTTCTGCAATTGAATATGGCCTCAACTGACACGTCACATAGACAGAATTCTTAACTTATGTCTCTCTTTTGCAGAAGAACATAGTCTAATGGCAGATGGAACAACTGCAACTGCAGCTGGAGCTTCTGGAACTACATGTCCAGCTGGATGTGCCAACCAGTGCACGGAACAGTGTCCTCTAGTATGTTGTGCTCATGATCCGTATACCTCCTATCCTCAACCTTCTACAGCAGCGGCTATGACAGGGGCTGCTGCTATGACCGGAGCTGCTATTTCAGGGTCACCTACATTTGCTTCAACACTATTACCAGCACCAGCACCAGTAGCTACGCCAACTCACTGTCCCACCATTTGTCATTCTCACTGTTATCCAAACTGTCCCATTTACTGCTGTCATCATGCGGCACCACCTGCACCACCCCCGCCACCACCACCTCCTCCACCTCCTCCTCCTCCACCACCACCACCTCCTCCTCCTCCTCCTCCTCCTCCTCCTCCTCCTCCTCCTCCTCCTCCACCTCCTCCTCCACCACCACCTCCTCCTCCTCCTCCTCCTCCTCCACCTCCTCCTCCTCCTCCTCCTCCCCCCCCTCCACCACCGCCACCACCTCCTCCACCCGCAGCTCCTGCAAGCACCATCTCAGTCTTCGATATATGTCCTCCCGTCTGCTCTAGCAACTGCTTACCGTTCTGTCCACAGCTTTGCTGCCCTCCAACATTTTCATCACCACCTCCTCCGCCACCACCTCCCCCACCACCTCCACCATACCCACCACCACCACCTCCACCTCCCCCACATCCACCACCACATCCACCACCTCACCCAGCACCACATCCACCACCGGCTCACCCACCACCAGCCCCTCCACCAGCGCCTTACTACCCTCCACCTAGCTTTGGACACTGCCCGATATCATGTTTTAATGACTGTGATACCATGTGTGACCCCTCTTGCTGCTCGGTTAAACGCTCAAGAGTCGCAAGAATTAAAAGTAGTCGTAGGCACACGTAAAACCAGTATTCATAATCATAACAAAACATTACGTAATCCACGCTAGACACGCTAATAAACACGCTTATCGTGATTTGAAGTCCTTTGATATAATGATCTTAACGTAGGCTTTATTAAGTCTTGAATTTACGATGAAGCAGTGTTTTAAACTTAAAGCTAAGCTTAGTCATAACTTAACATACTTCCGAAATGGAAAGGCTTGATACTGTTCTTGTTAATCAATAGAGCTGTGTGCAAAGGCCCTTAGGAATCGTCCACAAATTTGACATGTCGTTTCATGAAAACGTTGAAATATAAAACGATCGTCCAAATCTTTACAGATAAGAAACTTCGCTAATAAGAAATATCTGCGATTCGTTTCACATCTGTATCCAAAACTATGGAGGGTCCTTAAGGGCATTGGCACATTTATTACATAAAAATAACTAAATTGACTTAAAATTTGATTTAACAATTATCATTACCAGTTATATGGTATAAAAGATCTTAACATTTAAAAAAGAAAGGTGATTTATTTGTGAAGATAACGATGTTTCTAGGGTATAAAATTGATTGTTAATTCACAGCTATCCATGGTTTGTGTGAATCTTATTTCTGGCTCTGAAAGTTACTTGATAACTGTAATTATCGAGCACAAGCTGCAGGCTAGTGAATCTTATTTCTGGCTCTGAAAGTTACTTGATAACTGTAATTATCGAGCACAAGCTGCAGGCTAGTGAATCTTATTTCTGGCTCTGAAAGTTACTTGATAACTGTAATTATCGAGCACAAGCTGCAGGCTAGTGAATCTTATTTCTGGCTCTGAAAGTTACTTGATAACTGTAATTATCGAGCACAAGCTGCAGGCTAGTGAATCTTATTTCTGGCTCTGAAAGTTACTTGATAACTGTAATTATCGAGCACAAGCTGCAGGCTAGTAAATCTTATTTCTGGCTCTGAAAGTTACTTGATAACTGTAATTATCGAGCACAAGCTGCAGGCTAGTGAATCTTATTTCTGGCTCTGAAAGTTACTTGATAACTGTAATTATTGAGCACATGCTGCAGGCTGCAAACTGCCAGACTCCAAATATGCATTAACAGATGCATCTGCTTGCTTGCGATTGTATAACTTAGTAAAGATTTGAACCAGTGCAATGGTGACTTAACTTCTTCACTTTGACTTTACCGATGTAAACAGAGGCAGAAGCTTTGGTGATGTCCACCAAATTCGACTTCATTCTACGAAAAACATCAATTTGAATAATTATTTCGAGATTGTTTTTTTTATTGGAAAAACTTGGACTTTCAGATGCCTCCCTCAGGAAATAGGGCGAGGTAAGGTGTAAAGTGTAAGGTGATGCCTTCAGTAATTTTAAACCTTGAGACATTTGATGAGATTCATTGATGCTCAAAAGATAAATTCCTTGCTTGGTTTACTCTGTACTTGAAACATCGTTATCACCACAAAATTTGACTTCTCAGAATTTGAGCTTTAAATTTAATGACGGATATACAGGAAGTAGCTAAATCTATTTTACGTAAATTTATTTTCGACAGACGAACATATTACACAATTTATAATATTTATAAACTAGTAATTATCATATCAACGATAAATCTAAAATTTCTTAGATACATTTGATTAAAAAATTTGATTAATTCTTATGTAAAATAAACTAGTGATTATGTACTATAATTTGTATAGCAATACAAAACTAGTTATGTTTCATTTATTCTCTCTTCGCTTTATGATTACTGCTAAAACACATTGGGCCAACGAAAGTGACTTGAATGAGCCTTAAACTCGGGGAACTACATTCCTGTACAGATTTTCCATTAGAATCTTAAAGTTTCCAACAATTCTTATTGCTGGAAAAACCATGAATATAATTATCGTTAAAATCAAACTCAAAATGATCTATATAAAAAGTTTTCAATCAATAGAAATAAACCGAGACCTGAATAAATTGATAAACTAAGTAAATTGATGCATTTAGATGCATATAAAAATGAGTTCTTATTTCAACCTACTTTGATAAACCCTAAACCCTATTCCTAACCCTAAAATGTCAGAAATCTATACAGTATCAATCCATCACTAGAAACTGAATTTTGCGAAACCAGGCTGCCCAGTTTCTTATAGGTTCACAAGAAATAGTTGAAAAATTTGAAGTAAGTTCAACAGGACAGCCACACAGAAATGCCAAATCTTTTCAACCAAAATTATTTTCTGGAGCAATATAAATTTTTAAGTAAAAAATCTGATCTATAAGTATAGTAGGCTACTATCTGGCAGGCGGAAGTTTCTTTATAAGTCAGTTTCTAAGTAGTGGCTTAGTACTGTATTCACATACATATACAAGTGGAGAATCCATTATTGTAGGGATTGTGTAAATAGAGGCCATGATATAGTATTCACCCTTATTGAAGATTTCTTAGATGAAAATGGATCTCATTGCACGCAATGCATGACAGGAATATGGCTCTTAGCAACGCATAGCAACTGACATTCTGACGGCCTGAATCTTTTGCAGCTGCCAGTAAGCTGCATTAGTTCGTTTTTGTAGCTATGCGTTGCTAAACAGCATATTCCCGTCGTGCATTGCGTGAAATGAGAGCTGCCATCTTTTGAGAAGTCGTCTATTAGTATCGATTTTGGCGTGATTTCTGATTTCCGAACTGATTTCTAAATGATCGAGGTGATTTTTGCCCAATTATGTAGAAGTAGTGCAGTTATTGGCAGGATTTGTAGCATGGAGCATTCTCAGTAATGTGGAGAGTCTTTATACATTACTTCAAGATTGCCCTTCAAATTTCTGAAAACCCTCCAACCATTACTTCAAGATAACCCGCCGCATTACTGAACACCCTTCAAGCTGATACTTTGAACTAGGCCTATACATTAATGAACACCTTCAAACCAATACTTCTAGACAGCCGTTCTGTTAGGGGATTTCCAAATATGTTATTACTTCAAATCTCGTTTTCAAAAATGTATGGACTCCAGAGTATAGATAAAAATCTGCCATGTGATTCGCCAGCACGTAGCTACCTTGGGGGGGGGGGCACGGGGGCATTTCCCCCCAAACGATGGTCGATCCCATTATTCTAATGCACATCCTCTATTGTTTTTGTTATTGAACAATGTTTGCCCCCCCTTGCGTGTTTTCCCACTTACTTGCCTGGTGATTCGTTCGGTGTGAGCTCCTACCTTACTAATATGCTCCCTTGACGTCAGATACTGCACAATAATGGTTTCCTAACTCTTACCTTGTGATCATTTGTTTTTGTTTACACAATTTCTCATAAAAACCAGCAACCTGAATTGTTCACTAATTGTCCCGGGGAATATATGTGCAGTACTGTGCAGGTTATTCAGTGCTGTCGGAGATACAATCAGTACTGTGGTGGGATACGATCAGTACTATGGAGGATGTTCAGTCCTTAGGGATACATCATAAATAATGTAGGGGGATGTTGACTACTGTTAAGAATACCACCAGTACTGTGGAGGATATTCAGTACTGTAGAGGGACACTTTCAGTACTGCGGGTATACTCCAGAGTACTGATGGTATCCCCTTCATAGTACTTTTGATATCCCCCACATCACTGAAAATCGTACACAGTACTTAAATTCCTCCACTCTACTGATGGTATCCCTTCACACTACTTACGATATACCCCATCAGTACTGAACATCCTCCAGAGTACTGCATAGATGTTCGTCAGGGAGGGTGCTAAATGATTGCTGAAGAGGCGTAAAGAAAATAGTGCAAAGTTTATTTATCTAGACCTAGCAATCGCATGGATTTTCCCGATTCAACTTTGTAGATTTTGAATAGTAAAGTTTAGCAATAAGTGTCTTTGAAAAACATTCCAAAGTATGAGGAGTTTTGCACTAAGCATCCAATCTAGCATTACAAATGCCGATTCTCTATTCGGTTGGCCAAGTGACATTTATGTACCAAAACGCCAAAACAATTTTCTTTCATTTTCAGTGCTGTTTTGGAAATTTTGGATCAAGAATGAACTATACCTTTACTTCAAATGAACTGGCATATGTATGGTGAGATATGTGTTTTATTTTGCCGGTTATGGATCTTGTATCAATAGGGTTTAGCAAGATAACATCAAGGCCATAGTTAGAATCTCTGAAAAAAGTTTAGCAATCACTTGTGGATGATAACGCGTAAAAAATGCATTCTCTATACACAGTATTTGTAGACATGTTTGAAAAGATGGGAGCCAAGGCTTCCTAGCTCCCCCTCTTGCTACGTCCTTGAGCTAGATCACATTTTGATAAGTTATAAGTCTGCAGTTCTAATTTAAGTATAATTTATTTAGTGAGATATTTTCTCTAGCACTCAAATTCAAAGCAAAAATCATAGAGTAGGCCTATTAGTCCGACAGAGTTGTGGTAGCTTTCAAGATACGTCACGTACAGTTGCATCCTCAGGGCCATTTGATAAACGAATTTAAGTGATTTATTCGGTCTTTGATTGGTGCAAAACTTCTTGTGAAGAGGATGGCGAGAAAAGTCAGAAACATAGCGAAACATAATAACTACTAAAGCTAAAACTGAAGCGCCTAACTAAACACTCATCAGAGAAGTACGTCTGAAAGAGAACGAAACCCAACGCATTATCATTCCCAGATGTGGATCAAAATAGTTTCTTGCCATACCTATTATACACCTCCTTTCTGATAGGCTTCTCTCGATCCAAACAATATAATTATTCGTCAGGTTTCGTTCTCTTTCTAACCTACTACTCTGATGAGTGTAAGACCAGAGCTTTAGTAGTTATCATGTTTCGCTATGCTCCCTATTTTCCTCGCCATCCTCACTACCAAGATTTTCATGTTTATTTTGACCCTACATATATTCACCTGAATTTTTTTAACTAACACAGCCGAGTCTGGTTTACCAACAAACAAACAGAACCCGATTGTGCTTGAAATGTTATTTGTTAACCGGGCCTGCCCATCATAAATCAAAATCAATAAGGCAGGCCACACTCCACCGGTTACTTGCAGCGCCTCAATGGTCAAGTGCAGTGAAGTCATCACGTACTTGACCTCGCTCGAGCCGGCAAAATTTCGGCCTTCGGAAACGGCGAAATCTTGGATGATTTGCTTTATTATAAGAAATAATGTGAATCATATCGATAATTAGGATAAACTTAGTGTTTTGCTGTAGGCCTGTCATAACTGTCTGGGCATATCCCATCTAAACAGACGGATATATTCACTGTATGTTGGTAAGAGATTCTCTGGTTTGCATTATTGCAGCGAACGAAATCAAGTTTGAAAATGGAGTAGACGATGCAATGTTTATTCAAACAAATATATAATCATGTGGCTAAAGTCGAACAAGATTCTGTGGAGCTCAGTGTTTATCTTCGCGATAAATTGCATTGTCGTACTGTCTCATCGACATCATAAGCGAAAATATGTTGCAGATGTTAAACATGGCCAAGGCCCAGAATTCAGGAATAAAGCACGGACTAATATTTTGCACGGATCAGGATTTATAGCACGGCATGGGAAATTTGTCAAGGGAGCGAATTTCAAGAGGAACTTAAAACGGCAGAATGTTACTGGAGAGAAAGAAACCCAGCTTCTCGTCCGCAAGGCAGAGGATATTCTTCTGGACGAGATCAGAGGTAGCGACCAAGCTGCGGACCAGGCCGAAGCAACGTTTAACATACCGCAGGAGAACGAGTATTTCAACAAGGAAACTAAATCCAAGGACCCCACTGATTTGGATACTTCTACTATGATAGAATACAATGAGAAGAAAGGAGTGTATTTGCCTGTTCCCGCCACGGAGGCGAAAAATGGAGCATTTGCACACGGCCTTGCCTTGGATGACGAAAAAGCGTATACGTCTATCTCAGGCACGGAGGAGGAGAAGGGAACTTTTTCGCCTCTTCCGACGCGAGATGAGACAAAGTCGACTCTTCAAGGCATGAGCGAGGAGACAGGGACACTTTCGCCCATCCCTACCCAGCAGGACGATAAAAAGATATCTGCGCCTACCAAAGACAAGTACGAGGGGACATTATCGCCTTTACAAACAATGGACGACACGAAAGTATATCCATCTGCCCAGACCAAGGAAGAGGGAACGTTATCGCCCTTGGACGATAAAAAATTATCCCCATCTGTTCAAGCCAAGGAAGAGGGGACATTATCGCCCTTGGACGATATAAAGTTATCCCCATCTGTTCAAGCCAAGGAAGAGGGGACATTATCGTCCTTTGACGATAAAAAGTTATCCCCATCTGTTCAAGCCAAGGAAGAGGGGACATTATCGCCTATGGATGGTAAAAAGTTATCCCCATCCATCCAAGCGAAGGAGCAGGGAACATTATCGCCTTCTCCAACTAAGGACGATAAAAAGATATCTCCGTCTGTCCAATCTCAAGGCTATGAAACAACTTCGCCTTTTGATTCCACGGAAGAAAAACCCCAAGAAACAGATGGCTCCGACCAACGCAAGAGCAAATTGACGGAGCAATTCGAGAACATTAGCGGTTTACCCGAGTTTATGCAGCAACATAAGGAGAGAGACAACACTAATGTCTCGCTCGTTCGAACAATAGCTGACGCCCTGCAGCCTAGCGTTTCTGCATTTACTGGCATTAAACAACTAATGGATGAAACGAAGGTCGAGCAGTCTTTAAAGAAGGGGCTGGATGACATCCCGAATATTGAACATTCAATTGCACCTGACTACCGAAACTTACCCGTTCCCTTAGACAAGACTGCTATTAACTCAATGCCGTTCTCACAGGGTGCCCCCCTATCGACTGGCTATAGCACCCCTATCAGCCAAGATCAGGTTTTCGATGAAGCAGTCTCCCCACCCGAGCAGCTTCTAGATGAGTTATCCGCGGGTAGGTTCAGACACCCTCTGTCAGACACTGCCCTTACTAAAATGTCCAATTGGAACGCTAATAAGGAGTACCTGGTTGACAATGGGTACTTGAGCCCACAGGTTCCTGCCAGTAACACGCATATTTCTAGAATATCCACCGATATCTTACCTGCTGTTCACGATGTCTTCCTAAATCGCAAGCCAAGCCCTCCAACTGAAGGAATATCAAAGGAAATCATGAATTACATCGGAAGGGATCCCGAAGTTTTAGGCCGAAACCAGGAATTTCTCAACAGCAACCAATTTCATTCAATGTCAGACCTGGATTCTATTGGCCCACCTGTTTACCCGGCGAGAGTTTTGCGCTTGCCCCACCATCATCCAACTCGGCTGCTTCTCCCTCGGCCCACTCATCTTGCTTCGCCCCCAACAACTCGTGTTTTCATGCCTCCGAAGCACGTGTTTACGCACATGAAAGGGCCTAACATGTTTGAAGATGTTGACGAGGGAGCTGAACACCACTGGCATGCGCATCGTGGGCGACATCATTCTCATCATTATGATGATGATGAAGAGGGCTATCTACCCAGTCCAAAAGGTTTTTTAATTTCATTTTGCATGCATCTTTTAACTTGACGTATTCTTTTAACTCTATTTATAAGCACAGATAAATTGCCAGAAATATCGGAAATTTAGCGAAAACATAGATTACTTAATCTTTTTGTCTGAAACTCAACAGAGTTATAAGGAGCGAAACAGATACCTAACGAATTATTATACCCATGCTTCTGATTTTCTAGCTATATTGAAGTTTTGTACCGATCAAAGGACAGGTATAATAATACAAGAGCCAAACTTTTTAAGATTATGAAATTATTAAAAGGCAATTCAGAAATAAACATGCTTTAAACGTTTAAATGTCACCAGTAAATTTTTCTGGGAAGTGATATTAGATAGAAGATATCATAAAGTGAAACAGATTATATCAAGACGTTCAATACAAACGAAGTATGGTTTATTTCTTAATATCTTTTTATTTAGCTAAAGGCAGATAATGATTTATCGTTTCGCAAAGAGCGAAGTCAAAAAATAAGGAGAACAATTTCGTTGATTTTAGTAGTCAACAATATTTGATCCCCGAGAATTGCCTTCTTGAAAAAGACGGATGACATTTGTCGATACATCGTTCTGAATGGAAAAAAACATGGGTTCAAATTCTCATTTTTCTTACTCTCTCTTTAGGAAAAAATTGGTATTTTCTTTCTTGCTTTGAAAATCATACCTTATCCTTTTTATTGTAGTTCGAAGTGCAAGATGCAGCTATAAACCCTGTCTGAATGGTGGAAGATGTACAGCATTGATTGACAGATACATCTGCACTTGCAGAGAGGGTTTCACTGGCATCAACTGTGAGAGTAAGTTGATTGCTTTTTTGTTGTTTTTTTAGGGTAAAGAGATAAACCCATGAGAACCTCTTTGTAGTTCTGGTGTGGAGGATGTGCAGTATTGTGGAAATGTAGGATATCATCACTACTGTGGGGAATACTGTGAAGGATATTCAATATTGGGAAGGATATTCAGTACTGTGGAGGGAAGCCAAAATGACCATGAAGATAGTAATCGAACTGCTTGTTGTTTTCCTCCACTGTACTGTATATCCTCCAAAGTACTGATGTTGTGTCCCTTCACAGGATTGTACACTCTGGTATCCCCTACAGTACTTATGGTATCTCTCCACAGTACTGAACATCCTCCAAAATATGATTAACATCCTCCATAGTACTGTACAGTCGTTTCCCACGGTGGATACGGTGTTTGTTCTGGTTATGTCATATATATATTTCCTAATACCATATTTGGTAAGTATTAACATGTTTACAAGGGAAGAGTTGTAGATAGCACTAACAGATAGATGCAAAAGCAAATTAATGAATCAAGAAAAAAAATAAGTCAATTTTATTTGTATTTCTTATGATGCAAGTATGATCGATTAATTGGAGAACTAACAGGATCGTGTTTCTTCACACAAATTCTCGATTTATTTTCAAAATCCTGCTTCTTCTTAAATTAACCTCGAAACCTGTCATAAAATAACATATTATTATTATTGTTATAAATATTCGCCTACTAATCTCATAGTGGAACAGAGGCTGGTTTCCAGACTGTCCGCCATTTTGAAATGAGGGAGGCGAGTCATCAGTTGAGTTTTGTCGCTTTGTAGGCTTGTAGTAGATGCTGAATTAATGTTGAATAAAGCCTATATATTTCAGAAAGCCATGTCTCAGTTCATTCTTAAAAGATACTACTACTACTACAAAACCCTACCCAGCATAGAAGAGATATTGACTGCAATGAGATTTTAGGGAATACCCAAACATGAAAAATTATAGGGATTACCCTCAAATGATTAAAGAATATTTGCAAGGCATGAAGTGCCATTGGTTGAAGGATACATTTGCACACATGAATCGCAGCAAGGGTCTGTAGTCTGGAGCTATTGCTCTATCTGTAAGCCAAGGTAAATGACTAAACTATTGAACCCCACGCTGGCCTACTCTCCTAACATTAATGTTCAAATATTTTCAGAACGAAGTCTTTGCTACCCGAATCCCTGTAGACATGGAACATGTTCATCAAACCCTGAAAATTTCGTTTGCACGTGTGAAGTTGGCTGGCAAGGAAAACGATGCGAAGGTATGTTTTGTATTAAAAAGGGAAAAATTCTGATTCATAACTTGAAATAAGATCTTGTTTTCATCAGAACCAGTAAAACTGGTTTAACATTTCATGTAAGCAGATAAAAAGCCAATGTTTTCATTTTCTTGTAGAAAGAGACAAATGTCATCCAAGTCCATGTATTCATGGTGGAACTTGCAGCTCGACTGGAAGTGGAGTATACTGCTCATGCCCTCCAGGTTTTCGAGGAAGATACTGCGAAAGTAAGTAAATAACTTGACCATTGATGTACAAGTAATTAACTACATGAAGGCTAAAGGCATAACTTAGGAATATATGTACCAATCCAATTGAAATGATGATGATGATGATGATGATGATGATGATGATGATGATGATGATGATGATGATGATGATGATGATGATGATGATGATGACGATGATGATAATGATGATGATGATGATGATGATGATGATGATGATGATGATGATGGTGATGGTGATGATGATGATGATGATGATGATGATGATGATGATGATGATGATGATGATGATGATGATGATGATGATGATGATGATGATGATGATGAAGAAGTCAAATCTTGCCTTTTATCGTATAGAAGCAAAGAAAACATTTGATCTTCTCATTTAAATGTGCTTTTATCCCTGAAGAAAATCATTGATATAGAAGGTAAGATCTCATAACCATTTGTATGCCAACGTTGGCTATAGAGATTGTTCAGTGTGAGGGGCGTTTCACTTCCTCTCAAATCATACGCGATTTTTTCAAAGGGGTTTCCAGAGATTTATAAGGGTTTTTAATAATCAACAATAGGAATTACGAAAAAATTACGAAATATTTAGGTTGTGATTTGCCCCTCTGTTCAGTGCCATAGATTTTAGAGGTTGATTTATTCACTTTTGCCAACGATTGGTTTGTAAGGGCAACGAACACTGGGGATACGGTCCCTTTTCAAAGGCATTTAGCCGAAATCGGAGAAATCGTAAATAACTATTTATTCCCATACCAATACAGCGTCCTACCTCCAAAATGACGATTTAATGTATGTGATCTTTTTTCAGCCGAAGCTAAATGCTCACCAGTGAACCCTTGCCTGAATGGCGGGAGATGCCAAGAGATGCCTTTCACATACATGTGTATTTGCAAAAATGCGTATTCTGGTCGAAATTGCGAAGGTAGGCTTAAGAATCCCTTCCAGTTTGTTTCATACTGTCTAGAATAATAATTTTGTTTTTTTTTAAAGTCAGGCTTGTTGCATCAGAATGATAATAAAATACCAAATGCATGTGCTAGAAGTTTATAATCATTAATGGGCTATATAGAATCACTGGGAACAATTATGATTAAGGATCAAAAGTGCATCACCCAGCATCCTCAATTGCAAACTTTTCTCACTAACACTAACTCAGTTGCAAGCATTATTCAACCCTAGATACCCAATAAAGTATATTTTCTAAGACTTAGTATTATAGCATGCAAACTGAGCAAGACCTTTCTTTTAACGTGCCGATTTTTATTGAATTCTTTACCTGTATACTAAATCGATCTAAAATAATTTTGATGAAATAGTTAGTCCCTGATCAGGAGAAGGACAACAACATATTTTTTGGGTAGCACCCCTGTATTAACAACTTGTATCCTGAAGCCCCTTCATAGAAATCAGCGTTGAAAAATCACAACAGGTATAGACAGACCATACCAACAAACTTCATGTTATGAAACTCAGAGTAACAGAAGGACATGTCTGTTTTTAAATGTGTTCATTCTGCCTTATAATTGCTTTATACTCATGTTTATCGAGCACTATAGCTAGGATATGAGCACTGTTTACTTGAGTAGGGTGCAACTGATCAATGATGGTCTTGCAGATCGCAAGCTTGAATTTTCCACACGCCATTACTCAATCCAAATTACACATCTTGTCAAAGTTGTTTTCCCCTCAGATATTATCGTCACTTTTCTCTTTTGTAGTGGTTCTGAATCCGACAGTGATTCCGCCAACCGTCCCCTTCAAGCCTGTGCCCCCACAAGCGATCCCGATCCCCCACGACCAGCCACCATTCTTGCTAGATGAGCTCAACAGCCTCAACAATGGTCCCTTACAGGAGCACCCTGTACCCGTTATGAAGTTCGACTCGGCTACTGTACCTCTCGACATACAACATAGTGGAGACGGTCATCATCATATGCACACAGCGTACAGCATACCTGATTTCTACCACGACGAGCATTATAACGAAGACCGGCCCCGGCCTGTCAGCAGCAATCCGGCCCTTATCATACACACGGGTGATCCGACCAAAGAAGCAAGCACACCTAAGAAAGAGGACTCTAAGAGTGCCAAGAAGAAGAGACCGCCCACGGATTTAACTCAAGATGATAGATACCAGACGCATCTCGTCTCAGCCGGTCTCATTAAAGGAAAGCCGGCCAATGAAGAAGAGAACCAGAAAAATCCGGAACATAAGAAGCCACCGATAGAAACAGCAGAACAGGTAAAAGCAAAGCCAACCGAAAAGGAAGATAACAAACCGAAGCAGCTCGTCCCGACTTCGGAATTATTGAAAAAGTTGCAAAACCCTCATCCGGTGGAAGACCACATTTATGTTGACAATCCAAAACAACTTTTCTCCAAAGAAGTCGGTTCCTTATTTAGGTCTGACTCGTTAAGCGTAAGGCCTATGGTGAAAAACAAAGTTTTGAAAGCAAAACCTAAAAACAAGGCGGTTTCACCGGTTAAACAGAAAGGTACAAAGCTGGGATCATTACCGACTAAACCTGACCAACCAGTAAAGGGCTCAAAGAATCATCAGACTAAAGAGAAGCATCCTGGCAGAATTACAGCGGAAATTATGTGTCCCAACTTCTGTAACGAGTTTTGTGACAAGTGGTGTACCGATGTCGGTTGCTGCAAGAAGACCGAAGTGAAAGGACCGACGACAGCCTCGAATCTGCCGTATGAGAAATATCACGCCAAGGAATCAAAAGGTAATACCAAAGCTCAAAAGCAATCCCCAGACCTTGTGGGAAAGCTTTGAATATAGATGTTGTTGTATTGACAGGGGCGGGCTGGAAGCCAACTGAGAATCAATGCCGAGACTAAAATGCTTGGAGAGAGCCTAACAAGCTCCAAAGCTATGAGTCAAGGGATCTAGAAGGCCTATAAATGGCTTGAGGGGGCTAGTCCTAGGCCGGTCAGAGCTCAGCATTGGGCCGTTGGCCTATCCAAACAGCCTTCTTACAATATTATTGCATTTATTTTGCTGGCCTAAATTCGTGCTGTTTCGCTTTGTAAACAAACGAGAAATGACAGGAGGAGAAAAATATTTTTAAACAAGCATCTTTCATGAGTGCTAGCTACACGTCTGTTTTTATAGAAGAAATAAAATATGAGTTGTTTCTTTATTCTAAGAGAAATTTCACCAGCTTGTTATTCCCAAACTTTAAAAAGTTTTAAAACCTAACATTCTATTGATTAAGTCAGATTTAGGCATTGTGTTGACTGTATATCATACTTGAATCATATTAGAATCCTGCATGTAAGAACCCGCTTTAAAAGTGCCTCTGAAATTTCGATAAAGAAATTGGTTTAGTAAATGCAGGATTCTATTATATCTAAACCAACTTTATTTGACCATTGCTGAAAGACTAACAATTAATATCTAACATTTTGAGACAGTTAATCACTAATCTTACACCTGAAATTATTTAACCGTATAAACTAATTGTACTAACATTGATTTGTTGCTAAATATAACACGTAATAGCTGCTGAACTAATCTTATCAATAAAAACTAACCATTCTAACAAACCGTTTATTCATTGCTTCTAAACTCTAACCTTTAACCTTTAATATCTAACCTCAAAAGTCTATCATGAGAGTCATCAAGGGGTTACTGATGCCGCTTCCGAGAACTGAAATAATCAGAAATATCATTCCCAATTAGGAAAATAGCGAAATTCTCAATATTGGCGTCCTTGATAACCCCACCCCAATCTATTTTTTGATTCCCCAACCCCAGTCCCACGAAACTCCTTTTCATTATCCGAGTTAATAAAAAAGTGAATGCCATGTCCAATTTACCTCTTCACGACCCTCTATCACGGGCAGTTAAGAATCAAATGGTTTGTAATATAATATGCCCAGAAAAAATTAGACTCGTTTAACAAGCGTGTGTTAAAATCGAGCATTACTTTGAAGAAAAAGCAGAGCCAAAAATTAATTTTAGATATTTTGTCATATTCTATATGCAGAACACGAATATCGAGTTTGTTTTACCCTAAAGTACTCCATTTCCAGGAAAATGATAGGTATTTGAGAAGCCCACCGGAGAGTCTTGAGTTTTCGTCAATTGTCATTCATTCATGTGATATTTCTTCACAATAATTTTAGAGCTGGGAATAGGTAATTCGGACACATCTATCTCGTGAGGGGAGAAACATTATCGAGCTGTAGAGAACAGAAGAAATAAGTTGCAGCCCCTTTTTTCTTTGTCTACAAAACAACGAATAAATCGTTCAAGTAAACCTACAGGTGCTTTTCAGTAATGTCTTATTTCATTACATGTTCAGCCACCTTCAGACCTATCATATAAAGAGTGTGAGAGAAATTGCCAGCTCTTTATAAGTCCAGGCCAAAAGGAAAAATGAATCCCTAGGTGTGGTCACATCAAGGGAAAGGACCAGGGGACCTAGGTCGCAATGCTTGATTAGTTTACCTCTCATATAAGCACATGAAGTTGGGATGAAAGCAGGAAGGTGGGATAGAATAGATAAAAGATCAATAGAATAAAAACAGCCCGCGATTATATGCGAAATTTGATCCCATTTTACAGGAGTACGTAGCTAGAAGTCGGGATAAAAGTTCACATATAAACTTGTGCTGTAGGTTCGGGTGAAATTTAACACATGGACTTGTGCTACCACCTCTCAGCTTTTAGCCTGGAAGGTGGGGATGATCTTGTACATAAATACTGGCCTTAAGTTTAGATAGATCAGTTTGAGCAAGCAGCTCAACAGCATCAACAACAAAGAAGCTAGCAATTCAATTCAATTGTGTACAGTAATTGGAAGTTTTGTAATGAGTCTACTCAACAATCCCTGAAGTAAATTACGTTAACAGGAGTAATATTTCACAATGGTTATTTAACCGATGACGATACCTGATGACGTTTCAATGAGATTTTTTTCACGATAGGAAGCAATATTCTTGCTATCCAAATAAAAATCCAAGTACCACCAAACTTGGCTGTGGAACTGGGTATAATTTCAAAATAGGCTAAAATTCTGGGAGTGTGCGTATAGTAACGAGCAAAGAGCTTCATAACGCTACACGTTACGGAGTTAGAAGTGACGTGGCTATAGTCCCCTTTGCTACTGAACACTTCTCAAACTATTTAGAGATGGCTCCTACCATTTAATTAAATATCCCACATTTAACTATGAAAGACCAATGACGAAGCCCAGTGTAATCCACTTTTAACATCCATGTTATGGTTGACTTTGATTAGCACTTGTCTTACACTTAATTTTTACGTTGCCTTTACAAAAAGGGCTTTCAAAACCAGCCCTGTGCTACTGATCGTCACAGCATTGTTACTATTCTCACCTCTTTTCGAAATTTTTCTTGAATAACTTGCCAAGGGATGAAAGTTTTGAAGTAAAAGCTAATCGTTTTCACATCAAACGGAACAAACTTGCTAAAACACTTTTCGTACCATGATTTGACTGAAAGCCAAGGAAATGCTGTAACAAGGTTAAGCAAAGTTTCTTATTAAAAACGATGACTGCCAACTATGTAGAGGATCAACACGTAATGAGACGACCAACTTTCTTAATCACCCAGCCATTGTTCCATGAGTCGTTGGTTCAAGCCCACAGTGTAGTAAATACGGAACAGAATCTCAGGTTCGATGGGCTGGGATTTTGAAAAAACTCCCTGAACCAATACCTTACAATAATGCCAAGCGCAGTTTTGCCAACCAACAATGCCAACTGTAATGAAATGATTTGTCAATATAATCATTGTTGTTATCATGTTTGTTTAGGCACTAATAAATGTCTGATGTGCAGTGACAATGCAGATTGTTATGATGGAAGATGCAGGTGCAAGAAAGGCTTTGTTGGCAATGGAAGGCATTGTGAAGGTATGTAAAGGCATTAAAGTCAGAATACCCAGAAAAATATGAAATATAGTGAAACATGTTACACCAAATTTCAAACAACTTCGTGGTAAAAGAAATTTGCTAGGTTTCTATCCCGTCCTCTTTCTAAATTATCACAGTTTTATAATCCCTTTATGACGTACTCGGTCATAATGTACTTGCGGATATAACGCACCAAAGTGGCCGGTCCCGGCACTAAGTCCATGCAAACCTTAAGAAATACCCTGTTATTGCGTACTCGTTTATAACGTACTTGTGGATATAGCAAACTCCTTTTTTGATCCCTCGAGGAAAATTCCCTCGGTTTATAACGTACTCTTATATTGTCTACTTAGTATGACGAAGCCACATATTACGCAATTCTTTAAACCTTATGTAAATGTGTGCTTATATAGAGGTTACTTTGAATTTTTAAAATCATGAATTTATCAAGAATAAACTGATTCAAATATTTTTTATGTCAAAAAGTTCAATAAGGGACTGATAGAAATATATCATTGTATACCTCCGTAATTCTGATCCATACCTGTTTACCCCACTACAACGTACTTCGGATAAAACTCACTAAATCGGCTAGTCCCTTGAAGAACGTTATAAAGGGGTTATATTGTATTCCGATGAGTATAAGACGAAAAGCTTTTGGTGTTCTATCTGTTTCGCTATGTTTCTATTTTTTCTCCCTGCTCTGAAGTTCTGATATGATTAAAAAATGTTCATGAAAAACAGATAAGACTTATCACATGAGTCCCAGTAATTGCTCATCACGAAACTGAGGCTACAATCCTTGCCAAAAGGTACGATTGAATCCTTGATTACCATCTGATATATACTTATACGAAAGACTCCCATCCCCCCCTAAACAATGTTGTTCCAGATGTTGTTTTTTTTGTGCGGAAATGCATCTGCAACGTCCTCCAAGGACATTTAGACCTAGTATCAACATTGGTGTGGGGTAGGGGGAAATAAGATATCAGTTTTTATGGCTGCATGATTGAAATAATTCTAATATCAACATCGTGGATTGTAGCACTAAACCCTCATAGTTTGAGCGTTCGTCAAATTTATCAATTGCGCTAACTGCGACTCGTGTAGTCAGTCTAACAGGCCGCAGTCGACTCTCGCTATCTCGAACTCTTACGGAACTGAAAAATTGTTCGACATAACGGGGTCTCGAGATAACGTGAGTCGAGATTTTCCTCGACTTAAATGGGGGCTCCATAAATAAAAAAATGTATAAATCATGAAAAAGATTGTTTACTTTTGAAAACCACGATGGAAATCTAAAAATCATCAAAAGGTAATACTTTTAGCTAATTATAGTTCATCAACGTGCAGAATGTTTATCAGTCCATTTAGCAGCAAAATATTTGAAAAAAACTGAAAGCCATGATGGAACAGATAGCGCAGTCGAGAAGTAAGCTGTTGGCGTGGAGAAAAATTACACAATTGTACGACATCTACCTAAGGGTCGAATGACAAATTTGCAAAGACCATCTCCTTTTCTCTCAGTGGAGATGAGATTAGTTCCTGCACGGCAGTAGTTTAAGCAACCGAATAAACCTTGGAGTCGGTCAACGGATCAGAGTTCGCTGCAAAATACTTCTTGTTGGAAAAATAGATTTATTTCTGTTTTAAGCACAGAGCTGTCATTTGGTGTAGTTAATTAGAGAAGTTAGAAGTCTTGTGTCAGTTTAAGAGAAAGCTATTATTGGCGTATGATTGTACAAATTTGAAATTTTTGCGTCATTATGTTCGAGATAACATGGTTTATTTACTAAGGGGGAAAATTTTGTTCGAGATAGCGAAAAGTTTGAGATAACGGTGTTCGAGATAGCGGGAGTTGACTGTATATGAATCAACTAACTCCATTTTTTCTTTGGTATTCGACTTCTAGATTTCTAGAATTTACAGCTTGTTTTGTTTGTTTAAGATGATTTGATGATCTGATGCCATCTCATTATGTTGTAGTTGATCCGTGTGTGTTGTGTCACGAGCAAGCCACTTGCAAGTCAAGATCGTGTGTCTGCAATGTCGGATATTTCGGAAACGGCTACACCTGCACAAGTGAGTTCATTTTCAAATTATTTATTCATAATTTTTAGTTGAATTTAGAGGATTTGAAGGGGCAAACAATGAGTAAAAAAATGCAGCTCCGACGGTCTTGCACTTTTTGGTACTGTTCAACATGAAATGGCAGACAGAGGGTTCTGAAAGGGTACTGATTCAAATTCCCTCCACTGAAATAATTAAAAATCCCAATGCCAATGAGGAAAATAGAGAAATCTTTATGATTGGGGATTTTTTCGACGATTTTCCCAGTTAATAAAAAGGCAAATCCCAATTCCCAATTTACCCCTTCCTTACCCCTTTCTGACCCTCTAAACGAGAAGAACCATCTACTTCTTTAGACTATGGAGTGATATTTTCTTTACATATGTAAAAGTAGCATACAGTGAAGAGGGGTCTTCTTTCTCTGCAATGATAGAGGTTCGAAGGGGCTGAACAGTTTTTAATGAGCTTGCAATTAGTCTGTGATTAGTTTGTTAATAGTTGGTAATGAATTTGTAATGAGTTTGTAATTAGTTTGTTATGAGTTTTTTTTAGTTTGAATGATTTGGTAATAATTTTTTTACTAGTTTGTAATGACTTTGTAATTATTTTTTATAATTAATTTGTATGAGGTACCGAATTATGTTTAGAACCCTAATTTGTAGACATTCCCTGAGTTTCTTTTTTGATATTTTTCATTTCATTCTCAGAGTTCACAGATCATTGTGGCCGCTGTAGTCCAAACGCAGATTGCATATCGAGTTTCTGCCTTTGCAAACCTGGTTACTATGGAAATGGTAATGATTGCTGGCCAATCGTAGAGCCCATGCTGTAAATCTCACAAAAACAGCTGAATCTAAGCTGCTATATTTCAATCTCTGAAGTTGATAGCTCAGGTAACAGGCTCCCCATGTTTGGTTGACTTTGCAGTGTGCAATGGCACTGGATTCGCAACCCTTGCAGTCCTTCATGCTAACCCAGAAACATACGTTGGTACAAGTCAGTAGGCTGAGAATCCATGCCCAGACTCGGTTTGTATAGTAGGCCTAAATAAGCTGAACTGAAGGGAATAAAAGCCTACACTGTCAAGTTTAAAGGTATGGCTTCAAAGCGATCAGCCTTAGATCAGGAATTAGGATAAACTTCAGGCCATGTTTTTACACACTACCCATACCAATTTTCAATTTCAAACAATTAGAATTCGACAAAAATGTTATTGTTAAACAGATCGTCCAGTCCTCATTAGGCAACATTCAATTTTCTCTCAATGATTTGAGATGGCGTAATGAAATGCAAAATACAAACGCGATGATAATGAACACAATACATATGACTGGACAGAAACGGTTACGTACAATATATAAATTTACAACATCTGTAGTAGAGCAAATAAAGGACAACACCTTTATCGTTAAATCATTGAAATCCGAATTTCGATCACAATGAGGTCTTGCAGTCGCTCTGAGAATTACTTCAACGTATCAAACAATTCCATTTTTTCAGTTTTCGTTTCATTGATTTTTGAATCCACCAAATACAATTTAAAACTCCTAAAGATAAATACACATATATTTCATACAAAGGACTAATTACAATATTAGAGAAAAGGAATTCGGAAATTTTTCAGTAAGAAGAGTGACGAATGTGTGGTACTCAGCAATTATCAATGTTGGCATTGGGTTGGGGGGAATAGGAAATCATAAATCTTACATTGTTCCGTAGTGATGCATGATAGATACTGCTTTACAATGTTTCGTCATTGCATGTTTTGATATTTGAATGATGTTAGCTTCTAAACTTGTAAAATAAATAAACTTAAAACTTAACATACAAAAGGTGTAAACTTTTCTAAAAGATGTAGCATTTAAAACTCGTTCAATGTTGTACGTTAATCTCTCGTTGTTTATGAAATTATGGTTGCTTGTCGGATATTTTTGTAAATTAGTTATTGTTCATAAAGTAGATTAATTATTGTTCATAAAGTATTCTAAAATTGTAAAATTTAAAAACAAAATCTGAACAAAAACTTAAAACATTTGGATGACTCTTGTTTGAAGTAACTCTTTAAACTCTTTAAACTGTTAACTTGGGCCTAAAAGAGTACCTAAAAGAGTACCTAAAAAGACTGATTTTGGCAACCCGGCTTATTCTAAGGCTCAGTCTTGGATACATTATTCGTTCTTAAATCACTTACCGACGTCGCTGATTAAGATAACTATAAACAGATGATATAAGAACGAATAATTTTAAGAACGATTGGTCTTTGTCGTGTTTCAATGAAATGCCCTGCACAATGAGAAGCAATTCCTGCGGTCCAAATAAATGCCCTAGTACTACGAAACTAGGCTGTGCAATAAGGTTTCTTTCAAAACAGGCTTAGATTCTGGGAGTGTGCGTATAGTAACAAGCAAAGACCATCAGTGTAAATACTCTTAACATTACGGAAATGATAGTGACATGTCTACAGTCCCCACACAACCGAGCTTCTCTCACACTTCTAGAAGATAACTTTACTTTATTGAACATCTAATCTCACGCTTAACAACTAAACATTCCCCACACCACTTCAAAACTTGAGTGGTGAAATCAAATCACGTAGCCAAGACGTGCAACCGTGGTGCAGGATTGAATGGCTGAAATTAGAACGAGAGTTTCCGTACAGTGACAAGCAAAGAGCTTCACTGAAAATACTAAACATTACAGAAATGGTAGTAACATGTCTATAGTTTTCACACTTTTGAACATTTCTCACACTACTAAGAGATAACTTCAACCACTTAACTGAATATCCCTACACTTAACTATTGAAGATCACCCACTCCACTGCACACACCTTTCAAGGGATATAAAACATAATGATGTAGATAGTCCAAGGACGAGTAATCATGGTGCTGGAAAGAATGACTGAAATTAAAACAAAAGTGTGTGTATAGCAGAGCTTTACTGGAAATATTAATCATAACGAAAATGGTAGTTACAAGGTTATTAGCCCTACACCTTCAATTTTTTGATTGGACAGATACGACAAAGTTCTATTTGAATCGATGTATCTTGATTTACAAAGATGCCAGCTTGGAGACGTTAAGGTAATGTAAGGACAGAAGCACTGACAAGCTCTAGGAAGTCATAAAATATATGAGTTATAAGAAATAGCACGAATGCAAGCAGATCAGATTCTTTAGGTCTATATCTATCTCTCATGGCAAATGTCTTCCAAGAAATTGATGAGCGCAAATAAAGCAAATTACTAAACATTCATTGCAATAAGATAGCCCCCATACCATTAAACATCTTTCTCAGAGATTAGCCCCACCACTTTACTGAGCATACCCCTTACTTCAAAACATCTGTCACACTACATAAAGATTAACTTAATACTGCACATCCCCTCACATTAACTGCTATAGATCTCCTATACCACTAAACATTCCCCATGCCATTGTACATACATCGTATGGGGTATGAAACCAAATCATAGAAAATCAGCCTGAGACGGTCGATCCAAGACGATTGCTGGTTATATAACTTCGAGTCTTCGACCATCGAGCTCCAGAACCACCCCATAATTTCGTAGATAAAACTAATTTCGTACCATTTTTAGAAATTCTCAACTGGATTGGATATTCTACAATAAACAAAAATCTGTGATAATTGCTCTGAACAACAAATTTTTCTTAATAAAAACCAGCCTTGATAAATACTAGCAGGTAAAATCCAGTTTTACACCAACAAAATGTTCATCCATACTATCCTTCAATTCAAAAATGTTCTTGTCTTTCTTTGCCAATAAAGCTGGTCCTTGCCGTTTAGATTCCAGAAGAAAATATCATTTTGATAATTTCTGCGATCCACCGATAAGTGAGAAATGATAAATTTTTATTTTTATTTTATTGGGGTGCAAACGGCCTAATTAGGTTTTATTTGGTCCACCAGCCCGAAGCATAAATTATTCAGTAGGGATTGAGAAACTGAAGTGATCTCATGACCTCTCGTCTCTACTTTTCGCAGCCAAGGATAATTGCAGGGTTTGCAGGCAATAAAATCAATAATAACTAAATAATACTTATTCATAATGAATACTGGTTAGTTTGTGGAAAATGCCTTCACAAGGCCTAAGGCATGATGAGGAAAATTAAACTTGGCTTTGTTTATTTGCTGGTTTCGCTGTTTACCTTAGTTTCTGGATTAGAGCTGCAACACTCTCGCGATTTGTTGCAAGGTCTGTCGAAGAACAATCCGGAAAAGCGATGGGTGGATGTGGACGATGATGGAATCGCAACACCACACGAAACCATTAAACACTCGGAAGAAAACAAAGATAATACAGACTTTACAAAGATTGTCGAAAGCTTCAACAACGGCCTAACTAAGAAGCTAGGCTCTTTAGCGGATAGTGATAAAATCACCTCAGAGCTTTCCTCGCAGGATGATAAATATATAAAGGCCGCTGAGGATGTATCCAGCTCGCCATACAGTAGTTCTTTACCATTCGTTGCTGCACCTCATAAAGTCAACGAGTTTGAACATTATCAGCATGACATAGACCCTGAGGTTAACAAGCAGATCCAGGCTGCTATTGCCCAGGATGGCAACAGCCAATCGGCGATGCATGAAATGAAGCTGGCTCTGGCCCATGGTATACCTCCACCGGAAGTAGTGGACACTACAGAGAACGCTTTCCACACAGATAGGGGTGCAGAGAGTCTTCATCTGCCGGGACAACACATATATAATCGTCCTCATCCTATCCACAGGTTCGTCGGCTCGCCTATTCATAAAGTCACGCCTACGGAGCATCGTTACATACCGATGAAGCATATATTTCTGAAGCATATTCCTCAGGTGTTGAGGAAGCTGGCCATCAGGCCGTTAGTTCATCACAGACCGAGGATCATTATCGTCAAAGAACCCCATGTGGAGCATCATGAGGAGCATCACCACGAATATTGTAAGTGTTAGATGTCAGGTATTTGCTTCAAAGAAACTTCTAAACGATTCTTCTCTTTTACTGAATTCATGACGGGTTGTAAAGCACTAAATATGGGATCAAGGGGCTGTTAGTACAGCCCCGTAGTATGGGGGTGTCAGGGGGGGGGGCATTTTCCCCGCAATAATTCTAGAATTCAATTGTTCTCAGCATAGTCCCTAGTCTTCCTATTTTTTTAAACAAGTGTTGCCCCCCAATAAGTTTTCCCGAATCAATATCCAGGTGAAGTGCAAGTGAAGTAGACTGTTTATTATAAGTGTATTATATCAGGTATTTGTTTCGAAGAAATTTTTGTATGATTTTTCTCTTTTGCTGAGTTAATGACTAGTTCCAAACCACCAAATATTAAACTTAGGATCCAGGGGCTATTTAGTAGCCAGTCGATTTAAGATTGCTAACACTACTTGCTGCAATCATATATACTTAGATCTTCTTATTCATACATTAGCATGAAAGAGACAAGAAATTACTCCTTCATCTCAACAAGCCTGTTTCGTTGCATATCACTCATCGGGAGATGTGCTTTTGTTTAGAAGTGTATTTCCTGCTCTACTTTAAATGTATCGAGCACTGTGTCTCTAGAAATTAGAACACTGACTTCTTGAGATCTTCTTATTCTGTTTGTTATGTTGTATCTCGCAGTGTATAACTACATGCCAGAGTGGCACATTCGGAAGCAATGCCAAACCTAATTTAGGTTAACTGAAACTCATTCACTGTCAAGTTTGATGTTTGAAACGGCTGATGCTAAAAAAAATGGAAGTAGCCTATTCGATTCAGGATTTCTGTTCTTGATTTTATACCAATTGTCAGAATCTGCTGCCTCCCTATTTTCAGTGATTTTAGAACGAGCAAGGAATATTTTGATATACGTCTTTATTTTCAAAGGCATAACGTTTGAAAATAAAGAACCTTAGCATCGTTCTTGAAGCACTATATAGCTATTTGTTAAGGGACTGCTTGAAATAAGAAGCATTACATAGAAATAGCTTGAATCTTTCAAAGCACAAATAGAATTATTAAGAAAGATTTAAAGCATAGTCAGTCATTTGCAAACAATCCCATTATATAGGGAGGAAATAGACTTCAGCATTCGGCTGAAATAGGAATCCTTATCGGCTGTCTTTCGTCTCCTCCATCCTGCAATTACTTGTATTTGCCACTCCAGATTGAATTGAATTGAAATACATTGAATTGAATGGAAATAAATGAAATGAATTGAATTGAAATATGCAACCTTACTATTTCTATCTTTTTCACTAGACGAAGAGCCGACTCCTCCAGCACCAGAAATGGGACTCTGCTCAATCAACCCATGCAAGAACGGCGGAGTTTGCAATGATGTGTTGGATGAAGTTCACTGCATTTGTGCTGAGGGATTCAGAGGTGGCCGATGTGAAAGTAAGATCGTTATTTCATTTTTATTTGTTTACGTGGAGGTTAACACTCTCCGCAACGTTTGGGCAGTACTGTGGAACATGTGCAGCACTGTGAGGAATATCGTAATTACTACGGAAGATATTTAGTACTTTCGAGGGAAACCATCAGTACTGTAGAGGCATATTCAGAACTGTAGAGGCAAGCGGCGTGGAGATAATACCCGAAGTGCTTGTAGTTTCCTTTCACAGTACTGTATATTGAAGGTTAACACCCTGGGGGGACGTCTTGGCAGTACTGCGGAGGTTGTCCAGTTCTTAGGGATATCATCAGTAGCTACTGTGGAGTATATTCCTTACTGTTGAGGGAAACCACAAGCAATGTTGAGATAATATCTAAAGTGCTTGTAGTTTCCATCCAAAATACTGAATATCCTCCATAATGCTGATGGTATCCCCAAACAGTATTTAACATCCTCCAATGTACTTATGGTATTCCCATACAGTACTGAACATCCTCCATAGTACTGTACATATACTCTCAGGGTGATCATATAAAACCGTTCAATTCTGATTTTTCAGTATATTCTTCCGCGATATATGATATTGTTTACAATTAAAAGTTTTATTTTTCAGTTGCGAATAACTGCCATCCTAACCCATGCAAAAATGGTGGTGAATGCTCTGATACTGACCATGGCTTCGTCTGCACTTGCGCACTTCCATACATCGGAGCAACCTGTGACAGTAAGTATATTATCAAATGAAGAGGTATAACTTCGAACGGACGAAACCCAGATGTGCGTTAGAACGCCACTTATAATAACAACAAACAGAACTCTTTAGACGTTATCTCGACATTTCATAAGCAGTGGGAGAAAAATGTCCTTGTTATGCCAAAAAATGCAGCGAAGATATGATATATCTTTGAGTTTGAATTTCAGTTTAGAAGATTTCAAATTTTTCTACTCTGCCAAAACAGTTTTGCTGCTTAGTAGGGAAAAGCATGAAGATTTTGAATTATATTCACGCAAACATTTTTAAACCAAAGATCTCCTGACGTTGTAGTTGAACTTGCTCTCGTAGCTTCTTAAAGCTTTTAGCTTGTAGCTGATAGCTTGTAGCTTGTTGCTCGGTTGCTTCTTAAAGCTTTTAGTTCGTAACTTGTAGCTTGCAGCTAGTTATTTGTAGCTTGGCTTGTAGTTATTAGCTTTATAGCTCTGAGCTTGTTGCTATTAGCTTGTTGCTATTAGCTAGTAGCCCGTAGCTTTTAGCTTACTGCTCGAAGATTGTAGTTTGTGGCTTTAAGCTTTTAGATTATGGTTTGTAGCTTGTAGCTTGTAGATTTTAGCTCTTTGCTTCTTGTTTCTTGCAGCTCGTAGCTTGTAGCTTCTGGTTCGCTCTTCTTAAAGCTTTTATTGACTCATTGCTATTTACATAAATTTAAAATGAATTACTGGTAATTAGTGTTCATTTATTTCTAGCCTTGAGTCACTGTCATCCTAACCCTTGCAGAAACGGAGCAGCTTGTTATGAGAAAGCGAATGGTTTCACTTGTGAATGCACTTACGGCTATAAGGGACCCACCTGCACTAGTAAGTCTGCTACCATTTGTTTATTGGAGCACTCGGCTTTCTTCCCAGCATGCCTTGTTATATTTATGATGTAGCTAAATTGTTGCCGCTGCTGTTTTGTTATTTGCTCAAATTGGTTGTAGCGTACAGGCAATTTATCACAGTGGAAACTATGCATCATGCAATAAGAATAAATAAAAGTGCTATCTTGCTCTTCTCAATTACTAACAATCGATTTTGGTATATTTGCACAAAGCATGATGGAATCAAATTTCAGACAAATATTTATCATGACATCGTTTTAGTAGAGTACTGTTTGTTTTTTAGTTGGTTCATTTTGCCATCCAAACAACCCTTGTAAAAACGAAGGGTTCTGCTCCGAAGATGATAGTGGTTACAAATGTTCTTGCACCAAAGGATTTATTGGCACAAACTGTGAAAGTAAGTTTTGATGTTTTTATTATCCAGAGTGCACTAGGTTCCCGAGTATAAGGTAAGGAACCACTTGAATCCAGGCTGAGAATGGCTTCTTATAAAAACGTACCTCAGAGTCAGGAAAAATTACGATTGCACGGTTATTGACCGTAGGAAGGTTAAGAAAACCATTTAAATGGCGAGAAAGTGCCGTTTGATAGCATCGTAAAGTGGTAGATTCTACCTGCATTGAATTCTTTTTATTTGATGCTTTTAAGATTATTTGGTAAAAATAATGTTTCTCTCTCTCTGCTTGCAAATAAGAACTTAGCCTTCCTAGTAAAGAACCTAACCTAAATTAGGAAGAACATTGGTTGTTGGAAAAATTTAACCGGAGGAATGTTGAAGACCTTTCTTGACTCTGCTGAGGTAACTAATGATAATCAGGGTTTAAGTTTCTTATACATAGGTTACCCATTATTTCAAGAAGCAATATGTTTTAAGGTTCAGTTTACAGCAAATTATGATAGCCCCATCTTGAATTACTGTAAAAACCCTGTCCTCGTCACCTCCACCCCTGATTAAACATGTGTTATTACCACTCTGTTGGTTCGCCATTGATCGGTTGTAAAAGCCATCAATGTTGATGATTTTGAATTCTGATTTCTTGCAGTCAAGAAGTACGTTTGTAGTGTCAACACGTGTCAGAATGGTGGCACGTGCATGGAAGATGGAGTTGGAATTCTTTGCAGATGTCAGGATGACTATCGTGGAAAGTTCTGCGAAGGTAAACACCAAAATCAACTGTAAATCTGTTATATTTAATGTGAAAAACCAAATTTTAGGAAATCCATACACATGATAAAAATCTTAATCAACTATTGATTTGTTATACTAACATTGCATTTGAGAAAGCAAATCTTTAGTCTAGACATACGATAAATTGCCCCAATCAACTGCTAATCTTTTATAAAGTATTGGGTTGAAGAAACCAAAATTTCACTTCTTAGCCTCTAGTTTCTTACCTGGGAATCCCTAATCCAAGACTCCATAACCAAGAACCTCTTCTAGTTGTTGAGTTGATAGTTGAAAGGCGAATACGCTCATATCTTCATAAGGTATTGGTTTATGCCAAAAGTTCATGGGACCCACTAAATAGGGAAACTAATCGAGCAGTACAGCCCTGGTCCTTCCTCTCGATTTGACCACACCTCTCGACTTTTGCCTTTTTGCCTGGATCCATAGAGAGCTGGAAAATTCTCTTCTCATATTTTATGTGCCAGGTCTGAAGGTGGTTTTGAACTAACCCTTTAAACAATGGTTGAGGGATCTAACCACACGGATATGCCTACTTCATAAGAGACTTAAATTAATTACGCATTCAGTAAGAGACCCAAATTAAAGAATAAAAAATCAAGAACCAGGTTAAGCATCCTTCATGAAAAACTAGAAACTTTGTTTCTTGATCAAATATCTTAATTTGAAATTTATTAATCTTGAATCATTTTTTTTTGTTCTTTTTAGTAAGTGGTTCTTCAGCCATTTTTCACTTAAAGTCAAAATGATTTTGGCCCTGTGCACTTTTTGGTCTCATGAAAATGCAGCAAACGCCACCGTTGAAGAATTAGATTGATTGGCCTTATGCAGACTCACCAGAACTAAAACTTAAACCCTTATGCCATGATCTAAAAAATCATGAATTTTCGTAAATGTTGATTGTATAATACTTATATTTCTAATTTGCAGATAGAATCTACAAGCCTTGCACTGTGACAACGTGTTTATTTGGTGGGACATGTGTTGAGGTCTCTCAAGTTGATTTCAAGTGCATCTGTCCCAAACATAGGACTGGAAGGCGGTGTACAAGTTAGTCTTTAACTTATTTAAAAGAATTTGACCGAGGTCTCGAGCCCTTCCTCGGCCATTAGGATTTCCATTCCATCTTGCACAACTTATCTAGATTGATTTTCCCTATCTTAATTGTATTTCTCAAATTTTGAAGCTATTGTTTGTTGAGCGAGTGGTATAAGCGTTTTGCTTTGTGCAGTTAAGCTTAGTCATCTGAGTTTAAAATCTGGATGGGTGACCTTCGAGATGTTGACAAAACAACTCACTCAACCGTCCCTTGGAAGGAACGTTAAACTAGGGGTCCCATCCCCCTGCTGGAAATGAGGTCCATATAAACTTATCGCAGGTTAGCACGTTAAATATAAACTTACTAACTTAATTGTCAAATTGATGGGACCTAATGGGATAGAGTGGGTAATTGAAAAGTCTTTGATCAGAATTATATCGTTAGGATGAAGGTGAGAAAATTTGTAAGGTTTCATTTTAGTTCTCGCTACTCTGAGTTTTCTAGCCATCCTGAAATGGGTAGCCGAGTAAACTTGCATAAAAGACATTGGGTGTGTTTTCCCCCTACGAAGCATGCGAGATAGGCCTAAGTTTAGTAGAAGTAAGGCAACAAAAACATGTATTAAAACAAGATATAAATGATATAAGACAACAACAGCAACAACTTCATTTTCTTTCCCAGTTCCTTTGAAGAACCCATGCGATGAATGCCACACTGATGCCATCTGCATCAACAAACGCTGTGTATGCCGGGATGGATTTGTTGGCAATGGATATTACTGTGAAAGAGGTTTGCAGTTATTATCTTTCTTAGATTGCATTTTCTTCCCACAATTCACAGTCGAGGTAATGTCTGCGCTGTACAGTGGAGGCTGTTCAATAGAGTGGATGGCTAACATTTAGTACAGTAGAGACTATACAATATAGTTGAGGGCTAACATGATGCCTTTGAGGGGATGATATCAGTGCAGTGGAGTTTTTAATTGCTGTTTTGTAGTCTGGCGGATAATTTTGCCTGCCGGTTCATACAAACAACTTTAATCACAACTTTTAGCAGAGTTAGTACAAATAAATCTGTGTTTATCCTCTTCGACAATTCACTACTCCAAATAAAAGCTCATTTTACACTCAAAAAGTATTAGCGTCCACCTCTTTACTCACAAAAGCATGCGTTTTTACTCAATCAGCGTCTCTATCTATCATCTTCAAACAGCCTTCTTTCCGTTCAATTCAATTCAACATAGTTTGAAAATATATTCATTTTGTGGGGCCTCAAATAACATGATGCTCTTTGGGTGATAAGATCGATAACTGTGGAGGCTATTAAGTGAAGTAGGGGGTCAAAACTTGTGTAGTATAGGCTGTGCAGTACTGTGGAGGGATAATACCATCAGTACAGCAGAGATGATGCTTTTGAGGGGGATAACATCACTACAGTGGATACTGTTCAGTACAGTGGATGATAACAGCAGCACGGTCAAGGTATAAAGTTATGCTTGTGGGGAATAGTAATTGAGTACACTTGATGCTTGCAGTAAAGTGGAAGGATAACATGATGATAGTGAGGGATGATATTGAATACACTGAAAGGTGGTGCAGTACTGTGGTGGGACAAAATCCAACATTAGTGTAGTTGATTCATAACATGATGCTTCTTATGGATAACATTGAGTAACATGGAGACTGTTCAGTAATGTGGAGGGATAGCATCATTTTTGCTCTTGATTAAAACATTCTCGATAAAATGTCAATTTATTTTCCAGCATTTATTTTTCAGTACAGTGGAAGGGTAATATGATGCTTGTGGGGTATAATGATTGAGTACAGATGAGGCTGTTCAGTACTGTGGAGGATAGTTTTATTCTTTATTAACAAAATCTTGATAAAATATCAATTCATTTTCCAGCACCAAGCCACTGCCATCCTAACCCTTGTGAAAATGGCGGAAAATGCGTCGACAAGTACGACTACCTCATCGACAATGCTCCTAGCGCACCACGCGAAAAGCCGGAACCACAGAGTGACCCTTTCCCACTCAACGTTCCTATTGCCTACACTCGTACTGGCGTCGAGGCTGTTACGCCAGTCGACCCTGAGGAATTGAAAGAAAATGGAGATGTGAGCAGTTTGGTGTCATTTTCACCGATATCTCCCGTTCTCTCGCCGGAGAAAATGTCTGAAAAACGCCACAGCTTACCATATAGAATGCATTACTTTGATATAGATAAGAAAAACATAATAAACACTCCTAAAGTTGAAAAGTTCAAAAAAAGAAGTAAAATCGACTCTCCCCATGTTGGGAAATCAAGAACTAGTCGTGTTCATGTCCCAATACATAAGCCAGTGCGGAATTTGGTAAATAAACGAGATTCTGTCCCAACGCATAAAACTGCAGGAAATTATACCGCGAGGTATGACAGAAGGAGCAATATATTGCCGTCGTCAGAAACGAAGCGAAGCCTGATTTCTAAAAATCTCAAAAACCAAGTCGACTATGATGAGCTTCAGCAAGACGGTTTTGTCTGCGTCTGTCCTGAGCATTACAAGGGAAAGACTTGTGCACGTGAGTGGAAATTTATGATTAAGAATTCAATCTCAAAAGATACTAATCAAAGGTTAATCTAGTTGGATGATTCTGGCACCGTTTACACGATGCCGTTTTCATTTCATATCGGAATTGTTTCATATCGGATAATCGGATATGCTTCATACCGTTTTAGCGATTTGCGTGTTCGAAGTGGTTTGAAATAATCCGATATAAAAAACAGTAGTGTGTAAACGGGGCTTGTATATATTTCAAATGCACACCACATCATGATTTTGCCAGCAATGGTCTGATTATTCTTTAAGGTGGATGAGATTTTTTTGAGATTATTTGAAATTATTTGAGATTATTTAGTCTTCGTCTTGTAATCTGAATTGTGATTTGATTTACTGACCCTAAAACTATACGAAGTGTGTAAGTTAGACTCAAAGGGGGTAAACCAAAAGTAAAGTTTTGTAGACCAAATGGATAGAGTTTGGAGCAGACCCGTGTTGAAAGCAGTTTATGACTGACCTGACAGCAATATTTATCATTGTGCTTTAGCAGCAACGAACTCTTGTGATAAATCAGAAGGAAACGTGTTTTCTACGAGCAGTGATTTGAACAACTTTGTTGGGATCAATTAAACTCGGTTTATTTTTCAAGCATACCAGACTTTTCTCTTTTTGTAATATAGAGAAAAACCCATAATCGAAAGGTTCTAGTTTATGTGCAAAGCACAAAGGGCCCACTGAATAGGTAGACTAATGGAACACTGCGATCCTGGTCTTTCCTCTCGATATGACCACACCTTGAGATTCCTTTTGTCTTTTGCCTGGAATTACAGAAAGCTAACTAATTATCTCCTCACTTTTTATGTGACAGGTCTGGATCTAACCTGGGAGCCTTTGATCAAGAGTCTAGTGATCTAACCACTCGGCAATCCCCGCCTAATGGAAAAGCTAATATTGTAAAAGCTAAAGCATTGATTGATTGGGCCGAAAATAGTTGTGCCAGATGCAACGCTTGTTTTTGTATTGTATTTATTGATTTGTCAAAGCCAGCAGTGGAATGGACCTGACTATGACCCCGTATATACCTATTGGTCATGCAAATGGGTGGACTCCAATGGCTAGTTATATCTAGATTATACACAACATAATATTTGCCAAGTTGAAATATGATGTTTACTTTCAGAACCAAACGTGTGTGTCCCCAACCCGTGTAAAAATGGTGGAGTTTGCGAAGAAGTTAATGGTGTTCCTGTTTGTCGCTGCCCCGCTCCTTATGTTGGCACATTTTGTGAATGTAAGTTTTTTGCGAATTAATTTTTGTATCTTTACTCTGCCTTCACAAAACACACAAATTATCTCGATTGATTTTCAAAATCCTGTTCTTCTCAGGAAAGCTTTTTTCCTTCGCTATTTCTGTACCTTTTTCAAGGGAGCATGGCATGGGAAAACCTATCTCAGAAAAAGTGGGATAATAGGTTATTTGTGTAGGATAATAGGGAGGCCAAAGGAGCGAATGGAGTCATTTCATTCGCTGAAGTCTTTCTTGATGATCGTCAACTGAAAATAATGAATTAGGAAATTAAGAACTAAAACTTCAGTTTGATACTGTTCTTTCTTGCAGTTGATTTAGTTATTGTGAGTTGCTTCTGCTCAGTTTATTTGTTTTTTGGACCAGTGATACTAATTACAATATTTTATCGTTGAAGCAACAAATAGCTGCGAACCAAACCCCTGCAGAAACGGAGGTTCGTGCACAGACGACAATGGAAAGCCTGTTTGTAAATGTCCCACTAGATATTCTGGCGATACGTGTGAAGGTGAGAATTAAAATAGCTTTTCTTGAATTTTTGCAAACTCCGAGTTTCGTGTTTTAGGGATACTTCAAAGAATGCAGGGAATTTTTTTACTTGAACTTTTCTGTTTCTGTTTTCCTTTGTTAATGAAAAACACGTTTACTTCTAGTCGACAAGTGTGCGAAATGCTCTCCGAACGCAGACTGCACGGATGGTGTTTGCCGCTGTAGAACCGGTTTCACTGGTGATGGGGTTACTTGCATGCCAGACCGTAGAGGTGGTGAGTAATTTTACTGTATTGTCTGAACGTAGGGGAGCTGAGTTTGTATTGAAACCATAGCAATGTTCTTTTCCAGTTCTCGTCCTAAAACTTCATCGCAGGCTTAATTCCCACTGGACCTGGTACGTTATGTCGCAGACCAAATAATGTATGCATCACTTGACGGAATGCAGAAGTATTACATTTTTCCTGTGATTTGCAGCAAAGATGCAGCAAAATTGAAAGAGTGGAGCTTTACCTGATAGTGACAGAAAACAGAAAAAAATTCACTGATAAGCGCAACGCTCCGCTTTTGGGTTGTTAAATCAAAACAGTCTGGGGATGCAGTGCACTGTTTTCTTTTTACACAGTTTTGCTTTTTAACTCGTGTGATTACTTGAAAACGCATCCAAGTCATTATAGAATAGGTCTATTTAGTTGATAAACAATAGAAGCTGAAGCTGAAATGGACCAGAGCGTTTTTGTGTGGACAGAGAAAAAGTGAAAATGGTGGCGTGGATTGGATTGAAAAATCCACCCTGTTTAGCTCATGGTATTCGATGTGCAGTGAAAACGGTATCGTGTGAACGAGGCCTTAGGGTACCTACAATGCTTTTGAAGCTTAAGTTTGAAAAAATAATTTCTTCATTGTTCCATAGGTGGATCTGGTTGTGACAGCCAACCGTGCCAAAACCAAGGTACCTGCATTGACAAGGCTGGATCGGGTGGTGGGTACACTTGCATCTGCTTGGCTCCTTACACTGGAGTGAATTGCGAAAGGAGAGGCGGAGGAGCTCCGGATGTAACTACAACTGTTGCACCAAAGACAACTGCTTCAAAAGGTATTTTGGTTTTATCATTCAGTCAGCTAGCTTTGTTGTTGCTGTTGTTGAATTCAATGTGATTAGAGATAGGTGGTCAAGAAACTGACAAAATGGCCATTGTATTCACTTGCGTCTGTTAGCGAACTTGAAAAGCAGAACACCGGTGCACAATAACAAAAGAAAATAATGAAAAGTAACACCAAGTCATTTGATATGCTAGTAGGGCAGAATGGGAGTGCACACTAGCAAAAGAAATCAATGAAAAATTACATCTGACTAGGAAGTTCATGAATAGGAATTCATATGACTGATTTCTTAGTTGAGCTGAACGAGAATGCACAGTAAGAAAAAGAAAGAATGGGAATTCTGCAAATTCTTAGGATAAAAAGCAAAGAAAATTGACACTGTTTTTAAAATGACTATGTTAAGGTGTTTTGCGAGAAAAAATGGTAAGTGAGTTGGTAAGAGATTTACAAACTTCTTGCAGTGTCTTTTAGCACATGCAATGATGTCTGAGCACGTCAACAGAGCTTCTTTTGTTAGGCTAGGGGTCCTTTGTTACCGAGTTAAGGTACCCTAAAATGTATTGAGCCACTGGCTAAAAGCGTAACAATAAGAGCACAACAAAATTATTCCAACGACTGGTTAATGGTTAAGTTTTGACAGGGTGTTGTAAGTTTGATCAGTGCTATTACATTTTTCAAGGAAAGACGGAAGGTCCTCCGAATGCTAAGATGGACTATTGTAAGTAAGGATCCTCTAATACTTAGAGATGGGATCCATTAATGAAAAGTACTTTAAATAAATCCAGAAAGCGAGGAACATCTTTAAAGGGACATATTAGAATTTTAAATGAGAGCATACGATGATTTTTAAAGGGAAAAGTGAGTACTGGAGATCTCCCTTCCTTCTCAACAGCCTTGAATTGAATGGAGGTTGACATTTGCAAAAGCTTTTTTGATTGTCTGGTATATGTATCACGAATATGTATGTAAAGTATGAAATATGGTGTTATGAAAAGAGTAATGAAATGTTTTTATTGTAATTTAGATATTCTTTGCCATCCAAGTCCTTGCCTGAATGATGGGAAGTGTTTGATTGTTGGTTCGACATTCATATGCGAATGCACAGCACAATTCAAGGGAGCTCGTTGTGAAAGTAAGTACCAGATATTTTCCTACACTTGTATGTGCTTAATCCCATTCCATGTATAGACGGGTGTTTTCAAAGGCCCTTTGATGGAAACCTCTTCTTTGGTTCAATGTGCTCCGCTCAAAACAGCCTGTTAAAGTAAGTATCAGATATTTTACTAGACTGGTATATTCCTAATCACAGTCCGTATTTTGACGCATGTTTTCCAAGGCCCTTCAATTGCAACCTTTTTAGTTTGGTTCAATATCCTCTGCACAAACTAGAAAAGACTTTTAAAGTATGTATGTAAGTATCAGATATTTTGATGGATGCATGGTATATGCTTAATCTCATTCCAGATATGGACGGGTGTTTTCTCATGCGCTCCGATGGAAACCCTTTTGTTAGGTAATATGCCCCGCATAAAACAAAATAGACTTTTAAAGTAAGTGTCAGATATTATGGTACACCCGGTATTTTGGTATAAAGAGTCGCTAACGCAAATTCATTATGATCTTATTGTTCCGAAGATTTGTTAATAAATATTTCTTTAATTGGCAATATGCTCCCTAAACAAAATATCAATGATAGGTTTTGTTTTTGCTCCATAGAATCATTTCATCTATATAAATCATAATTGATACCTGTAGTTTTGTACTTAATGACTTACCAATAACCCATAGGCGAAGGTTTTGACAGAGCATTTTCTTTGCCCTTCAGGTTGACTCATAAGATAGTGGGAGAAAATGATTTTCTAACACTGTCCATTACGTAAGGTAACATGAAATAATTTCAGCATGCTCTTTGATGCCCCAAGATTATACACAAGAAAGTTTGTTGGGAAATGATTATTTTGGCATTGATGAAATTTTTATAGGAAATTGTAGTAAAACTATAAAAATTAATTTGTAAACTAGGTGTTCATTGTTTGAGACATTATGTATAATGAACGAAATTACTATTCTATTTTTAGCTGATAAATGTATGGAATGTGACGTACATTCGCATTGCAACAATGGAGTGTGTAAATGTATGAGGGGTTACAAGGGAGATGGCTTCAACTGTGACAGAGGTTAGAAGTCAATTTTATCTTGATCTCATTTTGAAAATCAACCTCTCTTTCATTCTGCTCTCTATGTGTACTTTTGGTCTTTTTGGTTATTTTATGTTGAGTTTAAATTATAATTAAGGCTCTATAAAGCCGTGAGAGACTCTTGTAGGGCTCAGTGGGGACTATAAGGGTTTAGCCCAGCAGTGCACTGCAATCAAATAAAAGAAATAATCATTCTGATGCTTTGAAATAATCAATAACCTTTCTTGACTTCTGCCCTATAATTTCTGTAGTCTTAGTATCTTTCATTTCTAAATCTGCTTTCACCTTCTCGTTTCTCTTGTCGGCCTTAATTAGCAGTTTTATCTTTTTAATAACACTTCCTTATTTTGTTCTTTAGTTTGTGAAACTCCCTGTCCTAAACACTCGAAATGCGAAGAAGGAGATTGCGTCTGTAACAAGGGATATTATATGGAAGAGAATTTCTGCATAAGTGAGTTGAAGTTTCACACATTACTTTAAAAATGCGAGAAAATATGTTTCTGGATTTACAGTCCAGGAAAAGGCCTTTTATATTTTCCATTCCAATCAACTTTTGATGATACATTATTCTTATTTGTATTTTAGTGCCTGCACCACCACCACCACCACCTCCACCTCCTCCTCCACCACCACCACCACCACCACCTCCACCTCCTCCTCCACCACCACCACCACCTCCACCTCCTCCTCCACCACCACCTCCTCCTCCACCACCACCTCCTCCTCCACCACCACCACCGCCACCTCCACCACCACCTCCTCCTCCTCCACCACCCCCACCTCCTCCACCACCACCTCCACCACTACCCCCTCCTCCTCCACCACTACCACCACCTACACAGCCTCTTCCACCACCAACCGAGCCCCTTGTGTACTACAGCCCTCCAACACAGCCTCAAATGACATCAGCACTCCCTCCACCACCACCACCACCTGCGCCAGTCCCGGTCATGCATGTTCCTGTACAAGCTGTACCAGTGCCAGCTCACGCTCCTGCCCCTGCCTTAGCAGTAGAAGAGGGATTGACGATATCTCAAGGTACCCCTGCAGCTTCCAGCCACGAAGGTAGACTAATTACTTAATTGCTTCTGCGTGTTTTTGAATAAGGCAACTTATCAAAGCCTTTATTGACAAATGGAAAGATGGTGAAATGTGATGATAAAATTCTTCAAGCCTATAATGATCATACAATTATTCAAGCTTTTAGTCCCTGGCAGGGTACTAGACTATATTCAGAATATGGGGTTCAAGCTTTATAGTGTATTTAAGTCTAGGAGTAGTATGATTTTGTTGATTCTACTTTTTTCATTTTTGTCGTGAATTTCCTATTTTCTCTATCATTGTACAGTTTTCTCTTATTTGTTACCGAAAAAGACACAACCAGAAATTTTAGAGCAAGAAATAACTTGAGACCCTGAAAATAAACTGAGCAACAGGAAAATCCTCAACAACAACAACAACAGTATGTAAGACAGCAACAACAACTTAATGATGTCACATTTAATGTTTAAATTTCTATTTCAGCTCCACCTGTTCCTGGTCCAGCCCCTTCACCATATGCAGGTTCGTCTATATTATATCGTATTGAATATCACGATACTAGCAATGGTGAATACTAAATGCACCACAACAACATCCTTGCCTGTCCTACTACTTAATGTACAAATGGTATGTCTGAGAATATAAGTGGGATGGGAAAAGAATAAACTAGATATGCGAAATTTGCCAGTAGTAGTTCGATCTTATTGCGCCTAAAATTTTGTTTTTAATATAACAATATTCGATATCATATTCGATATTATAATAAAATTTGCACAATATTCGAACAGAGTTTCAGCATCCAAGGCCCTAACTTGTTCAAATTATCCACCAAACACCTCAGGGAATTGAAAGGGGTATCACTGGATGTTTTCAAGAAAGGCTTGTATAGTTTTTTATCTCAAATACCTGATGAGCCTCAACTAACTGGTTACACGGCAATTGAGAAAACTGACAGTAACTCTTTAGTTGATATGATAAAAATTGTATCATTTTCAAGGGATAGGCATAAGATAGACTTAGGGATAGACAATTCATCTTTAAAACTTGCAGTAATAATATAAATAATTATATAATAAAAGGTCTGTACTGGTCTGTCTCTGCTCTGCTATATATGACCTAATTTAGGCTTCTACCTTTCTGTCTACACTAGGCTTACTAAACATTGGCTGGCTCAAAGGCCTGATATTTTGTTTGCATCTTCATGGCGCTCTTCATTAAATTTTGTTGCATTTTCTGTGGATTGTAGAAAAGGGAATAAACAATTTTTATTTGTGTTGCATGTTCATCAGCTTTTATTTAAAAGTATATTTTATTCAACAAAATACATAAAACTGCATATTTCTTTGCAGAGGATATCATAATATCAGTTTATCAAAGTCTCGGTTGCTGGGCGGATTCATCGGACTGGTGGAATCCGGCCCATCGTGTTTTGAATTCGCTGGAAGGAACCGATCCTAGACTCATGGATCAATACCGAGTCCGGAAAGATCCAATCGGTAAAATAACTTTTTGACATTAAGAATTTGTGTTTCGAACCATTTCCTGGTATTTTCTGAAGTTGCTTTTGAAACTAACAAGAGCTCTCGTAACTTATAAAATGATAAGAAAGCCTAACTATCGAATCATAAACCCAAATAGAAAATGGTATTGCTATATGTTGCAGAATATTGGAGCACATTTATGAAATGAATAAATCTTCTTCTTTGAGATCAAACGCAAAAGAACCGACGAATAGACGATTCTGCAGAAGACGATAAACCTTATGATTAACAATGCATGATAGGGATATGCCTCTTGGCAACTCATAGTTACCCAAATTAACTACTACTGTTTGACTGCAGCGACGACAGATTTAGGCCATTACAATTTCCGTAGGTATGTGTTGCTAAGGGGCATATACCCATGATGCATTTCGTGGAATGAGCGGCCATCTTCTGCAGAATCCTCTATTGTGCAAGAAGTATATTCGATAGTGCTTTCTGTGTCGGTTATTACTACACAAAATAGTCAAGCTTTCACCCTTAAGATTCGCTGCTGTTGTTAACAATAGCTGATATTAAAGGTCCAAGAGTACAATGCATTCTGGGAGGATATCGTGGAAGGAAATTTCTGCCTCTATCTTTCTCATTGTTAGTAAACAATGAAGAATCTGTTGGCGTTAAGATTTTTCCCCTTTATGCTCCCAGAATGCATATCGTGTTGTTACATGTTTGATATCATCTACTTCAAGCCTGATTTTTGAATTATTTTTTTCTTGCAGGTAAATGTGCAGACGTTGCTAAGGAACTAGGATACAAGGTATTTGCGGTTCAAAATGGCGGTCATTGTATGAGTTCTCCTCATGCCGATAGTCAATACATGAAGTTCGGACCTTCTGATAAGTGTAAAAATGGCATTGGCGGACCAACTGCTAATGATGTGTATAGATTGTAACTTTAGGTCGGTGCATTAGGTCGATATGGCCTGAATAGCTTAATGCTCCTTAAATTTTTATTTTACATCAAGTACTGGTATCCGGGAATATCTCAGCGCAACCTCATTCTAGTTCCAGGTTTTATATGCTAAATAATTGACTCTGATATTTAAGGGGGCTCCGCGACCAATGTTCTTTACATACGATTTGAATAAAGTGGTTTTCAATTGGAAGGGTAAATTATGTTTCATGCTTAGAAAATCAGTGAATGAACTGAGAGATTGAAAATTGGGCTTAGCTTAAGAATTTAAAATTAAGTGAATTAGAGATTAGAGAGGGACAGTATGGTACTGTACAGTATTTGATTTATAACATCTTCATCCAGTATCTTTGATGTAAATACTGAACACAGACACAAGAAATTTGATAACCCCAGTACTCTGAGTTCATTAACTTCGATATTTACTGAAAATAACTAAATACACCCAAGGACATTAACAACAATGTACCAATTTCATTAAATAATAAGAACAACAGGGCCGACATATGTTCAAAAAGCTATTTGGTGGAAGACTGTTAATATCAACCAGCATAGCATTTGTTTAAAGCTCGATCTTACGTTAATTAAAAGATTTTAACTACTTAAATCTAATTTAAAATGAATTGAAAATCTAATATACATTTCATAATTGTTCTATCATGTTTGTAAATTGTATGTTTGTATGATAATATATGCATTAAGTTTATAAAACTTCTAATTCTATTTCTAAATAAAACTTGAACATTTCAGAGTGTCCTATACATTTGATACATCACGAACTGTGTTGACTTTCACTAGTATTCAAAAATACTTTTAGAGTGAAGGTTGTTATAAGCCGAGCTTAGATAAGGTGAGGCCTCTTCAAGATAAACATAATTGCAAATCGAGAATTGTCGTCTTGTCGACGACTTTACAAGACGAGTCAATGCATTGTCCTCAATAGATTACAGATTTTTCCAGAATTAATTGTCTACATACAGTCTACTGTAGCATAGGCTACGTATTATCTGCATATTGTCTACTATAATATACCATAGTATAGTTTAGCAAAGTCTACTATAGCATTGGCTACGCATTATCTATAGGTAGTCTACTATAGCATAGGCTACATGCTATATGCATATTGTCTACTAAAGTGTACCATACTATAGTATAGCATTGGCTAAGTATTATCTGAATATTGTCTACTATAGTCTACTATAGTCTATTATAATCTACTATAGCTTAGGGTACTATACCATAGGCTATATCTTATCTGCATATTGTCTACTATAGTCTACTATAGTATAATATAGCATAGGCTACTATAGTATAGGCTACGTATAATCTAGATATTGATAGTCTACTATAGCATAGGCTACTATAGCATCATGAGCTACGTATTATCTACATATTGTCTACTATAGTCTACTATAGCTTAGGCTACGATAGCATAAGCTATGTTTTATCTACATATTCTCTATCATAGTCTAACTTCAGCATAGCCTACTATAGCATAAGCTTGCCCCTATGAATGAAATTTACTAGCGTTAAATGTGTGCGAAACGTCGATGTAAATAAAACTAATCGCTTGCTTACGTTTGCCATGATGCTACTTTTTCTCACTGCACAAATTCCCTACACAGAATCCCCCACTCCTCCTCGCTGTTTGCTTCAGATCATGCGCCACTTGCAAATGCAATGCGAAATTAGCATGCTTTCACGGAATCAAGCACAAATTATCAAGAGCACCAGCAGCTGGGCTAAACCGTATTATACATGTTTTAAGCACTCTTGGGATATTTTCAAGTTAACTTGCCAAGCGTGGCCTAATGTATTTGATGAGTATTAGATTTGATGTCAAGTACTCGAAGGCTCTTCACAACAGTATGGCAAAGAAACCATGTTGATTCAACTGTTAGGCATGCTATATTAACAGCAAACTGGTACAGCAGAATTCAGAAACATTTCAAACAACTAGAAGCTTATTCATCGACTATCTCGCTGAAAACATTAAGAATTCAGGTAATATTTCTTTCATTATTTTCTTCTTTGATATTCTTCCTTTAAAACAAATCAAAATGGTAGATAGACAGTTCTGGAGGACATCTTCATAGAATTTTCATACCTATTACTCCTCTATATGATACATTCGCCTTAGAAGAATTAACACTCAAAAACAGACATGTTTTCTGCGACTCTGAGTTTTGTAGTTACGCACTAATCAGCACTCATCATCACTCGGCACGCTCTACTGGAGGTAAACGTACATTTGCCTTACATATTAGGAAGCTGCATAGCCTGTGCAACGAAAAAACGCATAATTTTGTAAGGGCTTTATGAAATTCCTTATCAAGTCGGTTGCCAAGATCTAAGTTTATACCGTGTTGAGAAAGGCCGAATAATTAAAAACGCATCATTTTAATTTTTCATTATAGAGTTAATTGTTTGTTCAAATTTATCAAGCACTTTGTCCCACCTTCAAGCCTCCAAGCCAGGCAATTGATTATCTAAATATGCAAGAAAAGATTCCCTTGGCTTGTTTCAGTAATTGAGTATCCTATCCATATGTTGTTTTCATTTAGAAGACTTTGAGTTGCATCATAAAAAATCTATAGAAATACGACGAAATATCATAGACTACTATTTAAACCTTCCATACTGACACAAATAGAGTACTGCCTTGACGCTAAGTTGGTAGAGCAACTACGTGCCAAAGTCAGTAGTTGTGACTTTGCATCCTACTCGGGTCATTCTTCTATCACACAAATTATCTCGATTGATTTTCCAAATCCTACTTCTTCATAACTAAATAGAGTATACTCAATCACTGTTCAAGGTTTTTGGAAAACCCCATGGTTTTTTTTAGAAACCCTTGAAGTACATTTAATTTTCTGAGTCTAGTATGTAGGAAAGAGAACAACAAGTGAATTGTTTATTCTGGATTATTGTATTTGTCGTAGCTTTTCTCATGTGATACATTTTTCGTAGAGATGCGTTTTTTCATCATCCTCGCCTTCTGCCTTGTCGCAGCATTTTCCTCCCCTTGCCAGAAGATGACATCCATGAGCAATTGGCTATGCTTGATACTGAAGGATACCTCGAACAGTTCCCCGTGAGTGACGATGTAGAGACAAGCTTTGCAAAGAGAACCATCGATGACCAGACCCTCGAAGAACGTGAGTGATTTCAGATGAGCTATATTACCTGTCCAGTATCACAAGTTTAAGGTCTTAATCTAAGGTTCTACGGTTACAATCTAAGGTCTTAATCTCGTGTCCCAAGGTAACCATTTAGATTCCTAAGGTCACAATCTAAGGTTTCTAAGGTCACAATCTAAGGTTTAAGGTCACAATCTAAGGTCTTAATCTCACAGTATCATGTCCTGTAGGTCACAATCTAAGGTCACAACCTTATGGTGAAAATTTAAGGTCATGATCTATGGTCCTAATGCCACAATCTCGTGTCCTATAGATCACAATCTAAAGTCCTAATGTCACAATCAAAGGTTAAAAGTCATCATCATCTGAGGTCACAATCTATGATTCTAAGGTCACAATCTAATGTTTGTGGTCACAATCTATAGTCCAGTGTAGCAATGAAACTTAAATAAGCAGGGGTATATCAATGTAATAACCAAAGCATTGATCAATAAGGAACTTCTATCAAACAATTTGAATTGTTCCAGCAGTTGAGATGTGAACTTGGAAACTACTGGAAGTTTGCCTTTGATTCAAAAGATGGAATTAATAGAGAGAATGGGCGATGATGACTTTAAGGCCTAATGTCCTTATATTGTAGGTTTCTGTAACATTTATCACTACAGCTTTTCTCTGGATAAAGTTTAGGTAGTTAAAGTTTTGTTGCGAAAGAGGCATTAGGTTCCCAATACTAAATTTTGTTACTATATCAAGGAATATATCAGATAAGTAACTTCTGACTGGATTCTTCAAACAGTTTGCCCTAGAGATAGGCTCACTTTTACAAAATCACAAAACATTGCTCTGATAACAAAATACTTCAACTTGGTTGAGAGAATGGATCCAGCTTGTGGATTGCCAGACACATGTACACCAGCCTATCTGCAGCAAATATCCCTTTTCATTACAGCTTCAAAACGGTTTCTCTAAAACTTGATTTCCAATATTCCTTAGCTTTCTTTTTTCCCTCGTTAAGGATGTTAGATGCATCTAATTAAATTGTTACATATGAACTATACAGGAAATTTTGTTGAAAATTCTCTTATTCTTGCAGTTTCGATACCTAACATTTTCCCTTTTATTTTCAAACCCAGTGCTCTTGGCAAAGATGGAATTCGTCTTCAAGATTCTAGGCCCATTGGCACCCAAACCCGTGAAAGATGCTATCAGAAAGATCGTCAACGAGCGAAAGGCCGAGATCGTTCAGATAGTCAAACAAGGAGGAGGTGCCCTCATCAAGCTTCTCATTCAAATCTGGAGAAATGCTCTTCTTGGAGGTCTGCTTGGTTGAAGGCTTTTAATTGTCATTTGACTTTACATAAAGGAAAGCAATGTTTGTATTATCATATCAATATTAGCAAATGTTTAATTGATTCATACAAATAGATAAAGAAACAGAAAATGAGTATTTTTCATTCTTTCTTGATAAAACTGTTTGCTCCAGAAAATGAATAGTCGTTGACTTATCAAGGTAAATAGCGGCAATTTAGCACTAGGCTGTTAACTACCATAGGACTTGAGCAGATGATGTGTGACGATCTTAAATCTTGTGCTGAGTCGATTACAAAGATCGAGTTTAAAAAATCAACCGGGGAAACCAAGTTACAGTACTGTAGAGGTTGTTCAGTACTTTTGAGGATATAATGAGTACTGTGGGGCATGTTGAATACTGTGGAGGTTGTTCAGTACTTTGCAGGATATCATCAGTACTGTGGGGCATGTTCAGTACTTAGCAGGATATCATCAGGACTGTGGGGCATGTTCAGTACTTTAGAGGATATCATCAGTACTGTGGGGCATGTTCAGTACTTTAGAGGATATCATCAGTACTGTGGGGCATGTTCAGTTCTTTGGAGGGTATTCAATACTGTGGGGACTACCATCAGTATTGTGGGGGTATACCATAATTAGTGTGGAGGGAAACCACAATCACTTTGGGTATTATCTCCAAGCCCCTCCAACGGACCCATGTTATGCCCCAAAGCACTGGTAATAATCTCAGGCAGAAAGGAAACGGAATTCCGAGATGGGTCATATTTGCCATGAATACGAATGTGAATAAAACAATCCCTTAAGAAAATAGTAAGTCTATTTGCCTATCAACACCACAGGCAATCCAAGGTGCAGTAATGACCAATCTGTGCAGTGAGTGATGATTCGGAAAAGTGCAGTGTTAAATTAGAACATGTGTAGTGATGAATGGCTCAAGAAGCCAAAACAAGACATAACATAAAAATATAAAACAAAATATGATTCAAAGTTCGAAGCATTAAAACCCTTTGAGCTTCTTTTCTCTGCCATCCCCTTTTATATCATAGGCATCGTTACAGTTATCACTCTGGATGATATCTTTAAACTTGTTTCCTACTCTCCTTATGATGTCCTACCAAGCGTTATGAAATAAACCCACCAGGGCAGCCACTAACTTTGTCATCTGTACAGTGATGAATATTCCTCAGATTACTGTCTGCACACCAACATCAACAGTCAATATAAGATCATTGCAAATACTTGCCTCTATGTCAGGGGCGAGATTCAAGGGGGTATGGGGTGTGACATCCCCCCAGTTAGAAAAAAACTGATTTCGTTGGGCAAATTGATTCAATTTCCAAGAAAAATTAGGCCATCAGGCATATTCTTTGTAAGGAAATAAGCTTTTGATTTCTTGAGAGCTAATGGTCTCAGCTTGAAAAAATTGGCCCACCACTAGAAGAAATAGCAGCAGGATGCATATAGAACAGTCAGGCGGAAACTACCCTTGAAGTAATCCAATTGAGCTGTGTTTTGTTTCTGGGAGATTAAACGGTTCTTCCGTTTTCGGTAGGGTATTGGAAAAAATTAGCAGGGCAGCTATGGCTACAACCCCAACCAAAACCTTTTAGTTTCGCCCCTGCCCTATATTCTAAGTCGTCTTCACTGGATCTTGCGTTTTTACTGATGTATCAAGTATGATGTTCTTATACAGCATGGTCTTGAGTGCTTTGCGAAACTGGTGATTCCACACCCCATAAATCAGTGGATTGATGAAGACTTTCAACTCCACTAATGTGATGATGAGAAACAAGACGTCATCTGATATATAGACAGCGTGGGTTAGCTGTAGAATGTTGATGAAGAATGCAGGCAGCCAACATAACGAGTAAGCAACAACAACAGTGAACATCACCTTAGTCACTCGAATTTCATTTCGATAGTTGCTGTTCTGCCTCGTCTTCCGAACGAGCCTGAGCCTCCTTATCTTACTGGCCGCTGACCTCACCTTAGATTTTCGACCTTCCTTTGGGCTCGATATTTCATCGAAACTCGCACCGTTCGACGTTTCATCCCGCTCACTGGTAAACGTAGCTGAAGTTTCTTTCCGTCTCGAATCACCGTCTTCTTGTGGGGATATTATGGGTGGATGTATCAGTAGGGGTATAGGTAGCTTACTGCCTGCTTCTCGTGCAGGTGATGTTGTCGTTGAAGGTATTAGACCATCATCCTTTTGCGGTGGTTGCATGCTTGCATCATCCTGGGGAGGCATCGTCTCCTGGTCATTCTGCAGAGCTGGCGATGTTCTTCCGTCCTGCGAAGATACCCTGCTTTTATCGTCCCGTGCCGAGTGCGTGCTAACGTCTTCCAGGCATTCCTCCATTACTTTCAGCTTTGTATCAAGCTGTCTCCTCGGTTCAGCCCTCTTCTGGCCTTCTTTATTCATATTTGCTGTAACCGTATTCTTGTGCTTCGACAATTTCATGAAAATCTTCGTGTAACAATACACAAGCACTGGATAGCATACACCGATGGTGTAGCCGTAAAACATGGTGCGGAATATGAGGTTCTTCGTGGACCAGGTTGTGAAGCATACTCCGTGGTGAATGCTATACTTGTAATACCCAACTCCTACCAAAGGCAGTATCGCTAATACCAGTGTCGCAGCGTTCATGCCAATGCAGTAATATACGATCCGCCTTTTTGTGAAGTTCTTGTCGTATTTCTTAGTTCGCACTACTTTGTAATACCGTACGATAGCTATAGCAGCTAATAGCAGTGCAGATAATACAAACGTTACAGTTTCTACAAAGCCAGATACTGGGCAATAAAAGCCCAGGTCAAAGTAATTGTCAACAGCATGTAGCTGGGTGTAGGCCTTCACTGGTAAAATCATCAGTACTTTAGTGAGGTCTACTACGGCTAGTTGAAGTAGTAGAATGTTGTTGATAGTTCGTAGAGATTTCATCTTCCAGAACAGGTAAATTATGAACATGTTTCCGAAGGCACCGAGAATGGTGGTCAGTGCTGTTATAATTAGGTTCAGCTGGATTATTTCGGTTGACATTATGTGGCAGCGTCCTAGTTCCTCAGCACTGCAGTCCAGAGTTCTGAATAATGTATTAATTTTACTTCTGACCAATTAAGATATTGTCATGTCTCGCAAAAACTGTTAATCATGAATTTTATTTGGCGTTACATGCCTAACATAGATCCACTTTTTGACATTGATGCTTGTATGTTGATGAATCGAAATTTAGATACCTCTGCTCCAACTCCCGACTACTACAAAATGGTATTTTTCTGCCCTTTTAAAGTTTTGCTTGCCAACTGGGACACACGCCAATATATATAAACAGAGATTGAATGAAATTTCTCTTCTTTACCTGTCACATCAGTTACATCTTGGAAATTAGATTTTCTTCCTTTTTGAAACTTATTTTTCTCCATAACGACCAACGACAAACTGCAATTTTTATAAAGTGATATTGTTTCGTCCAGTAATCATCACATAAGTTCAATTTTGCAAATTATTTTCTTTATCTTTTCCACAATGACTTGGACAATTATAGAAAGAAACACGTAGATTGAAGTCATTTATGTCCATGTAAATAGCGAATCAACGAATGACGCAAAACTAATTCTTTTCTGCACCAAAGCTTCTCCTTTTCCATAACAGGACGCGTCCACTTTGACGGAAACAGACGTTGAAGTGCTTCTCCTTGTAAATACTCCGTCTGTTGAATCTTGCTATATAACTCTTTTCCGCTTCTTTGAATGTTGTGCTTTTTCAAGAATGTTAGAACCTCCCGTGTTTATAGAATGAAACACATGAATTGAAATGAAATTTGCTCTGCCTGTAAATATCGAAACAAAGACCTCAATGCTACAAGGTGTGTCAGCTCCTCTAAACACTTCATGCTTTTATGGTATCATTCAAATTGAAATTCCAGGGCTGTATACAGGGGGTAGGGCAACGTGTTTCATTATTTAAACAGGTATTGCCTTGATCACTCAGCATTTAAAGCACCATTTCAGTTGAGAATTGCCGAGTGGTTAGATCATTCAAACCTTGCTCAAAGAGGTTCGAAAGTACTTTCAGACTTACCCCATTAAGTGTGAGGAGAGAATTAGCCAGCTCTCTGTAATTCCAGGCAAAAGGAATCACGAGGTGTGGTCACATTGAGAGGAAGGACCAGGGTCGCACTGCTCGATTAGTCTACCTATTCAGTGGGCCCTTTGAGCTTAGCACATAAATCAACACCTCACGATGATAGTAAGTACATGACTATCAACTATCAGTATCAATGTACTCCTCAATTTGTCTACCTATTCAGTGCGCCCTTACTTAAGTGCCTTGCACATAAACCTTTTCCTTATATAAAGGTAGCAAGCCTATTTGCCTAACAACTATCAATGCATTGCTCGATTAGTCTACCTATTCAGTGAGCCCTTTGTGCTTTGCTCATAAACCAATACCTTACGAATATGATAGCCGTATTTGCCTATCAACTAACAACGTACTGCTCGATTAGTCTACCTATTCAGTGGGCTCTTTGTGCTTAGCACATAAATCAATACCTAAAGATGATAGGAAGGGTATATGACCATCAACTATCAATGACTGCTCAATTTGTCTACCTATTCAGTGCACCCTTACCTTGCCTTGCACATAAACCTATTCCTTACATAAAGATAGTTAGCGTATTGGCCTAAAAACTTTCAACTATCAATACATTGCTCGATTAGTCTACCTATTCAGTGGGCTCTATGTGCTTTGTGCTTTGTGCATAAACAAATAACTTACAAAGATAGTAAGCCTATTTGCCTATCAACCTTCAATGCACTACTCGATTAGTCTACCTATCCAGCTTTGTGCATAAACCAATGCATTACAAGGATAGCTAGCCTATCTGCCTATTAACTATCAAGCTCTTTGTGCTTTGTTCATAAACCAATACCTTACCGGGATAGTAAGCCTTTTTGCCTATCAACTATCAATGCCCTACTTAATCGATTAGTCTACATATTCATTGGGCTCTTTATGCCTTGCACATAAACCAATACCTTATGACGATAGTAAGCGTATTTACCTATTAACTATACCAGACTCCCCCAAGCAGCATCTTGATTCTCTGTGAAAGGCTCTTGTGATCAGGGTAAGTTTAATTCTGACTGCACCCCCATCCTCTCCCCCTTGGCAGTTTGAGTAATTTTCCACCTGGGTCGAAAACCTGAAACAAGTCTTTATGGTGGTGGGAGAGCGCCATTTGGTCAATCAACGAAATACAAAGAAGGCCTGGGATTTTCGATGCTCTCACTCCGGAAAGCATCAATATTTATTTATTCACAATAAACGCTTCATGTAATTGCAAGAGCTTTTCGCTGTTACTTTTTTGTGTTGATGTTCAATATTTGAGCTTCTTCATTTGACATATAACTTTCTCTAGATAGTAGCTAAAGTTCTTACCACGATTCGGCAATTCCAGTGGCCTAAGTTTGATAAAAGGTGATCAGTATATAGCTAAGTAAGAGAGCCGATGATTATTATTTAAACAGCAATGCCACTTTATCAAAATAAGTAAAAAAGACAAAAAAACAAACTTTGTAAAAATAAAAGTTTTTCAAAATCTGTTTTCTGTCTATGTTACATATGTTATGTCTGATGATTATTTCCCTGTACAAAACTCCCGTGGGACAGAGTCTGTCCCTCTTTATGACAGTGGTTCAAAAAGCTCAGGTAAAATTGTAAAATGAAGACAAAATTTGGTAACAACCAGAGCTAACCTACCCTAAAACTTTAGAAAAAAACATAATATCGAAATACAGTAGTGCCGTGCCTTTAAGCTGTTGACTTACTTAACTTGATTAGACTGCACTTTAATAAAAGGTGGCTAGCAAGGATGAATAATGTTGACAGCTATGAAAAGAGGCTTGTTAGCCCATCAGAAAGCCAATGGTAACTAGAAAAAAGTCTTTTCCAGTTAATATGAGAAAGCCAATACAAATGAGATTTAAAAAAACAAGGTGCTTTTAAATCATGTTATTTGTCTCAAGAATCCTTATCCCCTAGAGTCAATTTACAAGTTAATGTCCGGGTTGGTGCCAACAATAACATTGTTTGTCATTGTTAGACAACATCTACTCGTGCTAATCCATCCAGGCGCAACGGTATTTGTCTTTGGTTGACTATATCTGTTTCCTAAGTTGGTCATTATTAGCCTCATTAAACAAAATCTCTCGATCACTCAGGAAGGTCGCGACTTCTCCCTCCCGCCCTGTCCCTCTTTCTTTTGATTTTTGAGTATTTTAGTTGTTGTTTATTTTAATTGGACGTTGACCATTCGGTCTTCGACCCAGGTGAACCAGCCGGAAATTACGGTGTAATTCGGTATCACCGATCATAAAATTACCCTTTGCTCAAGCAACATGGGTTGGCCGGTTTGCCAAATAGCCCAGTTTCTTGAGAAACAAATAATTGCTTGCTCAATTTCTACTCGAAGGCTGTGGGCTAGGGAGATGGGGGCTAGTTCTCAGGCCCCACTTGAGTGAGAGCGCGAAACTTTTCGAAAGTAGGCCAACACGAACAATGAAGAGGAGAATGACGAAGCATATAAACACGATTGAAATAAAGACAGACAGGCAAAAGGTTAGGTTTATTTCTATGTATTAAAGCTATACAATGCAATTGTTCTATATCTACTCAAATTTTGTCCCTGATAACTATGATTTGACCAAGAGAAATTACCTAAAAACTCGCGTATTTTCTGACGTTTTTAGAGATTTTTCACCAGGAAAATAGTTGACCCCTCCCCCCTTCCCAACCTCTAAACCCTTGAAATTTTTATATATGGATATGGCTTCACTAGATTCCGCCTATAAGTGGTTGATATGTTTTCAATTTGAAAATGACAGAGCACCTCGCCCCGCTGGAATCAAGAACCGGAAACTTTCGAAACATAAACTTGCCTAGCCAGCTGATTTCTAACCCACCGACGCACACAGAACAGGCTTAAAATTGATTTTTTAAATCGCTGTTTGGCCTTTACAAGTAATGATTCCAGGTTTATTTACCTATTTTCAGCTTTTTGCGATGAAACCCTAGAAAAAGTTTAAACAAACTGTCAGGAAATATTGATATTTACACACACAATAAGGTTTTTGCGAGGGATTTTAATGAGTCCAAGCTTGCGTGTTTGAGCAGACTTCAATCTTTGAACTCAAATGTTCAAAACGTTTATTCAACTGAGTGAAGTTTTAAGCTCAAATGGCATGAAAGGTTTAGGCCATGTAAACTTATCATAGTTAATCTTGAGTTTCTTATTGAATTGAATTGCCAGAAGCTCACTACACTAACCCACTGTTCAACTGTATTTGCAGTGTGTCTTAAATCAATTCAATTAAATCAAAACTCAAGACTTGCTGTAATGCATCAAGAGGCCAAGCTAATGTCATGAGGCTGTTATCATGTCCAAGGGAGAGATGCAGCTAGGATAGGGCAAGGCTGGGCCATTTTAAAATAAGAAGGTTTCTCAGAATGCTGAAAATGATATCTTCAACAGAAATATCAGGAATTAGCCATTCAATTGGATGCAAAACCTCTGGACATTGAACGCTAATGGTTGTTTTTATCAGCAAGGGGGCAATTAACTTCTCACAACTGCACGTCCCTATATACGCCAAAATCTCTTCACCAAAATATCAAGACCATGAATCTCTATCATCCAGAATCATACAGATAATACTTCAAAGCTTATTTTTTAATGTCTAAGAATATTTCAAGGCTTTGAGGATTCTTAATGTTCTTATAAAAAAGCATGTATAAATCTAAAGCTAGATGTGTTGAGAAAAAAACAAAAAAGGAGAATAAATGACAGTGAAGATAGTTGATAACAGCTGCCAGCAAACTATTCAGATTATATAGGTCATAGGATGTTGATATTACACGTGTCTTTGCCACCAGGTGCGGATGATTTAGACAAAATAATATTTATATGCCAATCAGTAATAACTTCTGAAATATTTATCAAAGTATGAATAGGCTTTTTCTTTTATTTGACTAGTGGAAATGTAATAATCCCTATATATAAGCCACAATTTAATTAGCAATTTCTGATTTGCATAAATTTTAGAATCAGTTCTCAGTTGTAGTGAGTGCTGACCAGCCCATAAACTCCCCTAAAACTACTGAGTGACGCAAAAAGATGTCTTTCTTTTTTCAGCACTCTTTTAGAAGGTTTTCATAATCCTCTATTTCAAATTATAATAACTTCATGATCAAGGTTAGTTGTATCATGCTACAGCCAAAAGGTTGACACAGATTTTGAGACATCATTCATACCTCTATGGCATCTCTAATGTAAATTGGGATCATGCGGTACCTTTTATTAAACCATCTCCTAATAGATTGTTTTATGGTGATTACTTTTCTCTTTTGATATTTTCATATAGCCAGAAATATAGGAAACAAAGTGAAAATGAACAAATGGATTACATAAGCTTTTCGTCTGACACTCAACAGTGTAATACGTCTGAAAGAGAACAAGACAAAAACCTATCAGATATACCCAGATGTGGATCGAAATAGGCCAATCAGAAAAGAGGTGAATGATTGGTATAGTGTAGAAAACCCAATCAACATCCACGATACAGTGATCAATGAGATTACTTCAAGAGTCCTAAGGCGAAAACGAACTCCTTCTGTCCACACAACAGGGGATCACTGGTTTTTTATGTAGACTAATTCCAAAATACCTAAATGAAATTTTGACCTTGGTCTGCTCATCATTCGTTAGGTTTTTGCTTCGTTCTCTTTCTGAGGAATTACTTTGTTGAGTGTCAGACGAAAAGCTTAAGTAGTCCATGTTTTCGCTTCACGATTTTCGTTTTCGTCCAGTTATGATGAAGTTTTGTAACGATCAAAGACTGTTCTTGATGTTTACCATAACTTTACTTTTGATTAGAAGCAAAGATTCTACTGCATGCTACAAAGAACCAAACCTTGCAACATTCAACAAAATGCAAAATCCCATTGGCAAACTTTGTGGGTTGTCATTAAGCACGTGCTTATAAAGAGGAAGAGAGGCGAAACAGGAACTCGTTAATTATTGAATAATTTCTAAACGTATGTTGGGATTCTTGATTCTGGATTAGATAACCAGTCAAAGATTTCATTTTGAAGCCAAAACCTGGTTTCCATTCCATGAGACTACTGTTCTGGATATGAAGACTGGATCGAGTATTCTTTGGTTTCTGGAGTCAAATGTTTGAAGCAAATTGCTCGGCTTTCATTTGGTCCCCCAATATGGCTGCCAAAGAAATTGTATTGACTTGATTGTTTGTTAACAATAGCTGCACGATTAGCTATTCAGTCTCGTGCTGAGCATTCATATCATTTCAAAAATCGTCAAAGAAAAAAGCACGCTCCAGTGTAATCTCAAGTATTGAATTGGACCTCCCAATATGGCCGCCAAGCACTTCATTTTCATGAAATCAGTGCACAAGGCTCATTGCATGGGCGAAAGTTTGTCTCTATAGATGAATTTTTTGAGCACTCAAACTATGACCCATTCACAAGCAGTTCAGAAACTAGCCTAGCCTAAATTACCCAAATTACCTAAATTATTAGCCTAAATGACTGGCTGAGCTCTCAATTAGTAAAAATCTGTACCAACCTATCAATTTGAAGGACTCCAAAGTTTCTACACAGCTACAGCCTTAATTTTTCTAAATAGCTTAGATTGAAATGTTTATATGCTTTCTTTACTTATGCGTGCTGAGAAGAAAGATGGCGGAAATCGAACTCCATACGATTACGGTTTTACCAAAAAATAATCGAAAATGAATTTTTGTTTGTCTACATCGTAATTTGCTTGATCTAACCTTTCAAGAAAATTTTTTGCACTAGTGCCACACATTGTCACACCCCTAATACCACTACAACACATATAGGATGAAAAATATGAATTAAACTTTTTTACTATTTGCATGCTACAATAAGTTTGTTAAAAACAATTTGACAATAATAATCTCCAATTTTCACTTGCTAGCTAAATTTCATTTTTCTGTCAAGTTATACCAGGTAATAGTCAAGGTGCATTACCAAGTGATAACCAATACTCGAAGTAATGATTCCGAAATTTACAATGTTAAGTTAGGCACTGTACTGTGACGAAAGTGCAATCAAGCAAACAACTAGCCATAAAAGTCATAATATGAACACATAGGATGTTTCAAGCTTCTACGCATCAATACCTTTGGGCTTTTCTTCTCTACCATACCATACCCTATTAGATTACAGGCATCATAACAGTTATCACTATCAACGACAATTTTGAGACTTCTTTCCTACTCTCCCTATACTCCATGAGATACCCTACTAGGCCAGCCACAAACTTTGCCACTAAGCATTATTCTTTTTACCATCAAGTGTTAGCTTGACAATGCTCCCTTCTCGTTTGTTCCACTGAGTTCTTCCTAAACAGCAACGAGAGCATTCCCTGTCGATATTGATTATTAAACAAGCCATATATCAACGGGTTCCACAGCACCTTCGACTCCAGAAGCGTTATTATTGTAAACAACACCGCATCAGATACATTATAAGCCTCGGCCATCATCAAAACGTTCACAAAAAACGCTGGCAGCCAACAGATCGAGTAGACGACCACGATCAGAAACATTATCTTCGTCACTCGAATTTCATTCCTCGAAACTTTGTTGCTTTGCTGAGATTTACTCCTGCTGTTGCTGATGGAGCTGCAAGTTTTTGACACCTCCTGGTGCTCCTTCCGGGCTGATTGGTGGTAGCAGCTGGAAATATTCCCAAAAACCTGCAGTGTTTGCCACGCCAAGGACTCACTTGGCTGATTCATCTCCGCCTTATCTTCATCAGCTTCTACCTTTATCTCCAAATTTGGTCTTTCCACTACGTTTTCCACGTTTCCACCATTACCTTGCTTCAATTCCATATCATCTTTATTTTGATCTTGAATTTGCCTTCCTGGACCGTTTTTCACATAGAGACTGGTCCGGTTATTTTGAGTGGCAGGTACTGCGTATTCCTTGCGGATATTAACAGAAACCGACTTCTTGTGTTTCCGCAGTTTGAGAAAGATTCTAGCGTAACAGAAAATAAGGACCGGATAACAAATGCCCATCGAGTAAATGTAAAATATGGTCCGGAATACTATATTTTTCTGTGACCAGTGCGTAAAACATACTCCATGGTGTTTACTGTATGAATATTCCCCTACTCCAAACACCGGTACCATTGCGAGGCTTAGCGGCACGAGGCATATGAATATGCTGTAACAAACCATACGTCTCGAGGAGAAAACCCTATCGAACGACCTCGGTCTGATCATCTTGAAGTACCGGACCACTGCAATGGCTGCCAAAAGCATGGCGGACTGTATGAATGTCGTTGCTGCAATGAAGCCGGAGACTTGGCAGTAGAGTCCGGTAACACGCGTTCCTTTATTCTCGATGAATTGGTTGTAAGCTTTGACCGGTAATACCATAACTGACTTGGTCAAGTCTACGATTGCTAGTTGGAATAAAAACTTGTTGTTGATGGTCCGAAGTGCCTTTGAGTTGATAAAGGTGAAGATAATCAGGGTGTTGCAGATTGTGCCGCCAATAGAAATCAATACTGTCACAGCAGCATTTACTATTGAAACGGCAGAAGACATTTTCAAGGGAGTTTTGTTTGATTTTCCAATACTTTTATCAACTACAGCAATGTTCATACGCAAGCCATAGACCGTTTGGCAGTATGCCGTTTTGCATGAATTGACAAGTCATTTTTGTTTTCTGGTGTAGTGAAATAGCTAAAAATGAGGTTACTGCATGTTTCTAAGCTTGAGATAGCTGCTATCTTATTATATGCTATTCAAAGCATGAGTTTTTGGAAACCAGAGAATCTGGCAGTGTTTTAAAGCCTTTACACTTCAGTTTCCTTGAAAATAGTTATCCAAATGGAGTTAAACGCATATTTTCCAACTCGAGATGGCTGCAATCTTTTCCTCTTGTCCGGATCGTCAGTTTTTGAATAAATAGAAATCTGAAAAATTCATATGCCTATAGAGGTTGAACCAAAATGATGTACTAGATTAAGTACGAAATATTGTAAACTTTAAGTAGTAATTTTGTAATTTCTTGTCTAATTAGAATTCATATCTTCGGACTTAAATTTATTTTCTTTGGCCATAAGTTGTTTGCTGGAACTGGGTTCTAGACATTTAAGTCTTCTTATTTAATCCTATGGAAGTCACATTGATAGAATGAACTTAACAGCATATTTTCCAACCGAGATACAAGACATAGACCAAGTTACTAGTGAATGACCAAGTAACAAGCTACCATATCCCCATGTTGAGTTTTTGAATGCTACCCATTTAGACTGCCTAAATCCAATTCTCCGTGTAAAGCGACACAACAACGCCCAATAGGCGCCTGTTGACAATTCTCGTGCAATGAACTTTTACCCATGAACACAACTTTTAAGTAACTGTTATCAAGAAAAAGTGCCTTATAAACAGTGGAAATTCTTCATATTACACACCTTTCCTCTAGCTTGTTTCACACTCCTCAACTAGAAGTAGCTGATTTAACCATTGATAGTAATCTGAAGATGATGCACATCTGTGCATTGCGAAGTACAAGGTCGAGCCATCCTCGTGATTCTTGTTTGCAAGAACAGAGAGCTCTCCTGCTCTATCATCAGCCTTCAAGTGGCTGATAAAGGCAGGTGCATTTTGCTTTACTGGGAGTTATTAAAATCCACCTGTCGTTTGGCTCATTATGCATCCAGAATTACGTTCGTTGGAAGTTTGCAGACTGCAAATATGCCAACAGATGATTGGTGTTTGTTCAATTCGCTTATTACTCAAGTATTGAATAATTATCTGCTTCCATTTGCCTATTAAGAGCACTGGTCGATTGCTTTTCAAGCTTAGTGCAAGACAAAGGTAAAAACATACACGTAATAGCGTTTATTCTGCAATGAAATTAGTGTCCGAAATGGTTTTGCATTACAAAGGAGCTTGAATGCTCCTACGACTATACAGACTATGGAGACTACGACGATGACGACTATGCAGATTGTGACTATGACGACTATGCAGACTATGACTATGGAGACTATGCAGACTGCCACTATACAGACTATGTATACTACGACTATGCAGACTATGCAATCTGCCACTATACAGACGTTGTCGACTACGACTATGCAGACTGCGACGATACTGACTTTGTATACTATGACTATGCAGACTACGACTATGCAGACTTTGCAGACCGCGACTATACAGACTTTGCAGACTGCGACTATACAGACTATGTATACTACGACTATACAGACTTTGCAGACTACGAATATAAAGAGTATGTATACTACAACTATGCAGACTTTGCAGACTGCGACTATACAGACTTTGTCGACTACAACTATGGAGACTATGCAGACTGCGACTATGCAGAATATGTATACTACGACTATGCAGACTTTGCAGACTGTGACTATATAGACTATGTATACTACGACTATGGAGACTTTGCAGACTACAACTATACAGACTATATATACTACGACAATACAGACTTCGTCGACTAAGGTTATAGCTGTTGTATAGTTGTAATAGTCGCAGTATGCATAGTGTGCACAGTCCTCATGGACATTTTTTCATTAAAATTGATCATGAGCAGCTTTAAATAAAGGAATCTCCTAGTTGGCTCTTTCGCTGTAAAGGATGCAATACACGTGTCTTTCCGTACTTCTGAACAAAATAGAAATTTGAAGACACAGTGTTTGAGGAAATACTAGATAAATGAAATAGTCTTTGGAGATCTTTTTGATTATCGAAAAGGAGAGGGTTTAACTAAAGCTGCAACATGACCAAAAGTGATGTCAACAAATCATGTTTGGGAATCATTAAATAAGATTTTAATTGTAGTGGAGTATTCACTGTGCATTGGTATATGCCTGTATGCACAGCTAGTGGCTTACTGTGTGCGTGAGCAAAGCAAATCCTTCGTTTGTACATTTTCCAGTCAAAGGGGTTCTGGTTCATTTACATCTGCCTGCATTATCTCACTGCTTATTCTCAGCTACTAGTTCCGGGCGTTCTTGTGTTCAGGCGTTCTTGCGTTCAGCAGAATTGCAATTATCTGTGGTAGTAGTAAAACTTTACTGTTGATATCTGAAGGTCATAATTGCATGTCACATCAACTAGGCCTTGCTCCTTCCCATCGTTTGCTACCGAGCTGTTAAGGACTATTATCAATGCTTTTCAGAGCTGGCTACACGACAATTTTAGCCTACAAATATCAAGAAAAATGTAATTGTACCATCATATCGTAGAATCATAACTCTTTTAAAGGTTTTCCTCATTCAATATGTCTTGGAATTAGAGTTATATAATATTCAATATTAATTGATGACCTTTTTTTTTAAAGCATAATAAAATAACCTAAATCACTTCTTACAGGATCGTGCAAACGCCAATGTTGGATATCTGTAGAAAGAAGCTCTGCCAGAACCCGATGAATTGACTGTAACATTCTCAAAGGAAATGGATGTACTAAGAGGAAATGGCCCGACAGCCTGTTCTAAGTAGGTATTTTCTTGTATTCTTCTTGTAAACATAGTCATAAGAGAGGTACATAGTCTAGAAACCAGAAGATTGTTCTCTCATTGCATCAGCTAACTTGTGGAGCATGACGAGAATGCACACTTACAAAAGAAAACAATGCCAAATAACATCAAGTCATGTGATTGATTCGGTAGTAGAGCTTTGCACACTAACAAAAGGAGACAATGAAGATTAGTACGATTTTCAGCACAAAAAGATAAGATGAAAGACTCGCTCAGTTTCCAGACCACATCTCTCTCTTATGACTGTGGTAAAAGATCTCGAAGTCGAAGAATATACATCGCTGTATATTACATGTAAAAGTCCGAGAATACAACATGAAGTAATGCTTTGATGAAACTGGCCACTCCTGTTCAGTTTGGCAATTACCTGAAACCAGTCTGCCTTCCTAACCAATGGGAAAAGTCTCAGTATCCTTAGTTGATTTTTACCTAGTATGAGCACGGACCTTTGTATTGTTGACAGTTTTAAGAAATGCTAATTTGTTTCCCATTCTCTAGATTTGACAGCTTTTCATCAAAATAACATTTTTCCCTTGATAATCACGAACAATGTCATATCTATCAGTTACCAAGATTTTTTTATTCATGAAGCATCTTTTGTAGGATCTTGCAAGTGCCAAGCTCTGCCAGAACCGAGTGAATCGACTGTAACCTTCTCTAGGGAATGTACTAACAACAATTTGCCTGAAAGCCTGTTCTACGTACGTATTCACTCGCTCTTCTTGTACAGACCTCGGAATTGAAGAATTTACGTCGCTTTACATTGCTGACAAGCAGTTCAAAAGTCTGATAATACAACATGCATTACAGAAGGAAAGAAGCTCGGCATGAAGGCCTAGATTTCCAAAGCAGAACGTGTCACAGTCATCACTTTGCCCTAGCTCACCAGCATGCGTAAGTTTTATTTTAATCGTTTTACGAAATGCTCTAGTACACTAGTTACATGCTACGATATGCTTCAGATTTTCTCTAACGTTATGTTCATATTCTGTAATTTTAGTATTGGAAATTCATTCTGGTATTTATCCGTCCTTTGAGTGTTCACAGGTAGAATAAATTGATGCTGTATAGTTCGCATAGTTCATATTGTTAATGTTGGTAATATAGTTCATATAGTTTTTATATCATGCAGCCCGATAATAGTCTGTTCACAAACATTTCTGCAGAGTTTAATCACAATTACACAGTGTCAGTGCTTCTTGAGAATTACTCCAACATGTCTTCAAGCTCAATGTCAAAATCCAATAAATTTTTTTGTCGTCCAACAGGCTTAAACAGTTTTTGCAAACAGGTTTTTTACCCACGTGATTTAAAGTAAGATGATCGTCTTCATTACCCATATTTGTCTACCATTCTTATCGCGTTTCTGTGAGTGAAAGTGAGAGATTTCTTAGCATAATCATGCTAAAACCTGATCAACATTTTCATCGTTGGAAACTGCTACGAGTTTGATTGTCATTCATTTCAATGCTTGCGCGTCTATATGCTGACATTGTAGGGGTGGAGATCAGAAGGGAAACAAAATAAGAAACTATTTTATATATGAGCAACATACGAAATGGAAAAGGCCCCTTTTCCAGATTCCAGCTGTCGTGTTACATAGTGGTGTATTTGATATAAATGATCTTTCAATATAAGTAACTCCGCATTTGGATTAACTTCCATATATTCTCCCACAAACCATATCAGAAACAATCTTGTTGCTCAGAAAAACTTTCTGTAACAAGCGTGGTGTACTGTTTAAGGGCATTTTTATAACTGATGCCTTGATGGTGTCTTGGAATGAGTGAGAAACTTTGATGCATGTAATACTAGAGAATGCGACAAATACTTGTGAAAACATTACTTTCAGGAATATGGGGTAGTTAGAGCTTTAAACAATTACCTTATTACCTGCCTCTTAAGATGAAGAGGCTCTACACTTTATTGAATAGTTAGATAGTGAATTTGAAACTTTTGTATATTATTAAAAGGACGCAGAGGCAATGGTTCAAAATCTTCTTTCAGCCCAAATCCCTTTTTATTTCCTATTTTTCTCTCCAATCTAGTATAATAGATTAGAGTAACATTCAAGTATCAGAAATAAATAATTCATTGTAGAAATAAATAAGCTGTTATTTTGTTCTGCGTTGCTTCAAAATTATGGTGTCTTCACATTCTATGAGATCAATGATGATATTCTGTCAGAACTTTCTATATTTCTTTAAGTCTGTTCTTTCGATTTAAGAATGAGTTATTCCTCCTGATTGTAAACCAGCTGTTTTTTCTTCTACGTTGCTTCGAAATCTTATTCATGGTGTAGTTTTGTTCATAACTAGACAGACGAGTTGAAGGTCAGCCCATTGCGAAGTTGAAGAAATTTTCAGGTGGAGTAATTTCACAAAGGCAAGTGACGGAAGAAAGTTTATCTGAGCCAGTGATCTCGAAATTAACGCTGGATCGAGCATTTTCTTGTTTCTAGAGACAAATGTTTGAAGCAAATTGCTTAAGCTTGCGTTGGGCCTCCCATTATGGCTGCCAAAGAAATTATGTTTACTTGATTGTATCTTAAAAATAGCTGCACGATGATTCACTCTCATGCTGATCATGCATAACATTCCAACAATCATCAAGGAAAAAAGCACGCCTCGGTGGAATCAACTAAATTTATTGAATTGGGGGTCTCGAACCCGGGTATTTGCGGACACCGGCGAGTGCACTCTGGTATAAGCTAATTACCCGTGTTAGACCATGCCTTATGAATTGAAATTCATACATGTGATATAGGTACATAGAAACTTGGGAGTTCTAATACTAGTAACATCCCCCTACATCCATCAATATAAACTTCTTGCATTGATCGATTAAAAGCAAATATGGCAGGGCTTTAAAGCAAATTTTCTTGGTCAGAGAACTGATGGCAGCTTTCTGAACACTGATTCAAAGAGTACCCTAGGCGCAATTTTTTTTGTGCTTATGCGCATGCGCAAATGCTGAGAAAAGGTGCCGAACCAAGGCTGAGAATTGGTTGCTTAACTGTATAATTATGAACTGTTACTTTTTGTGCAAAGAGGAACTAGCTCTCTCCGAAATTGAAACTGTTGAGATAATAATTAAACATTAAAAGTGGAATATTTGCTGAACAGTAACAAATTTTGAGGGTTTTTTGCCATTGCTCCGAAAACGAAGACACTTGACTAAACTGTACTTAAGCGTTAGTTTCATTTGGGTGGAATGTTTCAAAAGCTCTTCAAAGAAAGTCAATCGCAATTTGTTCAGTGGTGCACTTAAAAAGGGAAATCTGATACGCACGCGATATTTTTTCAAGTGGTGTTCCTAGCTGAAAACACCCCGTATCAAAATAATGCGGAACGTGAAGGTATAAATAACGCAGTATCAACTCCGAGAAACACATCTTGATTATCAGCCAACAAAGAAGATCTATCTAGAAGATTAAATGATGGGTGCGATGATGAAATTGGTCGTTCTGGGCGTCTTTGCCTTTCTCGCCGTTGACGGTAAGAGTTCATTTTTTCTATCATTTATGTTTATATCCACAGTATTTTTCTCTAGTTGTGGATGGAGGTTTGAGAGCAAACCAATGCACTTTTAGCTATGCTTAAAAAATACTACTTTAAGATAAGACATTGTTTCGGTGATAGTATCAATAAGGAGAATACATATAGGATTATATTCAACTCAAATTAAGAGCTGCAAAAAGTATCGGAATTTTGGAACTAGGTTCCCAAAATTATTTTGGGCAAGCAGAAAATCTTCAATCGGAGTTGGGTAAAAAAATTAAAATTTCCACAGATTTCATTCAAAGGGAACAAATACAAAAGATATTTCATGCCAAAATATGAGGTTTGTGCAGTTTTAAGCGATATGATAGCATCAAATTGGAATATTCCCCTTGGTAGCAACAAAGCAGGGTGCTACCCCCTATAAGACCCTGTTGCTTTTTTGTCGAACCGTATGAAATTTAACTAGGCCCCATTCCATGCCACAACAACGTAGCTTAAAGGGACATCTATGTAACAAATATTGCTTGCTGAAAATTCTTCATCGGTTTGTTGGTTCAAAGAAAAAAGATATGTTTCGCAGCTTTGCTCAAATTAATGCTCGGTCATTCGAATACACCAAAACTTTGGATAATCGAGAAAGGCATTTTTAGATACTCTAACTGAATGTGAATTGTGTTGTCGTAGGTTTTACTTTTGCCGTGCAAAATGATTTATTGAAGTTATTGCTTATTATTTCAGCATGTAAAGACTACTTGGATGCATGTGCTCAATGGGCAAAGAGTGGATACTGCACAAAGGGCCACTTCGTCAATTACATGAGGAGAAAATGCCCGAAGTCGTGCGGAGTTTGCAGTAAGATGCTTATCATTATTATTACATTATATCATTACATTATATTGATATATTATATTGATGCATTCCAGTAACAAGCTGTACAAACAGTATAGCTATTCAGTTGCTTATACCATTGTCGTGATTGAAAGAGGAATAGTCTGGAAACGACTAATGTCAATTCTTTCCCATTTCTGTCCTGAAAATCGTACTCCTTTTCAATGCTAGTGTGTATGTCGTTGCATCGTTCTGCTTGACTAGCAAATCGATTAATCCCCCATAGAAAGAAATAGGCGAGACAGTGCTTTGAGAAACAGTCTGAGATTGTATCGACAGAGCAAGTCGATGATTGGAGAAGGAAGTTATTCCTGCCCAAAGCACCTATCCTTGACCTCGTAAACAGCTGATTGAGGCATGGAGTGGGTGGCTGGGAAAATATTAGGGCTCACAGGGTGCCCCTCGGACATTACTAGGGTTCTAATCCCCATTACCCCATTACTAGGGTTTTAATCCCCATTTACACGACCTGATGTAACTAACCTCGGTTTCCTTTTGTTTGTGAGCCCATCTTCCTGCTCTACAAAACGATCGATGCAATGAGAATACACTCCCGATTATTTTGGTCTTCAGACTATTTCTGTCTTGTGACTATGGCTATGTGGGTTATGTGACTTGACTCGATCTTCATTAGGCCAAAAGCAGTCCTTTAATCAGCGCTGTTGAGAAACATTTTATTCTGTAGTATATGATGTTTCGTCGAGAAACGTATCATATGCTGTTGTAGTTTCCAAATGTCATTTTCTTGTCAGAAAACTATGATGTAAGCTATTTAAGGTCTGTGATGTCTCTTTCACACAGCAGTCATCACAACATTAATTAGAACTTGCAGACTTCGCCTTTTTCTATACCCTTCAATCAAAGTGAGGCTAATACCGAAAATTTTTGATTTACATATTGACGAAAGGGGCCTATTATTTCAAAATATAGTTGAAATTGTTGATGTCCTAACCTTCGTAGTTCTGCCCCTCTCTGTATCAGTGCTTAGATTCTGGTACACCAATGACCAGAACAAGTGGACAATAGAAAGGTGTTTTAATGTATTCAAGCTGGTCACGATTCTTTTGTACTCCTGAAATTAAGAAACTACATTTGCCTCCTATCAATGGACTGACTTCTGACATTTTGTTTTCTTTCAGAACCCACCACTGGACTCCCTCCAGTCCCTACTACTGGACTACCTCCAGTGCCAGGTAAATCTTGATTTTTCGTTTGTTAAAACCCGAGCGTCCAGAATGATTAGACATTAATTATGAGCAAGTAAATGTAAAGATAGGAATCACCGAGGTTACTTAAACGGGTAAATATAGGTATGAGCCTAATATCAGGGACCCCAAGGTCTGCAAAAACTCTGATGTGCCCTTTTTACTTTCAGAAAATTGCATCCCTTCCTTTAATAAAACAATGCCCTTGAGGCGTGGTACCCCTCAAGTTTGAAATGCTTCCTACATCCTTGCCAAGTATCATCATACTCTATTTATGCGAAAGTCTTTAAGATAAGCTCTGAACATATAAATAATGTTTAAACTAATTATATATATACAAGATAAACAGAACGTTCCTAAACCATGGAGTAGGGGATGCCTAGCCAGCGTACCCAGGCTTAAATTTATTATCTGCCTATAGTAACATAAACTCCCCGAAGTGATGAAAGAGCTCCTGGTGTTTAACGCTCACAATTTTGACCGAGTCAGTTTATGTTTTCAACATGCTGAAATATGAAATACACACTCTTTTATAAAGAACCTAGCTCAGGGCCTAGTTCTTTAAGTTCCTTATTTTGAGACCTCTTTTGACCACTTGATAGTTCTAAAAGTTCCTTAGTAGTTCCTTGATTTTAAGTGTTTATTTAGTAGATAAGAATAAGAATCGACTCAAATCTGCAATAAACTCGTTATAAGGAGGCATAAAACAAATTCTTTCACAAATGAAGCTTAGACTAGGCCTATAAAACGTAAAAGTTAGTTATATAATCATTAGAGAAGTTGCATATCTACATCAAATGAATATATGCAAAATTATAAAGTTCCTCAGTGATTTGACCTTTAGTAGTAAAAGTTCCTTAAGTTTTTCGACCTTCAACATGTAGGTTCCTTACAAAAGGTTCTTTATATAAAAAAAGCGTGGAAGGGCCTGATTTTTGTTAGGGCACAGTAACAAGAACTACATCATAATGCGTTGTAGTTATATACCGTACTGTAGGCAACGATATAGGGCCTACACTATTGTAACGTCGTTGTATGTTTTATCTCACCCAATTGCAAATTTGTTTTTACACACACATGAAAGAAGGGCCTAATGAAAAGATATGACGAACTTCCATTAGTGATGAATAAGCGTCTACTATTGAATGATCCCATTAATGACTCATCTTTGTAAGACTAGACAGAAATGTGTTTTAACTGTAATATCTGCATTTGAACCCTTGACACCCTGTTTGTGAATTCTAGGAAGTTGTGGAAAGCCTGATATCCTTCAAGGAAGAGTGATCGCTGGAGAGAATGCCAAGAAGGGAGCATGGCCATGGCAAATTCTTATGATTAACAAGGGATATACTGGTAAATGGCGACCAATTTGTGGGGGATCTCTTATTTCACCCCAGTGGGTTGTGACAGCTGCACATTGTGTATATAGAAAAGAAGATGAACCAGAGAATTTCAAAATCAGGTGAGTCTGTTTATTTTGAGTGTGAGAGTATATTTATTTGCTCGTTTCAACAACTGCCTTGTCAGACCTAAGAGCCCTTTTTTATATTTTTGCTACCAAACGGGGTTCCTTACATATATTATCAAATAGAGAGCTGATCTCGTCTACTAGCTAATTAGATACAAAATATAGTCAATGTGCGTAAGGGTGGGGGGTCGCCTTGAGCTACTACGTTAGCCAATGCCTAGGCTGCAGTCGTATTCTATCCACTTCAGGCATCTAAACTAAGATCAAAGTTTACGTGCCTTTTCTGCAGTTTCTCTTAGAAATAATTGCCTCATAATCGTACAAATTATAGAATTCTCGAAAAGAATAAAACAACCCTCTATACTTAAGTCGCACATTGCTTATCAATTCACTCAGTTATACACCAATCCATGCACCTATCCTACGTCACCAAAATCGACCAAGTCAAGTCAATGCCATCCTCTTGATTCATTAATAGAGTTGGAGAGCACATTGTATCATCAACCAGCGATGGAAATGATCACAAAGATATGGCTGTTGAAAAGATCATCACCCATAGAAGTTATTCCTCAAGAACCATCGACAATGACATTGCTTTGATGAAACTGGCTACGCCTGTTCAGTTAGGCAAATACGTGAAACCAGTCTGTCTTCCCAACCAAGGAGAAAACGTCCCAGTCGGCACTGAATGCTACATCACCGGTAAGACCACCAACGGTTGTGAGCACTTGGAGTAAGTAGAAATCTACACGCATTTTTCTATAAGCAATTTCAGCTCGAGATCAGTACTAAAAATTGCTTAGCTAGAGGGCAAATTTGAGTACTCAAAATTGCTTAGCGATTTCTCAGCTTTTTATACTTGCAGATTTGTTTCTTAGAATACTATCTGATAAGTTGTAGTACGACAAATCTCGATGGTATCTTGCATACAAAAGTGTTCCGGGGTTCTAATATCCAATATAACCCACTTTTCTATTGCTACTTCACGACTTATATTGCCCTTTGGAATAGAATTAAAATGTTCAAATTGCTTAGTTTTTTTGTCTTATCGAGTACTGACTTGCTTATAAAGCAGTTACTTATAAAAAAATTCGTGTAGGATTCCAAGCTCGATACAATGCATGTCCTTATTGATTAGAGATGCAGCTAGAATATCCGCTTTAAAATTTATCTGCATTCAGTTTGCTTTGGCTCAGGCGCTGTAAAGTATTCATTGGAAAAAATCGATGAAATTTCTCATCCAAGGCTAAACGTTTTCAGTTTCAGTTTACATTAATTTATCAATTATATCTTGTATACAATATAGTAGGATACATTTCATATAGTTAACTACACAGAAAGTCGAAGTACATTAATCTACAAATAAATACAAAAATGCGCAATGAAATTTTACATGTATATAAGATAAATTGACTTAGGAGGAACTCCCTAAATAGATAAACTAATCGAGAACCCCCCCCCCCCCCCATAAAACAATGAAAGAGTTAATTTCATAAAAAAAAATGAATAATAGCTTTCTAATAATCTTTGTGCTAATAACGCAAGGGTTAAAGATTCTAGAGAATTGGGGCAAGGCTAGGTCAGTTAAAAAATATTGGGTTCATAAACTAAAATTAACAATATGAGGCCTTTATCAAAAACAACTAAGAACATATATTAACTTATGGTTCATTTTTCGAACATTTAAAGCCTTTACGTGTCCTTTTTTGAAAAGAAATAAAGGTATCTTTTTATGAAAAGCTAGAATTTTGAAACTCATTGAAACGCTTCTGAACCTTTCGAATTAATGTTGAACATCTTGGTGCATTGTTTTTCATTCAATATCTCAGAATTCCACTGCTTTGTATTTGCAGGATGGGGTAAGATCAAGCACCCAGGAAACATGCACCACACTCTTCAACAAGGCAAAATGCCCGTCGTTTCTAAAGCAGCTTGCACCAACTTGAACACCAGAAAACTGGGACTAAAGGTAAGTTGACAAACATTCCGATGATAAGCACTTTACTGTGCCAATGACAGTTCTTAAATAATCACTTATTTGGCTTTGCAAACATAATAAACAATACCCCAAAAGATAGCAGATTTTATTTCATGCATCATTGGAATATGCCCCCTAGCAACCAAAGACCACCAAAGGTAGCAACTGCAACCTGTAATCTTGACTACAGTTACGAAAGATTGGAGTATAGTTTACCGAAGAAGCTAAGAGCAAAATTTAAATGTTCAGTCCCATCATTCCTGAAATCTCTCGACAGTACTATGAAAGCTCTTCGTTATTGCTCTGCATTACTTAGACATTACCTAGAATAGCAAATAATTCCTGAATCGATTCCAATTTTGGTGATTACCGATTTCATAAGGAATGAAAATATGAATTGAATGATTATAAACATTTTCTACTTTTCTCTTCCGTCAACTGATGCTTTCAAATGTCTTCCATTCAGATCACCGACAACATGGTCTGCGCAGGGCACGGAGGAAAAACAAGAGTCAGTGGTTGCCATGGTGACAGTGGTGGACCTTTCGTCTGCAAGACCGGAAGTGGTGACCGATGGGTTCTTCAAGGTGCCGTGAGCTGGGGTTCAGGAAGATGTGACGCAAGTGCAGGATACACTGTCTTCGCAAGAGTCTCCCAGTTCAAATCCTGGATCGATCAACAGATGGCCAATAACGCATGAATCGTTTTTACAAACTCTTAATAACTAAGAAATCAACAAAGTTTTATAATTATTGTGTTCATTTGCCTTCACATTGTTTTAGATCGATGTTGTAATTCTGATAAAAAATTCGCATATTTTGTGTCTGTTCTTTTGATTTAAAAATGATCTGTTCTTGATTGTAAAGCGGCTGGTGTTTCTTCTGCGTAGCTTCAAAATCTAATTCATGGTATAGTTTGGTTCAAAACTAGACAATCGTGGATAAGGTTAGCCCTAGTGTGTGAACTAAGAAAGTGCTCGAGAAACCTGTCCCTTCAACAGATCAGGAGACAGTACGTTGTCAAGAAAGCTTTTAAATCTTTTCAATCACTGACAAGTGTATGTTCTTCTAAAGATACCGTTTGTTTGTTTATTGCTCTATAATCACTGAAGACGATAAAGCTATAAAAAAACCTGCTGAAGAAACTCTGCTAGACAAATTGAAAACAATACAATACACAGTTAAAAATGGTTTAATTATGGCCCATCTTAATATCAACTTCTTACGAAACAAATTTGAAATGCCTAAACCAACCTCTAAGACTATTGATATCTTTACAATTACCGAAACAAAACTCGATAGTGGTTTTCAAACAAGTGAATTCATGGTATAGAGACAAATCTGGTGGTGGTCCTTTGGTATGTGCCCGGGATATGATGCCTATTAAACAGCTCCAGGACCACAATTTTCCATCTGATATTGAGGTAATAATACTAGAGTTGAGCTCGAGAAAAGAAAAGTGGCCTTTTCTAGGCTTATATAGACCCCCCTCTCGATACGAACAATATATTTTTGATTAGATTGAAAATGGGCAGGATACTTTCAATAAAAAATAAGAAAACATAGTTATAATGGGTGATTCAACTCTGAAATAAGCAAAACTGTCATCAGTGATTTCATGGACCGTTATGATTTAAATAGTATAGTGAAGAACCCAGCTTGTTTTAAGTCAGCTAGTCCCCGATGCATTAACCTGATCCTGGCTAACAGGGAATATGATTTCCAACATACATCAACTATTGAGACGGGCCTATCTGACTTCGCGCTATGATATCATCAGTCTTGAAGACAGGTTTTACAAAACGAGGTCCGAAACTGATTACCTACCGAGATTATAATAAATTTGATGACGAAAGCTTCAGACACGATTTTCAAAGAAATATTTTGTGGAAGCGTAAGATAGATTATTCTTCCTTCAATACCATTATGATGATTACACTCGATCAGCTTGCTCCAGTTAAGAAAACATTTGTTTCGGGCAAATGATGGGCCATTTATGACTAAAACCTTCGCAAGGCTGTAATGCATCGGTCCAAATCAAAAATAAATACAATAATGTAATATCGGCCGAAAATGATAATGCGTACAAGGTACAAAGAAACTAATGTGTTTCAATACTACGAAAAGCAGAAAAGGAGTACTATAATAAGTTAGATGTGAAATACTTTACTAATAATCGAAAGTTTTGGAAAATTGTCAAACCTGTGTTTGCAAATAAAATCAAAGCCTCCCCATCCATCTCTCTGGTTGAAGACGGCTATTTGATAACTGACGATAAACGAATTGCAACTATATTTAATGAACTCTTCACTAACATAACAAAAGATCTTAAGGTATTAAGGAAAATGAAACATATCTATCCCCAACAGATGGAATAGGAGATCCTATAGATGAGGCTATTGAAAAATACAAAAACCACCCAAGCATAATAAAGATAAGGTAAAATTTGACACACTCTGATACTTTCAATTTTGAACAAGTAACGCTTGAAGACACGATAATTCAAATTTCACTACTGAACCCCTTAAAAACATTACCAATTAATAGTTTACCAACAAAGATCATAAATGAAAATAAAGATGTCATTGCCCCTATCTTACACCAACAACTAAATACTAATATCTCGCAATCCACTTTTCCTGATGAAAGGGGTGACGTAACGGCTATTTTCAAGAAGGACGATGCTTTTTGTAAATAGAGCTACAGGAATATCACCATCTTGCCTAGCTTATCAAAAGTTTATGAAAGAATTATAGAAACACAACTGAAGCGATTCGCAAATAGTTTTCTATCGCCACTGCTCTGTGGCTTTCGGAGAGGATATAATGCACAACATGCTCTTATTAGATTTGTTGGAAGTTTTAAAGGGGTATTAGATGATCGCAAAAATGCTGCAGCTGTGTTCGTGGATCCCTCGAAGGCTTTTGATTGCATAAACCATAAACTTCTAATTACAAATTTTGCCAGCTATGGGGCAGATAGAGAAGTCCATTGCCTCGTAGGTAGGCATCATAGGTATATTGAATCGTATGAGTTCTAATTCTAGTAGCATCCCCTACACCCTTTGCACTAGCGTCATGTATTGTTTGATGAAATGAAATATTGCAGGACTCTAAAACGTATTTCCTTGATCAGTGAACTATTGACAGCTTTCTGAACACCGATTCAAAGAGCGTCTGACCCTGGGTGCGTGACGTCCTCGGTATCGAATCTTTTTTCATGCATATGCGCATGCGCAAATACTAAGAATAGCTGATGAAAGTTGGCTTATGCAGCATATTTTATGAAATTTACTGTTTTCACGAAGATGAACTTTTTCTTTCCCACGTTGAAACTATTGAGATGATTAAACATGAAAAGTGCGCAATTTGCGAAACAGTTGCAAATTTTGAGGGTTTTTTTAACATCACTCCGAAAACGGGTACTGTAGATTAAACGGTACTTATGTTGAGTGTAATTTGGTTGAATTTTTGAAAAGCTCTTCCAAAAAAGTAAATCGCAATTTATTCAGCAGTGCGCTCGAAGAAGAAAATGGATTTGGGCACAATGTTTTTTCAAGTTGTGTTCTTAGCTGAAAACGCGGTATTTCGAAATCATGTGGGACATAAATGTATAAATAAGTCAGCTTTCATTCTGATAAACACATCTTGATTGTCAGCCAACATAGAAGATCTGTTAAGATTCAGTGATGGGTGCAATGATGAAATTGGTCGTTCTTGGCGTCTTTGCCTTTCTCGCCGTTGACGGTAAGAGTTCATATTTTCTATCATTCATGTTTATATCTACAGTTTTTTTCTATAGTTGTGGGGTTTAGGGTTGATATCAAAGAAACATTTAGAGCCATTGCAATTCTTTTTTCGCTACACTTGAGTGACTGTCTGTATTTCTTCCTTCTTTAAGAAATAACAAGTTTATGAAAATTCCAAGTTAAAAAATACAATTCAAAGAGTAAATTTTTAAGCTAAAATGTTATTCTAGTTGAGAACATTAATCAGAAATACACAAAGATATATACAGATAAGGCCATATTTCACATTTTACACGTGAAGCGAAGAATGGTTCCCAAAGACAATTCTTGAAATATAACCAGGGAAATAGAAAATTGCTGACAGCTAAGTAACATGCGTTTTCCTAAAATAAGCATTCGCCAAATACGCAATAAGCAAATCAAAATCATTGTTTTTAAAATCAACTATAAAGCCTCTTTTTGTGGTAGAAGAAAACTAGGCAAGGAATTGTTTTCTGTATTTTGGAGTAGCAGAGTACGTCGTCAGTTACCCTAACAGGATGAACTTAAATTCAAGTTAAGTATAGATTTTACTGAAGTCAATATTTGGGCCATTCCGGATATGCCAAAAATTTTGATCGCAGAAGAAATGCTTGCCTGTTAATACATGGAATTGCTGAGCCCCTGAGGTCAGTAAACATAATCGAATAATGCTATCCCTGCCCCCGTAGAAAGAAGTATTTTTTTATTGATTTTCATTAATTAGAGTCATTAATGATTTCATGATTAGAACTTTTTACCGTACCTATTGTATTTTGAATTACAACAAAATTAGTCTAGTTTCTTTATTTATCACTTGAAAATAGGTTTTTTATTACTGTGGCATCAAAATACTTACTTACTGATACTAACTTACCTACCTACTTACCTACTTACTTACTTAAACAATAAATTGTATTGTTATCACCCCTAATATAACAGTCACAGTGTTGTCATTTCATTCTTGCCATGCATCAAATCTTTACTGATATTAATGACTTCTGTTCTAGCCTGTAGAGACGTTTACCAGCAATGTTCTGCCTGGGCAAGGAGTAGATATTGCAGTCATCCTGCTTACAAGAACTACATGAAAAGCTATTGCCCCAAGGCATGCGGATTTTGCGGTGAGATACTTCTCATTGTTAATACATTATATAGTAATATTATTTTGATGCATCCTACCAGCTCTCAAATTGCGGAATGACACCCTAGAAGTAATACGTCAACTACCCGATTCAAATCGTTTTTAAAAAGAAATGAAAACGTATCTAAAGAGATAAAAGCAACTCGCTGGAACAACAGCAATATTTAGGAAATCTTGGCCTTATTTTCTATTTTCACAGTTTATTCATGTCGATAGTTATTTACGTTAGTTAAACTTTACAGTTTTACTCTGTTATTAGGCTGAAGGGTTATCAACAGTATTATTTAATGAATGCAAGCTGTAATTAACAGTAACTCTTCAATTGACTAAATAATTGTCATAAGAAAAAAATATACAACTAAAAACGTTGATTCTTTTTTCTGTTCTGAAAATCGTACTGATGTTCTTCGCTTTCTTTTGTTGGTGTGCACTCTCGTTCTGCTCGACTAGCAAATCCGTTATACGACTTGATGTAATTTCTAATTGTTTATTTTGTCATTTTTAGGCCCCGCTACTGCAGCCCCTCCAGTGACAGGTAAACTATCTTTTCTAGGTTGTCATCACCGGTGTTGCAAAATGAATTGCTATATTCTTATGTACTCTTATCTTCCATTTTATAAGAAATATTGTTACAAGAAACCCAGACTGTCAAATTACCGAAATTTAAGGCACTCTAGAGATTAAAGATATCTCGCAGAAAGTATTTACCTAAAGTCATATGGATAAAAGAAAACCTACCTAGACCATTTTTTATGTATCCATATCTTTTATTTCATAAGAAATATTCTTACAAGAAACCTACACTGTCAAACCAGGGAGTAGGGGGTATCTAACCTCCGTAACCAGGCGTACAGAAATGAATATACAGAGATGTGTAAAATGAAATATCTGTATTCAAACCCTTGACACCCTGTTTGTAATTGTTAGGAAGCTGTGGAAGGCCTGATGTCTTTCAAGGACGAGTGATTGCTGGAGAGAATGCCAAGAAGGGGGCATGGCCATGGCAAATCCTTATGCTTAACAACGGACGACCAATGTGTGGGGGTTCCCTTATTGCACCCCAGTGGGTTGTGACTGCAGCACATTGCGTATATGGAAGTGAATCTCGACCCTACGCATATAAAGTCAGGTAGGCGATGCAAGCTAGGCATTATTATCATTTTGTCCGTAAATTATCTCGGTTACTTTATTGTTACTACAACAGTTTCAAGTCTCACATTTAAAAATTGTTGCTTTTGCCCTGCTGTTGCTGCTGTTTCTCTGCTGCTGTTGCTGTTGTTGCTGTTTCTCTTCTGTTGTTGCTGTTGTTGCTGTTGCTCTGCTGTTGTTGCTGTTGCTCTGCTGTTGTTGCTGTTGTTGTTGCTGCCACGTTGCTAACTACTGTCGTTGTTGTTCTTCAAATGAAATGTTTTGATTTGGACTTCTTTGGACTGAGCATATTATTTGTATATATGTATCAGTTACTAAGAATTTGTGTTCCTTTTTTATGTTTATTGCTTTGTAGTTTCTTGTAACCTCTTTGTACCTTCTTTCTCTCATAGTGTTCCTTGATGTTTAGATTTTTAAATATCAAGTTGGCTAGTTATCTATGGACAGTCTTTTCGTGCAACACCGTAACCAGGGACAGCAGTGCCCACAATTGCCTCTGTCACCACTGAAAGGGGCTTAGCTAGATATGACAAACGTAAAAACTTAGAAAATTGATTCTTTGAATTTTTTCGTTCCTCTAAGCCTACGGCTCCTATTGCTCACTAGTCATATTCGTCCAGACCTTTTTAGTCCCTGCTCGCTTCCACAACAAACTCCAATCATAGCTTCACCGACGAAGGGCATGGCCTATCAAGTTAAGTTTTAATATTTAATGGTATGATATGGACTAATTAGTCGACATCTTCTTTGTAGAGTTGGAGAGCACATATTTTCAACAACCAGCGATGGAAATGATCATAAAGATATCGCAGTTTCAAAGATCATCACCCATCGAAGCTATGCCCCAAGAACATTGAATACTGACATTGCTTTGATGAAACTAGCTACTCCTGTTCAGTTTGGCAAATGGGTGAAACCAGTCTGCCTTCCTGGCCAAGGACAAAATGTCCCAGTTGGTACTGAATGCTACATCACTGGTAAGACTACAAGTGGTTGCGAACTCTATGGAACTGATTGAAAGTCAATCATTTATTTTCCGTGCAATTCGTGCCGTTATGATGGCCAAGTTAGACCTACTAGCTAAAATACACGACGGAAAAACATTTTTCTGCGTTGACTTTATTTTGGTTCTGGCACTTTAAAATATATATCGGCTAACAAAATGAAAAAACTCCCCCACTTTCACCTTAGGCATAAGAATTTAGCCAGGGGTCAAGTCTTTAACTAAAGTCTTTAACTTTTCCGAATATTTTGAGTATAAAGCCTGTATTTATCCTTTTTGAAAAGAATTAAAGGTCGAAGGTCCCTTTATATGGAAAGGTAGAATTTTTTAAACTCTATGTTTATGGGCATAATTCTATAAATGGATGTTGCTTACTTTGGTGCATTGTTTTTTATTGAAGTTTTTAGAATTTTACTGCTTTGCACTTTGCAGGATGGGGTAAGATCAGACATCCAGGAAACATGCATCCCACTTTGCAACAAGGCAAGTTGCCGGTCGTCTCCAACGCAGCTTGCACCAAATTGAACACCAGAAATCTTGGAATACCGGTAATTTGAAATCAGTCCCTTATTCAAGGGAACATTACTTGGGGCAACCTATTGTTTTTGGGAAAAAGGGACAATAAGCGATTGTCCAGAACAATAGGAAGAAAAAAACTTGTCTTGTTTCTACGCTATAAAAATCACTCACTGACGGGCTAACCTCAAACCCCTCTGGGTAACCGATTCATCATTTTTGATTTGCGTCATCTTTCTGACAGAATACTCTGACGAGCTTCAGACGAAGAGTTATATTGTTATTTTGTTTTGCTGTGTTTCAAAATTTTGTAATAATGTTCTTTCAAAAGTTCATATGAATGTAAGGCTCACCGCATTTGCCCCAACTCTTATATTTGTCCCTCTCCTCCAAATAATGCTTTCAAACGTCTTCCATTCAGATCACCAACAACATGGTCTGTGCAGGGCACGGAGGAAGAACAAGAGTCGGTGGTTGCCATGGTGACAGTGGCGGACCTTTCGTTTGCAAGACCGGAAGTGGTGGCCGATGGGTTCTTCATGGTGCCGTGAGCTGGGGTTCTGGACGATGTGACGCCTCTCAAGGATACACTGTCTTCGCAAGAGTCTCCCAGTTCAAATCCTGGATCGATCAACAGATGGCTATAAACGCATGAATCACTAATTGACTCTAGTTAACTGTGATAGATTAATGATTAACACAGAGTGCGTATTAAAGAATTCTGCTAGAATTATCTTCATTATTTGATTGTCTTAAGATTTTTCGGATTCATGATGATGTTCTGAAATCACTTAAGTTATTTCTTGATGTCTATTCTTACTATTCTTTCAATTCATAAATATTTCTTCAGCAGGAACACAGCCATTAATATCTAATGAAAAAGCACTAAGTCGATACTGTGCGTGAAAGGAACTATTATAGGAAACACACTTGTAGTAGATTGGTATAGCAAAAAATGAAAAGCATTGCAGAACAGGCATTCGACGACTAGACTTCTTGAGGTTTCTGTCTAAACCTGGATGGGGTAATTAAGTTGTCATTGCAAGTCGGGTAATCGGAAATATTTCAAAATGTGTAACTGTAGATAAAACTCCGAGAATATTTCTTATGATTGACTCTGTAAGATCTATTGTAGAATACTGAATTTACAAAACATGATTAAATATTCAGGCAGTATCTTCATAGTTTTTACAGTTATAACGGGGATATCTTCTAACAATAAAGGGGGAGGGGGCACAGTAATGCAAAGGAATATTGCCACTTGAAAGACATTTGTATAATTTTCATGAGAAGATTAATGTAATAATCATTCGACTCAATATTGCGTATGCCAGCAACCTTGAAAAGAAAAACAAAGGTGCACACTGCCGAATACAAACAATAATAAATAGCTTCAAGGCATGTGGCTGATTAACTAGTAGAGCAGCAGAATGAGAGTGCAAACTTTTGAAATATTGTGTGAAGTAGAGGTCTGGGGCGAGACAACCCACATGGTCTTGTTTGTCCTCCTTGGTACGAATATGGTCTAGGTTTTTCTCGGAGTTTATGGACGATGCATGAAGAATTAAAATATCTTTTGCCTGAAGGTTATAAGCTTGAAAGGGCTGAAGAAGCCCGGATGGCCAGATTCTGTCGCCTTATTTTGGACCTATGTCAATTCTATAACAAAGTAAGCAATGACAGATAACTCAGTTTTCAGCACAAAGAGATCCAAAAATGCACAATTGCTCACTTCCAGACTATCCTTTTTCTTATGACTTTGTTTCAAGAGATAAGACTTCTTAACATGCCGTATCTACAAAATAAATTAATTGGCATGAATCGGAGTCCAGAAGAGTCTTCTACCTTCTTCCGGGTAAAATTTCCAATAGCCAATGTTCTTCCGCACTTAGTGTGATATAGGTTAGGTGATATACTAGGAGGGCTAAGTTGTTATTTGCACGCAGAGATAGATAAACATTATTTTTACCAAATAATCCTTTAAGCATTAAAAAAACTTCAATGCAGCTAGAATTAGTCACTGGAAAATGCTTTGAAATGGCACTTTCATATTATTTAAATTTTATATGTTAGCATCCTCCTCATTTCTCGATAATTTCCTAACTTTCCCCAGGTCAATGACCGTTCGACTGTTATGTTTTCCTAAGGTCAATGACCGGGCGACTGTAATGTTTTCCTAACCTTCCTCCAGTCAATGACCGTGCAACTATAATATTTTCCTAACCTTCCTCCGGTCAACGACCGTGCGAGTGTAATATTTTCCTAACCTACCTTCGGTCAATGACCGTGCGACTGTAATATTTTCCTAACGTTCCTTCGGTCAATGACAGTGCAACTGTAATGTTTTACTAACCTTCCTCCGGTCAATGACAGTGCGACTGTAATATTTTCCTAACCTTCTTCCGGTCAATGACCGTGCGACTGTAATGTTTTCCTAACCTTCCTCCGGTCAATGACCGTGCGACTGTAATGTTTTGCTAACCTTCCTCTGGTCAATGACAATGCGACTGTAATATTTTCCTAACCTTCCTCTGGTCAATGACCGTGCAACTGTAAAGTTTTCCTAACCTTCCTCCGGTCAACGACCGTGCGACTGTAATATTTTCCTAACCTTCTTCCGGTCAATGACAGTGCAACTGTAATGTTTTGCTAACCTTCCTCCGGTCAACGACAGTGCGATTGTAATGTTTTCCTAACCTTCTTCCGGTCAATGACCGTGCAACTGTAATATTTTCCTAACCTTTCTTCGGTCAATGACAGTGCAACTGTAATGTTTTGCTAACCTTCCTCCGGTAAATGACCGGGTGACTGTAATATTTTGCTTACCTTCCTCCGGTCAATAACAGTGCGACTGTAATATTTTGTTAACCTTCCTCCGGTCAATGACAGTGCGACTGTAATATTTTGCTAACCTTCCTCCGGTTAATGACCGGTTGACTGTAATATTTTCCTAACCTTCCTCCGGTCAATGACCGTGCAACTGTAATATTTTCCTAACCTTCCTCCGGTCAGGTTACCTGAATGGGCTGCCACAATTCTAATATGCCAACACCATTTCTAGCATATAAGCATTATGATTGCCAACTTTGGAAAAAATCTGTGTTTATAAGTGAATACTTAGATTCTCAGTAGAAAATGAAAAATATAATTCATGGCAGAGTGTTATTTCAATTCAGAACGTATCTTTACATATAAGCGAATATAAATCTATCTAAATGGAAGTGAAATAACAGAGTAGGTTTTAGGTGAAACAGGAGCACTTTGAATGTACAAAAAGTGAGATGTTTTTTTATTTGCAAAGTGTTCTGGGCCACATTCCTCCATAACCTCAATTTCTACGTCTTGTTGCAAGGAAGTAGCTAGATAGAAATATGCTTATCAGAAAAGGGGTAAATGATTAATGTTGTGTAGAAACAAAATCATCCCCGGTCGTATTTGGTTTCTATTGTATGATACTTCTCTTTAAGAATATGTAGCTTCATTACATCTTTCAATTGTTTTATTCATAAATAATAGATTAATCCCGTTGATAGTTTGATAGATTTCTGTTGCAAGTTTTGCCAAGTCCCTTTTATGAGTAGAGACTAATTTACTCTTTTGGAGCAGTTGTTTAAAACTTTATGAATAGTCATTTTATGCAAGCCTAATTACTTTTAAGTTTATGTCATTGATATGGTTACTACTTTAACCCCTGCAGAATATCCATGTTAAAGGAACAGAAGTTAAAATAGCTTGTAATTGACATCGGGGTTAGAAGTATCCTTTCCCTTTCATTTAAGTTAGGTGGTATTCTTGCAATGCATAACCTTTCTAATTTTCTTATAATGACAAAGATCATCTTTAGATAAATGCCTTCTTGTGTAACACTTCTTGTTATTCAAAGAGTCTGTATTCTATCAAACTTATATTGTTAACAGTCGCTACAACACTTTTCCACTAACGATCTTTGCGTTTCTTTTGTCCAATTTCTGAAAACGATATTCCCTGGACATTATCCCATTACCACTGGCTTTGCTTCTATTCAAGACACATTTTAAATCGAAAGAACAGACATAAAGAAATAATGAAAATTCTATCAGAATATCATCATTGATCTAATGCAATGTGAAGACCAATGAATGCAACAATTCCAAAACACTGTGGTTTTCTATACGTATTTGCTAATATTTTTTTAGCAGTTTACTAGAGTTAATTAGAGTTAACTAAAGTTAATCAGAGTTAACGATTCATGCATTGTCAGCCATCTGTCGATCGATCCAGGATTTGAACTGGGAGACTCTTGCGAAGACAGTGTATCCTGCAGTTGCGTCACATCTTCCTGAACCCCAGCTCACGGCACCTTGAAGAACCCATCGTCCATCACTTCCGGTCTGGCAAACGAAAGGTCCACCACTGTCACCATGACAACCACTGACTCTTGTTTTTCCTCCGTGCCCTGCGCAGACCATGTTGTCGGTGATCTGAATGAGATTGAAACTCATTTGAAAGCATAAGTTGGAGAAAGTGACAAGTACTATATGCGTGGTGAACTGGATAGAGGGCAAAGGTTGAGCCCCACATTCATAAAAAGTTTTCGTTCAACATTATCAGAAAAGTTTGAAACACATTAAAACATAATAACTACTCAGCCGTTTGTCTGACGCTCATCAGAGTATATTCCGACAGAAAGAGATGGCAAATGAAAAGCAACAAAGCTTTGTACCTAGTAGGGACTTTAGATTTGCCAATCAATAAGAAGATTGTAACAGCATAGAAAAAAGTCTATTTTCTCCTTCCTATGGTTCTACACAATAGCTTATCTTCCCGTTATTCAAAAACATTTGGCTGCCGCTGTTGATAAAGATGAAACGAGAAAAATAGACTTAGGAGACCCCCGGAACGCTATGTTCCTTTATGCGTTTCCCTCGTGTTGGCAGTGTGCGTCCAATTCGTTTCCCTAAGGAGCCACTACAAAACCAGCACGAGAAGAGTGGGAGGGGAGTTTTTTGCTGCTGACAATAATGCAAGAACCTGAGAGGAGACTTTTTTACCACAAGAAACGCTAGATAGGCCTAGTCTTGTACACGAGCGAGAACGACCCAAGCCCAATCGCCACGTTTGGTGAGAGTACTTATTTCTATATTGTTGTTGCTGAAAGGGAGATGGAAAACTTCATATGACATTAATTTGGACTTTAAATTTGTTGCGTTGCTATATTCAAGTAGATAATCGCATTTCAAGGAAACGATAAAATTTGTTTATATGTGTTTATGGGCCGCACGGCAGATCCACTATATCCCTCATTAATGCACCTCTAAAAAAAGAAACTTATCACAACTTACCCTGAGTCCTAGCTTTCTGGTGTTCAAGTTGGTGCAAGCTTGTTTGGAGACGACGGGCATTTTTCCCTGCTGCAGAGTGTGGTGCATGTTTCCTGGGTGCTTGATCTTACCCCATCCTGCAAATACAAAGCAATGAAAATGTTTGAAGAAATCGTCTGGAATATCAAGTACTATAATAACAAAGGTTTATCGGTAGAGTTAGGCCCACAAACGTTACAATCATCAATTGTGCTGCAGGTGTATTGGCGATTAGTTTTGAATAGAAAATGTAGCTTTTCGCTAACAAGGCACTTTTTACCATCAAAGCACCCTTTACAGGGAAAAACTGTAGGAGTGTTGGTCTAATGTGCTTATAATGTTACGAGCTTCAAAATAGCGAGAACAATGAGAAGCAAAGCAAAGCATAAGAAACCACTGAAAGTTTTTGAATTAACGACCCTCGAAGCATCGGAAAGAGATTGATTGAAATTAGCGAGGCTGGGCAAAATAAAGAAGTCAACAACCGCAATTAGTCTTACCGGTGATGTAGCATTCAGTGCCAACTGGGACGTTCTCTCCTTGGTTAGGAAGGCAGACTGGTTTCACGTATTTGCCAAACTGAACAGGAGTGGCCAGTTTCATCAAAGCAATATCAGTGTCGATGGTTCTTGGAGAATATCTTACATGGGTGATGATCTTTTCAACGGCTATGTCTTTATGATCATTTCCATCGCTTGTTGTTGATGTTCTGTGCTCTCCAACTCTTTAAACGAATTAAGAGGATGACATGACTTGGTTTATCTGGATGATCAAGTAGGGGTGCATGGATCTGTGTATTATTTGGTGAATCGATAAGCAAGGTGTGACTCAGTGTTGAGGGTAGGTAGATTCTTTACAAAGATTATATAATTTTAACAATTACTAGGCAATTATCTCTAAGGGAACAGCGAGGCAAGATAGGTTTGATCAAACTGCAGATGCCTGAAGTGGATAGAAAACAACTACAGCATAGGCATTGACTGAAGAAGTAGCACAAAGCCCTCCTAAAGGCGCAGGACACACTGACTAGCTTGTACTCAATTTGGAGACGAAATCAACTCTTGATTCGTCAATATATAAGGAACCCTCGTTTGCTCGCAAGAATACAAACAGGGCTCTCAGTTCTGACAAGGCTATGAGTGAAACGACCAGATAACGACACTCTCGTGCTCAAAATAAATACTCTCTCATAAAACATACTCACCTGACTTTAAAGTATTTGGCTTGAGCCTCTCTTCTATGCACACAATGTGCTGCAGTCACAACCCACTGGGGTGCAATAAGGGAACCCCCACACATCGTTCGTCCGTTGAAAAGCATAAGGATTTGCCATGGCCATGCTCCCTTCTTGGCATTCTCTCCAGCGATCACTCTTCCTTGAAGGATATCAGGCTTTCCACAGCTTCCTAAAATAACGAAAGACAGGATATCTAGCTGGCCCTGTGCAATGTCCTATACCCTAGAATTAGTGCGAAGGCGAGTGTGCTAACCACTGTCCCAAACCAGGACAATTAGTTAGCACAGTAACCTAGAGGTGTTTGCAACTCTAGTATTTCCCACAGTGAGGCATTCATTCATGTTTCGGATTAAATCCTTCTTCAGAGCTATGTTATATCAACATAAATACATAAGGCATGGTATGATAATAAAATGATGTATTTAATGTTAGTATTTACGTAGTATAAGGATGACTAATTCAAACCAACATAAAGCAATAGAACGTAAATAGTTACATCTAGTCTGGCCACTCCTATGATAGAAAGAGCAGCAGCATACGTTGTCGAAAAACCAGGTTTTCGCTAGTATTTTAAAATGATTGGCGGACGATGCCATCTTTATGTTATCTGGTCTAACATGAGAAATTGAATTTAACCAGATCAGGTTTCTGCAATTGACATATGCCACCACTGGGTAGAAACTAAAGTAGAAGAAGACTAAAACAGCGTTATATATATATAGGTGCTGAGATTGATCGCTTGATAATTTTCTACGCTTTTTGGTAATGGTTACCTAATGAATTGAAAGGTATGCCAGGATAATGAAGATATCAAAAATTCAAAACATGGGTTAAACTGGGTTACTTTACCCTAGTTAATACGAATTAACCAAGCAATAAAGCTCACCTGTCACGGGAGGGAATGTTTTGAGAGGGTCAACTGTGGTAGCAGGAGCTGAAAGAAAATTACATTTCTAAATCCTCATTTTCGTAAAATTTCCTAAGTCTATTCTTTGTCAAAACAGTGCTGCGAGGGAAAGTGTAATGCGAAGGAGGAGTTGATCCGCAGAGGTACGTACGGGAAGACACATTGACTGAGTAGAAAGATATCTCGATTGAAATAAGGTAAATTCTATTTAAAGAGTCTGGTACCCAGAGAAAACTATATGAAGCCAAAGAAATATCCTAGCAAGTGACTGAAAAATTTCTTCTCTTTCCCTCTCTCTATAAATAGGGTTTGTTGATGATGATAATGGTAACCCATATCCTACCTCATAGGTCAGGAAAACATTACGGTGACACGCTCATTAACCGGAGGAAGGTTAAACAAACTGAATAAAGTAAAGATTCCAAACATATTAGAATTAAATGGTATGAAAATACAATTAAATAGCCTTGTGAATTGGTAAATTCTAGCTACATTGAATTCTTTTTAATGTTTAATCTGGCAAATTGATAAAAATAAGTTTCCTCTGTTTTATACATGCAAATTACAACTTATTCTTCTTATTATATAACCAGACCGAAGCGAGGAAGAACTTTAGTTATCGGAACGTTTACTAAGAGGAAGGTTAAAGATTTTTCTGTCCTACCTCCGCAATATCCGCATGCTTTAGGGCAAATCCTTTTCATGTAGTCTTTGTAAGCGTCTTTGTTACAAAACCCAGCCTTTGCCCATCTACTGCAGCTATTGTACACGTCATTACAAGCTAAAATATAAAAAATATGATGGTTTTAGCCTGGTGTTATTATCAGGGGGTGTGGAGTGCAGAGACTGAACATTACTTTTGATATAATTTCTATTATTATTCTAACAAATAATTCAAATATAAAGCGGGTCGCTGATCCTAGACGCTGCAAAGAACTTGTTCCCAAATCACTAATAGGTGTGTGCACGAGGCTGCGTTCTTGCTTCGTGAGCTTCGTAATTTTTCTTGTATTAGGCCAGCTCTTCTAGAAGTCAATTTGATACATGCTGATTGGAAATTCCTCTGCGTATTACAATTACTATCAAGGACATTATCGAAGCAAGCGGAGCATTTATTTTTATTCGATCTACTTGGCTCGTAGGGCTAACAGGGGCGGTTCTTTCCCCTTACTGTTTCGAAATTCAGACACAGGGAGGTTAGCATTTGGCCCGATAGTCGGCTTGATTTTACAAACGGTCATTTCTTCTTATTTGGTTCTTTCGTATCCGAACCATCAATGAACGAGGAGAATGGCTCCAAATCACCCAGGGCTTCGAATTTTTGATATATCTTGACAGGCTTTGATTAATCGGTGCAGCACTTCAAGACAAGGAGAAAAATTGTAGCGAAAGATACATAATAGCTATTCAAGCTTCTCATCTGATACTCATCGGAATGATAGATCAGAAAGAGAACCGAGATGAAAACTTGCGAATTGTTGTACCTAAACCTAGTAATTTCTAACCAGGAAAGATTGAAAATTGCCAATTAGAAAAATTGTGAATACGATATTATAAGGAATCATAATCTAATTTAATGAACTCACCTTCTGCAGCGAAAAAGGCAAAGATGCCCAGAACGACCAGTTTCAACATTAGGCCCATAACTGAATCTTGACAGATTTTTCTTGGTAGGTTGATGATGACTAAAATGTGATTCTTGGATCGAAAGCTGGGTTATTTATACATTTGATTTTGCACATTGTTTTACAATGCTGTTTTTTCAACTAGGAAAACATTGGAAAAACTTTTCACAAAAATTCCTGTTTTTTGAAGAAAGGGCAACGCTGAACAAACTTTGATCCACTTTCTCGAAGTGATATTGGGCAATTGCAAACAATTGTTTCCACTCATAAGTACAATTGAGTTTAAGAATCCCTATTTTAGCCAGAATTTGCAACAGTTGTGCAAACTGTGCCGTTTTATGCTAACAAAAAATGCTAATAAGCCTGACCGGGGCTCGAACCTTTCAATCAGGAGCGACTTTATTAGCGCATGTTGTTTGCTCGGTGTTAAGCAAACGCGTTGGTGTGGTGGTTTTTGGATATTTTGTAGTGGGGAAAGGTTTCAAGCAGAGTCCAGAAAACTCTTCAACCCTCCTCTAGATAAGACTCCTAGTAGCTAGTGTTCTTTCTCGCTTAGATTAGATTATACGAACTTTTCTTATAAGGAACCCAGCTCATGGCCTAGTTTTGTAAGTTCCTTATTTTGAGACCTCTTTCGACCAATTTGTAGTTCTAAAAGTTCATTAATAATTCCTTGATTTAAGTGTTCATATAGTGGATAGGAATTAGTACCGATGCAAGAAAAGCATTCAAATTCAAAATTTTTCAATAAACTTGTGATTCGAAAACATTTCTAATACAGAAAAGATTAGGCCAGGCCTATAAAACGTAGAAGTTAATTTTAGTGATAAGAGAAGTTGCATATCTACACCAGATGAATATATCCAAAGTTATAAAGTTCCTTAGATATTTGACCTTTAGTAGTAGATGTACATGATGGTTCCTTATAAAAGAAATCTTATAAAAAGCGAGTATATTAGGAAGGTTAAGTGGTAATTTTCATGCAAAGATCAGATAAGATTGCTTTTACCAACTGATCCTAAAAGCATCTTCAAAGACATCAATTCAGCTAGAATTTATGGAGTAATTATCTTATGACTATGCTATCAGACAGCACTTTCATAGTACTTAAACTGCTTATTTATGTTTCTATCCTCAATATCTCAGGTTTTTCTTAACCTTCCCCCAGTCAATGACCGTTCCACCATAACGTTTTCCTGACACTGGTTTCGAGTTCGAGACCTGTTCGAAGAGGCATATTTCTACTGTGTGCGCCATTGCGTAGAGGTTTGAATCTTTCTTTTCGATTGAGATTCCCAAATAGTGTCAAGACCATGCTCTGTTTATTCTGATAACCTAAGAGAAAGGCCAGTAAGTTTGTTTTATAGCTTAAAAGAGGATGAAGTATAGTCAGTTGTTAAATTTGACTTAGGCCTAAAAAGTAGGCCTACTACTAGGCTAGTTCAATGTATATACTGCTAGAATTTTATATTGCCATGTCATTATATGACACGTTTGGTAAAAATAGAGAGATAAATCAGAGAAATACGAGAAAATACGACTCTACTACTGTAAAATATATAAGTGAATCAAACATAACAAACAATTTGTCACAATCATCGAAGATGAGGGGAACCATATATCAGATTCCGATGCATGTTACAAACTTGTTGCGGTGAATACTACATAACTATTATAACATTATTCAACATATACCACGGGACATGAACGACTCTTTTTCTATTCATCGAACGGGGGACTCGAATTGACTTCTTGAGGCCGCAAATCATTAGAATATTTTATTTGATTTTTACGTAGTTCTCGTCACATTGCACGCGACATCAATTACTTCAATTGAAATAGTCGAAACGCAACCAAACTTGCCATCGTATCAGGCCCGGCGGAAGCTGTCCATAGTTAGCCGGTTTTAGGAAAGGCAGAGGGTCTTGGGCATACCCCAGAGAAATTTTGAAATTAAATTTGTCTCAGATCCAATTTGGTGCATTTCCAGAACAAAATTCGCGTTGAAATGATCTGAAATTTACCGTAGAAATCTAATGTCTTATGGAGCAATGTTGTTTTCTCAATTAAAAAGAGTGACTTAGCCAGAAATCTAGTCCGGCCAAAGCCGCATCAACCTGACCGGTTCCGCTGCGCATGTGAATACCTATGTAATGGAGGCATGTGTTTTTCATTTTGATTCCTTTTTAACTTAAAAAAAAAGAGAAGAGCCATCCTAACATTTGTACATTGATCGCATACTTTTATAGCTTTTTCTCGTTTAATAATTCTTCTTATTTTAGGCCTTAATCTACCTAAACTTGAAGACTTTTGTTTGAGTGGCCTAAAAACTTTTACCCTCCCTTCATTTTAGATTGGACCAGCACCGAACCTCCCGTACCTTTGTAAATAGTTTTGCTCAATTAATTTGATTTTATAGTTCTACAATTGAAACTGAACTGAAGTAGAATAGACTTGCCTTCCTTGCTAAGCTAATACTCTGGAAGGCTAATTGCCATGCCTTGCCCCATATGAAAGGCTGGTCTAAAATCAAGTAGGCCTAAGCCGTAAGCAGTAAGTCTACAGATTTTATCAATACAATAGGTTCCTTACAGATCTTTTCTTAAAATCATTTACCAACTAAGAAACCTTTGATAAAACCCTAAAAGTATTTGGGGCTAGTAGGTAATTTTTGCTAATTTTTGCTTGTCCTTGGTGAAGGTAAAAGATCCCCTAGGGCTTTCACCACGCTGATGATCATTATTAATCATCCCTATCAATAAAAATATAGCAGTGTTGTATTAATTTCAATTAATTTTAGTGTACCATGGGGTATCCTTGCAATTTTCCAATGTCTGGTTTAACATTTCACCCTTTGATGCCCTGGAGCTTGAAGTATCCTAAGGTCCCTAGATGATTCTATCCAATGTTTTCATGACACCTTTGGTTCTACAGTGTAGAAAATGTATAGTGAAAGGGTCTATTAATTTCACACTCAACACACTGCATAGATATGATACAAGGCATTGCCTTAAAATCATCAACAAGATTAATTTTGGTTCTAGCTTTTTTGGTTAGTCTTACTTATTTTTATTTTCATGCATGGTTTTTTTCAATCAGGGGCAATCGAAAAAAGACTTTTGTTCTTATTGTCAGAATTGGTCCGCCAGGGGGTAGGGCCATCTCATCAGAACCTGCTATTGTACTATTAGTGAAGAAAATCTTGATAGGAAGATTCCTAGTCCTCAAAAGATTGAGAAAGGCTGAAATATTAAACATCAACGTTTTGTATTTCATTCAGGTTTATTTGAAATCCCTAAAAATCTGTGAACAAATGAACACAATAGTTACAAATGTTTAGGTTTTCTTTACGCATTTGCTATTATTGTTTGTAGGAGTTAACTAGAGTCATTTAGAGTCAGCGATTCATGCGTTATCAGCCATCTGTTGATCGATCCAGGATTTGAACTGGGAGACTCTTGCGAAGACAGTGTATCCTTCACTTGCGTCACATCGTCCTGAACCCCAGCTCACGGCACCATGAAGAACCCATCTACCGTCAAATCCGGTCTGGCAAACGAATGGTCCACCACTGTCACCATGGCAACCACTGACTCTTGTTTTTCCTCCGTGTCCAGCGCAGACCATGTTGTCGGTGATCTGAATGGGAGACATTTGAAAGCATCAGCTGACGGAAGAGAAAAGTAGAAAGGTTGCATAATCATTCAATTCATATTTTCATTTTCATTTTGATTACTTCTGAAATCGGTTATCTCCAGACATAGGCATCGACTGAGGAATTATTTGCTGCTCTAGGTAATGTCTAAGTAATGTAGAGCAATAAGGAAGAGCTCTTAGAGTACTGTCGAGAGATTTCAGGAAGGTGGGGACTTAACATTTGAATTTTGCTCTAGGCCTCTTCAATAAACTATACTCCAATCTTTCGTAACTGTAGTCAAGATAACAGGTTGTAGTGGCTACCTTTGGTGGTTTTTGGTTGCTAGGGGGCATATTCCCATGATGCACTGTATGAAATAAAATCTGCCATCTTTTGTGGTATTGTTTATTATGTTTGCTAAGCCAAATAAGTGATTATTTAAGAACTGTCATTAGCACAGTAAAGTGCTTATAATTTGAATGTTTGTAAACTTACAAATAGACCTAATTTTCTGGTGTTCAACTCGTAGCAAGCTTGTTTTGAAACGACGGGCATCTTGCCTTGCTGCAGAGTGTGGTGCATGTTTCCTGGGTGCTTGATCTTACCCCATCCTGCAAATACAAAGCAGTGAAAATGTTTAAAGAAAACTTATTGAATATGAAGTAATATAATAACAAACGTTTGCTTGAGAGGTAGGCCCACGAGTCAGTTATTTTCCATAAAGCTAATATTCTTAGGTCCAAAATTTTAGGAACGTAAAATTATATTTTCGGGTGAAAGAATAGAAAATTATCTGATAGTTTTGGATTGCAGAAAAATGAGCTAGAATTAAAGAAATTTAATGACATTTTTGGGTTACTGAATAGCAATTTTTATGATATTTTTAGAGCTCTGTAAACTTTTCAGACCGGCGTCCCCGTATATAAAAGTCTTGAGTGCCCTCCCCGCCCCCTGGGGCAAGAAGTCAACAATAGCAAGTCTTACCAGTGATAAAGCATTCAGTCCCAACTGGGACATTTTGTCCTTGATCAGGGAGGCAGACTGGTTTCACATATTTGCCAAACTTAACAGGAGTGGCCAGTTTCATCAAAGCAATGTCAGTATTCAAAGCTCTTGGGGAATAATTTGGATGGGTGATGATCTTTTCAACGGCAATATCTTTGTGGTCATTTCCATCGCTGGTTGATGATACAATGTGCTCTCCAACTCTATAAATGAATCAAAAGGATGGCATTGACTTGGTTTATTATGGTGATTAAGGAGGGGTGCATGGATTGGTGTATTACTCGGTGAATCGATAAGCAAGGTGTGACTCAGTATTGAGGGTTGGTAGATTCTTTACAAAGATTATATAATTTTAACAATTACTAGGCAATTATCTCTAAGGGAACAGAAAGGCAAGATAGCTTTGATCAAACTGCAGATGCCTGAAGTGGATAGAAAACAACTACAGCCTAGGCATTGACTGAAGAAGTAGCACAAAGCCCCTCTAAAGGCGAAGGACACACTGACTAGCTTGTGCTTAATTAGGAGACGATATCAGCTCTTGATTTGTCAATATGTAAGAAACCCTCGTTTACTCGCAAGAATACAAACAGGGCTCTCAATTCTGACAAGGCTCTGAGCGAAACGACCAGATAACGACACTCTCGTGCTCAAAATAAATACTCTCTCATAAAACATACTCACCTGACTTTAAAGTATTTGGCTTGAGCCTCTCTTCTGTGTACACAATGTGCTGCAGTCACAACCCACTGGGGTGCAATAAGGGATCCCCCACACATCGTTCGTCCGTTGAAAAGCATAAGGATTTGCCATGGCCATGCCCCTTTCTTGGCATTCTCTCCAGCAATCACTCTTCCTTGAAGGATATCAGGCTTTCCACAGCTTCCTAAAATAACAAAAGACAGGATATCTAACTAGCCCTGTGCAATGTCCTATACCCTAAAAGAAGTGCGAAGGCGAGTGTGCTTACCACTGTCCCAAACCAGGACAATTAGTTAGCACAGTAACGTAGAGGTGTTTGCAACTCTAGGATTTCCCACAGTGAGGCATTCCTTCTTGTTTCAGATCAAATCTTTCTTCAGAGCTATGTTATATTATAGAGCAGGCTACTGCGATTGATTTATACCACCACCAGGTCGAAACTAAATGTAGAGCGTAATATAATTAGATGAAGAGTTTAGTTTCTTCGTCATTTTTTTCATAAGATAAATGAAATTGTAGTATGATGAATTCAAATGTATACCAGGATAATGTAGATTTATCAAAAATGCAAAACTTTACTTGGGTTAATCCGAATAACATTACCCTAGTTAATAAGAATGAATAAAGCTACAGGGGTAAGCTGTCACTTGAGGGAATGTTTTGAGGGGGTTTACTGTGGTAGCAGGAGCTGATAGACGATAAAGTTTCTAACATTTTTGTAGACTCTCTCAAGTCTCAAGTCTATTTTTGTCAAAGCTAGGAGGAAGGAAATTTTTCTGCAAAGGTACATGTGGGTAGATACATTGACTGTGTAGAAAAATATCTCGATTTGAATAAAATCAATTTTCTCTCAGAGAGACTGGTGTCCTGGTGGGTACACTCTATAAGATACCTGAGAAAATTTCTCGTAAGGGACTGAAAACTTTCTTCCCTTTCCCGCTACAAAAACGGGTTGTTGATGATGATAATGGTAACCCATATCCTACCTCAGAATTCAAGAAAACATTACGGTCACACGGTCACTGACCGGAGAAAGGTTAAAAAAAACTGAGTAAAGCTAGGATTTCTAACATATTCAAATTGGTATGAAAGTAACATTAAATAGCATTGTGAAGTTTCTATTATCTCTGTTAGCTAATTACAACTTAGCCTTCTTACAATATAACCTGACCTAAGCGTGGAAGAACGTTGGTTACCGTAACGTTTGCTCAGAGGAAGGTTAGAGATTTTTCTGGCCTACCTGCACAATATCCGCATGATTTAGCGCAAATATTTTTCATGTAATCTTTGTAAGCGTCTTTGCTACAATACCCAGTCTTTGCCCATCTACCACAGCTACTGTACACGTCATCACAACCTAAAATATAGAAAATACGATGGCTTTAGCTAGGTTTCCTTATCAGGGGGTGTTCTTTCCCCTCCATGTTTCTACATTCATTCTCAGGGAGGTTAGTCTTTGGCCCGATAATCAGCTTGATCAAGTGTTTGAAATTATCGATACAGTAAAAACCCGCGTATAAGAACCTAGATTTCTATACTACGCCTAGACAGGTTCTTATTGACATGGAACATATCACTCGGGTTCCCTAACAGATTAGTGTATTTACATTGCGAGAGCATTTAAGCTAGAAAACTAATGTCATTGCTCTAACACTTCAACTCCGCTGATACGAGCCTTGATTTCAAAATCACCCTTGATGAATGATGAAGTCTTTGCGTAACAGGTTCTTAAAACCCTGGTTCTAGTACAGGAGTAAAACTGTAGGGAAAGAAACATAACAACCACTAACGTCGTTCGTCTGATATTCATTGGAAAAGTAAGTCAGAAAGAGAACGAAAACAAAAACTACGAATAGTTATATCTACTCCAGTAGATTCACCCAGAGGAAGATCGAAATTGGTCAATTAGAAAAATGGTGAATTCACGTTTTTTTCCTATAAGAATATTTGAAATTATTCCAGCCTTGAAATATTCTTAGATACTTGAAAAATAAGCTTTAAAAAGTCCATGAAATGTTCTGTATTATATCAAGCCTTCAAGTTCTTCTGTACAATATTGTAAGGAATCATAATATATTTTAATGAACTCACCTTCTACAGCGAAAAGGGCAAAGATGCCCAAAACGACCAGTTTCAACATTAGGCCCATTTCTGAATCTTGACAGATTTCCTTGGTAGGCTTACGATTAAAATGTGTTTCTTGGATTGACAAGTGGGTTATTTATATATTTGATTTTGCACATCATTTCACAATGCTGTTTTTTCAACTAGGAAAACATTGGAAACATTTTTTACAAAAATTCCTGTTTTTCGAAGAATGAGCAACGCTGAACAAATTGCGATTCGTTTTTTGGAATTGACATTGGGAAATTGCAAGTAACTGTTTCCACGCATAAGTTTAAGGATTTAGTTGAGTTTACAATTGAGTTTAATAATCCCTATTTTAGCTGGAATTTGCAACAGTTGTACAAACTATGACGTTTAACGCGAAAAAATTGTAATAACCCTTGACCGGGACTCCAACCTTTCCATCATAAGCAACTTTATTAGTGCATATTATTTGCTCTGTGCTGAGTTTCTTCGTTCGTGTGTTGCTTTGTTTTAGGGAAGGTTTGGAGTTAAAGATCAGGTTGTTGAGGAGGCATATTTCTATTGTGTGAGCCCAGTCGTTAGAATATATTTCTGACATGCGTAAGAGGTTCGATAATGCTCAGATGTATTTCCCTTCGGTTGGGATACCCCAATAGTCTCAAGAACATGATCTGGTTATGCTGATGACCTGCAAAGACAAATCAACCAAAAACACTAAGAAGGAAGGCCAGTAAGTTTGTTTTATAGCCTAATAGAGGATGAAGTATAGTCAGTTTTTAAATTTGACTTAGGCCTAAAAAGTAGGCCTACTACTAGGCTAGTATAATACTGTTAGAATTTTGTATTACCATGTCATGATATGACCATTTGTGTGAAACATTTCAGAGACATACGAGAAAACATACTCTTATAAAGTATACAAGTGAATCAAACATAACAAAACATTTTACACATTCATCATTCATCGATCATAAGGGGAACCATAGATCAGATCCTGATTCATGTTACAAACTGGTTGTGGTGAATACTACGTAACTATCATTACATTCTTCAACATATACGACGGTACCTATATAATCTAGGGCTAACTTGATTGGATTGCATTAAAAAGGATACTTAATAGGCCCGAACAATGTAATCTTTCACCCTTGAAATTCGTGTTACATTTTGAGTTTGCGTTTTAACATGCTCATTTCAAGATCTTTCTTAAAACACTCAAGTGCCTCAATTGTGCATTTGTCAACTTGTAAATTGTTTTAGGCTGGACGTTAGGTTTTGGAACCCTTTTTGCATGCAACCCCTGAGTCTTGTCATTTGATTTTTAGGTCTGTTTCAAGTTGTATTGATTGATGTAATTTGAAATAGTAGACTAATGTTTGGATTTATTCCAAAGATTGCAAGGGCTTAGTTTGTTATTAGTTAATAACATTAATATCAATCATACTTTATGAGGTCTTCAATGCTTAGCCATTAGTATATTTTATTGGTATGATATACAATGGGAATAGTACCTTTTAGTTTGGAAACATTTGCTGCTCATCAAATCAACAATTCCTTTGTCATGCATTAACTTATAAGACTATATTTCATGATATTTTCTTGTTACACAAATCAAATCACCTTCTGGGGGGCTTTTGCTACTCATCTAATTTCTTCCTATCATATATTTTAAACAATAGTATTAGTAAGCTACTTCTAGAATTTTGTACTAGCCCCCTTGTCAGAAGCTTTAGCCCCTTTGTGGGAGAGTTCCCGTAGCTCTTGCCAAGAAAAGAGATCCTGGTATCTTGCAACCAACTTCAGGCTCTGTTGAAAGTTAAAAATATGATATTTTGTTAGGTTTCATTTTTGTTCTCTTTTTGAGTTACTACTATGATGAGTGTACCTCTTTCTGATTGGCTAATTCTGATCCACATCTGGGTATAATAGTTCGTTAGGTTTCATTTTTGTTATCTCTCTGAGGTACTACTATGATCAATGTACCTCTTTCTGATTGGCTAATTCTGATCCACATCTGGGTATAATAGTTCGTTAGGTTTCATTTTTGTTGTCTTTCTGAGGTACTACTATGCTGAATGTACCTCTTTCTGATTGGCTAATTCTGATCCACATCTGGGTATAATAGTTCGTTAGGTTTCATTTTAGTTCTCTCTCTGAGGTACTACTATGATGAATGTACCTCTTTCTGATTGGCTAATTCTGATCCACATCTGGGTATAATAGTTCGTCAGGTTTCATTTTTGTTCTCTTTCTGAGGTACTACTATGATGAATGTACCTCTTTCTGATTGGCTAATTCTGATCCACATCTGGGTATAATAGTTCGTCAGGTTTCATTTTTGTTCTCTTTCTGAGGTACTACTATGATGAATGTACCTCTTTCTGATTGGCTAATTCTGATCCACATCTGGGTATAATAGTTCGTTAGGTTTCATTTTTGTTCTCTTTCTAAGGCACTACTATGATGAATGTACCTCTTTCTGATTGGCTAATTCTGATCCACATCTGGGTATAATAGTTCGTCAGGTTTCATTTTTGTTCTCTTTCTGAGGTACTACTATGATGAATGTACCTCTTTCTGATTGGCTAATTCTGATCCACATCTGGGTATAATAGTTCGTTAGGTTTCATTTTTGTTCTCTTTCTGAGGTACTAACTATGATGAATGTACCTCTTTCTGATTGGCTAATTCTGATCCACATCTGGGTATAATAGTTCGTTAGGTTTCATTTTTGTTCTCTTTCTAAGGCACTACTATGATGAATGTACCTCTTTCTGATTGGCTAATTCTGATCCACATCTGGGTATAATAGTTCGTTAGGTTTCATTTTTGTTATCTCTCTGAGGTACTACTATGATGAATGTACCTCTTTCTGATTGGCTAATTCTGATCCACATCTGGGTATAATAGTTCGTTAGGTTTCATTTTTGTTCTCTTTCTAAGGCACTACTATGATGAATGTACCTCTTTCTGATTGGCTAATTCTGATCCACATCTGGGTATAATAGTTCGTTAGGTTTCATTTTTGTTATCTCTCTGAGGTACTACTATGATGAATGTACCTCTTTCTGATTGGCTAATTTTGATCCATTTCTGGGTATAATAGTTCGTTAATTTTTCATTTTTGCAGTCTTGCTAATGTACTACTCTGAAGAATGTACCCCCTTTTTGATTGGCCGATGTTGATCAATCTATGGGTACAATAGTTCCTTAGGTTTAATTTCCAGCCAGTTTCTCTTCCTGACTTACTTCTCTGATGAGTGTCAGGCGTAAAGCTTTTGTAGTTCAAGGTTTCCCTTTGTTTCAGATTTTTCTCACCATCCTAAAATAAAGGACATTTATAAATATATAGGTATAAAGTACATGTCTAGGTATAAATTATGATGATGAAGATAATTGTTATAAGTGTATCTCTATAGTATCCATATTAGCATCCAGTGTGATACCATAAATAGATTTGCCTGTGTGAGACAAAGGCTACTGACATACTCTTCACTTTTCAAACATATCGTGTTGATTTTGCGTTGTTTTCATGAATGTTCACTCACTAAAGACAATATTAGTGGATATTGCCAGGATGAATATTGTCTCCACAAATGTCTGGTCTGTAATTAAGACGATTCAGCAGTTTGAACAACATGTTCAATGGGCTGAATACGGATTCATAATTCGATTATACGCTTCAGTGAACTGTTCACGGCAAGTGTTTGGCATTTTACGAGAATCTTACATACATAAAGCTACCGTGTCATCATCAAGCTCCTTTTTTCCTAAGGTATCATACCCAGCTTTTATAGGAGTATTCCAATGCATAGTATCTTGGAGTTATCAAGCCTTTAGCTCGTCTCCAGATGGCCTAGAACTGTTTACAGCGAGGACGAAATTGATCTCTGCCTTTTGGCCATGACCGAACATGTTCTTCGTGCTCTGCACCGGTTTTTTTACAAGGGTGTTTGATCGCAGTCTTCTTCGCTATCTTGAACGATGCCCAGTTTAGGTACAAGCTATGGATATTTCCTGCTCTCTCTGTTTTTAAATTGGAAATTTTTGAAGAATAAACTAATTCCCTTGACCGTTTTCTGTTTTCCAATCGAAATATATATCTCATTTTCAAAAATCTTTAGGCATTAGAATAGTCCATAGCATCGGATAGTAAGAAATTTCTCTTTTACAGCTCGGGGTAGTTTGGGTTCAGTCGCTGGCCTAGGTCAAAGCTTTTAGATTTTAATCAATACCAATCTTTCAGGCACTAAGCGTTGTGTGAAGGACCTAACAGAGCAAGAGACAGTGTTGTATACCATTTTACTTTGAAGCAGTTTTATTCACTTGACCAAAGCTTCCACCTACTGTTATCGTCTTATCTCAAAAACCTTATCTAGAAATCGCAAACAAAGCGAGAAATTTTACTGACGCTATTCGTCTAACATTTGACAGCGAAAAATATCAAAAGGAGGACAAGTTTGTTTCGTTTTTGCTTAGATTCGGTAGTTTTAAACTATTAAGTGTCAGACGAAAAGCGGTACTTTTCTCTATGTTTCTGACATCTAGAGATATTGCTTTATTTATCTCAAACGAAACGAAACTACCGGTCATCAGCTTGTTTAAAACACATTTGACCGTGTTTTTCTGAAATTAGCTTCCTTATAAAAAATCTGTGGACCTGACAAAAACCTGCAGGTGCCCCTATTCAGGTGCATCTCCTTCTTGCAATCTCAGATGGACTTTACGAGCGCCATTTGCCAAACCATTGCAACCCAACGAAGCGTATAGCATGACTCATTCCATTTGCACCCGGGGAATCAATGCGATTTTCAGCGAGAAATTCGTGCAGAGAAAATTCCTGATAAATGAAATGTTTAGTAATATATTGTAAAATGCAGCCGTTAATGTTTAAAAGTGAATTTTAAAATGCATGTTGGTAATGCGGAGGTCTATGCCGATCGTTATGCACGCTTTTGTGCTGTGGATTTTATGCCTCGGATATGCAGTGGGTACTGATGTGCGATTATTCAGGCGAGATGGTGCCAGTAAACATGCTTCGCTAGTGGAGAATGCAGATAAGTCAGCGGAGATCAATAAATTTCGACATGAAACTGGAGATAAAGAGAACCGACAACCCAGGGATAAACGCACCCCACAACCCCAGCCTAAACCCCAGATATTACTGCGCAATTTACCAGATAGCCTGATCACTAAAAGGCAATTTCTGCCTATTATTCCAGAGCTGCAGAATCATGACTTTGGCGCACGGAGAGAGTTCGAGCCAACGCTGTTACCTACGCCTCGGATTATTCGTCCGCTGGAGATGGAGCGGCCTTTGGAAAGAGGTATTATCGAACGAGGACCTATCGATTTAGAGCATAGGCCCTTCTATGGCCAAGGGATGCTCAGTCCGCAGCTAATCCCGCAGACTCGTAGGCAATTCGTGCCCATAGATGGTCAGTTGCAGCCTGAATTGGCTCATCCCAGGCATGTGTTTCTAGAACCGCACGCACAAGGTATTCCGTTGGAACGGCTGCATAGGCCGTTGCTGCAAGATCGTCTGCAGCCTGAGCTCGAACCGAGACTAGAAGCTGGCGACTCATTACATTACGGCTCCCTTGGCGATACCCCATTACTCGACATGCCTACACATCACTTAGGCCATCTCTCAGAGGGGTATATGACACCCCGTTTACTAGGGAATATAGAACCCCATATTCACCATCATTTTGCACTGCCGCCATTAGCAGACGGCCTTACTACACCCCGTATGCAAGAAAGTCTTGGGGATGACCAGCCGAGACATTATTACCCCCTGCATCACTATCAGGAACACTTGGAAGCTCCAGTGGCTCATCACTATCAAGAGAGACCGCAACCGGAGGTTCGTCATCACCTTACTGACATCGATCAGGCGGATCCGTCTGTCGCTCCCGTCGATGATAACGGGGAAGGGGACGACAGTATCGAAAATATGATGGATGAACTGAGCAGACACAAGAAGAAGAAGGCTTGGGTCACGGATGTCAATATTTATGATAAGAAAAACAAAGATGATGACATTTCCAAGTTTCTGGATCAAGATGATACGTTTGACGACTTGAGTAAGTTGCTTTGTGTTTATTGGCACCCTGTGCTCCCTCTGAAATTATTTTCCTAACATATGGGTGAAGCATATCTTCTACCTTACAATCTACCCCATCCTCATGTTGATCCATTTCAGTTCATTGTCACCCTGTGCTGCCTTGTGAAGCTATTATCATAACATATGGGTAAGGCAAATGGTACGCCCTGATACCAACGCTACTATGGATCTAAGAATGCTTCCCAGGCTTTTGTTCGAAGAAGCATGGTCATTAACACCTTAGAGTAGACAGTAGAGTCAAGTTCAATCAATATTTTTAAACATTTACCATTCTTCAGCTACAGGGTTCTATAGGTCTTCATGACATTCTATCCATTACCTACTTGTATTGTGATTATCAATTAATATTATTATTATGGACTCTGCAGCTAAGTAGCTAAACTTTTGTTCCGATACAAATCTCATAGTGAATAATCTAGAGTTTGCACTCGCTGTAGAGACTCTTCGAGCAAAAGCTCGACCAAACGATAAACAGTAGCTATCAATGTTTATGTCTATGAAATAAACTTCAAACGTCCATGATGCATTTTAAAGTTGTAAGAATATTGATACCATTTTGAAATTTGACGTTTTTAGTGAGCGTTGCTACGTTAACAAGTTTAGAACAGTGCTTTACCGTTAAACAACGCTCAAATGTGATATAGTCGAAATCAACGTAGAAAAATTCAATTTTGAACTTAAGATCACCGTCAAGATACCTCGTATGACTTAAGTGGCTTTTAATAAACTTTCCATGGAAAATAAGATGTTCACACCTTAACACAACAAACACATTTTCACAAGGGTTCAAGTATAGATTACTTTATTCATGTCGAATATTGTATCAGAAATGGCCTTGATAAGACCGAATGGATTTTCCAAAGAAATTTTTAAACCATATATGCTATCAGCAGTCGCAAAAGCAGAGATACGACCCCTTTGTGACCTCTTGCTCCTTTTAGTCATTGACCAGCCCTAAAAGCTATTCTGTTTAACCTACCAGCCCTAGTTCATACCCCAGCTCAGCTCTATCTCTGCACGCTTCATATCGTGACCATTAACACGCTACACTCTTCACTGACTCTAACGAAGCCTTGTTGTTTACGGGTGCGTGCAGTTAGCTACACACCGTCAAACGATTATCGTGTCTTGTTAATCAACCAGTGATTACCAATGATCACGTATACCTATTCCTATAGACGCATGATAATTCAACAGTCATTGCATGTGACTTCTAAACCTACGACTAGCCATGTTCATTCGACAGCCATTGCATATGACTTCACTTAACAATACACCAGTCACACCAATATGTCATTTTTGCTAATGATTGTAGTGTTGTGTAGCCAAGCGTCTTTGTCTAGTTGGTTGTTGTATTGACTAATAGACTTGATTCACAATATTGATTTAGTATCAGGCGAATAGCTTTTCAGACGATCTTTATTGTACTTTACATGTAAATCAGCAGCTCGCATACATACATACATAGGTTCTAAATAGCTCCTCACAACTCATAGCCCTTACGGGACTCAAGGGCACTGACTACTATGCCAGTTTGACAAACTAAATTCTCTCTTAGTGTTTCCTACATAAATGTCTTTCCCTTTTCTACATTTTGTATTATCACGTTTCCCAGCACAGTCTCATTGTGGTTGCCTCTTTTCGTATATTTTTCGTCAAGCTTGGTGTTAGAGATTCTTGACAGTATTAAACATAAACCTCGACCCATTGAGGTTGAAATCGGGGGAATGTCTCAAGGCTTGTTCCTGTGTTGATTTAGGCCATCTTCTTTGGGCTGAAGTTCTTTTTTTCGTTTCTATTAATTAAAAACAACAGTAGTAATTACCTACATGCAGTCCATTGTGTGAAAGGAAAGGACTTACAGTCAGTGAGTTCACGCAATGCATGACAATTACAATCGAATTCATTCTGAGTATACATGATCATAGCTGTAGAATAGGCAAACCCCAGGACAATTCTAGTCGATCATCCCTAGATTAGGTTGCCAATTGAGGACAAGCCGTAGAGTATCTTGACAGTCTTTTTCTATAGCAGCATATCGAAGAACGCAGGGAAAAACGACTCGTGGAGCGAGTTTAATGCTGGAGGACACGTGCTGTTAGAAGCGTGGATTACATACTCTACTGTCTTTCATATAAATCGAATAGGACTCCCACCCACGACCTTTCAACCTAGATTTGCCCCTGGTCACTAGGTCAATGAATACGACTTGAAAAACGATGTTAAGGTGGCTAGGATGTGGGACTAAGGTCGTTCTCTATATTTTTACACATCTGGACTGGAATGTGGGCTGGTGTCGTTATAAATGGAACATTGCGATGCCAAACTAAGGACCTAATGCACCACTGATGAAGGTAGAACATGACCCTTTTTGACCCTGGCTCATTCACTCACTCATACCTAAAGCCTGACCCAAGGTCCCAAACATGTCCTGAACGCTAAACACTTAAGATTGATAATTTCAAATAGAAATCTGTAGCAATGCACCTCAATTTAAGAATTTTCAAAAAACAACACGTGACTTCATTTCAAACAGGTATACGTTTTAATTAAAAATCTGCGACCTCCAAGATGGCAAAACATGTCGAGACCCATTCAACCTTCAAATTAGTGATCTTGAAACTCGCTGACCTGCTTGTTGTGCTATATTATCTTAGCGGCTTGTTTTGATTACAGCCTCGTTTACTGAACATCGTCTATGCCTGACCTGTTTGAGTGGTCGCATTTAGCCAAATAAACAAATACTTTCACTTGAAGTCAGTGAGTCGTGTAACTCGCTGCCTAAACGCTTAACTTGTTTATTAGTGATATTAGACACTTGAAATTGCAACCTTTGTCGCAATGGGTAGTCATTCAATGAATATGTTGCTTGAATGCAATCTCTACAGTTTCTGCGGAGGAGGAAAATGATATGGAGCCTCTTCTGGAAATCTTTATCAATGTTTTCTCATTTTCTTCCTCCGCATAAAAACTGTAGAGGCTGCACGCAGAGTATGAATATGTTACTTGCAGCAACGTACTTGTGATTAATTTGATAACAGCAGGCAACTAAAGTTCTTAAAGCTTGTATTTCATCTTTCCCCTGAGCCAGGTGAGGGTGGTAAAAAGTGATTGGTGAAATATGATTGGCGTTCATTTTCCGTGCATCGTGAAAAGAACCGTGAAATAACTTTTGTGAGAAGTGATTAGCGCTAAATTTTGCATTGGAACGTGAAAAGAACCGTTTTGTTTACGTCAAACGTGGAAAATACTCAATGTCATTGCCCTGATTCATGATTCTGACCCTAATTTACCACTCTTAGCTATATGTGCGAAAATCGATGTTTATGGCATTGAGCAAATCCTGAACTAGGCTGTTGAGTACTTTGTTTTGGATTTCCGTTGGTCTCTTCCACGTTCTTTGCTCGCTCTTACACCTTAAAAGTTGAAATATGTTCAATTAGATGAAATGATATTTGATACTTATATCGTATGCAGTTGTGTAGATAAAGGGGTTCAGGAGGGGCAGAAAACTCCCTGTAGATCCAAATAGCCAATTTTTCGGAAACATTATAATCTTATCGGAAAAATAAAGAAAAATGTATACTTAAGGTATAGGTGTTATGATAACGATATTTCACATTTTCCTTCAAACTTGGCATGCAACTAAACTCAAACACCAATTCTAAGTGTTGCTCATATCGATTTGAAAATTGACAGACTTTTAAATGCCTTAAGACCAAAAGCATGTTCGAATGTGTACCCCGGTGTCAGGGGTCCGTTTATTAGAGATCTAAGAGAAAAATGTTTGTCGAAAAATTTTCATTGTTGCCCCCCCCCCCCCCTAACAAATTTTCTATCTACGCCTCTGATCGTATGTGATTGTTTTAGATCGATTACAGCATCTATGCTGCCTGCAAAAATAGTGAAAGGGCACGAAATGTCGAGGAAAATGTCTCTGGGTTCCACTGTGGCCTTCTTCGTGTCCATAGTTAATATCTTTTTTAAGTTGACTAAAAAGGCCGGAATTTGGACACTTTATATCGTAGATGCCTGTTTTCCGTAGACTCTTATCGTTTTCATTATAACAACCATATTTTCAAAAATGAAGGTCTATGCGGAACGAGGGGAAGTGAAATTGACCAAAAAGTACCTGGGTATAATATCTAGGGTCTTTCGTAGGATCTTTGCATATTGAACGGGCATACCTATTTCAAGTTGAGTTAACATTGATAAAATATAGTAACACGTATAATATACTAATACCATTAATGTTTATTTTCCATAGATTCCGATCCCTCTCCTTGCACTAACCATCCTTGTAAAAATGGAGGTCTATGCCGCCCTAAAGACGGTGGAAGCTATGAATGCATCTGCAAAAGAAACTTCAAAGGAAAGCATTGTGCAGGTTAGCATTGCCATCAGGTCCTTTCTTTCAACAGTTAAATCGTATCTAATTTGCTTCAACCTCTTTGAGGATACTCAGGAAAAACTGGGTCTTTGCTATAGGCTTTTATTAAAAAGCTGAATATTTGTCTGACAAATTAAGTGCTGCAATATTTAGGCTTTGTTGATTGGAAGGAATATCCATGACTCTTAGAGGCTGTTGACAACGAAGGGCTAATGGTTTCTTTTTCTTGTAAGTCAATAACACACTTTAAACTCTCTGAATGTAAGCTTAAATTATTTCATTAAACTGTTTTGATTTCAGTTCGAAGCCGATGCTTTCCAAATCCCTGCTACAACCGTGGCAAATGCACTGAGACGGTATCCGGCTTCGAGTGCTCATGCGCTGTTGGCTACAAGGGAACACGCTGCATGGGTAAGTTTCCAGTTTCACAGATTGTATTTTTTGCAAATCATAGTTTATTAACTGGTCATTTTTCAAGGATTTGTTCCTGGTTGGGCATTTGAAAAGAGGCACTTATATATGTATCAAAAAGATACCAATATGCTTCTTTATAGATTGTCACAGGCAGTAGAGCAAAAACATGTATAGACTACTTATCTACTAATTTTGTATACTAATCTACAACATTTTATGAATATATAGATACAAAAATAGTAGAATGTATATACTAGTCTACTACATTTGCTGACTCAAATTCTTCATATCCTCTGAAAAAAGTTGATTATACACTAAATTGATGTCTGCTGACGATTTGAAAATGAATCATTAATACAAAAAATGATGCCAAAACTATTTTATCAGCAAATATACTCGGTGAGTTAAAAAAAACCAAATTTCACCAAATGAAAAGGGTATCTAAATTGTGGGGTCAAGGTGCTACACTGGTGGGGCAATTAGAAAGGCTAGTAGGGAACTTTCTCACAACTTTGTATGTTGAAAATGTTAAACGTACTAGCCTGCGAAATGCCAAAGGTTTCGTTTGGCCTGTAGGGGCATGGGACCTCTAGTTTGACGTCCCTTCCAAGGATGAATCATCTCCAGGTTAATTGAAAACACCACAAAACCGTTCCGAATTTGTTGCAAATCTTCCCAATTCATAGCGATGATTTTTGCATGCTCCCTAATTTTATATTCTGATAAATTAGTGAAAAATCAAATACATTATATCATCCTGCTTGTCTATTCTGGATTAATACAGTGCTCTAGGGGTTTGGCAGAGCGGAATGCACAGAATTAAACGTTCAGAGAGAACACATATCTTTGTTGTAACTGTAAGTCTTAATCTATGGAGTTGTCTGATGATTGCATGAATGCGTGAAACTCTTTGTTAATAGTAATAGGATAATAGTCTGTCTGATGATTGCGTAAGCATGAAACTTTAAGTTACAAAGAGCCAATCTCCTTTCTTGTTTCTCTTCTTAGAGTTTTTGTTATACATAAATTAAAATCATAAGCTGGCAACAATAATACAACATGAGTTGTTACTTACAGAGGGAAAAGACACAAGGTCATCGCGTTCCCTCTATAAATAGAACTTACAATATATTTTATGTAACATCTTATTGCTACCCTGCATAGCTATGAAATTCAACACAAGCTCATAGAAATTTAGAGTTACAACAAAGATATGTGTCCTCTCTGAAAGTCTACCTCTGTGTAGAAAATTAAATGCATATTTTTGGTTCTGTTTTCAGAGAGAAACAACTGCCTTCCAAACCCTTGCCAGAACGATGGTACGTGTAATGAATCGCCAGATGGGTTTGTGTGCACTTGTAAGGAAGGGCTGCAAGGAAAAACGTGTGAAGGTATGCCTTTCTGTTATTTCTAATTTCTATCGAATAATGTGTGCACCAAAGATTAAAAAAACCTTGGCTGGCTGTAATATTTACCGGACTGATTTATGAAGAGTATGCAAGTTTGATGAAGTATGGCGAGCTATTGGATAAAGATTTTTAGATTTTAGAATTCTTGTTTCTGTTATTTCTAATTTCTATTGAGTAATATGTGTAACAACAAACTCACACATTGGAAGTGCTATAATAAGTTCCGCCCGGTGATTCAGAAAAATGTATTCAAGTTTGATGCAGTGTGGTCAATGGCCATGGCCCCAGGCCTTCAGCTTCATAATATACTTAAAGGCCTAAGAGTAACGAAGAATACAAATTATTTCCAAGGAAAACATCAAGTTTGGTAACGGACCCCGCAGGCTCTAAAACTACCACTGGGTATTGTGAGCTATTGGTTAAAGATATCTGATAATTCTTTAGATTTTGGTGTATCATACATTAGATTCCAAAAGGATTACATCTATCAAAAGTTATTAGTAATTTGAAACCGTTCCTGGAAGTCGTTGTGGCCTGTTTAGAATTAAATTACCCCGGTTCGGATACTGAGCTGATTGTTCCCACTTTTTACTGGCATTATATTAATTGATACCGATGAACAGATGTTTGAGTGCCTATTGGTTAGGGTCAGAATTCATCCACTGTATCCCGTCGTGTCATAAGAGGAGAATTAAAGGGTTAGCGTCAGGAAGCTTATCCGGCAATAAAAACTTTTCTCCAAACCAAAATCATTGACTTGTCTCCAGACAAATCCATTGACCAGTCAACCCCTGCTACCAGGGAAACGGCCGAAATATAAATTCTGTTTGTATGTTTAAAACAGAAGTTTAAAAGAAAAAAGCTCAAACTATGTCATATCGTACCTACGTCGAAGAAACATCATGTAAACAAAATTAATATCATTTTGTGCTCTGAAGAATTATCTTATCTTACGTTTCAATTTTATTTGTTTCCTTTAGTGAAGCGAACATCTTGCAACCCGAATCCTTGCTTGAACAACGCACAATGTGTCTTGGAAGGATCGATTGATTATAAATGCATTTGCCTGGAAGGTTTCAGTGGAAAAACATGTGACAGTAAGTTTTCTAAATTTCCATCAATCCATTAGCCATCTTGAAATAAAGTTTTTAATGCATATTCAAAAATCGTGTATTAATGAAATATGTAAAGTAAATAGTATGCAACTTTCTATGCGAATTCAATATTTTTGGTTCAATTAGGAATTTGTATTCAAATCGTGTCCGATTCGTCTGTTCATTGTTTCAAATTCGTATTTTATTGCCTTGAAATCTGTCTTCCAATTGCATATTCGGTAAAATGAAAGAAATTCATGTTCACAGGAATTAGCCTCACAACATTTGGAGATCTCCTCTTTTTGATTTTAATGTAACCTGCTGTTATCCCTCCACAAGCATCATGTTCTTCTCCACTTTACTGATATTATTCCTCTACTGCACTGAACAGCTTCCACTGTGCTCAACATTATCCCCCACAAGTATCATATGATCTCTTCACTGTACTGATAGTAGCCTTCTGCTGTACTGATCTCCTCCTCTTTACTGCAAAGACATTACCCTGGATGGTCAAATCTTGCTTTGTTTTAAATTTTAGGTATTGGAAGTATGGTAGATAAATTTGGAATAGCAGCTCAAAGAAGCGATATTGCGGTACCCACACCGCCAGCAATGGCCTGCATCAATAACCCTTGTATGAATAATGCCTTATGCCAGCCTGATGCCTCGACAACGCGTGGATTCAAATGCGTGTGTGTTGCTGAATACAAAGGAATTCTATGTGAAGGTATATGTCTTTCATCATATTGTATCTTTGAAGCTTGATGAGTGCCTGATCAGCCTATTGTCAAAACACCCACGTCATTATTCCAGCAATTTTGGTCCAAAACTTGCTCATTTGAAACATGTTTACATTGGAATCATGTTAATGTGGCAAGCGTTGATATTGAGAGAAGAGACTTTGCTGTATCTACAAGCAGCTAACTAAAGTTTACTTTCAACCCTATCCAGTGGTGGAACTTGAATGGTTCTTCTGGTGTGGGAAAGTCGTCATACCTCGGCACGTCCGTTGCATTTGTTAAAGAGCCCGGCTAGATTTGTCTCTAAATTTGGCGTTTCGATTTGTGAGATTGATGTAACCCAGGTGGGTCAATCAAATCAGCTGCTCCAATGCTCAGTTGGTCAAGCACTGATGTGCCAGCTTAGTGGGTTCCAAATCTTGTCGGGTTATTTTTCATTCTCTCAAACTGATTCGATTGATTTTCCAAATCCTGCTTCTTCTCGAAATCATTTATGGACATCAGACAGTTTAATCATCTGATGTGCATTTTAAAGAGATTTGTTATCTATCAGTCTTTAATTCATAACTTCTTTTGTTCGTTTGTAGAAAAAACATGTAAATGTCAGAACAATGGATTTTGTGTGAGTGACGGTGGTCGAAACAAATGTATTTGCAAGCCAGGATACGCTGGGAATTTTTGCGAAAGTATGTATATGAAAAATGATGATATAATAGTTTCATTCAGTCCTCCATTTTTTCATCTCTATGCCTCCAACATGAGATACTGCTTTTTGGTACATGACTTTGAAAAATTCGGTATACAGCCTGATTTCTAGTGTATAAAGCAGCATCTCAAAATCCCCGGTCGAAATTCAAACGGAAGCTTATCTTAACTTACCCGTCTACCCATTAGGTGAATAGAAACACCAGATTTTTTGACCTATTGAAATCTGTTTTTATCGCCCCTATTAATCCAGTTTGATGCGCCTGTGGATGTGAATAAAAATGTTATCATAAGTCGTATAAAATTACTTTTGTTGTATTTTGGTAAAAAATAACCCGGATATGGTATTTCTACCAACTAACTAATTGATCAAATGATACATACGTTTATAACTGACCGTTCCGAAAACAAATATTTTGATAGTAGGCCTTAATAAGTAATTTAAAATTTTAGCTATGTATCAGTCACTTCTAGATAAATTGATTATCTTATGACGAACATTTTGGCCAGTTTACTACTTGAGCTTGGGTCAAAACTCTGGAATACTCTACCACTTTTCATTAGAGTTTCTGGATCTGCTTCAGTATTTCGGTCTAATCTAAAAACATTCTTCATAGACTCGTATTTAAATTAATAATCTTCTACGATAAAAACCTCAATGCTACTCGGTAACATATCTGGTTGTAGGCTGCTTTATCTTAATAAAATGCTTTTAGTTACTTGTTTTTACTGGGGGGACTCTCTCTCGATTAGTTTACCTATTTAGAGAGTTCCTCCTTAGTCAATTATTTTTAAATACAATTGTGTAACTGTAAGCTTATTTGTTAAATTCTATTTTGCTTGTTGATTGTTTGTATAAATGTTATGTAATGTAATTGTAATGTAGATTTAAATTGTATTTAGGAATAATTGATGAAAAAATAAAAACTGAAAACTGAAACTGAAACTGTCAGTGGAAAGGATCCTTATATCGACTCTTGTCTCAAATCTTTTTCAGAACATACCCAATGTAACGACGACACTTGCCAGCATGGTGGAGTCTGCATAGAAGAGACTGGTGCGTTCAAATGCAAATGCGATGACGGATACAGAGGGGAAAGATGTGAAGGTAAGGAACAGTTTTCTTCATCCTTGTCACAATATTCTAGCAAATCTTTAATAACCTCAATCACCTGGTTTTTATCGTGCATTCATTGCTATTGTTGAAGTATACTTTGTAATAGAGTTAACATTGTTTTATTTTTCTTGTGATAGATTTTTCATTAAACTAACGGCTCAAGCTAGATAAGCTTTGCTTTTCCTGGGTCGTGTAGATTACATATTCTTAATACCTACTATAGGAAGAAAACTCGCAAATCACATCTGAATGCAGGATATTAAAAGTACGAAGTCTATGAGTCGGTTTGCCATGAAAGTGCTCAATACAAAGAGTAGAGCTATATACACTAAGAATAAAGAGACTCAAAAGGCAAAACTCTCCATCTCGAAAAGCCTGTTTAGGGGTAATCACGATGGGTAACCACGTAACAGGCTTGTCGAGATGGAGAGTGTTGTCTTTTGTGTTTCTTTCTTCTTAGTGTATATAGCTCTACTCTTTGTAATGAGCACTTCCATGGCAAACCGACTCATAGACTTCGTACTTTTAATATCCTGCATTCAGATGTGATTTGCGAGTGTAATATTGAATTGAAGTGACGGGTTCCTAGGCCATAGTTAATGAATTCAAGCAAGCTGTGTCAGCAAGTAAATCAAATATTGCATAGTTTGTAAAGTTTTCTGACCTCTAAATTAATTTTTCAGAAAAGCCTATACTATCCGTGGCCGAACAATTGGATCTGTGCTTCAATGAATGCACTATTTCCTAATAGTTCAACATAATGCTTATTTTCTAAGTTTTTACTGCGCATGTCAATGATGCTATTGACTATCAATGATGCTATCGACTATCAATGATACTATCGACTATCAATGATACTATCGATTATCAATGATACTATCGACTATCAATGATACTATCGACTATCAATGATACTATCGACTATCAATGATACTATCGACTTTCAATGATGCTATCGACTACAAATGATGCTATCGACTACCAATGATACTATCAACTATCAATGACGCTTTCGACTATCAATGATGCTATAGACTGTCTCCGGTTTCGAAATTAGACCTGTCATACAAAGTTAGACATTGTGGGTACGAGTTCTGCAAGGGTCTTTGTCATTCACACAAATTATATTTCTCAAGGTAACGCTATTACAAAAAAGTTTCTTTCTTAATTCCAGCTTTTGATCGATGTAGTCCGAACCCCTGCTTACATGGAGGAGTGTGTAAAGATCTAGGAGATACTCATAAGTGCGAATGCCCCAGCACTTACAAGGGAAAACAATGCGAAGGTATTTCTAACGTACCTATTTTCTCTGCATCTCATTTGCACTAGCCTATCAAAATTATTGCATAGGTAGATTCAAAATGGTGGCACATGTGCTGCAGCTACAAAACTATGATGGGTAGGCCGAAACTAAAATCACCATAACTTTTGTCAGACAGCCCACAGAAGCATAGTTTTGGCCAGTGGCGGCGCGTGAGAAATTTTGTAGGTGGGGCACAGGTAAAAAAGTGAGGGCCTAATATTTTTACTTCGTGTTTTTCTTGGGCAGATAATAAATTGAACGGAGTAACGGACGTTCTAATAGGCCATCTACGATATTCATTTAAGATAAACCAATATTTGACGATAAATCAAAAACATACTTCAGTTTCTTTCTTAAATTCTTATAATCTTGTTTCTAAAAGTTTTATACTGGCTGAGAACTTACAGATTCGCTTCCTACACTGCTTTCTATAGTTTGTTCACAAAAGATTAGAGCCGAATAGATGAACTGCATGGCATTTGTGATGAGAGACATTGTTATTTGTCATCAGAGTTGCATTGTTACGGTTCGCGTTATCAGAGCATCGTGTTTATGAGCTTTTCAGAATTGAATTGAATTTCGGGGCACTTTCAAATGTGCCCCGCTCATCACAGAAAGTCAACTGCTACGGGCTAGTCAGAAGCAACGTGACGAAATCAAACTCTTGAATGTGACTGGTCAGAGATTAGGTAATGCGGGGCCAGCCCCACCATGAGATGAGATTAGAATCTGAGGTTCGAGTTTCCCGAGTCGATCAATGTCTCGCCGACAATTGGAACTATTCATGTTATCTAACTCGTTGACACTTGGTCTATTCAATAGTGATTTGTGGCTGGGCAGCTATTTCCTAGAATTTAGGGCATCAAAGTCGGTATTGTGTTGTGAATGGAATACGTGCTTGAAATCTGAAATTGAATATAGGCCAATAATGATAATTTTGTGAAAGTTTTCAAACGATAAAATGACTACCAAAAAAAATCATTTTGTGAAAATGCCAGGTGGGGCACTGCCCCACCTGCCCCATTGGACGCGCCGCCACTGGTTTTGGCGGGAAAATGTAGGAAGATTTGCTGTCGCGATACTTCATATTAGTAAGCAATCGTAATTTGAAGGAGAAATTACTTATGACTTGGGGTTGAGGGATAGCTAAATATAAGCAAGGAGTTTTTGAAGAAGGAGTTGTCATTAAAAAATTAGTTTACAAGTGTTTTATAAAGTCATGAATCAGGTAGAACGCTTTTTTGCTTTGTTGCTACTGCTCCCAGGATCCCCATGAGTCTGAGCAATTTGTGTAAACTTGTTGGAAGTACGAATCTAGATGTTGTGGGTTCGAGTCCTACTCGGGTCATTTTCATTCTCACAAATTATTTTGATAATTAAGAACATTTTAAAATTTACCTTTATTGTTATGATTCATAAAGATTCTTTTGATTTCTATGTATCTTTGTAACTCTCTATGATGTGTTTTTAAAGCGTTTTCTTGTTCTCAGATTTCAATTTTTGCTTTCCCAACCCTTGCCGTAATGGTGGGACTTGTTTTGGTTATTCTGGTGGATTTCAGTGTGATTGTGCCAACGGATTCATCGGCAAAAACTGTGAAAGTAAGAAAACATTATCATATATATATTATCTTTTAGGTAATTTGTCGTATACGGTATTGTACTATGACATGGAAATACAATATTAATAATCTATGTAATAACATATTTGCTTCGTAAACTATAAAGTTTTACAGGCCATATACCTACTACTAAATTTACAACAAATTAACGACAAAACTATAGAAATGCAACAACAACCAATACGATATTGATATTGCAGTGAGACATGGAAAGCAAGCTTGGGCTTTTTTTATTTCGTTTCTACAGCCATGTATAATAAAAACAAATAGTAGAAGATCTTGGACCACCTCTTCATGATGAAAATATACTGGAGAAACTTTTGGTTTCAAACGTTTACAACTGGGAAATCTATTGAAAATTTTTGATAAGAACGTTTGATGAATGTCACTTTTTGTCGAACATTTCAGTTTTATCCGGGTCTGAGACTTAGTCAGTGGTATTGGTCAGTGGCTCTCTTTTCCCTAGGGTGAAAAAGGATGCCCTATGAATGTAGCTAGAGGGGGCCACTTCCAGATATGTTGCTTCGGAATAGGCCTGTTTGGGAGGTTTTTCCAGAGTAGGGAATTAACTTCAGGTTATCATTTTCATGGAGACTAATCAAGCTCATAAATCTTTAAGTATTATCTCAAGTATTAGATAAGATTTAAATTTTTATATATTGATTTGCAACATGCATTTGAAACAATAAAGTAGTTTCATACGGGAATCTCTATTGGCATAAGCAGAACCATCCCAGGATCCTTTACGATTTCTGAGACAACGTAATGTATCTAGGTTGTAACCTTTTATGGCAAACATTGATATACGTATGATATACATATGTATTTACAAGAAGAATCATAATCTAGGTTATAACCTTGTATGGTACATTGATTTTGGAGTGGGATGTTCAATCAAATTCATGAGTTTTAGGTATTGATTCTATGTATCAAAGAATGCATAATGTAGCTACTTACTTTTTATCGTCTTATAAGCTAATCTCACTAACTTCATTTGCAGACAAACAATACTGTTTCTCCAACCCGTGCAGAAACGGTGCTCAGTGTGTGGAAGTGCCAAATTCATTCAAGTGTTTGTGTGGTGCTGGCTTCAGTGGAAATTCTTGCGAAGGTAACGTGTTTCACCAGGTTTTCAGTTGATGATTGTCCCAAGAATCCTACTGAGTGTCCCAAAAATGATAATTGTTTCCCGATTGAATTGGCCAGAAAAAAGAACAATCAGAAGCTGGAAAATCTTCCATGAAACTTAAGTGTTCTTTAACCAAAACTATAAAAAAAGAACATACTAGGCTACCCAGAGATTGAATGAATACATATGATCACATTTTGATTAAGCTTAAAACGAAATTATCAGTCAAGATAGTGTATTGATATATACTGTGGAGTACAGCTTGCATGTTTGCTTTGAAAAGTCGTGCTAATATTTGAAATTTTTCCATATAAAAACCGATTTCTTTTTTCAGGCTTAACATGTTTTTATATGAATGGTACTTTATTTTCTAAAATCAGGCCCAGGTGTTGACATTTTCTTATACGCAGGTTTTAACAGAATTAGAAAATTTAATGATAAAAGATTGTCCAGTATACAATTTTATCCGTGCTATTTGTGATATTCCTGTTGATCAGCGACCCCAACAGGGATGTAGTCCTGGGGGGGCGCAGGGGGGCGCAGCCCCCCTTGTTAAAAAAGGAAGGATATTTGGGGGGGCGGAGCCCCCCCCAACGAAAATTAGGTAGGTGTGTTTTTTTAATTTTTTTACTTTAACCTGAGGAGTCTAATGTGATCTAACCTGGCAATAACGCATATTTCTTCCCTTTTGTTTGTGAATATCAATGGTCCACCTCCAAATATGTGGGATGCAGAGAAGGCCTTGAGAAATTGGCTTCTCTACCATCGAGTAACAATTGACAATCAAACCCGTAAAAGGAAAACGACAAGTGTCTCCAACTTGAATGACTTGCAGATTATATGTATTTAAGAACATTAACATTACGTCTTAGGTTTGTTAAAAATTTAAAAAAATTACGATTTAATAGAAATAAGCAAAACTGTTGGGAACGTGACCTAGTTTCGTAAGTGTTTTCTCTATTCCTACCAACATTGGTCAAGTGGATCTTTTCTTTCGTCGGATAAGAATTCGCGAGAGTTGTAGATCAGTTTGAACCCTATTTAGACGGATTGAACATTTCTCAAGTACAGAGTTTACTTGAATGTTTTTAATCTTCACCTTGAGAATTGCTATCCATCAAATTTAGGCATTTCAGACATCTATTTCATCCAATAATTCGAAAATTTTCGGGGGCCTTGCCCCCTAAGCCCCCACCAGGGCCCTACCCTGGACCCGCTGGGGGGCTCACAGCGCCCCCCAGATCCCCAGCTGTGTTTTTCGCAACCTTCGGTTGCTCAGTTTTTGAGCCCCCCTTCTTGAATTTTTAGGACTACATCCCTGGACCCCAACCCCCTTTACTAGTCTTTAAGTCACATCTCAGGTCTCTGTTTATTTATTTGACCTCCTGATTGAGTGTGCCAAAAAGAGTAAAGCTCAACCGGCTTAAATGATCTTGTTTTCAGCCACTTGTGGGAAACTTCTATGGCATCATTTGTATTACTGTTTTATGCAATATAGAAATTAAAGATTAAAGAGATATAACCAATTTTCAGTAAGTCCCTGCCTATAAGAAACTTAAATGATAAAAACAAGCTGACCAGTTTCTTGTACAAAAGGACTTATCCTATCATCAAATGTGGAGTAAATGTCAACAATAAAGGTGGCAACTCTGTGAAAGTTCCAACAGTTCGGCTAATAGCAAAAATGATAGAAGAGGGCTACTTTCATTTATAATGCTATGATTAGCAGGCTCCAGTCTCTTAAATGTTCATTCCTAAATGCAGGGACTTCTTTCATTTTATTGAATTTGTTTTCGTTACAGTGCATAACTTCTGTGCCAACAACCCTTGCAAGAATGGGGGATCTTGCGAAAACACTCCCACTTCATTCAAGTGTAAATGCACAGAACGATTTCTTGGTGAAACATGTGACAGTAAGATCATCTTTATTTGTTTTCGTAATTACAAGGGTCAGGGTTAGGGTTAGAGATGGGGACATTTTTAGGGTTGAGAGTTATGTTTAGGGTTAGTGTCAGGGTCAGGGTTAGGCTTACATTTGGTTAAGGTTAGGTTTAGGGTTAGTTTCATGTTTCGGGTTTATAGTTATGGATATGGTAATGTTTTGGTTTATGGTTAGAGCTAGTGTTATACATATCTGATCAAATATTCATATTTTGTATCAGTCTTGTAGTAGCCCACGTTGGTAGAAGATATATCCCGTTGTAAGACAATCCCCTATGAATTTACGCCTTTATTATTAAGCAACGAATCGAAATGTTTTACTTTTTATTTTCTAGCCTTTAATCAGTGTTCTGAGTCACCCTGTAAAAACGGTGCAAAATGTCAGATGAAACCGCATGGTGAAGTTGAATGCACATGCACCATTGGATTCGCTGGACCCAGATGTGAACGTGAGATATGAAGTCTATTTCATCCATTATCACTATAGCTATAGTCTATAGTCTATACCCACATTACAGTGCTCAATGTACAGACGCAAAGAACTGTGATGGATGAGAAACAAGAATGAAACTGGCTCTCTCTGTTACTTTAAGTTTCATGCTCACACAGTCATCAAACTGTGATGTTTTCAGAAATTTTCTTTTTGTTTCTTATCCTATTTGTTATCGCCAGCAATCCGTTGGCTCACGTGATAAGAAGCTAAAGTTGGCCTCTCCTTTATTACTTTTCTAATAATTTGATTCATGTTATTTCTTCAGAGATTGATGAATGTCAGCCCAACCCATGCCAAAACGATGGATCCTGTATAAATACCCCTGGAGGCGGGTTTACGTGTAACTGCAAAGAAGGCTATCGTGGATTAACATGTTTAGGTGAGTTTTTGTGCTCAGTTCATCTAAAATCGCAAAGAAAGCGATATTTGATTATAATAGTAAATCAATTGTAAGTCAAAAATTGCGATAAAGAAAGACATTTCAATTTGAGGATCAGATTTTGTTTTATCCCCATTTTATCAACTGCCTCTTTTTTTGGGATTTATGTTTTATATTTCCTTATCAGGTATTCCTCCCCTTGCATGCTTTGTTCCGTTCTGGTTTAAAAGGCCATCGTTCACTTAATCTCATTTGCTGAAGATGACTTGGGTCAGGGTCGAAAAGTTCTGTTACAGTAACTAAAAGGCCTTATGTTTTAAATTTAGCTTTGGATATAAGCGTCTAATCTCCATGATTTTTAATTGACGTTTAAAAACGTTTACATTTTTTTTTCTATAAGAACTAGTAGAATTTATTTGAAGCTGGCTGTTTTTAAATATTCCTCTATTTTCAGCCTGAGATGTTCTTAAATTGTTCTTACTTTATATTGATTTAGAAGCCTGCTTTTGTTATCAGTTGTGTTAATTGTTGCAAATTTTAACTCTCTTGCCCATCTGACATATGTGCAGTCGTTCTGCTTGTTTTGTAATTATTTTTTAGTCTCATGGTTATTTAATAAAATTCTTATATTGAGCCAAGAATGGTCAGCCTCGGTTTGTTCTTAGCTTGTTCTTAAGTTTTAGCAAAATTTGACGCTCGTGTTCTGATAAAATTGTTCTTATAGCAAAAAGAGTGTAAATTTAGTAGCCATTATTGAAAACCATTGACGGATGAGATTCAATTTTTTTCCGTTTTCAGATATTGATCCGTGTCATCCTAACCCTTGCTTGCATGGAATTTGTTCAGAGATTAATGGTGGTTACGTCTGCAATTGCACGCTTGGATTCAGAGGGCCAGTTTGTGCAGGTTCGTAGAATGTCATTTCTTTTTAGAGCCCTTTGCATCTTTATTTCACTTCAACTGAAAATAATTGTTATCTTAAGGGGCTGATTATATGATGGTTTTCAGCCCAGATGGAAATTCTTCTCGCTTAGCCAAGGTGATATTGGTTTGCGATTATATGAGAGTTTTTAGCCCGTACTGGAATTAATAAACTACAGCTTTCGTTGCATACTTCAAAATGGCTTGCTAATAATAAACCTGGGTTTTTCCTACATTATTAAACCAGGTCTTTTTTTGAACGCTCACCTCTCTTTTGAATATCTAGGTAAATCATTCTGGAATTTGTGGAAAAGCTAGAAAAAGTTAGAAAAAATATGTCAAATGACTATATATCCGAACAAAGACAACAAGTTTTTGCCGCAACTTTAAGTTTCTTTCTTATGCAACCATCTTACGGTTAAATTACTTAACATTAAGATACTATGAATTAATGTAAATTGACAATAAATCAAAAGGATTATAAATTAAAAATACATCCCTAATTAAGGCTGTAGGGATAGCATTAGAGGGGTCAACCTGACTAAGATGACCTTGTTTTCATAATGATGTCCTTGGAGGTGCATAGCTGAACTAAATGTATTCAAAAGTAAATGATTTTGAATGATAAGTAAATGATTATCGATACAACTTCTAATGAAAATCGCTACCACTTTTAAACCTCAGTGACATGTTTTTTCCCTCCATTCATATACCAGAACTTCCTTTTTGTATTTCTCCTATCTAGGTAAATCATTCTGGACTATTCCAGCTATCATCTGTGGATTTCCATGCGCTTCTTGATGCTTCTCGGCAGTTATGAACTGATTTTTTGTTTGTATTTTAGAAATCGATCGATGCACTCCTAACCCTTGCCAGCACGGTTCTTCGTGTCAAGAAATAAATGGTGGAGTTGGTTATGTTTGTCAGTGTCCAGTTGGTTACAAGGGACAGATTTGTGACAGTAAGTACAACCAATTGACACCTCGTAGGATATATCCTACTCTTTCTTTATTTACATAAATGTGTGTGTGAGGGAGTTTCTGTTAGAGCAATCGCCTTGCTTAGAGTAAGCCTGCATTCTTTTTTTGAAATGAGATTATCATTGTCGTTATCTTTCGCAGGGGTGGAAAATGTAGCGGATCATGACACCAATGGTTCTAAAAGTAATCTAGGTCTTCAAAAAGAATTAAGCTCTCTCTTTCAATATGACTTAATTTTCTCCGAGCTCAGACCAGAAGATTTTGGCATTGATATTCAATAGTTTGCCGTCAACCAACATTCAACTTGTAGATAGATTGTTGTTTACAACTTGTCATGTCATGTCAGATGATAAACTGAAAGTGTTTTTGTGACTCAACTAACTACTGCAGCGAAATTGTCCCTGCATTGATGAGTATTGTGAGATTCACAGTTTCAACCACATTCTGACTTATTTTACACCTTTCCAATATGCTCGCATAATTTGTATGGTCCCAGAAAGTATCATATTTTTCCACCCATTATCTTGCCTATTGTTCGTGTATTCGAATTCCTCTATCTCAAGTGTATTTATATAGCGGAGGTTAAGTAGAAAGTAGCTCATGAGCTGCTCTGATGATTTAAAGTTTGATAGACCGACTGTTTCTGCTTGCAGTGAAAGACCCATGCAATCCTTCACCGTGCCAACACAACAGCAAATGCCTGGAAACTGTGACTGGCTCCGGATTCAAATGCGAATGCTCATCGGGCTGGATGGGGGAACATTGTGCAGGTTGGTGTTTTATTCGGACAATAACAACTAGATATGTTTATTATTGATTTTTTAGACGTGAATCAATTATCATGTCTGCACCTTTTAGAAATACTTTGAAAATTATCGTAGAAATTTGTTTCGTGTAATCGTTGAAATAATGAGTGAGTAATAATTCATGCATATCTTGAGTGCAATCAAAGTCCAAGGCCTGCTGGAAGCTGTTTATAGTTGGTCCAGCTCAAGCTAAACTTGCAGGGCCCAGGGGCACACTCCCTGAAAATTTTGAAATTTAGGTTTACAGAGATACAATTTGGTGCATTTTTAGAAAGTAATTTACGTTAAAATGAACTAAAATTCACTATCAGAAGAGGAATTTAATCCAAAACTGTGGATAACCCTGGAGTTGTAAACACGTCAAGGTTACTGTTCTAGCTTATTTTCCTGGTTTAGGATAGTGGTAAGCGTGCTCGCGTTAGGTTGCAACAATCCGAGTTCGAGACTCGGTGGTCGAATTTGTCAATTGTAGTAGCTTGCTCTGATATAATTCAATTATCCGTGTTAGACCATGCCTTACGAATCAATGTAAATATAACGTGGTTATGAAGAAGAATTTAATCCAAAACTGTGGATAAGCCTGGAGTTGTAAACACGTCTAGGTTAGCTACCTTGCTAACTTATTTTCCTGGTTTAGGACAGTGGTAAACGGGCTCGAGTTTGATCGCAGCAACCCAAGTACGAGACCCGGCGGTGGCATTTGTCAATTGCATTAGGCTGCTATGATGGTAAAATTCAAATTAAGTAGCTGGTATATAGTTTCATGCCACTGCACCCAAATGATTACTCAACCGCCATTTTGTGATCATGATTCGTGCACGTGTGAATCAATTTCCTTGTCCTTGTTTTAACAGCATCTGACCCCTGTGTTCCTGACCCCTGTCAGCATAGTGGACAATGTCTGCATGATGGAAAAGCCGGGTTTAAATGCAATTGCACACAGGGATTCAAGGGAAACAAGTGTGAAAGTAAGTTTTAGTATTTACAATATGATTGTCATGTTCTTTTTTCAGGATAGCATCGAAAACGAGTTTCTATGAATTACCTCGTGATGAATTTTATATTCCAAATCTGAAATCACTTCATTTCATCAAATCATCGTTTCTTCATTCTTTCATTCTATCAATTTGGAAGATCCTTTGATATCCAATTATGTTATCAAATTGTTTTTCTTCGTCTTTTCATTTTATGAAATTGGGAAATCCATCGATATCACTTCATTTCATCAAATCATTTTTCCTTAATTTTTTCTTCATTTTTCATTCTATCAATTTGGAAGATCCTTTGATATCCATTTATGTTATCAAATTGGTTTTCTTCGTCTTTTCATTTTAGGAAATTGGGAACTCCTTCGATATCACTTCATTTTATCAAATCATCGTTTCTTCATTCTTTCATTCTATCAATTTGGAAGATCCTTTGATATCCAATTATGTTATCAAATTGTTTTTCTTCGTCTTTTCATTTTATGAAATTGGGAAATCCTTCGATATCACTTCATTTCATCAAATAATTTTTTCTTCATTTTTTCTTCATTTTTCATCATTGTTTCTTCATTTTATCAAATCATCGTTTCTTCATTCTTTCATTCTATCAATTTGGAAGATCCTTTGATATCACTTCATTTCATCAAATCATTTTTTCTTCATTTTATCAAATCATCGTTTCTTCATTCTTTCATTCTAACAATTTGGAAGATCCTTTGATATCACTTCATTTCATCAAATCATTTTTTCTTCATTTTATCAAATCATCGTTTCTTCATTCTTTCATTCTAACAATTTGGAAGATCCTTTGATATCACTTCATTTCATCAAATCGTTTTTTCTTCATTTTTCATCATTGTTTCTTCATTTTATCAAATTGGGAAATCCTTCGCTATCATTTCATTCCATCACATTCATCCAATTCAGTTGGATATTGTGAATTATATTGCTGATAAGAAAGTCTCAAAACCTTGTGTTTTATGAAAGAAGAATAAAAGCTTTTCTGCAAGATGACAGAAGTGAAAGAATCGATTATCCATCTGACTGAGTTTGTATAAGCACTACTTGCAGACGTGTGCCGCTACAATTCTAGTGGACAAATAAACGCCTGAATCTCCCAGCTAATAACCAGTGAGATGATTCAAGTGGAAGGGACTGAAGGCCCACCGTATATGCCATGACTGACTTACTCACACACAAAATTGTGACTTTTCACGCAATCAAACACTGTAAAATTGGATGTTCACACTTAATTCATCTTATCTTTCACCTTCATTCACAAAATCACACGTTCATCTTATTTTTCACCTTCATTCACAAAATCACACGTTCATCTTATTTTTCACCTTCATTCACAAAATCACACGTTCATCTTATTTTTCACCTTCATTCACAAAATCACACGTTCATCTTATTTTTCACCTTCATTCACGAAATCACACGTTCATCTTATTTTTCACCTTTATTCACAAAATCACACATTCTTCTTATTTTTCATCTTAATTCACGAAATCACACATCAAAAAAATCAGATTTCGGGATTTCATGCACTAGAAAAGGCAAATAAAACATCACGCAGAAATATGGTGAAGGCAATGTAGTCACAGTCCTTTAGTTAGACACTAGCACCTTCCAATTTCGGAAGGAAATTAAAATAGTTTTACATCACACTATCTGATAAACTCGGTTGCTCCCTGGCTTTTGTGACGGGGATGGCCGGCTGGTTAGATCACTCGACCCTTGATCAAAGGGTCCTAGGCTCAAAACCACCTTCAGACCTGCCCCATAAAGGTTGAGGGGAGAATTAGCCAGCTCCCTGTGATTCCAGGCAAAAGGAATTTCAAGGTGTGGTCACATCGAGAGGAAGGACCAGAGTCGATCTGTTCGATTAGTCTACCTATACAGTGGATCTATTGTGCTTTGCACATAAACCAATACCTTACGAAGATAGTAAGCGTGGTTTCCAATCAACTATCAATACACTGCTCCGATTAGTCTACCTATACAGTGGATCTATTGTGCTTTGCACATAAACCAATACCTTACGAAGATAGTAAGCGTTGTTGCCAATCAACTATCAATGCACTGCTCTGATTAGTCTACCTATACAGTAGATCTATTGTGCTTTGCACATAAACCAATACCTTACGAAGATAGTAAGCGTTGTTGCCAATCAACTATCAATGCACTGCTCTGATTAGTCTACCTATACAGTAGATCTATTGTGCTTTGCACATAAACCAATACCTTACGAAGATAGTAAGCGTTGTTGCCAATCAACTATCAATGCACTGCTCCGATTAGTCTACCTATACAGTGGATCTATTGTGCTTTGCACATAAACCAATACCTTACGAAGATAGTAAGCGTTGTTGCCAATCAACTATCAATGCACTGCTCTGATTAGTCTACCTATACAGTAGATCTATTGTGCTTTGCACATAAACCAATACCTTACGAAGATAGTAAGCGTTGTTGCCAATCAACTATCAATACACTACACTGCTCCGATTAGTCTACCTATACAGTGGATCTATTGTGCTTTGCACATAAACCAATACCTTACGAAGATAGTAAGCGTGGTTTCCAATCAACTATCAATGCACTGCTCCGATTAGTCTACCTATACAGTGGATCTATTGTGCTTTGCACATAAACCAATACCTTACGAAGATAGTAAGCGTTGTTGCCAATCAACTATCAATGCACTGCTCTGATTAGTCTACCTATACAGTAGATCTATTGTGCTTTGCACATAAACCAATACCTTACGAAGATAGAAAGCGTTGTTGCCAATCAACTATCAATGCACTGCTCTGATTAGTCTACCAATACAGTGGATCTATTGTGCTTTGCACATAAACCAATATCTAACGAAGATAGAAAGCGTTGTTGCCAATCAACTACCAATGCACTGCTCTGATTAGTCTACCTATACAGTGGATCTATTGTGCATAGCACATACACCCATACCTTACGAAGATAGTAGATGTATAGCCTATCAAGTATCAGCTTTGGATTGTGTACTGTTAAGGGGTTTAGGTGTTGGACTCCCCCTTTGTATTTTGATTTAATCCTGGTCTCGACACAAGACAGCCCTGCTTGGAAAAGCAAAATTGAATTAACATGGGATTCACAGGATCACGTTATCATTAAAAAGACATGTTCGAGCTCTTCATATGCTAATAACTACCAATATTTATTAAATCACAATGCTAAAATAATACAAGTATCTTTTTTCTGTTATATTGAGTTAATGGTAACTTTAGAAATTTTACTTTTTAATTTGGCAGCTGGGCGCCCCAAGCAGCACTTGTTATACTCTACTGAACATTCACTGAGAGCGTCTTTGTTGATTATTCTAAAAGCGCCATGCATGATAGTCCCCAAGACAAGTATTGCATTTCTGCTTTTTACCATCAGACATAGATTCTCGCTTCAAGGATGTTGGCTGACAAAGCCTCCTTCTCTCTTCTTTCTCCTTATTGCAAGCAATAATCTCACCTTCAGACTGGCTTTCCATCACACACTTGGCGAAACCCTGGAGAACGTCATCAGTACACGATGCCGTCTTACCAATGCCTTGGAAGTAGCAACGTGGGAACTTCTTCAAATACATCCACGAACACATCTGACGCTCTGGCTTGCTTCAGCTAGACTCAATCTTGAAACAGCTATTGGCGAATGAAAATTCATTGCCAGCCTGTAGACCATCATACATTCAGACTATTTTGCGGGGGAATCACTTAAGCAGTTAAAACAAAACTTTACTTAAGTATTCCACGTGCTGTCCATTCAATCGAGCTGACATTGCTATCTTAGACACAACGCCTCTTGTGCTAAAAAGCAAACGCGGAAGCCACTTAGCGTTTTCCTGACATTAAAAGGTGAGTTCTATTGCGAAGAAGCATCTTGATGCGGTGACGAATGGCGGACGATGACGTTATGTTATTGGAAGAATCGATTAAAATGGCAAAAGAACATCTCAGTCGGATGGGATATCCCATGACGCTGTTCAGATGTCACACTGACGAGTCTTAAGATATCATTTAAATGTGATCACTTCTCAAAACAATCAAATTAAAAACGTAATTTCCAGCTGATTTAATAATATTTATATTCAGAAATGTCATTAGTTAGGATATTATGATTAAAAGCTAAAACAGGTGTAAGAAATCAATTCGAATATTTCCCCGACCAGCTAATTTCGATCCGTCTCTGCGTACGTCAATAAGTTGATAGTTTTTCGTTCTCTTTCTGACGTACTTCGATTAGACTCTCTCTGATTAGTATTTCCGATTTTCCTCACTATCCTTAAGTCTTTTCCCATCAAATATTGTTAGCAATTTGCTAGATTTCCTTCTCGGCCCCTTTCTGGCGTACGACTCCGGTGAGCATCAGAATAACATATTTCGCAGGTAAACCTAATAACCACTAAAGCTTTTCGACTGACACTCTGCAGAGTAGTAAGTCAAAAAGATACCGAAAATAAAAACGAATTCTCACCATCCTAATGCTCTGTACCTATCGATAACTGTTCAAATTTACAACCTAATGGCTGATGTTAGAGAAAAAAATCACATAAATATCACGTTGGTATTTGCAATTCTATCATGCACAAAGCTAATGCTCTCTTTACCCCATGAATACATTCTTTAGAGAGTCTGTCATGAGTACCCCACATCCAAAAACTGTTACAAGCACTCATGGGTATCAAAGTACCTATTCAGTCTATCTGATATCTTAAACTCAACACTTTTGCCCTCTACATCGTAAGAGCCTGTAATAAGAGACCAACATACTCAGCAAATTACAAGCAGCCATAAGTAGCGAGGCTCTAACAATGAAAAACGTAATTTCCAGCTGATTCAATAACATCTATATTCAGACACGTCATTAGTAAGGATATTACCAATAGAAGCCATCAACAGGTGCAAAAAGATTAATTTCGATATTCTTTTTGTAGGCCAACGTCGATCACTTAGGGTTGTTGCGATTCGTTAGGTTTTTGTTATCGTTCCTTTTTGACGTGGTACTCAGGCGAGTGGTAGATAAAAAGCTTTTGCTAAGGTGTTTTGGTGTTTCGCTAATTTTTCGATCTTTCCAGCCATTCTGAGATGAATATGTATTATTCACCTCTTTAAAAGCTTCTTTTGGCAGAAGTAAGAAAACACATCAGCAGGCGTTTATACAAACTATGATGTAGAGAGTATAAGCCTTCCATTTCATAATATTTAAACTGAGAGATGTTTGATAGGTTTGATATCAAAGAAATGATAGCGAGCAAAATCGTAACCATGATTATAACCATTTGAGTGTTGCATCTGACACTCATCGAATTAGTACGTCAGAAAGATAACTAAGATCAGACCTTGCAAATTGCTATACAGTATTGGGGAAAATATGAAACATAGGGAAACAACATAACTACTAAAGCTTTTCGTCTGACACTCATCAGAGTAATACGTCAGAAAGAGAATGAGAAACTATCAGCTTATTGACGTATGTAGAGACAGATTGAAATTTGCTAATCAGGGAAAATTTAAATTGATTTCTTACACCTGTTTTAGCTTTTAATCATAATATCCTAACTAATGGCATTTCTGAATATAAATATTATTCAATCAGCTGGAAATTACGTTTTTCATTTGATTGTTAAGAAAAGTGATCACATTTAAATGATATCTTAAGACTTGTCAGTGTGACATCTGAACAGCGTCATAGGATATCCCATCCGACTGAGATGTTCTTTTGCCATTTTAATCGATTCTTCCAATAACATAACGTCATCGTCCGCCATTCGTCACCGCATCAAGATGCTTCTTCGCAATAGAACTCACCTTTTAATGTCAGGAAAACGCTAAGTGGCTTCCGCGTTTGCTTTTTAGCACAAGAGGCGTTGTGTCTAAGATAGCAATTGCAGCTCGATTGAATGGACAGCACGTGGAATACTAAAGTAAAGTTTTGTTTTAACTGCTTAAGTGATGCCCCCGCTAAATAGTCTGAAATGTATAAAAGTCTACAGGCTGGCAATGAATTTTCATTCGTCAATAGCTGTTTCAAGATTGAGTCTATCAAGAACAGTAAATGCTGAAAATGGGTTGTGTTCAACTGGCAACAACGTGTCTGCTTGTCCTGTACCTTGCTGCAGTGAGCCACCAAGCAATGCTATCCTGCAAAAGCAAAGAGAGGAGTGCGTATGAAGTATGCCGCAACAAACTCGCAAGAAGCAAGCCAGAGCGTCAGATGTGTTCGTGGATGTATTTGAAGAAGTTCCCACGTTGCTACTTCCAAGGAATTGGTAAGACGGCATCGTGTACTGATGACGTTCTCCAGGGTTTTGCCAAGTGTGTGATGGAAGGCCAGTCTGAAGGTGAGATTATTGCTTGCAATAAGGAGAAAGAAGAGAGAAGGAGGCTTTGTCAGCCAACATCCTTGAAGCGAGAATCTATGCCTTATGAGAAAATACAGAAATGCAATACTTGTCTTGGGAACTATCAAGCATGTTACTCTGGAATAGAGGAAGAAAATCAAGTAAAAGCTTTCGAAAAATGTAAAAAAGATCATAAGGCGTGCTGCTTGGGATGTCCACACAGCTGCTGAGAATAAAAAGTACAATTTCTACAGTTATCATTAACTCAATGTAACAAGAAGAAATACACTTGTATTATTTTAGTATTGGCTTGCTATTAATCCATCTATTTATTGTGATTTAACAAATATTGGTAGTTGATAGAAAATGAAGATATAAAAACATCTCTTATTTGTATTCTGTTACTGTGTAACTCAAGATTTGAGAAGAAGCCGGATTTAGAAAGGAATTGGGATAATTCATCAGAATGAAAAATGATCGAAAAAATGGGGTTGGAATCATTTCAAACATTAAAAAGTGGTTGGGGGTGCAATTATTCGGTAGAAGTTCGTATGGCTAGTGAGAAATGTGAACTACTTCACTTCCTTAGCACAATTTCTTAACACTTAACAGGTAGTTGTGAGTTCGAGTTGCATTATCCCAATTGCTTCATTAATTAAGCGTTTCTGTGTTCATTAAAACCGTTTTACAAAACCCACTCATAATCAAATACTTAATTACTATAATTAAAGAATACTTAATTCATACAGAACTGAATAGTCCTGCGCATCTGTCAACCACCCGCTGGGTATTAGGAATTCTAGATGTCGTCGGTTATAAATGAACATGCGTAAGGCTTGAGGTCTAAGGGTTGCCTAGTGGGCAATTATTTGAAAATTGAATCAAATTTGAAGTTTGCTATAGTGCAACGCAGAAGGACTGCTAGAAAAAAAAGGCCTTGCCCAACATGAATATCGCGTAGGATAACTGTCAAAGCAAGGGCGTGGTGACCAAAAAAGAGCAAAGCATTTGAAAATAGCTGCTTGGAAATTTTGGATTTTTAATAAGCAACCAAAGAATTGCTAACCCGTACTTAGCTAACCCTTCTTAACCCTTAACCCTTGTTGGACTTTAAAGTGGGGGTGTCGTGATTTTTTTAAATTTCACAGTAGCTTGCTTTGGTAATTTAACTAAGGAAGCAAAAAACCAGAGTCAAATTTGAGTTTTCGTTTTTGAGTTATGGACGAAAAAGTGATTAGCCCAAACACTCCCCGCGCAAAACAGTTCGTTTTCATCCAACGCGCCGCGTGACGTCAGTTGTTGTGTACCAAACTCAGCTGATTCTCAAAACACATTGAAATCCCTATTGAGTGGCTTCGGAACAATTTACTTCGCGCGGTCATTAAACCTCTTCTACAGGTATTTTAGTGTAAATAAAAGGGTTATGATAATTTCAAATATTCTTTAATAGAAATATCTTATTTCAGAAACTATTCAATTCGAATTATCATCTCAAAGCGATGGTACAAACTACGAGTGTATTTTGGTTGCCTAGACCATCAAAGTAGGAAGTGCTTCCAGAACTCGATCTGTAAAAAGGAAAACTATTTATATATGGTGTATTGTTTCGACAATTTATAGAAAGATGGAGTTTTATGACATATAATTTTCATTCCACGTCCTAAAATACTAGAAAGGTCGGTTTATTGCTTCATTGAGCAAAAAATGTGCAGATTAGAAAGGGCCAAAGTAGGCGGAAAGCAAAAGAGGAAACAAATTGCCAAGACATACAGTACCATAAAGGTAATGTTGTCCTTCCTCGAAAAAGTGGCTTGTGTGCACGTTTTTTTGCATCTTAGAAATTCCTTTGAAAGATTTTTAACTTTCTTCTACTTGAATAAATAAAATCCTAAGAATCTTGTTTGCACTTTTTTTTAAAAGGAAACTTAGCTTTTGGCCTTGAGTATTCCGAATTCTTAACCTAATTTTGAGGGGAATCAACTAGCTTTTCTGGCTATTTCACAATATTTACCAATATTTAATTCTAGAAAATGCAGTTATACCCATCGATTTTCTATTATCTCAAGAGTCAAATTACCTGCCTTAGTTACCTTTGAATAACACAAAAATACAAACATTTAAATCTAAATAAATTCATTTTTTTTATAAGAAACCGTAGGGCCAGATTTTCTTAAACTTAAGAAACTTTAGTAGGATATTTTGTTGGAACCAAAGAAGTTAAGAAACTTTTCATATTTTTCTTATCAAGAAAAACAACTTCCATATGTCTGTCCCACAGAGTTTTATTCCTATAGTTCAGTTCAGTTACATTTGATAAGATATTTTAGCTGTTTTGCAATGAAATTTGCATTTAATTTTTGCTTCTCTAAACCCAATTCATGTTTGGCACTGATAGAAAATAGGAAATGAAAATTCACTCATGAAAACTAAATTATTCATTTGAATTTAGGAAACCTTTGGGGGGATTCTTCAGCCAAATTTCTTAGATCCATGGTTTTGAAAAAATATTTTTATTCCTTATGGAACATTCCAGTAACAATACACGTTTTTTTATAAGAAACCGGTGTATAAGAAACCTAGTACTAGAGTCACAAAAATTTAAGAAACTTTCACAACTACATCAATATCTTTAAGAAACTCCAAAAAAATAAGAGGACTTTCTGAGCCGGAAAGTAATATGTCAACAATACATTTTTGCTTGATTTAAGTTTGCTACACGTTTTTATTTCGAGGAACACAGGATGTTGAGTCAACTTGTATTAGTAGGTGGGTTTCACTTTAATACAAGAAATATGCGAGGGAAAGTGCAAAATTTGATGTATCTAAAAATAAGAAACTTCTGAGAAACTTTTAGTAGGTGAAAAATTAAGAAACTTTTAGTTCTAGGACCCAAGCTAGGTTTCTTATTAAAAAAAATTGTAGAATCCTTTCTATTTTACCAGATATCCTAGAGTTGGATACCTCCCTCCCCAAAATCATAGATAAGACTCTTTGGCAAAATAGTGAGTCATTTATGAATTTGCTCTTCCTTAGTGTTATTTGATTGTAAGCTACTTTGGAGGGGCTGCATGACTTACAGCTGGATAGGCCACAAGGGTTTGCTGCTGAGATCTGAAAAGCATACCAACTTATTATAATTATAATTACCATAAATACACAACTTTTTACCAACTTATGGTAGCCATTTTATGGTAAATGAAAATTATGAATGAGACATGAAAAGGTACCCTATTTCTTGTGAATGTTCATCATTTATGGAAAACATTTTGACCAACCTTTATAAAAAGCTATTTCATAGTTTCATACCCATTAATATGCAATTTGAGAGAAAAATCTGTACCTGTGTTTGGAAAACTTTTAATATATGAGTGGCATATACCTACAACTTTATGCTATGCTCCTTTCCCCCTTCGCTCTTACATTTCAAAAAAATCAGAAAAGTTTCTTAGAATTGCTTCCGTTTTGAAAGCCCTTGGTTAAATATTTCTTTTCAAAAATATGTTTATTTTCCTGACCCCATCACTTTTGAAATTCTTCATGACTATCAACCACCCATCATTGTCATGACAATGCAAACTGGAACAAAATAGATGCACCTTCAATCAATTAATCATCAGAGGCGAGACAAGGCGTAATAAAAAATATCTAATAAGTCTTGCCTTCCTTCTAAACTTGAGTGATATCCGAAAAATTGGCGTTTTGAAGTTGACTAAATTCAGGTAAACATAGCTGATAATATCCTTATTGCATCAGTTGTACCAGTTAAGTACAAGAATGTCTGAGAGATTCTTCATGACACAAGGCAAATTTATTTTCCAGAAGTGTTAAATTCAAATAAGCATCCCTGAGGCTTCATACTGCCTTGATGGTATGACTGCCCAACATGACCAACTTGACTAGAGTTTGTTTTGTTTAGGCCGCCCGTACGGCGTATATGCGAAGGCGGAAGTGCCTTTTTCATAGAACCAGAAATAAAACAGTTTGTATTCCTTTCCACGAAAGTCAATCAATAGATTAGAATTAATTGAAAAATTAATTTCATACTCATAATTGCCTTTTTTGAGCCCTGAACCTTTCAGTCCCGAGATAATAAACGACTAGAGGCTTCATCGTTCGCATTTTCATTTGACAATTCGAGACCATCTTCAATTTCGCTCCTTTCTCGGTCCAAAAAATAGTTTTCTCTCTTTGCATGGCTTCGATAAGGCTCAAATTGATATTGTATAACTTCAGGGGATACTCATCTTCCTTCTAAATCACTTTCTCGGAATGTTTACGACCAACAAGTGATGTTTAAATCGTCTGAAATGACGGACGTGCTTCCTCCTCCATACTGTTCGTCCATGTTGTCAAACTTGAATCACAACAACTGACGTCACAGGGACAAAATGGAGAAAAACGAAGCGTTTCGTGTCACGTGGTTTTTCTGCCTCCAAATTGGCACACTATTTTCCAAATATATCGAGAACGAAATGAAATATCGCTTTCGGGTTTTCTGCAGTAGTCTTAGAATTACTTTCTCTATCAAATGTCAAATTTAAAAAAATCACGACACCCCCACTTTAACTAAACCGTAACTAAACGCGCACTAAATCTCAAGAAAAAAATTGTACAGTATGTACACAGAGGTAGACTTTTAGACAGAACACTAAAAGCAAAGATATGTGTTCTCTCTGAAAGTTTACCCCTCTTTATCCCGCTCTGTCTAAGGCATAGAGCACTGCGAGGGGCATCTCGCTCGAAAAAATCTCGTACACTTTTTGAAAAAAATCACAGGAAAATCACAAAAATCACAGGAAAATCGCAAAAATCACAGAAAAATCACAAAAGTCACAGGAAAATCACAAAAATCACAGGTAAATCACAAAAATCACTGGAAAATCACAAAATCACAGAAAAATAGAGCAAAAATCACAGAAAAAAGAAGTTAATTCTAGCTTCAGACAAAATTAACGGGGCCCCTTCAGATTTATTAATTGTCACAAATATAAAATTTGCCATTGCCCAAAGGCGGTGTTCTCTCATCATCGGGGCCCCAAGTTTTGGATTTCAAATGCACTGGCCAAATTTGCACTTCCACAGCAACCGAAATAGTTGGGGGTTAGAGAAAAATGTTTAAGATATTTTCTCCATCAACCAGTGCACTTAATGTCCATGACGGAGAAAGAAAATCTCCGACATGAACTGAAAAAAAAAAGTGGTACAAATCTTTAGGTTGTGGTTGGGCGGGTGAAAGAAATTGCACAGCCAAACAAAACGTCAAACTTCACCACGCCTTTGCTGCTTGCTGCGTCCAAATACGAATACGTCGTGATATAATTCTGGCTTAAAACAGCAGCGAAACCCAATTGAAAGATTTCCAGACCTATTGTATCTGGAAAGCAAACATACAAAAGATTGAATGCCGAACAACATGTTTCTATGCTTGAGCTGAAAAATATCGTGTCGTACGCATATCACAGACATCGGAGACAAGCGAATCATAAACAAACAGGGTGGGACACCCTACCAACAAACGCTTGCAACATCTTCCGCGAATTAACTTGGATACAAAATTTCATTCTTATCCATATAAAAATCACACAAAAATCACATAATAATCATCAAAATCACTTAAAAATCACTGTGATTTTTGAAATCACCAAAACTAAATCATTAGCAAACCTCTCTTGAATTCTGAGAATTACATCACATAAACCCTGCACGATAGTTTGGCCTTTGATGTACATCCATGGTCAGAAAAGGACATCCTGTTAGGTTTCTGCAACACCCTTGATAATAACTTGTAATTCTTATTGCAGAGGTTGACCTATGCACGCCTAATCCCTGCAGATTCGGCAGTCATTGCATCCAAACAGATGAAGAGAGTTACCAATGTGTGAAGAACCTCTGCACCCCAAACCCCTGTAAACACAATGGCAAGTGTATAGTCGTCAATGACGAAGGCTTTGAGTGTGCCTGCACTGGAGGATGGAGGGGACGAAACTGTGAAGGTAAATAATTATTAGGAGCTTTATTAGTCAAAACATTTTGGATTTTTAAGCATATTCATTATATATAGTTGTCAATGACGAAGGGTTTTGTAAACATACACTGGAGGAGAGGGGACGTAACTATGAAGGGAAAGTATTATAAGGAGCCTTGGTCAAGGGTTTTGGATCTTTACTTTTTTAATCTTTATAAAGTATAATTCGTAGTCTATGCCTGTTTGCGAGATAAACAAAACGTCTTTGCTTGCTTTTGGCCCGAAGGCCTATCCTCATCTCAATAACTTTCAACTCTAAGATCTTTTATAGTAAATTTGTAAACAACAACGTATTATTATTATATTCCTGCGAGACGAAATCCAGCAAATCCTTAACCCAAGCTTTTAACAATGAACAACAATAAAATCTAAGAAAGTGTTTCTAAAGTCAATTGTTCTCTCCTGAATATTTTGTGTCTCTAGAAAGCAAGTTTTTTTCCTTCTGAACATTCTCCCCCTTCTTGACATGCTTGTATGTCAACCAGCTAAATTATAAAGTCTCTAAGATATACAATTGTTCAATGGCAGCAAACTTCAGCAACTCTCCAAAAGGCAAAGTTTCGTAACTGATCTTTTCAATAGTTTATTACCGATCTGAATTTCCGCTATTCTCACTCTTCCATCTTTGCCTGGAAATACATTGATAACTTTTGCAAGAGGCCAGTGAGCTCTTGGACTATCCGCCGATATTACAATAACAATATCTCCCTTCTTCAAATTATCTCGCTCTTTGTACCATTTAGTTGCTCGATTAAGACCTGGTACCCATTTTTTTAACCAACGTTGCCAAAAATGCTTAACTATCTCTTGAACTCGTCGCCACCGTTTAGTTGGACTAAAGGTCGTATGATCTACGCTTACCGGTGCAAACTCGCCACCCATTTGTCCATGTAAAAAGTGATTTGGTGTCAATGGTACATCATCTTCCACGTTCGCTGCTTGATATGTTAAAGGCCGTGAATTCAACAATGATTCTGCTCCAGTAATTGCTGTCATCAGTTCTTCGTCGGTCACATTTGCATTAGTGAGAATTGCTGCCATGGCACGTTTTGCCGCCTTGATCATTATTTCATGAACTCCGCCAAAATGTGGTGCCAGTGGGGGATTGAATCTCCATTTGATTCCTTGATTTGCAGTACTTTTGGTGATTTGTTTTTCGTCTAGTGCTAGGACAAGAGCTTGTAGTTCTTTGTTGGCTGATATGAAGTTGGTCCCGTTGTCTGAAAGAACCTCTGTTGGTTTTCCTCTACGATTCACCATGCGGTAAAATGCATTTAGGAACGAATCAGTATCTAATGCATATGCCATTTCAAGGTGAACTGCTCTGGTTGCAAGACATGTAAATAGAGCTAAATAACGTTTCTCTCTCCGTTTACCTCTTCCTTGGATGGTTATGAAAGGTCCACCATAATCCACTGAGATCCTTTCAAAAGCGCGTAATGACATTGCCAATCGATTGCTTGGAAGCGGAGCCATTATCTGATTACAAGCCTTTGCCTTCCTTTTCTTACACCAGCAACATTCATGCTCCCATTGTCGTATTTCTTCTCTTGCTGAAATTATCCAGAATCGACTGGAGATTGCGGCGTACGTCTGGTTTGTTCCAGGATGGTGATTCTTCTCATGATAGAACTTGACGATCAGTTTAGTTACCCAATTCTTTCTCGGTAATAGAATAGGATGTTGTACGTCGTATGGTAGAAAGTCAGCATACCTCAGTCTTCCGTTGCATCTAAGAACTCCGTCTTCATCTATACGTGGCTGCAGAGCAACTAATTTGCTGTCACCTTTTATCGGTCTTCCTTTTGAAATTAATTGATATTCTTCTGCAAATACTTCTTTCTGCATTTCTCTGATGACACAAACTTCTGCATCCTTGATTTCTTCCTCTGTCAACTCATCCTCGATTATCCGTTTTTGTGTTGTACGACAGTTTTTCAGGAAGCGATAAACCCATGCTACAATTCTTGTGAGCCGAAGCCAACTTGAAAAACGAGAAGGCTCCAAAGCCCAATACTCTTCTTTTTCCGTCGATTTTCTTGTGGTAGATCTCTTCGTGCTGTCCGTAACAGCAAACAGCGATTGTTTCTTCTCGTGCATTTCTGTTGCAGACTTCAATTTCAACTGACAAGATTTCTTCTGCTCTTTTTCTGCATCTAGTGACATCTCGAATTGATTCACCGGCCATTCTTCTTCCGTAACTCGTAAGAAGGCAGGTCCTTTCCACCATTGATCACTACCGGCTAATGCTGATACTGTCATACCTCTGGTCAAATGATCAGCTGGATTTTCTTTTGTGGGAACATATCTCCATTGTTCAGGGTTAGTCATATTCTGAATCTCTCCAACACGATTCGCAACAAACGGTTTGAAACTTCTGCTACATCCACGTATCCACCACAGTGTGTTCATACTGTCACACCAAAAGATGACTTGCTTCATTGATACTTGTAAGGCACCTGCAACCGAAACTGCCAATCTAAGTCCCGTAACTGCTCCCATTAACTCCATCCTTGGGATGCTTGTAGTTACCAAAGGTGCAACACGAGTTTTCGCTGCAACGATGTTAGTAGTCGTGGCTGAGTGATCAACATAAGTATGTCTCACATAAGCAACAGCTCCATATGCTTGTTCCGATGCATCAGTGAAAATGTGCAACTGCATTGACGCGACATTTTCATGCTTGCCACTGTGTAGACATCTTGGGACCGAAAGACTCGACAATTCCAAATCACCATACCAACTTCGAATTTTTGCCTTCAGCTCATCGTCAAGATCATCATCCCAGTCAACGCCTTTACGCCAGACATCTTGCATTATCACCTTTGCTCTTATGATAAATGGTGCCAAAAAACCAAGAGGATCAAACACAGTTGCTGTTCTTTTCAAAAAAGATCTCTTTGTGATAACTTCTTCTACTTCTGGTGATCTTGAATGAAAGCAGAAACTGTCTTCTTTGGCCTTCCAAAGAATACCCAAAGTTTTTACAGTTGGAAGTTCTCCATTCTTTAAATCGATTTCCGAAGCTCTGTCTTCAACTGGAATTACAGCGAGAACTTTTGATGAGTTAGACAGCCATTTCCGTGCTTGCATGCCTGCTTTTTTCCAAAGACCTGTCAACTGATTGTAAAGCTCAATTCCGTCTTCTGCTTCTGGTACAGAATCCATACTATCGTCCATGTAGGTTGACTTCAATGCGGTTTCTGCGGCCATTGGAAATTCTAAGCTGTGCAGCTGGGCGTGTTTCTGAATCACGAACTGTGCTTGAAATGGAGAGCTTGTAACCCCAAACACAACTCTGTTAAATTCATACTCATCTGGGTCTCTTTCCTGTTCACAATTTCTCCAAAGAAATCTATGATACGGACGATCGGCTTCTGGAATTAGAATTCTGAGGTACATTTCAGCAATGTCACAGACTATGGCTACTGGATGACGTCTGAAACGTAGTAAAACATCAAACAATGAACGTTGCAGCTTCGGGCCAGAATAGATCATATCGTTTAAAGATATACCTTCATATTTTGCAGAAGCGTCGAACACGATTCGAGTTTTTGTAGTCGCTCTATTAGGCTTCAAAATGGCGAAATGAGGAAGATACCATCTGTTCTCTGGCTGTAACTCAGAAACTGAAACTTTTCTGATATATCCTTTCTGTAGGTATTGAGTTATGACATCATCATATGCTTTCTTCACATCTGGGTTCTTGAGCAAACGCTTCTCGGTATTCTTCAATCGATTTACCGCCATCTTCTTGTTGTCCGACATCCGGTGGTTTTCATTTTTCCAGGGTACTCCGATTTCATAACGACCATCCACCAACTTGAATGACTTCTCAGCTTTCTCGATTGCCGCTTTTGACTCAGCTTCTACCAGTGGTTCTTCTAAGAGAATTCCAGATGAATCAATATCCCAAAACCTCTTCATCGTAGAATTGATGTCATCATATTCAGAGCTTCTTGTAGTAAACAAAGTTGTTATGCCAAAGTTTGTATAGACATCTGGGATCTTCTTTCCCCCTGGATATCCTATGCATGTCCATCCCAACGGGGTTCTTCTAGCAAAAGGCTCTCCTTCTTGTCCCCTACTTTCTTTGTAGCAATAATGCAGCTCGAGGTAGTCAATACCAATCAGCAAATCGACAATAGGTCGTACACCTGTGTCTGGAAAGTCAATGTGCTTCAAATGAGGCCATCTGTCTGCGTAATCTGCCCATTTTATCACCTTCATGTTCCCGGTAACTCTGTTTACTGTCAGTGCTTTCATTTCGATGTCCACGTCGCCATTTATACTTTCCAATCCAAACTCGACAGGCATTGATTGAAACGATTTACAGTCACCATTCAATACACTGACACGAATTGCTTTGAGGTCACCTTTGAGATCAAGCTCTGCAGCTATATCTGAATTCACGTAGGTTTGAGTGCTTGCATCATCCAAAAGTGCATTTACTTTCAATCTTTTATGGCCATTTTTCAGTATCACTGGAATAATTCGTAATGCTGTAGCTCTATTGTCTCTATTGTCAATTGATTTTGAACACATCATTGTTGTTGTTGTTGCTAAACTCCCTTTATTGTGCTCCCCCTCCGTGCTTGCTGATGACAAAGGCAATTGTTGAATAGATTCCCCTGAGCCTGAATCCTTCATTTCTTTGTTGAGTTGTTTTTCAGAGGTTTTATCAGCATGTAGTAACTTATTGTGTGTATCTTGACATCCATGAATATCACATATTCGGGTACGTTTACATTGATTACCACGGTGATCATCTCCAAGGCAACGAAAGCACAACTTAAACTGTTTTGCAACGTTCCAGCGCTGACCAATATCCATTTTCCGGAAAATTTCACATGACCAGACCCCATGTCTGCCATTACATACTTTGCAAAGTCGAATCTTATAAAATTTCTCACCAACGATACTCGATTTTTCAATTTGATTGTTATTTATTCGATCTCTGTCTCCAGTAACTCCAAAAAATGTCGTTCTTCTCTCTCCTCCAAAATTTCTAAAGCCATTGTTCTTTTTCTCATTTGAAACTCCATGTACGATTTCTCTTGCTTCTGTGTAGAATTCAGATTCTTGAATAACCCAAATCTTCAACGTTTCCACGCATTTTCTACGTCGATTCTCGTATATCCACCGATTGTATTGGGTCAACATTGCTTCTGGGAGTTTTCTTAGAAGTTTTACATAAAGAGATCCATTTCCCAACTCTTCATCTCGTCCCGCATCCACTAATTTTACCACCAATATATCGATTAGATCTGCAAATTTTTCAATGTCCTTCGAGAATCCTGGTCTCACGGGCTTAAAATTGTCCAAGTCCTCTAGATATATTGCAATATCCCTCCGTTTGCCACCGAATTTGCGTTCCAATCTCTCTTTTGTAACTTCGTAGGCAGCCCCCGAGAAACCAAGATTCTGCACTGCTTCAAGGGCGGGGCCGGATAAATACTGCCTCAACTGTAATAGCTTGTATTCTGGAGTTGCTGGAGCTCGATCAATACAGGCTAGAAATGCAGCTTTCCAATTAGGATATGTTCTCTTATCTCCTGTGAATACCGGAATGCTGACACGTTGCAACTGTCTCCACATATCCCGTCCCAATGGATCTTCATATGGCTGTCGTTCTATCGGTCTAGAATATTGAAATTGTTCTGGTATATTTCTAGGAGTAAATTCCCACGCAGTGGGATTTAGTAGTTTAGGCCGCACCTCTTCAAGTTCCTCACGAATATCGGCATGTTGTGCTGAATTTACTCTTGGTTTCGTGGATGGAAAACAGGCATCTTGATTCAAGCTATCCACTTCAGGGCTTGTTTTTCGACTTGAAGTTGATGATGATGATTTATTCGACGCAGATTCTCTTCTTTCATCAAGATATTCTTGAGCTCTGTTATGTGCTTGCTCAAATTCCTTCGTCAATTTTTCCATTTCCTCAGTAACTAACTTTTTTGCTTTGCGGTTCTTCTGATTTCGATAATAATCTGATAATGCAACCATACTGTCCATTGCCCTTGTCTGACAACTGTCCAACTTGAATCGCTCATCTCGAACCCGTTGTAAATCCGTCTCTTCTACCAACTCCAATAATCTGTTTCTCGCTCGCGTGAAGGCTGATTTAGCTTTCGCTTTCTCTTGCTTTAATTCATCCAATCTGTCCTCAAAATATTCATCTTCCTCAAAATCACCAGTAGTCTTTTCGCTTCTTACTTCTTCGTCCATCTTCTATCGAATGCGTCTGTTCACCATCAGAACTACCCTCTGCTACCAAATGTTTGCGAGATAAACAAAACGTCTTTGCTTGCTTTTGGCCCGAAGGCCTAACCTCATCTCAATAACTTTCAACTCTAAGATCTTTTATAGTAAATTTGTAAACAACAACGTATTATTATTATATTCCTGCGAGACGAAATCCAGCAAATCCTTAACCCAAGCTTTTAACAATGAACAACAATAAAATCTAAGAAAGTGTTTCTAAAGTCAATTGTTCTCTCCTGAATATTTTGTGTCTCTAGAAAGCAAGTTTTTTTCCTTCTGAACAATGCCCCTGTATGCTTAGTCATTATATATAGTTGTCAATGACGAAGGGTTTTGTAAACCTACACTGCGGAGGATGGAGGGGTAGTAACTGCGAAGGTAAAGTATTATAAGGATACTTAGTCAAGGCTTTTTCGGAATTTTACCTTTTTAATTTTTATAAAAGTATGCTTCGTACTCAATGCCCCTGTATGCTTAGTCATTATATATAGTTGTCAATGACGAAGGGTTTTGTAAAAATACACTGCGGAGGATGGAGGGGACGTAACTGTGAAGGGAAAGTATTATAAGGAACCTTAGTCAAGGCTTTTTCGGAATTTTACCTTTTTAATTCTTATAAAAGTATGCTTCGTACTCAATGCCCCTGTATGCTTAGTCATTATATATAGTTGTCAATGACGAAGGGTTTTGTAAACATACACTGCGGAGGATGGAGGGGACGTAACTGTGAAGGGAAAGTATTATAAGGAGCTTTATTAGTCAAAACATTTTGGATTTTTACTTTTTTAATCTTTATAAAAGCATACTTCGTAGTCTAACCCCTTGTAAGCATAGTCCAGTGGCGGAAATTATGGGGGGGTTGGGGGGGGGCAATTGCCCCCCCAATTCAAAATGAGTCGGAAATTTATCTCAAAAGTCGGAAATTTTGGTCCTTGGAAGTTGAATTGGGTATCCAACTCGAAAATGTTGATACCTGTGATTTAACAATTTATTCTTTTGAAAGAACCGAATAAATTTCTTTAACACTAGACTCTTTTAAGTTAGTCAATATCAATTCTTATTCGTTTACTGTTCATGGTTTGTATTTGTACTATTTCTACATAGTTTGTATTTATATACAGTCGACTCTCGCTATCTCAAACTGTCACGGGAGTCGAATTTTCCTCGGCCAAAAGGGGGGCTTCATACGCAGTGTATAAATGAAAGGTTTTTTGCTTCTAAAAAACCACTTTTAAAAATCTAAAAACCGCTGAACAGGTATTAGTTTTAGGTAAAAGAAGTTTATAAAAGGGGGTCATGTTTATCAAGAACTGGAATCAACTGAAAGCCATGATGGAACTGAACAACCTAGTCGACAAGTACGCTTTTTGCGTGAAGAAAAATTACACAATTTTAGGGCCATCTATCTAAAGGGCCCAATAGCAGATTCGTTAAGACCAACTTCTTCTTTCACCGGGGAGACTATTTTAGTTCCTGCACGGCAGTAGTTAAAGGCAAACGATTAAACCTTTGAAATCTTCAAAATACTTGCAAAATACTTCTTGTTGGAAAATATTTATTCAGGTTTTAAAAAAGATATGTCATTAGTGTTGTTAATAACAGAAGTTAGAGGCCTTGTGTCAGTTAAATAAAAAACTATAATTGGCGTATGATTGAACAAATTTAAACTTTTGTGTATTGATGTTAGAGATGAGGGGTTTTTTGTTAACTGGAAAGAAATTTTGTTCGAGATAACGGTGTTTAAGATAACGGGTATTATTTGTGTACCTAACTGTATAGGAAAACGAGGGGAAATAGGTTTTGTTCGAGATAGAGGGGAGTTCGAGATAACGGTGTTCGAGGTAGCAGGAGTCGACCATAGTGCTAACATAGGGGGCATTCTAAGCCAGTTCGAACCCTCAAAAAAGGCACAACTTCAACAGCTTCCGGGGCTCCGCCCCCTCGAACCCTGCCAGGACTCTGCTCTGGACCAGTAAGTGGGCTTACAGCCCCCCCCCCCCCTACACCGCCAGCTGTCTAGGCGAAGAAAATGACTCGGAAAATTCACCATGCTTGCCCCTCCACCCAAAATGCCCAATTTCCGCCACTGGCATAGTCATTATATATAGTTGTCAATGTCGAAGGGTTTTGTAAACCTACACTTCGGAGGATGGAGGGGTCGTAACTGCGTAGGTAAAGTATTATAAGGAACCTTAGTCAAGGCTTTTTCGGAATTTTACCTTTTTAATTTTTATAAAAGTATGCTTCGTACTTAATGTCCCTGTATGCTTAGTTCTTTTATATAGATAGTTGTCTATAATGGAGGCTGTTGTAAACTTGAAGGCATTGGAGGATGGAGGGGTCTCAACAGCTTAAGTAAATTTTCATGATGAATATAGCTAAAGCTGTAGCTGTAGTGGCAAACTCAATTATCCATGATGGAGCAAGCAAGCACATTTATTGGTTAACACATGGTTTTGAGTATGGCAGTGCGATGTGGACCTGCAGCTTGTGCCCACAGAATTAATATTCTAGGACTAATATCCTGAACTCTGGGTACTCAATGGAACTACTTTCTTCAGACAGTGCCCGGGTCTATTTTGAAAAGGGGGTTGCTGATGTTGATTTACTGCCAACTCGTCTAATCATTGTTTTTGTTTTCAGACTACGACCCTTGCTTCTCGACCCCCTGCCTCAACGGTGGTTCGTGCACAGAGAACTCGAATGGAGGATTTTCATGTGTTTGTAAGAAAGGATACGAAGGAAAATACTGTGGAGGTAGGTAAAGTTTTTTAGATCAAAAGTTATTAAATGAAAAACTCATTCCATTTGAACAAAAGCTTTTTAGGGGTACACATCCATGGGACATGATCAGAGTGGTAAGAATTGTAGTTTTGTATTGTGTATTAGAGATAGGAATTTTAGCGGGAAAACGTTGATTAGTCAAGAACCGAATAACAAATAGGATGACGAGAAACATGATAATTATTACAGCGAAAATTTAATTGCGATTCCATTATTAAAGACATTCCATATTGTGTCTTAAATCTGAAATGTCTTTAATAATGGAGTCTCGACGAGATTGTTTCTGTAATAATCATCATGTTCCTCGTCGTCCTACCTGTTATTCTGTTATTGTATATCAATTATTGTTGGTTTGAAACATTCACAAGCATTTGTTAATTCCGACTAACATAAGCAAATTCAGAGATTAGATTAAAGACATCATCTGCTGAAAAGAGCGAGCACATTTGTTTTCAAAGAACCACGTTTTGACCGAATATCTTAAGTGTTTGTTTTTTTATGAATGTCCCAAACCGTGATTTTTGACTGAGTAACTTTGATAAACCATAGTGATTGCAATTATTCTAAATAAAATTTAGGAATTTTTTTACAGACAAACAAGATGCTAAATTGTAGACTCCCGCTGTTTCGAAATGAATAGGTACAGGGGTTAAGGAGCTACAAGTGATTAAAGTTAGGAGCACTTTTTGTGCAAAATATTCCAAATGAGGAGTGACACAAATATTCTAAGGTGAAAATAAGTATTTTGTAGTGGAATTTTTGTGCTCAAATTTTTCTAAAGATTTCATTGAACACTCATGAGTTGATTTTTGGTGAAAAATTCCAATTCAAGAAAGCACTTTAGGTGCAATTATTCCATTTCAATAAAAAACAGTCGAAAATAAATTGCAGCGTGCACATAAAGTGCTCCCATGATAAAGTTCTTTTTTTGAAAGTTTGTTAATGGTGTCTGACTGGTTCTTGTGATTTACATTATCTTGGTTTCAGGAGCATTGTAAGTGATTTTCCTTCCATCCAAATTTAGCTATAGTGACAGCTTATATACTATGACACCCAAAGTGCTCTGAAAAGTGCTCTACGATGTTCCTCCATAAAAATATATCATTGGGGATATATATGTTTAGAAAACTTTACGAGTATTCCATTAAAAAGGAGCTTGTTAGGTGCAAAAATGTAAATATACAGCTTATGGAATAACGGCACCTGATGTACTCTCAGAAAGAACGTAGAAGCACGCACAACGTAAAGACTGGTCACATGACAAATTTTAGACAAAAAGTATCATCTTATGAGCAATTTGTGTGCAAAAATGTATTTATTTACGTTTTCAAAATTTCGATTTGGGACATTCATAAAAAAACAAGCACTTAATTATTTAGTATTTTTGGCCGTTTCAATATAGTCTGAAAGTGCACTATCTAACCTTAGGCTCGTGATAACCTTAGGTTAGTTAAAATCTTTGGAATTGCTAGGGGGTTTTTGATACAAAAGCCATGACGGTTTTTTGGTAAGAAACAATTTTTCTTTAAAGGGAGATAAAGGCCTTTGAGAAATGAATATTACAAATGCTAAAACTTTAATGAATCGTCGAAAGGGTCAACACGAGTGTTACTCCTATGGCATAGAAATTGCATCTATTTAACAAAATAAATAAACTTCTTAACTCCGGAGAAAATTCATTTGCCATTCTAACAGCTGTTTACGATGATCTTATTAGCTATTGAAGAAAAAGCTACATGCAATTTTTCTAAAATGCTATGCAGAGCTTAATTTAAATCGTGCTGTTATCGAATTTACTCTCGATATATTCTGTCTCTTTCATGTTGTGCAGGTCTTCTTTACTTTTTGTCAAAACCTCGTCTTATATTCAAGCTTTGATTTCTAGGTTCATGTGCGATTTGAATTATTTTCTCTCGCCCTTTGTTAAAAACCACCACGCCTCACTGCTCAACCAATCAGGTTGACATCTGACATCGAACTCATTGTTTTCATTGTTTGCTTATCAGCCAATCAGAATAGATTCACTGATTCCTCAACTTTATTCCAAACAAAGCTTGATGAGGCTTTCCTCGCTAATTCACAGACTTGATTCTGCTGTATTTTAATGGAAGTTGCTCGATTATTGTTATTTTGTTATTATTTGGAAATGTTGCAGATGTTGCTGTTGACATTTTGATGTTTACTTGGATATTTGCGTTGAAACGATTGGTTAACGGCCCATTAACGAGATAACTCTACCTGAATTGGTTAATTGCTTGATTTTGATTGCTTCAATGCAGCTCATTATTATTTTCATCTTCCTTTTTGCAGAAACAAAGGTTAAAGCCAAGCCAGAAGGTATTGTATCATTTTGTAACGATCAGTTAATGCAGTGTTTATGCGGCTCGTTTTTCTGCAACAGCGTAATATCTGCAACAATACCATTTGTAATTAGCGGCCTATCAGGAGCCCTATTGAATAATACAAACTATTCCTTCAAGTTGCCTAATGTTGTATTCTTATTATGTGCAATGGTGAAGATTAGTGAGTTCATGGACTGACAAGATAGAAGTAAGACGTGTATTTCTGGTGTCTTATCTTCGAGGCGTAGGCCTTCGGGCTTAGCCTCAAGCTCTCTCTCCATCAAGAAGCTATGTAACTTTTCAATTTATTGATTATATCACTGAGGTGCACGGCATGCCTTTACACTGTTTCATATAGTAACAGGGGTGGATCCAGATGGCTGCAGTGGTTGCAGCTGCAACAGTCACATTTTTATATTATCCAGTATTATATATAACTAGAAAAATTCTTAAAAAAAGAGGGCGATTCATTTCAAATCTCAAGGGGCATGGTTTGTCGGGGTATACGCCAACAAACCCCCATATTTCTATCCATTCTGTAACAGTCACTAAAAAAGCTGGCTCCGCCCCTGAGTAGGTATGCGTCTATTAGAGAGTGTATTAGAGAGTAGGTGTGTTACATTGTGCGTCTATTAGAGAGTGTTTGTTTGGAAACAAATGAAAAGGACTTGGAGTATCAAATAAATGTTTGATTGTAACTTGCTGGTTTTGAAGCACCATTGTTAGGCTAATACGAAATTAGTGGCTCACCTTCACAGTATCCACTAACTGCACTGTTAAAATATCCTCCAATGCTATTTATATTGAATAAGGTTTAATGATTTATCGTAGTTCGCTGGTGCACCTCCCAGCCGTGTACGAATGGTGGTACTTGTATTGAAAATAACGGCGCATTCACTTGTCGGTGTCGTCTTGGATTTGCAGGACCAGTATGCGAAGGTAACACATCATATGCATTGTCGTTTTGCATGTTTATTCATAAATAAGTACAATTATTTTATTCATATTGAGGCATCAATTCGTGTAATTAAGGCCTCACTGCAGCTGGAGTTAGATACACCTCAAGGTTAGTGTGCTAACTTATTGACCTGGTTTAGGAATGTGATGACTGATTAGCACGCTCGCCTTTTGTGGATTCGAGAACTGGCGATGGCGTATAGACGCATTTTTTTATAAGCAATAGCTTTATAAGCAAGTCAGTACTCAACAAGACAAAAACTTAAGCAATTCCAATACTGGATAGAGGAATGCTAAGCTATTTGAAAAGTTTAGTTCTGTCTTTAGCTCCTGCACGATTTCATTGCAAATTGGATAAGAAGTTCTTATCCAATTTGCAATGAAATCGTTCAGGAGCTAAAGAGAAGTAGGTTATAGTGGATATAAGTACTCCGGCACACTATTGTATGCAAGTTACTATTGACATTTATTTCACAAAAACTTCCGAGATAGTTTCCCAGAAACAAATCTTCATGTATAAAAAGCTAAGTAATTGCTAAGCAATTTGCCCTCTAGCTAAGCAATTTTGAGTACTGAGCTCGAGCGGAAATTATTTATGAAAAAAATGCGTGTATTGCAGTAGCCTGCTTTGGTATATGTGACCTCCCTTGTTAGACAATGCCTTATGAACTTATATTATTTGATTCATATCATCACCTTATTTTTCTTACGATTTCTTTTTGAACAGAAAGCAATTCTACAAAAGAAGGCAGATTTTATTTCCCAATATGCCTGATTGAAAATATGTCGTTTGGTAGTTATTAAATGCAAAAAACGTACGCCAGCAGCTTAAAGTTTCTACCACAGCTACCACTGATTTAGCCCACATATCTCTACCGACCCAGCATCGGGCAGCTCATTTAGAACAAAATTAATGTTAGTTAGTTTATAATTGGTTATATATTAAAAATTGATTAGAGAGACTTAATATTGCGTACATTTGAGAGTCCAGATTTCATGCTGCAGTGCTTTGTTATGGTAGCTATGCCTTGCTAGGGGGCATATGCCTTGCGGGGAATGAGATCACAATATTTTACAGAATCGTCCATTGGATGCTAACATCGTGAAAAAATATTTGGATGTAACAAACTATTTCTTTTTCCTATTTCTTTGATTCGATGTGTTTTTCTTTCTCAGAGAGCGTATGCTTGCCAAACCCATGTGAGAACTCTGGAACATGTGTGCCATATTATGGCATAGCTTTGTGTAAATGCAGTCACGACTTCACCGGTGCTCATTGCTCAGGTATGAGAAATCTTTACTTCTTTTTAAAGCTGTCTCTGAACTTTAAAGACCTGATCAACTCTTTTTTGGTATACTGATAACAGTGATAATATGCATCATTTAACGTTTGTGCTGAAATAGTACAAATACCAATTTAAACAAGCATAAAGTTAAATCAAGTTTGACCACTCTAATGGCAGTTATATTTCACAAGAAGAGCAGCAGCATACGTTTTCGACCAACGTTTCGTGAATGTTTTGAAATAGTAAGTAGAGGGAGCTAACTTAACATCATCCAGGGGGAATTCCATATCCTAGGCCCAGGACAACTGAGAGACTGGGTCTTATATATTGGGGAACTCACTATGGGAATATCTAAGTTTTTAGTCCTCTTAGTTCGTACCTTGTACGTTAACTAACGCATTGGCTAACTTTATGCTCAATTATATTTCTTCTATCTCTATAATATATGTACTGATTTCGACTTCTCATTTCATGTCAAATTTAGGTCATGAACTCGAACTTTTGTTTTACTTTTAACTTGTTGTTGGATTTCTCTAAGGAGAATTGTCTATGGACCATCACTCTTTGTAATTCAGTTTCCAGCAGTAATAGACATTTCTCAAATATAGTTTGAATAAGAGGTTTGAAGTCCTAGAACATGTGGAAGATACGATTAGGTAATCAAGTCATTATTTCACTGCACAAGACAGAAGACATTACTTGCAGTACTCAATGCTACTGGGGTGTCTCATTGCAAAGAAAATTAGGCTAAGCTGGCTTCCCTTTCATTTTGATACAAGTACAGTAAACACATATTGAAAACGTTTCCATTACTTTCTCTTAGCACATGTTTCATTGGTTAACAGATTAAGATTTAATCGAAACGTTTAAATATGTAGTTTATTTTTGAATAATCTTAGCACATTTCATGATTTCTGGATGTTTGGATCTGGTTTGACATGTCTTGTTGTTTATAGATAAAAGGAGGGTTGCCATCAAACAGGCTGTAGCTCCGGCACCCACTGCAAAAGCCCAGAACGCACAATACAATTTCGTTCCAGTAGCACCTGCTGCTGCCTCAGTTGCTGTACCTGCGGTGGCGTCTAATGTTGCCCCCGTCGCTGTGCCTATGGCTCCTCCGGCTCCTGCGCAGCCTTTAACGAGCCTTGCAGTACAACGGAGTCCAATACCAACTGTGCAACAAACGAAGAAAGATGGTATGTATGTCTTTTTTAGATGATAAAACGATATCTCTTGGATATGCCCTATTTCTTCACACTTAATCACTCAGTATGGTTGCGTTACGATTACTATACTTTACTTAGTATGTTTGCGATTACTATTCTTTACTTAGTTTGATTAAGATTACTTTACTGTACTTATTAAGATTACGATTACTATACTTTACGTTATATTTGTCATTCAATAACAGATCCCTGTGCAGTCATATCTTGCTTACATAATGGCATGTGTGTAATACGGACAGACGGAGAACCGGAATGCATTTGCGGAACTGACTTTAGTGGACCTCGTTGCAAGGGTAACAACATACACGTGACCTTACTTCAGTGGTGGTTTTAGGGGAGACCGGGGGGCCATGACCCTAGGACCCACGCTTCATATAAGCATAAAAGGCCTTGCAAAATAAAGAAAATTTTGAAATACCGTACAGAAAACATAAAAATCGGTAAAATCGAGGTGTTCGGCCCCAGGCCCCGCAGTCCCTAAAACCACCACTGCCTTACTTGCGTACAAAATAATATGCCATATACAGAATAACATAACATATATATTAACAGTAACATATACATAACCTATACAGTATTACATTACAAAACATTTTTATTTGTTTTCATTACATTCGTTTTTGATAATTTTCTCGTTTCACCTGATACCCTTGATACTTACCGTATCACTTCAGACGTTTCTTTCAGAAAGATTGAATCTTACGAAACTAGATGGGGCAATATACACTTGTAGTTGTCCCTAAAGTTAATCAGCCCTCTAATAGGTATTACCTTGAAACCACTGATGTTCCCCTTGTCTTTTTGACTTTGAAGCTCAATATGGAAGCTCGAAGTATCGTTTGAGAGTTAGAAGAAGTGACATGTTTTTCTGTAACTCCGAGTTTCGTGCTATTGCACTCATCAGGCTATATAACTGAGAGTTGAAGCGATGTATCGCCCTTTAGATTTTTCTCAATCAAAACAAACTTTTCTAAATATGGCGATTAATTTTTGTACTTAAGTCAAATACTATTTTTAGTATTTATTTTTTGATATGGCTTTATTGAAACCAGATTTACTCTTTCCCTGTCATGAATTGTTTCAGGTGCAATCAACGTGTCCTGAAAGAATGAGTTATGGCCTTAGTGAATTAATGCAGTTTGTTTCAACCTTAAACGACGGTACCTAAGCAGTATTCGAACGTTTGGAATATGAACAGAAATGTAGAAATATTTTTTTTTCAGAAATTGGTGCCTATGGATATTCGTCAGCTCCAAAATTCTTCCCTCATGGTATGTAAATTTTTCCTCTATTTTTGTTGTCTAGCTATAAGTATTTTGTTCAAAGACCAAATGTATCCTCTTGGTTATAACCACACTGGCTGTGCAGTAACTCGTAAATATGGGCATACAATATACGGCTACATATTGTTGGTATTCAAGAACCAAAGAGTGCTCAAATCGCTGCGACAGCAATAAGGCAAAAGCAAAATGGTAGAGGCTGGTTCGAGATGCACAAAGAATTCTCAACAAGTTTCACATTATTTTCTAACTGAATATATCCACACAAAAAACTACACCAAATGTAATGACTCGATTCAAGAAGCCTATTGTAAAAAAATGTCAACCTACAAAAAAACTGTTCCAAATACAGCCCTTGAATAGATTTGATGTGATAAGAAACACGAATGAATGCCTCACTGTGGATAAGCCTGGAGTTGTGAACACTTCAAGGTTACTGTCTTAACTTATTGTCCCGGTTTAGGACAGTGGTTAGCACGCCCGCCTGTGGTCTCAAAAACCTGGGTTCGAGACCTGGTGGTGGCATCTGTTTATTGCAGTAGCCTACTCTGGTATAATTCAGTTTCTCATGTTAGACCATGCCTTATGAATTAATGCTCTTAAATAGAGGTAGATTTTTCTGTCCTTATCGTGTGATACATATGATTCTGTTATGTTTGCCTCCGATTCGTAAGAAATATCAGTTTAAGCTAATATACATTTTGATATTATATTTGATTTCAGACGAATGCAAGCATTGTGATGAGAATGCCCTTTGCGTAAACAATCATTGCATTTGCAAGAATGAATATGTCGGAGATGGACTCGAATGCTGGCGTGAGTAAAATTTCCACTATTTCACAACTTCTTTTTAAACCTAAATGGTAGAGAAGAAGTTGTGAACTCAAATATTATATTATCAAGCCATATAGAGAAATAGACATCAATTTAGTAAAAGCTATGTAAAAGAAATACAATCAAAACCGGCTGGGAACCAATAGGCTGAATAATAAATCAGCTACTGATTCGCTGTTTTAGAAAATTTAGCTTGTATTATTACTAATTGTGGCTTTCGTGAAACATGAAATATTTCTTAAAGCAAAAAAGTGCTTCAATCGCGTAACCATATAAGTTTAGACCCCTCATCTCAACAAAGAATAAGTCTATGTTAGATGTACAGTTCTTAAACATGAAAATTAAGTTCAGGGCGTACTACCAAGTGGATATACAAATTAGAAGCTTTTAGGCCCTTTTTCATAGAAGAGCAATAGGAGAATAATAGAACCATGGGATTCAATATGAAAAAAAGTTTCTTAAACCATCGTTGTTAGAGGGAAATAGTTGGGAAGCCCTTCCCTTTCTTTGTTTTTGCCTGAATGTTGAACTGGTCTTAACCATGCACAAACTTACTTGAAGTTGAAGGGAATGGCTATATGAATAAACCCAAATGTTGTGTCAAATTGTTTATTGATATATCATAGGATAAGATACACCGTATAGGATACACCAAGTATAGTTGCTCAACCATGTCTAGACAAGTGAAGCAATGATAAGACAAAATAATGGATGGTGCACTGTCACAGTTGAAAAAGGTGAACCAAGACCTAGCTATCAAAATAGGTTTCCAAACATTTCCACTATATCCGCTGTGCTTGGACGTGGGACCCTGTGTTGTTTCAAGTGTGTTTTTGACATATTCTTATTGATCACTACTCCTTTTTTAGCATTTACAGAACGAGACAAGAACTGGAATTGCGATCAGAATCCATGTCAGAATGGTGGCACGTGCAAATCTGGAAGGGCAAAGTGTGTTTGCAGGCTCGGATATACCGGAGACTACTGCCAGAGTAAGATATTAAATATTTGCAACAGGCCAAGGGGATTCACAAGGACCTATTTCACTGATCTAAGAATAAGACTGGATCGAGCATCTGTCATTCTAAAATGAAGCCAATGACGGCCATATTGAAAGGTGCAATTCAATACATTGAACTTCCATTGGGGCTTGCTTTTTTCTTCAATGATTGTTGGGATGTTATTGATGATCAGCATGAGACTGAATAATCGTGCAGCTATTGTTAACAAAGTATCAAGTAAATATCTTTTCTTTGGAAGCCATATTGGGAGGTCAAACGTAAGCCGAAGCGATCGGTTTCAAACATCTGGCTCAACAAACAACAGAATGCTCGATCCAGTCTTTATTTTGAGATCAGTGACCTATTCGTTACATACTTTCATTTGTATGGTTATACCGTACGCGTCGAATACGAATAATCTTTGAAAACCTGCAAATGAAACTTAAAATGAACATGTGTTGGAATCAAACATTGAACATTAGGTGTTATTTTCTCCATGACCACATGACCATTTGTGACAGGGAGTCACAGAAAAATGATCCCACAGGGAGCTCATGAGAAATAACAAATTTCAAATTCTATCTATTCCACCAGAACTGAATCTTTTAGAATCAAATTCTTCTTTCACACACTGGATGGAGACCAAAGGTCCTATGGTCTGTTAGAAAGAGGCCAGGCTTAGAGTAGAATTTTATATTATAGAATTGTATTCTCATGTTTCACTGCTCTTTACTTTAGCATATTGTCCTCCCGTGGTTCATCTTAGCTTCGATAAGATGCAAGGAGCCCTTGCCAAGGACGAGAGTGGTAACAACAATGATGCCATGCTTGTAAATGGAGCTGAGATTGTTTATGAAGGTGGCCAGTGTGACTCAGGAGTATCGCTATTAGGTACGTACATTTGTTTACATTACCACCCAGAACTGTGAAGGGTGTTCAGTTGTGTTGGGTGGATATCATCAGAGCTGTGGGGGATACTATCTCTATATTGGAGGGTGTTTAGAATGTGGGGGACACTATCAGTACTGTGGATGGATAATATCAGAGAGTATTCAGTATTCTTAGGCATACTATAAGTACTGTTGAGAGTTACCATCAATAATATAGGGTAGATATCATCCGTACTGCGGAGGATGTTTAGTACTCTAGGGGGATAATACTATCAGTACTACAGGACATAACAACAGTTTTGTAGAGAATGTTCAGTACTGTGGAGGGATATATATCTATCAGGGATATCCAAAGGAATAATGGTATCTCTCCACAGTATTGAACATCGACTATCGTTGAAAAATCCAGCTTTACTAGAAAATGACGTGTCAGAATAATAGAAAAAGAATCCCCCAGACAAGGAAAAGCATGGCTGCTATAAATTTCAAAGAACAGTCGAAGACATTCAAAGTGAAAAGAAGATTTTGCATCATGCCGTATCTAGTGTGAATTGAGCTTAACAATATTTACTGTTTGTTTACTTTTACAGGTGGAGATATTATTTTCGACGGTGAAAGGTTCTGGCCTAAACCGGTAGAAGCTGTCACAATTGCATTATGGGTGAAACTGGACACGAACAGGGGAATTCAGTCGATTTTCGATACAGTTGGCAACAAATTTTCCAACCACAAAGAAGGCCAGTATCATGTTGAGATCGAAAACGGGAAAGTGAGGTGGTTTCACAGAAATGAAAAACACGCTGTGGTGTTTAGTATTATCTCAGCACCTCTCGTTGGCGAAGGAGTTTGGGCTCACATTGCTGGCACTTACGATGCGCAGAAATCCATTGCAAAGGTAAATTGAGGGTGGTATAATTCAACATAAGTCAAAAATCAGCCAAAATAGCCAAATCCTCATAAAATAACCTAAAACAGCCAAAAATCCACTATACTTGAAATCTAAAAACAGAAACTAGTAATTTCCGTTATTTCATCTTATGTGTTAAGTTTATAACAGGTTTAGGTAAGTCTTGAGTGATATTTGGATGATTTTGTGGTAGTTTGGGGGTGGAAAAATTTCATTTTGGGGGAATTGTCTTGGTCTAGAAAAGCCAGAAACCTTTTTGTTCCTTTCCGTGTCAGGGTTTAAGCACTGCACAAGATTCTCTTCTCAAGGAAGTAGTTCCAATGCTTTTTCAGAGTAAAATAACTATTGATCTCAAAATAAAAGACTGGATCGAGCATTCTTTCGTTTCTGGAGCCAAAATATTTCTTCGGCACTTGGCACTTGGCCTCTCAATATGGCTGCCAAAGAAATTATTTTGACTTGATTCTTAACAATAGCTGCACGAATATTCAGTCTCGTGTTGATCATAACATTTTAACCATCATCAAAGAAACAATCACGCCCAAGTGGAATTTCAATGCATTGAATTGGTTCTTCTAATATGGCCGCCTTTGACTTCATTTTAGAACGACAGATGCTCGATCCAGTCTTTGTTTGGAGATCATTGGAAATAACCCCAGATATCCCGAATATCATGGTATGGGGATGGCCTGCTGTGCAATAGGCCTAAGCAACTGTATGTGGAAATTCAAACAAAATTCAGCATTATACTTAATTTCCCCGTGTTACGTTTTTCTTTTCGCAGCTTTTTGTAAATGGAGACCTGGTGGCGAAGGGACCTGGTACCGGATTCTTGTCACAAGATTGGACTGGAAAAGCTGGAATTGGTAAGCAATTATGATTCAAATTTGAACGTAACACACGTTACTAAGTTGCGAATCAAGTAACTAGCAACTAGAGACTCTTAAATTTAGTACAAGATAGAGCAATAGGTATCAGATGTAGGGGTTATAGCTAAGGGCTTGTTCATTTTTTTTCGCTGCAGGTTGACACCCCTAATCTGAAAATAAAGACTAGCTCGATCATTCTTTTCTATCTGGAGCCAGATGTTTTAAGCCAATTGTTTCGGCATCCACTTGGCCTCCCAAGATGGCTGCCAAAGAAATCATATTGACTTGATTCTTCGTTAAACAAAAGCTTCACGATTATTCAGTCTCGTGCTGATAATTCCCAACATTCCAAAAATCTTCAAAGAGAAAAGCACTCCCTAGTGCAATCTCAATGTACTGAGTTGGACCTTCCAACATGGCTGCCAATTGACTTCAATTTGGAATGACAGATGCTCTATCAAGTTTTTATTTTGAGATCAGTGGTTGACACCCGAAGATAAATTGGTTTGATAATCTATCTTCTGTCTTCTTTCAAAGCTGTATGAAAATAATTGTGTTCCTTTGAAGGGCTTGGGTGGAAAGATATTTGTCATTAAATCATTTGACGAAAATTGTGCCAAAATCAATAAAAATCAGATCTCATGGTTGGGGTAGTAAGACTTGTGAGTTTTGTTTTGGTTGGGTAATTAAATTCTTGATTTGTGCAAATTTTGATGAATGCAAAACATCTTCGGCGTCTTATTTCTCTCTAGTGCCAACCTAAGGCATGGGTAATCAACAGTCCCTGACTTGTGAACGGAAACGTTCTACTTTGTGAGCTTTGAAATCTATTTGCCTCTGAGCTTATTGTGTTTGTATACAGGTAAACATGAACACCCTTACGGAAACCGCTTGCTGAGGGGAATGGTGGACGAATTTTACATCTTCAACTGCGCATTACCAAGACTTGAGATACTTGTGCTTATTCACCACTGCAAGCTGTATTTCGGTAAAGTATATCTTTTCTATTTATTTTCCGTCATTTAAGGGGAGATTATAAATTGTATTGATCTACTCAGAAATAACTCTTTCTATTTTAGGATAAAGTCTCACTTTTATTCATCATTAGATTATTTGAGTATTAGAAAGTGTAGTTGTGTAAGTGTTGCAATGCAGTTGGTAGTTGTGTATTGCAGTATGATGACGTTCATTATTGATGAAATGAAAAATGAAAATGAAGGTGGTTGACCGAGTTGTTGTTTCTATGTGCCAGTCTGAGGAAAATCTAATTCGCAGAAGATCTGATTGTACCCATTCCAATTATATTTTTCATTTAATTGGTTTATCGATTCAATAGGGTTTCGTACATTTCACAAGTGCTCGCGTTCCGTGACTCGGAATGGAAATTACGAGTTGCTTGGGCCTAAGTGGAATGTCAAGGAAGAGACGCCATTTTGTTGCTAGGTGTCCCAATATATCTTGCACCCAGGTGTAGATAGGCAATAATCCTTCTCATCCTCGCCTGTATTTCTTGTAAATTGCACAAATGCTGTATTGACTAAAATTTATTACTCTAGTAAATTCATGAATTGTATTTTGTAGGTAAGAAAAAGGACTACTCCCATAGCCCAAAGCCTCAAACCCAGCAACCGCAGAAGATTATCAGCCCCCCACAACCACAGCCCTTGGCGCCCCCAAGTGCGAAGTTCGATGCCAGCAAATTTCCCGGTCTAGAAAGCCTGCAACTTCTTGGCAACAGCATCTCGAAGGATACTGGTAACCAACATGAGCTTGACGCAGCTCCAGTGCCTGCTGATCACTGGGTCTATACCGTTGCTGAGAAAGTTCATGTCAAAGGCGATGCAAAAATGGCGATCAATAAGCCTAAGGTACAAGCAAAGAAGCCGGTTTATCAGGTCAATACCCTGGCGCAATTAGATGCTGCTTTGAAGGAACTGGCTGCCAGAAAACAGGTAGGCTATCTTTCTTTTATGAGGAGGTAGCTTCATAAGAAACGTGGTAAACATTTGCCTGCCTGGGTTATGGGATTTTACAATGTTCACCCGGTTTATGGATCATGTTTCATGAGTTTTTTAAGGCTTGCCTTAGTTTATGGGTCTGATATACAAGGATTTTCTAAAACAGAGTCAACTAAACTTAAGTTTGGGTTGAATTTTTAAATTTTTGCCCTTGTCATTGGGTAGCTTTTTACAAATATTGTTCTCATTATGACGAAACTTGCCCGGGTTATGGGTTAATATTTCGAGCTGTCACAGGCAAAGGTATACTAGGCCCCCAATAGGAGTTACCCCTCATTTTTAAGCAGCTCTTTAGGTCACAATAAACAGACTAAAGTGGTTCCTTTTAATATCTCTTTTAGGCAGTCAGATTTCTCAAAATTAACGGCCTTTTTTCCCAGAAGCAATTATATTTTTTACTGATCAAAAGCTTCATGGAAGCATTGTTGTGATGTAATAACCATATAAGTTATTAGACAAGGTTTGACTGATTTTACATTGTCAACAATGATTGATCATTTTTACATTCGTTTGAAATCTTTGTACAATATACATACAACCATTTCAAAGGCAATGATTTAGTGAACATGGCCACATATGATTAAACCCTACTTATTCTTTGTATGTTTGAAGGCTCTTGTTCAGCATTGAGGCTTTGCAGTTAAAACCAAGGGTTTCAGCTATGCAAAAACCACCAGATAATGTGTTTTCATTTAACTTTGGAGAAACCATGCAATTTTGTCAATACATCAACAATGGCCGACTTGAATGATAAAATATTTGTAAATTATCAAATTCTAATTTAGATTTTGAAATTGAAAAAAGAAAAACTTTAGAAGAAAGGGCGGGGCAGCAAAATGTTTTTGGTATTTGTGGGTATTAATCAGCTTTAGCTACTGTAAAAAAATAAATGTAAATGCCATTACAATGAATCGTTTGAAAATATTATTATTTACATCAGTTTTTGAAGATTTTTTCTGATGTTTTAAAGATTTTCCTCTGCATCCAATTTCAGGTTACAGCTCCCCAACGAGTCCAGGCTGCACCAATGCTCAATCCACCCATCCAGTACAATAACGCTGCACAGTCTAAAAACCTCGTTCCGAAACAACAAGCTCCAAGCCTTTGGCAACATTTCAACACATTTAGTACCCAGTCCCCAGTTGCTAAGTCGTTGCCAAGTCCTGCACAGGTTTCATCCGTTATAAATTATAACACACCTTGGAATGTGGCATTTGCCAAACAGCAGCAGGAGCAGGCTAAGAAGAAATCATTAGAAAAACAAGCGAAGGAAGAAAGTGCTATCGAGAAAATGTATCAGTCACTTTTTAGACCTGCACCACAACAGCAACGCCAGAGCGTGCAACAACAACCACAACAACAACAACCACAATTCGGTTTGAGCCAGCAATTTGTATCGAATGGCAATTCGCTGGGTAACCAGATTTCGTCAGTTCTGGCCGGTTATAACAACGCGGGAATCAATCCGGCCATGTTTACCAATCAAAACAATCAACTCATGTTTGCTAGTCCACCGGCTAAACTACCGATACAGACTGTTTATCCGGAATATACCTCAAGCGAAGCTCAAAAGAAGGATGCCCTGGCAAGGCAACCGCCGTGGTGGGCAATGGGTGACACCAAATCCTCCGTTCCGACACCGAAGCGTCCGGCTTTGCAGAGGCAGGTTAAAAAGCCTCAATTGAATTACGCACAGTATACGAGCATACCGAATGCCATGAAACCAAAGCAGCTGAAAATGTTACCGGAACCGGGGGTGTTATTCTTTGGGAAACCTCTGCCGGGAAGTCCTACAAAACCAGCTCATAAGGGTCAACAGGCATATCATCAGCAGACCTATCCATCTCCAGACTCGATTCAGAAGAAAATGCAGCAACTTCGAAAGGCTTTTGAAGCGAAGAAGGCCTTCGAAGCGAAGAAAAGAGCAAACGCTGCTCTTGCAAAGGCAAAGTCAAACAAAGCTGCTCAACTACAGGGAAAATGGCCCAAACCGAACTTCGTGGAGGAGCTGGCAACGAACCGTGGTATTGTGAGGATACAATCAATAACCAGGCCACTGCCCAATCTCAAGCAACAGCCGAAAAAACCTGTTCAGCGCAATAACGCTCCTAAAAATAAAGTTTCATATTTGAAAAATCCATGGAGTGAATACGCTCGATTGAAAGCGGAGGCTGCAGCCAAACGCTCGGCAGCACAACGTGCAGCGCTGCAACGCTTAGCCGCGAAGCGCCAAGATTATCAGCAAGCGGACTCGCACGCGCAAACTGCCACATCGTCCAATACACTTGAGGGTGCCACTGCGCCGGGACAAAAAGGTGCCGGACATAACTATGGATATGGCTATGGGTACGGTACCGGAGACCAGTTGAAAGGAGGCGGATGGGGTCAAGGGTTTGGAGGAGGTGGTCCCGGGGAGAACCAAGCCGGCACTCATCACACTCCTGACTTCTCCAACAAAAATATGCAGTGGAGTCACGGCACAGGATGGGGGCAAGGTGGCAAAGGCGTCCAGCAACAAACACAATACAAGCCTAACCCCCCTGCAGGATCCCAATTTTACCCTCAGCCAAGAGCAAAAGCTCCGGTGCGGCAAAACGTCATGAAATACCGCCAAGCTCCGAATAATAGGAACGCATTGCAAGGGAAGCATCCATTTACCGCCCCCAAGGGGCCATCGATCATGAACTTTGGTCCTCCTTCTCGAGTTGATCCTGCCAAACAAGTCGATAGCAGATTTTCTCTCCGAGGTAGCACGCCGGTGTCAAGTCCTGCCTACCGTGTCAAATACTATGTGTCACCCGGCACTGGATACATAGATGACAGTGACTCTGCCAGGGCGATGAGGAATCAGATCATCTCTAACGCGATAGCAGACGCTTTGAAGTCGATACAGAAGAAGAAAAGAACAACGAACGCAGAGCGGTAGCCTGGCGGTCATCTAGGCCATTTCTAATGACGAAAAGCGATCGCCTCACGATCTTCCGCTTGTCTTGCTGCATGCAGCTTATCAGGGAAGAAACGCCGGATGGTTTTACATTTTGGCCTGCGTTTTGGGACAAATGTGTATTGTAAATCTGTAAAGGCGATCCCCTGTGTGCGAGGACAGGAGAGGAAGGCGACCAACGTTTGAGAACACACCGTGATATTGTTCAGATACTCCTCAGAATTCAGTACCCCACAAGCAATGATTTTATTTTCTAGAATCAAAAACTTTTGTCCAGTTAATTTTGCACAAGCTAGAGGAAAAAGATAGATTATGAAAACTTTTACCTACAATTCATTTTTGCAAGATTAGTAAAAAGACTTCCCTTAAACCTATATTCAATAAAGGAACCCCATCCAAGATTTGCAATGCAGAATTTGAAACTACTATGAGATGTTTGAGCATCTCCAGATCTAAACCGTTTGTTACAAAATGGTGCATATCAACAACGACAAAGGCCTTTGATTCAAGAGATTAAAGTGGCTGCTTCTATGATACTCAATTTTGAGATTTCAACAAGGATAATTCTGTAACAAGAAGAACAAGAAATATTTTTATACCTTACAACTGAATTTATTAAGTTTTCTAAGGTGTAGCTTCTCTTTTTAATTGTAGAGACCTAAAGTAGATAACAATAGCTGAAAAGGCTCATTTCGAGCTTCAGAGTTGAGCCCGCAGCCACACAACACTACTCTTCAGTTACCACATACACCACGGTTGTACGATTTACTTTGCACTCACAGTCACTGAAATCGCATGAATTCTCTGTTGAGGATGCCCAAAGGTTAGATCATTCAATGCTTGTTCCAATCGTCATAAGTTCAAACCCGACTTCAGACCTGTCATACACTCAACGTTGTTTCAATGGTCATAGGTTCGAACCCGTCTTCAGAGCTGTCATGTACCTGTCGTTTAAAGTGCCAGGAGAGATTTGTCAGCTCTCTGTCATTTCAGGGAAAGGAGCCACGAGCTGTAGTCAAATAGAGGGGAAGATTCAGGGTCCCAGAGGGTTCATAGCTTGATTAGTAGCCGTACATGAGGCCTAAATCACTCATTTATGTGGGATTTTCAGTTTATTATGTGGAAATGAGAGGATGAACGACTGCTAGAGATTCTAAACGGTCCAGGTTTTTTACTTGAAGTTGAGTTGTTGCCTATTGGGCCGTCATTTTCGATTTGAAGACTTCTTTCGCGTACATGGGTCGATAAACACACTATCATCTAATATGTATCTGATGGTGTAGCGCATTCTAGCGTTCCACCGCTGGAAATGAGGTCTGTTGCAGGTGAGGGCAGCCTATTAGAGCCTTGCTCAATTTCTTGTAAGTTAGGCAGGGGCTGAATTGAAAACGACACAATTTTCTCTACGCGCTAGGTATGAAGGAAATTCCATAAACATTACCCGAAAGAAGCCCTCCCTACTGTACCTCGTGTGATTATACGAGAGCTACGTTTCTAAAGTTTATGAAATAATAAGAGAGTAATTAGAAAATCAATCACTCTTCAAGCATTTCGATAAAACCTCATTCAGTAATTTATCAACATTTCAGAACTTATATTAAGTAAACTTTCTCATATGAAATAGTTCTGGCATCTACGATCAATTGTAAGCAGGAAAGGAGAAGTTACAGGAAGCCCTAAATGCTCCATTTTGCTTCAGAACCAGTCTTTTATGTAATTTTTATGCGTAGAAAGCTGGAGGAAATATGATATCGTCTTTATTTCAATCTCAGCAGGAAAGGCCTGGCCTTTGGCCCCCACCTTAAGTAAACCCCATCCTGGGGTGTGCAACTTGAATAATGACCCAAGAGTAACAAGAATAATTTTGTCTATTAAGTCTAGATTAGTTATTGTAATTAATTCTAACCGATTCTGTAAAAATTGATTTATATTTTCTTAAATTTTAGGCTTGTAGAGATTCGCAAAGAATTAGCTATATAATGTACAAACGAAGTTAGCCAAGTATGAATTGGTGAAATATAAATATTAAAATCCTTATCCAATGCTATCGATGCAATTCGTTTTCTGGTGCTATTTCAGCCCACTGTTGCTATCCGAGGGGAGGGAAAGAGGAGCGAAAGTGTATTGGGAACCATTGATTTTTGGGCAATTTTCCCAAAAACTATGGACCAACACTACGCATCCCTATTTTTCAAATTTTTGACAAATTCTAAGAATTTTTCGGTGATTTCTGTCTTTTTTGTTTTTCCTCAGTATAATCTTAGTTTTTCATGAGTTTTTTGCCTTAACAATATTGCTTCTTGTCGCAGGGAAGGTACCACATATCCTCGAATACTGGGGGTCCATACCACAATTTCTTTGCTTGCGCCTATACGCCTGATATTTTGGGAACTCCAAATATTGAATCCAATATTTTTTGGAGAAGTCAAATTTTGCCATTCCGGGAATGTTCATTATTTATGCTTCAGTTTGGCACCAAAGATAAGTAACACCCTGATTATTTTTGCATTTACGCAACCTTCACAGAAATCAAAAATGTAATAAACCAACCAAAACAAAATTACAGTCTTACCCAACCATGAGGTGTGTGTTTCTAATTTTTCGTAATTTTCGCACTAATTTCGCCCGAGTGTCACCCTAAGGAGGCTTTGCTGCTTACCTTCATACCCCCCTAGGGCTTTAGCAAGAAGACAAAACCCAGGGCGTGGGCTTTTCTGCCCTTCTTCTACGCAACAAGCTGTAAAGCTTCAAAGCGACCCGCCCTCCTCCCTAGGCGACGTTTTATTTTCCAACGGTTAGGCGTCTTCCACTTCACTTTCACGCAGGTCACTCCATGAGAGTATGCGGGTATATACTATCTTCAATTATACCATAAGACTTATTTAACTGTGAAAAAATAATTAGGAAATATGCGGCCAAGCCCCCTATGGCGATTCCTATGGCGGGCGTGAAAGTGAAGTAAAGCCGCCGTTAATCACTATTCCTCTCGAATGGCAATCTTCCTTCGCACTCGGGTTTCTTATTGATTCGGGAGGAAGAGTGGCTAATTGGGTGAGAGTAGGTCACAGTTTTGGCCCACACTCGTCTTATGACAAATAGTTTCCAGCATAACCTTTCCAAGGAACATCTCAATTGTTTACCCAACATTTAAAGGAGTCAGAAAATAGATTACTCGACCAATTTCTCTTCGGCAACAATCTACAGCACATATAATGAACAGTCCCTTATAAGAATGAGATATCCTGGTATTTGATGGGTCGGCAGTATCTATATGACTCCTCCCTTCATCGGATTCACGTACCCCAAATACCGAGTTTTGCCCCTCTTGTCATTTACCAACCCCAAATATTGATTTGACCGAAAATGTTAGACTCGGCCTCCTTTGAGAGATCTATCAGAAAGCTTATTTGGAACCATCTAGTTTTGATGGATTAGGACCAAAAAGCATCGTCCAGCTTCATGCTTTCTCCCAATTTTTCGTCGATATTCGTCGTTTTGAAATCATACCGCAATACTAAAAGCAATACAAGTTGGAAAATATTTTTGAAGCAAGTCATCGAGAGGATATTTGCAGCAACTGTATAAACGTAAAATAACAACCTCGTCGTAAGCGGAATTTTCCCACCTTTCTGTTCCGCAACTGTACATCTACAAACAGTACATTCAGCTGCAGCCTCAAAGCGGAAAAGACCAAAGACCGAAGACTAGAGCTAGGATTCTTGTTCCGGATATTATACAAGTTCCTCCCAGCAAGCTGGAAAAATGTTTTCGACCGACCAGGGCATTTTTTGAATAATAATTCATCGAATCAGATCGCCGAAAAGACAACAGATTTCAAGGATTCAGCAGCTCAAATGTAGAATAAATGATGAAGAATATAGAAAAAATAGTATCAAATAAAGGAGAGTAAAGAAGAAAATAGCTTAGATGCCCCGGAAAAGGCTCTTCTGACGGAGGGAACATGGCCGTACATAGCGGGGGGGCAAGGGGGGCTGCTGCCCCCCCAAAAGATTCCAAAAGTATATGCTTCCCTATAGAGAATATCCTCCAAAAGTTCTTCAAAAGGGGTTTTTGCCCCCCCGCTAAAAATTTTCTGTGTACGGCCTTGGGAGGGAAAGAATTAGAGGGCGGAGAATCGTATAGTGCCGGACAGTTTTGATATAGTTCATCCTCGATTATCCGAACAGGTTGAACTCAAATTTTTGTTGGGCTGTTCGGATATGCAAAAAATTCGGATAATCGAGGAAGAACATTTTACCTACTAAACTTGCTATAAAGGTTATTATCATCGTCCTGATTAGTCACAAGATGCTCAAACTGAATGCAAATTGAAAAGCTTGGCAAACAGAGAGACCAACAACAAAATTAAGGCAACTGTTTTTTGTAAATTTCAACAACGATTTGTAATAATAGCAACAATAACAACGAATAAATGTGTTATCTTGTGCCTCCGTTGGATATGACTTTTATATTGGGCAACAGTTTGAGCAGACAACGAATATTTCGATTGGTTTCTCAAGAACTGGTTTGCAAAAAAAATTTTTAACGAAAACTTTTGGCGTTCGGATAATCGAGGTTCGGATAATCGAGGTTCGGATAATCGAGGATGTACTGTAACTTCAAGCATATCCTCATCTTTAAATCGGGTTTTTCTCAAAACATTTTTTCAAGATATTGTGCAATTTGAATAAGGATTACTCTAAGATGGAATTGTTGGAAATACCAACAAGGGAACACATATCTGTTGACGTCACATTCACCTATTCACTTGGCAAGAACATTTCTTCCACCTTGCTGGTTTAAGGCCGTGTCCACTGTGATGAATTTCTCTCTATTCCAAGGGGCATAAATTTTACAAAAACAAAAACTTGTGAAATATTCTAATATCGTTACAATCATTACTTTAACTGGTAACAGGGAGAAGACGGATTCAAACATTTTGTATAAAATCCGGAACAGGAAAAGCGAAACAGGAAAGGTAGTATAGTGGTGTAAACATCTGCTCGGCCCAACATGGCGGTGTCCTTAGAGCCGTTGATCGACAACATAAACTCTGTACTATCTTCCAGAGAACGGGAGGAGGCAATCCATCGGATAAAATCATGTTTTGGCGAGACTTACAGCAATCAAACCGAGTTGATACCATCCTTGAACTTATTGGCAGCGGAAAATAAAATCAGTCCTTCGAACACTGCACTGTTGGAAGAGGGGATAGCAGAAGAGGAAGACAGCAAGAGCCAAGTTAAACAGTTGGTGACGAATTACAAGAATATCCATGCACAAGAAATTACAGAATTAACTCAGCAACAGGCGCGAGATTTTATCGGCAGGGATGTTTCTAAATTAGGGGAGAAATTGAAGGTGCACCCAGGGGTCATTTTATGGGGGGCATCGGGAGTTGGGAAGACCAGATTTGCAAAGACATTTCTGAATACATGGAGAGGAGAGACCAAAGAAATTGATCTTAGGGGCGTGCCTAGCATAGAAGTTGCGTGTGTCGAGACTTTAAGAATACTAGGAAGGATTGTCAGTATCGATGATGCATCCATCAATATGGTATCACACTTTGCTGCAGAATATGACAGCAAAGATACGATTCTATTATTTGACAATGCGGATGATTTTATTAAACACCCCGGGGAAGGAGCTGATCTCACCGGAGACTTCACTTCTCTCATGGAGGGGATTTTGAGGGGCTCAGAACAAAGGATAAGAATCATTGTGACATCGAGAGAGAAAAGCTCCAATCTGTTAGCCAACGAATACTTGTACCAGGAGCAATTGAAGCCACTTGATGAAAACGCTGCAAGTGCCATGATTGAGAGGAACATGATTCACGGGAAAGAATCAACTGAAGTAATTTCTATGGCAACTGATTATTGCAAAAACCTCCCCCTAAACCTCCAGATTCTTGGTGCAGCACTGCAAGACAAAGGTCTTGCCCTGAAGGATGTTTTAAACTTTATAAAGAAAGAAGCTAAGAAATGGAAAACAAAAGAGCCAAAATCATCTGAAACGGAACAATTCACATTTGGGGTGATTTCTACCAGGTTCGAACAATTGAGTGATACAATTCAGAAATGTGCTGTTGGGCTGTCCTTGTTCACGAGAAGCTTTTCCTTCACAACAATCAAACAAATTTTTGATTCATTTAAAGAACAAGAACTTTTCATGATTTTAGACTGCCTAAGGCATGTGAAGTTTATCAGCGTTGAAAACGTGAACACAACAGATAAGTCAAAAATGGTTTATGACATGCACCCACGGGTAAGAGAATTCCTCTCTGAAAAAACTGGTTTGGAACATATTACCGATTTCTTTCAGAAAACACGGAAAAACTTTCTTGTATTTTTCAAGGAATATCTTGTCAATGTCAGTCGTCTGATGGATTCTGACTATCTTAGATATCATCAGGAATATGCACTGGAAAGTTCCAACATAGATTTCCTGCTGAAGAACATATCTGGCGATCTGATACAGTATGACAGTTACGAAGACTTGCAGCTGATTGGCCCTCTTCTGTATAGCATTCTTGATCCAAAAGGACGATTGGCTTTTTTCCAGAATCTTGCGGAAGACTTGTTGCAGAATGGTAAGTTCTTATCAACATTGTCCCTTCACAATTTGTCTACTCGTTTCAGACCCTTAAATTTCTGAAACCCAGGGGAATTGTGGAACCTCAATTTTAATAGTGCATGCTTAGAGACATGCGCAATTGAACATGCACGCATGCAAAATAGCTTGATTTTGGAAATCTAGTTTCTCTCAGATGCAATTTGGTGCATTTGCAGAACAGAATTAACATGAAAATTCAGCCGAAATGTACCCTAAAAATGTAATGTTTTATGGAGCAAATTAGTTTTTGAAACAAATGAGGCTTAATTAGCTCAACAGGTCTGGCCAAAGCTGCACCAACTGGACAGGATGCACCAACGATTAAGGATGTTTTTGTATTCTCACTCACTCACTCACTAGTAGTCCATCGATGGCCGACAATGACATCAACTGTGCGTGCTTCTGTGATATGACATGTGGCTCCTCAGACCGAAACCAGAGGCGCAGAGGCATCCGCAAACCTTGCAAAGATGGTCGTATGTTTTTGGTGTGGATGATGTTGATGTTCTGTGTCGCTTTTCCTTAGCTTTTTCATACTGCACAGCTCAGCTTTCCTCAAGGGCTGTAACTGCCTGGTGGGTAACTGACCTCCAGACTGACCTGTCACTAGCAGAAGACTCAAGATCCTTAGGCTTGATGTTACACCGTTTCAGGTTTTGCTTAATCGTGTCTTTATAACGAAGCTTTGGCCTGCCGGTCTTTCTGTTGCCATTTTTGAGTACACCGAAGAACAACTGCTTTGGGATTCTGGTATTGTCCATTCTTATGACATGTCCTGTCAAACGGAGCAGTGATTTGAGAAGCATAGCCTTGATGCTTATCATGCCTGCACGTCTGAGTACCTCAAGGTTAGAGACCTTGTCCTGCCACCGAATTCCCATGATGCTACAAAGTGACCTCGAGTTGAACTGCTCTAGCTGTTTTGTATGACGTCTATAGAGTGTCCACGTCTCACAACCGTACAGAAGGGACGTGATCACTAGGGCCTTGTAGATCTTTATTTTTGTCGAAAGTTTGATTGCTTTGCGCTGGAGAACTTTGGATCGCAGCCTACCCGGTGCCTGGCTGGCTTTCTGGATGCTGAACGAGATTTCTTTGTCAAGTGACCCGTCTGATGTAATATTACTCCATAAGTACTTAACACTTTCTACATTGTTTAGTTGCGTGCCATCAATTGTTATGGATGGGGCTGGAATGATTTTGCCTGGTGCTGCTTAGGCTAAAACCTCTGTCTTTCCAAGGCTGATAGTGAGACCAAATAGTCTTTAAGCAACAGAAAATCGATCGACAATAACCTGTAGATCTTGCTCTGTGTGAGCCAAGAGAGCGCAATCATTGGCAAAAAGGGCTTCACGTACTAGCTTTTCTAATGTTTTAGTTCGTGCATTGAGACGGCGTAGGTCTCGAATACTGAGTCATCGGTACGGTATTTTAATGTAGATGCCGAGGTCAAGATCCTTAACAGCATGATTCAGCATTGGTGTGAAGAATAAGTTGAAGAGGACGGGCGCGAGGACACATCCCTGTTTGACACCATTAGAGATGTCAAAGCTGTCCGTATAGTCACCGTTAGAGAGCACCTGTCCTGTCCAGTCATGTCTTGATGGAAGAGACTTATGAGATTTGCGAACTTGTCTGGACATCCGAGTTTCCTTAAGATGGTCCAGAGAGCTTCCCTGTTAACGGTGTCGAACGCTTTTGTCAAATCAATGAAGACTGCATACAAGTCCATTTGTTGTTCGAGACACTTTTCCTGGTTCTGACGTATGGCCAAGACCATATCAATTGTGCTGCGGCCAGGACAAAATCCACACTGAGCTTCGGGAAGGTTTTCCTCAGATATTTTCTTGAAAAGTCTATTAAGTAAATTTCTCACCAAGATTTTACCAGCCATCGATAGAAGGGCAATACCCCCATAGTTACCACATTAAGACCTTGACCCTTTATTCTTGTAAAGGGAGACAATTGTAGCGTCACGTAGGTCTGGTGGCATCTCTTCTTCGTTCCAGATTGACAGCAGGATTCTAACTTTGTATTCTAACTGGGGAACAATTGCACTTTCAGCCCTTTTGTGTTGCTCTTGATCTTTACTGTTATTTGCTTTAAGTCCTTTTTTGCCAAAAGACAATATACATTGCCCCAGTGGTGCTGCCTTTGAAATGTAATCTTTTAGCGACAACTTTTGAATGAATCTTAGGAAGTTAGGGAGCATTTAGCACCTTGTATGTTTACAGGGGTAGTTCAGAATAAATCTGAAGGGGGCAGGTGCTTGTTGGTGCTAATAAATACTATTTTTCAACAGAAATATTGCAGTCCCCTAAATCGGCCACTGTATATTTCGCTTAAATATTACCGATTTTTCTTGTCATCTTCCTTTCCGATACTGATTTCATACTGACATGATAAAGCTACCTTGATATACTCTCTTTAGATTCGAATGCAGTGCACTCAAATTTCCAAGTCTTTGATTTAAAACGTCTTTAATTTTAGCTGGTTTATCTGGAAGTCTGGAAGCTGTATGATTTTATCTTTATCCTGAATTTTGTATCAACAAAAAAGCGTTTGCATTTGCTTTTTAGGTTCTATATACCTTGGCCTTCAATTTCTGTGTGAGACAGCTATCGCCGAAGGTTTTTACAACCCCATTAATGCACTGGATTTTACAACACTGAGAGTGGAACACATTTTGAGAAAGCAGCAGTTGGAAGAGACCATTCCAGGCGAAAATAAACGGCATCAAAATTTGGAAGCCTTGTATTTCTATGCCAAGAGCCAGCTGCTCTACCTGACTACACACTCAAATCATAATATTGATGATTGCAATGCTTCTTTAGAGCTAGTGGCATTAAGCTTGAAAATACGAGAAGCTATGTACGTCAGTAAAGATCATCCCGATCTTGTACGCAGTTATGTTGTCAAAGGGAATGGGCATAACATGAAAAAAGACCTCTGCAAGCAAGGAACTCGCGAGTGGCATAAAAATCTTGATCTTGCAATGGAGTTTTACAAAAAAGCTTTAGAAATGAGGAAAAGAATGTCAGGCTCGCTTCTGCACCCAGAGACTCCTCAAATTTGTGAGAATATTGGAACGATTCATTATCAGAATAAAAATTATGATGAAGCAGAACGCTGCTTTTTTGAAGCATTAGAAATTGAGAAAGAATTAAAGCTAGATGGATTTTATCACACGTCAACGAAAAAAGTGAATTTAGGGCATATGTACCAAAAGTTAAAACGGTATAAAGAAGCGTATGAGTGTTACAAAGAAGCATGCGACATCAGAAAGGCGTTCAAAGGAACCCACAAGGACACTGTTCTCACGTTATACAGAATGGCTGAGGTGAAGCGACTTGATAAGAAATACAGCGAAGCAGTGAGGTTATACATTGAATCATTTGAAATGGAGGAGCGGCTGCCATCCAACTATCACTCTGTGGTCCACAAGAAAATCAGGACACAGTTGGTAAAGACACTTGACTTGCGTCAAAGACGGGAGGCCACATCTGAGGAGGAGTATAATCAATTTGAAGCTGACAAGCGGCTTTGGGAAGAGAAGATAAAAGCATTAGTAAGTTTTTCACTTTTCTAGCTTTCAGTAAGATGTGGATATGTGATATTCCTTGGCTTTTTGCCTTCAATTACAGAGAACTTGCAATCTCTCTCCTTGCACTTCATGTGACAGTGATGGTTTTGAACCTTTGAAGCCTTGAGAATAAGGATTAAGTAGCTCTTCATCCTAGTCATAACCTGAACATAATCTGAATTTTTACTTCCTTGTTATGTGACCCTGACTTCAGATTTTCATGGCTACAATTTTTTTAGCAATATGGAGAAATTCCTTTTGAAGGAGAATAAAGAAAAAATATGTAGTTCACATGTCAATTGGCCAAATGGTGCATAATTGGAATTCTTACTGTTTGTTTACACTGTTTGCTTATAGCTAATTCTATTCTTTTTTATATTTCAGGAAGAAGAGGAGAAAAGTTTGTATTCCACTCCATTATTTTGTTTTTGATGGTATTGAAGAAAATTGTTCCAAAAACTGTTCAAGTTTCATTGAAATACACCACTGCTAGGGCATTCAGGTGACTGGGTCAAGTCTTGGGTGTACAAAGGTTTTCCTTCGCAATTTTCAACTAAAGATTGAGAGTTTGCTCTATCAGTACATTCTGTAATCCCAAATATCCTGATACAGATCTCACACCAACTAATAGTGTCCCTTTGTTTAACAGAACCACAAATACATCAAGATCGTGCAATAAAAATAGTATTGTAGTTGCAAAGCTGCTAAACTTTCTCTATAGTTGCAAAAATCTTTGTCAATCAGGTCACAAAGTTATAATTCAGGAGAATACCATTTTCAAGATCTGTTTAAATCAACTTTTGAGGGTGGCATTTCAGTTTTTGAGAAGATGGGAAGTCCAAAAATGAGATATATAACAGAAAGGATTTTAAATGAATGGAGGTGAGGAACTTTTTTCTGTCATTTTTCAAGGAGCACTAACATTTTAACTAAATACATGAAAACAAGTTATATTCCTTAAGAAGAATAAGAGAACCAGGATCCCACTGTATGTAAGACCTGAATTTATCCATTTGAATTAAGCTTAGGCCAATCATCTCATGCAACTTTTTTATTTCCAGGACTTGAAACTTTGCAAGTATCGGAAGCCCCTCGGTCTCCATTAGCTACCGTCATTGAATTTGTTTCTCGCACTGCTATAAGTGCCCTGGGTTTACGCCCAAAGGATACAGTTATGGAACCAGATGATGGTTTACGCCCAAAGGATACAGTTATGGAACCTGAGGATGGACAAAGGTAACTTCAAATTGTGATTTCTTCGTATTATTTGAAATTTTCGTAACCTCTGGTGGCGCATGTCCTTCAGAATATGAAGTCACAATAGGAAGCTCACAAAATAGTATATCGGAAGAACCTAACATGTGATGGAGGTTTAGAGCTTGAAATGAGGTTAGGACACAGGGATACTTGACTATCAATTAACTATATATTGGATAATTTGCAGTTGACTGAGAATCATGAACTGATTATCTTATCATAAACTAACTTAGAAAGATGGAACATCAATACTTACTTTTTGTTATTCACATCACTTGCCTCTATTGACTAACCGTTCCCTTTGTCACAGCATGCAATATTTATCAAATTACTCAGCTCAGTTGGCAAAGTGAAGTCGCTAGCTCAGAGCTCTTGGGTTCAAATCCTACTGAGGTCATTTTCATTCACACAAACTGATTATCCTTCTTCTACTCAAATTCATCCAATCCGAATATACATATAAGCTTTCTTCAAAATCTGGTAATGAAGAAGGAACATTAAAGAGAGGACACTATACTTTTATTTAATTTATCTTATTTAATTCTAGATCAGTCTGCTGGCTTGTTGACGAGCTTGGTGGTTTTGTTCCATTTCCATATCTTGGTGTTTACCTCACCATCCCAAGATCAACTGTGCCTAGGCCATGTGAATTTCATGTGAGGCGAGGAAACTCTCGCTTTGTGGATTTGGACATTGGGGAGTTCCTTGTCAGTGATGTTATTGCTATTACCTCATCGCTTACAGAATTCAGGCTGGCAAGTCACCCCCTATTGCTGGAAATGCCTTGCAAGATTACAATAGAGGACCTGCCTGAAGATTCTCACCTGTCTATGATATTCTATGATATAGCTAACAAATGCTGGAATGAAGTGGAAAGATATGAAATATCTATGATAGATGTTGGTAAGTTGTTTTTTTAATTGCAATTTCTTCAGAAGAAACAGGTACAGTGTAGTTGTTTAATAGCCGGCATGGTTCGTATCCAAAAGAATGGATAGAAAGAATTGGGGGATTTTAACGTAATTTTTTCGTCTAAAGGTATTATAAACTAATTTTGTGCCATTTTCGTTTGACAATTTTGCTGAATCGTGCAAAACGGGGGGGGGGGGGGGCAAATTCCCGATAACAACATGTAGGCCAATCCATGTAGGCTAATTGCATGAATTTTAAGAGATTCATTTTCATTAACATTTGGCTTCACTTTCCAGATTTCTGCGGCACCGTTAAGAAATTTCCGACTGTTCAAGCTTGGGTGCCTAATTTAACAGCATTCGCCGTTATTTCAAAGCCAAATATCCATAATTACAAAATTGGAAGCGAAGCTCAATTAATTAGGCCGCGTCGTGGAAATGATGATGTTGAAGTACGGTTTTCTGCTGATACTTTTAAGGAAGGTGAATGCGAATGTGACATAAAGATTGTCAAGCCAACACATGTAGACAAGAAGTACGCGGATGGAGATCATCTGGCCCTCTCTCCATTCATCAATGTTCAGACGTCTCTGAAGGTATTTGATAAGCCCGTCCACGTAGAACTGCCTCTTCTATTTGAGACAACAGCCCTCCGTCCTGGAGGGAAGTTCGTAGTTTTGAAAAAAGATTCAAAACTTTCGAGTGGCTGGAATGAATTGAAGGATCTTCAGTTGACTTTGGAGGCCTCAGCTTCGTTTCAAGTTACTGGTTTTAGTTGGTAATTATGCATCTTCTTCTTTTATCAATTTTTTTGAGCCGGAAAAATCGGAAGCATAGTGAAGCGAAAAATATGGATTACTTAAGCTTTTCGTCTGACACTCAGCAGAGTAATACGTCAGAGAGAGATCGAAAAAAAAACCAAAAGAATTATCATACCCAGATGTAGAACGAATTAAGCCAATCAGAAGAGAGGTATAGTGTGGGAAAACCAATCAACACCCACGATACAGTGAGCTGACTAATAAGATTACTTCAAGAGACCTAAGGCTAAAACCAACTCTTTCTGTCTACACAATAGGGGGTCCCTGGTTTTTATGTAGACAGTTCTCTTTCTGACGTATTACTCCGTTGAGTGTCAGATGGAAAGCTAAAGTAATATATGTGTTCGTTTTACTATGTTTCCGAATTTTTGGCTATTTTGAAGTTCTATACCGATCAAAGAATGTTCTTTAAAGCATAAGTCCAGGTATTTTGAAATTGTTGATGAAGTAGAATGCCCTTTGCTTTTTCAATAGGAATTCTAGATTCTGGATTCTCTCTTTGATTGCTTTACTATAACTTCTTCTCGCCCGTAACATGCATATTAATAGATTTTTGTGGTAGGATTAAATAGCTCGTCTGTAATTTCAAGCAAAATGTTAAGCATTAGCGAGAGTCTGGACCCAATGGCTAGTTGCTTATTTGAAAAAACGTGAAAAGATGTTGTGAATGTACTTTTTCCATCTTTTCTCCTCAAGGAAAAAGCTTTGCCATGTTATTTAAGATGCCAGAGCAATTTAGCTTTTACCGAAATTGGGAAAACTTCAACTATGCAGTTAGATGTGTTGATCAAAGTATACGGACAAAATTACCACCATCGATTAAAGGTTGGCTTGAAATTCGCAAAATGCCCACCTTGCAACTGTGATTATGCGCAGAACTTCCTTTTATGAACTACGACTTTCAGTTTAAAAGATACGGAAGTTTGGTACCTAGACTTGTTCCTTGAGACTTTCCCTGTGTCCATTCTGTTCGATCAAGGACCCTTACTGTTTTTACTGTTGCGGCTCCTATAGGCGAGTAATTTCATAATGGCGACGCTTCAATCAATCAAAAGATTATCCCGCCATGTTACGCTCACTTATTGCCAGAGTGACGTAGCATCCTAGAGAACACAGGGAAGCAAGACATTGTGGTGCAAGTCTTCTTTGTACCCAGGGTATGAAGTTTTTTAGTGGGTAACAAATGTTTTGATAAACCCTCATCATTTTATTATTCTATTTGTAGGCTTGTGGTGGCCTGGGTGAAAGATACCACCTTCCAGGTTACAGATTTGGCCTTTTCAACCTTTGCGAATATTTTCTCAAATAAATTTCTCGCAACATTCCATCTTTACGCAAACTTCCCTCTTTACAAAAGTGCTGTCTTCAATCGAGATGTGCTTGTTGCTGTATCTTGTGTTCCGTTGACATGTAGTAGAGATGAGCAAGAGGATCTGAGAACGAGGCCAATGCATGATGGTAAATTCCACGTCCGAAGCCAACCTTCATTAGAAAAAGTATACGACTCAGAAAAGGCTTTGGTTACCGTGACTGGGCCATTTCAAAATGGTCACGTGGATACCGGGAAGCGAATGATAAGGTGAGTCATCCCTTTCTCGATTAATTCAATTTTATTCATAGCATACAATCCTAATACAAAGTTACAAAATATTGTGAACAAAAAGACCCAAGAAAAGCAATGCTTTTAATGCTTGGGCCGTTGAATTAAGAATAAACAAAATCAAATATAACTCTAACAAGAATGGAAAAATACAAATGTTGAAATTACGTAAAAGTCTATCAAGTAGTAACACGATAAGCTAAAGTAGTTCAGCTATTTTTGATATCAATTTATATGAAATAGGCTGCAATAAAGTTTTCTTTCACTTTGTGTTGAATATTTTCTTGTTTGATATTGATTTTAGGGGTGTTTTTAAACTGTTCCATAAGCGAACCATTGAGTTTTAAACGGTATGATCACCCAATCTCATGCTAGATCTCTTTATTCCACAGTTAGGTTTTTGTCTTATTTCATATTGATGCAGGTTTTAATCAGTTTCAGAATATTGTTAGAATATTGTTCCTTTTTCATAGCTTATGTAGACGGTAGATGCTGTCCACACAACATGGAATTCAATTCAACTATTTTCATGCAGGTTTCAGTTGAAACTTAAGCATTGATCTGCTGGGATAGATATGATTTGTAATTAGCAAGCTTTTGCTCGTTCGCTCAAAGAATCTTCTGAGACCCCGTTTACACTGGAACGTATCCGCACCGAACCTAGCACATATTTCATATACATATTTCCGTTTACACTGGAACTGATGAATCCATATAGCGGTACGGATCTGCCATCTGTTTTAGTTTGGGATCGCTTTCCAAAGTGTTCCTGTGTGGATCCGTTCCAGTTTAGGTCCAGTGTAAACGGCTGATACGGATCCAAACGAGTATAGATCGAAACGTGCTCCTTTAGTTCTATTGTAAGCGGCTTGAACCGCTCCCAAGATAATGTGCGGATCGAAGGCGAGGCAAATTTCTCTGCACGTTTCGGAATAAGATCCAGGTCAAAATGCTGAAAACGGGACTGGACCTGGCTTTGGATCCGTCCCCAATTTCAACCCGATCTGAAATGGATCCGTTCTACTGTAAACGCTTGCAAATATGAGCACGGTTCCAAATGAATCCGCACCCATTTGGATCCGACTCTAATGTAAACGTGGTCTGAGTCAATACATAGGGCTTTCCGAGTTTATTACTAAATATTCTAGTTGTGATATTTTTCAACTACTCCTTCTTCCGTTGATTTTGACTGTTCTTCTGTTGATTTTGACTCTTCTTCTGTTGATTTTGACTCTTCTTCTGTTGATTTAGTTTCAAATTGATTTCAGATTAAGTAAAGAAACATCAAGTCCGACACATTTTAGGACAAAAAGAACTGGCGAAGATGTAGAGGAGGGTGACGTGGAGATCACAAGGAAGGAAACTGACGAGCTCCTTTGCAATATTCCATACAGTGCCGATTCCACCTTGGTAAGGTTTTTCGTTTGTATGGTAATAAAAGAAACTCCTGGAAGGAAAAATGTCAGATATCATTTTGTGCAATTCATGATGGAATCGTGTCCTTCATACTCGCTAAACAGTTACAATATCACCCTAGGGAATGTCTATGTAGTGCTGTGGAGGATGTTTAATACTGGGGGATCTCATCTGTACTGTGGGGGAATACCATCAGCAATGTGGAGGATATTCAGTACTGTGGAGGGATACTGTCAGTAGCTACTGTGGGTGTCTCCCTCTACAGTACCTAGAATACTTCACAATACTGAATTGTATTCATCCAGAGTATTGGTGGTATCCTTCCACTTCACTGAAAAGTCTCCACAGTACTGAACACCTTCTCTTCACACGACGTTCCCTAGAGTGAATACAGCATCCCGACCCAGACCAAAGACAATTTGTGTCGGTATGAACACAAAGCCTCCGTTTTATGAAAACCGCTGCTCGTACCAGAAAAGGATTTTACTCTGTGTTCAATGCAGACTTAAATCTTTTTATTTTTCAGTGCGAGAAAGATGAATTTCACAAGAGCCTTAGTTTACGCGAAAGTCCATTTCGTTTCCTTGGCCTGAAGTTAGAGCATTGTGGACTAGAAAACGTGAAAGTGACGCATAATCTCTTCAAGAACAATTTATATAAAACTGGTATGCACGAGACATATGTTGAAGAAATAGGGCTTTCTGATGGTAAAGTCCCCGCTGGACTCATCACTAAAGAATTGCTTGCTCGCATTTCTTACATGTTTTCTGATGGAAAATTAGAACGAGATTGGTTCGGTGTGTTTCGAGAAAATCTGTGGCCCGATGATGCGCGTAAAAATTTGATTCAAGGTAATTTTGTGACTTGCATTGTGATGATTCACTTACTTGACTTCACTTTACTATACTTTACATTTCTTTACTTTACTTTACTTTACTATACTATAATTTATTTTACTATACTTTATTTTACTTTACTTCGCTTTACTTCACTTTACTTTACTTTACTTTACTTTACTTCACTTTACTTTACTTTACTTTACTTTACTTTACTTTACTTCACTTCACTTCCCTTCAGTTCACTTCACTTCACTTAACTTTACTTTACTTTCCTTTACTTAACTTTCCTTTACTTTCCTTCACTTCACTATACTTTACTTTACTTTACTTTACTTTACTTTACTTTACTTTACTTTACTTTTCTTTACTTCACTTCACTTCACTTTACTTTACTTTACTTTACTTAACTTTACTTTACTTTACTTTACTTTACTTTACTTTACTTTACTTTACTTTAATTTAACTTACTTAACTTTTCTTTACTTTGCTTCACTTCACTTCACTTCACTTCACTTCACTTTTACTTAACTTTTACTTTACTTTAATGGCGGACCAACAATAACATGTCATAGTACAATAACCATATTAACATTTTATATTGTTGTTTTTGATACTTTTACTCGTCTATAGTATAATGGCATATATTATTTTTAAGGTATTTACTTTTGAACAATCTTATATTTCTTCTTGTGTTTTATGTTTACAGTTATGGATTTCCTTGAGTCTAAAAATGGCAAAGACATCGCAAAGAAATGTTTATTTCACGACCCCAGTCTACCCTCGTTCATTGGGGAGCTGTCTCGCTTGATGAGTGGTAATACAGCAATTAAGCACCCTTCGTATGGAAAAAAGAATGGCGAAAACTGCCTTATTTCAGACACCATAGAAAATTGTCAAATAGAATGTGAGAAAATTCTAGAAGGATTTTATGGAGAGTCGACCGTCTTACTTGATGTTGTCAGAAAAATATTACTATTGAAGGATACATTTCCTTTGGCTGGCCAGAGAATCCTTGATAATATGGGGAAATGGATAGAAAAATGTATAGGCATCGATAGCACATGAATACCGTAAATTTTAGGAGTCCGCTCACTAAAGCCACCCTCTGTACTCACCCCAATTCTCATGAGCAAATATATATTCATACATAATTTTTACCACTGTTATTACTGTTTAAGACTACACTTATTCACAGAAACCATCAGCACCCCTCTCGATTGAATGAGTTCACATTTAAAAAGCCCCCTGATAAAAATGCCTGCTTTGATTAGGTAAAGAATCCCCACCCCTATCCGATATGAAAGTGACTCCGCACCGTTAGCGATCCTGTATGGTGCAACTACAGTCTAAATGCTAGAGAACTTTCGGTATTTCTTATTTTTATGATGTAAATATGACTTTATTGTAAATTTGTAGCCTTTTTAAGCTATTTTCTAGGTTTAGGGAATTCATTTAGAGATTTAGATTTGTACATATTTAGGCTTAGAGAATATTGACAATTTCAATGGAATATTTTGAATATCATTTATCAGTTTTACATTATATTGTATATTACATTATATTTAATCATATATTGCATTTGGTTATCTCTTTTTGGCTTTGTGCGAATTTTCTCCTTCCACTTAATGCGAGCGAAACACGTTATTTTTATAAAAGAATTGCAGCCATGAATATTTAAAACAAAGAAACAATATGTGATGTATGATAGTTGATTCACGAAGCTTTTCGTTCATTATATAATGAAACAAAAACTAACAATAAACGATCAATCCGAAGTAGGGTTTTTACATCTTAAAAAAATGCCATAACTTAGGTTGTCACTTGGGACACTTTTAACTTTATTAGATAAATATAAGGCAGAATGAACGCGTTAAAAAGTAGACATGTTCAGAAGAACATGTCTACTTTTTAACGCGTTCATTCTGCCTTATAACTGCTCTATACTAATGTATATTGAGCACTTTAGCCAGGATAGGCACTCTCTTCTCGTGTTAGATATAAGATAAATATATGATTTTTATGCGATTTTATTACGTTTTTGAAATTTTTAATAGAATGACTGAAGTAGTCTCCCGAGTTACAGTCTAATTTTGTATAAATAGGGAGTTGAACTTTTTATGTAACATTTATTCCTGAGGACGTGATCTTTAGTTCGAGGATGATCGGATGTACTATTATACGGTAGCCCAAAACCACTTGAGTCACGGCAAAACTTTCTTTCTCACGTTAAAAACTTTCTTTCTCAAGGCGGCAAAACTTCCTTCCTCACAGCAGCGCTTTCTTCTTCATGCAAAACTTATATAAACAAGGCAAAACATTCTTCCTGACGGCAAAACTTACATACTCACGGCAAAACGTTCTTCTTGACGGCAAAACTTACTTCGTCACTGCGAAAATTACTTTCTCAAAACGTAAAACTTTCTTCTGTACCCGCACCCGGACCTGAAGGCACGTGCTTGAGGCAATGACCCTCTGGTAGAGCCTCTGGATCTGAACGTGTGCCTCTTCCGTACTGTGTGCACAAAACATTGAGAATGGGAAGCCAAGTGCAGCAACTCAGCAAGGATGCAGAAGAATCGAGGATGGAGGCGGGGTAGAGGAGAGATGTCCGGTCTTTCGAGTCTGGGTTTTATGCTTAAGCAGAAGCACGTGATATTGTGATCTACCAATCGTACCACTGTTATTATCATGATGATAAACATCTTTCACTTTCGATGTTTTGATTACTGCATTGAAGTTGTTTTCACATTGATTTTCAAATTCATTTTCATTTTCAGATTGGGCCCTAGTGGGCTGATTTTGTTTTCACATTCGTTTTCAGATTGGGGCGATACATAAACTGTAAAAAAGGCCTTGAAATAGGGTTGTAAGGATAATAAATTTACTATTTTCTTATTCTACGTGAAATTTCCTTTGATTTGAACTAACTCTTGTTGCTGTGCGCGAAAAAAATTCATACCCTGAGCGCGTTAGATTTCAACGTCTGGCGGGCCTAAATTTGAGAACATGTTGCCGTCTCTTCGATAAAAATCCTTACAAAAGCGCTCTTATAGATGATCAATGATCTTCCCCAACATAATTCATCACCTTCTCGTTGAATAATCTTTCAATTCATACCTCTTTCTTCTTTATAATAATCGATTTCTTGCTATGCCTACGTCTTTCGCTAGCCTGCTCAAGTTTTACGTCTTTCGATGGTCGGTAATGATCGAACATGAAAATGAAAATCGCTTTATTGCGACCAAAGGGGAGGGGCTCTCATAATCGACGAAGTATCGATAAAAGCTACAGTTTTTGGAATATTTCACCCGTTTTCGTCTTAAAAGGTAGCATTTGGGCCAAACCTCTGAATAATTTTAGTCTCCAAGCGAGATTACCCCTAGAACCAACGTTACGCCAGGGGGTAGGAACCCCATACACTGCCAATTCGGGGATAAAGTCAATCGACGAAGTAGCAATAAAAGCTAGAGTTTTTGGAATATTTCATCCGTTTTTGTCTTAAAAGGTAGAATTTGGACTAAACTTTTGAATAATTTTAGTCTCCAAGCAAGATTACCCCTAGAACGAACGTAACACCAGGGGGTAGGAACCCCATACACTGCCAATTGGGGGATGAAGTCAATCGACGAAGTAGCGATAAAAGCTAGAGTTTTTGGAATATTTCACCCGTTTTTGTCTTAAAAGGTAGCATTTGGGCTAAACCTTTGAATAATTTTAGTCTCCAAGCGAGATTACCCCTAGAACGAACGTAACGCCAGGGGGTAGGAACCCCATACACTGCCAATTGGGGGATGAAGTCAATCGACGAAGTATCGATAAAAGCTAGAGTTTTTGGAATATTTCACCCGTTTTTGTCTTAAAAGGTAGAATTTGGACTAAACCTTTGAATAATTTTAGTCTCCAAGCGAGATTAACACTAAAACGAACGCTACGCCAGGGGGTAGGAACCCCATACACTGCCAATTGGGGGATGAAGTCAATTGACGAAGTATCGATAAAAGCTACAGTTTTTGGAATATTTCACCCGTTTTTGTCTTAAAAGGTAGCATTTGGGCTAAACCTTTGAATAATTTTAGTCTCCAAGCGAGATTAACACTAAAACGAACGCTACGCCAGGGGGTAGGAACCCCATACACTGCCAATTGGGGGATGAAGTCAATCGACGAAGTATCGATAAAAGCTAGAGTTTTTGGAATATTTCACCCGTTTTTGTCTTAAAAGGTAGCATTTGGGCTAAACCTTTGAATAATTTTAGTCTCCAAGCGAGATTACCCCTAGAACGAACGTAACGCCAGGGGGTAGGAACCCCATACACTGCCAATTGGGGGATGAAGTCAATCGACGAAGTATCGATAAAAGCTAGAGTTTTTGGAATATTTCACCCGTTTTTGTCTTAAAAGGTAGAATTTGGACTAAACCTTTGAATAATTTTAGTCTCCAAGCGAGATTAACACTAAAACGAACGCTACGCCAGGGGGTAGGAACCCCATACACTGCCAATTGGGGGATGAAGTCAATCGACGAAGTATCGATAAAAGCTACAGTTTTTGGAATATTTCACCCGTTTTTGTCTTAAAAGGTAGCATTTGGGCTAAACCTTTGAATAATTTTAGTCTCCAAGCGAGATTAACACTAAAACGAACGCTACGCCAGGGGGTAGGAACCCCATACACTGCCAATTGGGGGATGAAGTCAATCGACGAAGTAGCGATAAAAGCTAGAGTTTTTGGAATATTTCACCCGTTTTTGTCTTAAAAGGTAGCATTTGGGCTAAACCTTTGAATAATTTTAGTCTCCAAGCGAGATTACCCCTAGAACGAACGTAACGCCAGGGGGTAGGAACCCCATACACTGCCAATTGGGGGATGAAGTCAATCGACGAAGTATCGATAAAAGCTAGAGTTTTTGGAATATTTCACCCGTTTTTGTCTTAAAAGGTAGAATTTGGACTAAACCTTTGAATAATTTTAGTCTCCAAGCGAGATTAACACTAAAACGAACGCTACGCCAGGGGGTAGGAACCCCATACACTGCCAATTGGGGGATGAAGTCAATTGACGAAGTATCGATAAAAGCTACAGTTTTTGGAATATTTCACCCGTTTTTGTCTTAAAAGGTAGAATTTGGACTAAACCTTTGAATAATTTTAGTCTCCAAGCGAGATTACCCCTAGAACGAACGTTATGCCAGGGGGTAGGAACCTCATACACTGCCAATTGGGGGATGAAGTCAATCGACGAAGTAGCGATAAAAGCTAGAGTTTTTGGAATATTTCACCCGTTTTTGTCTTAAAAGGTAGCATTTGGGCTAAACCTTTGAATAATTTTAGTCTCCAAGCAAGATTACCCCTAGCACGAACGTAACGATAGGGGGTAGGAACCCCATAAACTTCCAATTTGGGGATGAAGTCAATCGACGAAGTAGCGATAAAAGCTAGAGTTTTTGGAATATTTAACCCGTTTTTGTCTTAAAAGGTAGAATTTGGACTAAACCTTTGAATAATTTTAGTCTCCAAGCAAGATTATCCCTAGAACGAACGTAACACCAGGAGGTAGGAACCCCATACACTGCCAATTGGGGGATGAAGTCAATCGACGAAGTATCGATAAAAGCTAGAGTTTTTGGAATATTTCACCCGTTTTTGTCTTAAAAGGTAGCATTTGGGCTAAACCTTTGAATAATTTTAGTCTCCAAGCGAGATTAACCCTAAAACGAGCGTTACGCCAGGGGGTAGGAACCCCATACACTGCCAATTGGATGATGAAGTCAATTGACGAAGTAGCGATAAAAGCTAGAGTTTTTGGAATATTTCACCCGTTTTTGTCTTTAAAGGTAGCATTTGGGCTAAACCTTTGAATAATTTTAGTCTCCAACCGAGATTACCCCTAGAACGAGCGTTACGCCAGGGGGTAGGAACCCCATACACTGCCAATTGGGGGATGAAGTCAATCGACGAAGTAGCGATAAAAGCTAGAGTTTTTGGAATATTTCACCCGTTTTTGTCTTAAAAGGTAGCATTTGGGCTAAACCTTTGAATAATTTTAGTCTCCAAGCGAGATTACCCCTAGAACGAACGTAACGCCAGGGGGTAGGAACCCCATACACTGCCAATTGGGGGATGAAGTCAATCGACGAAGTATCGATAAAAGCTACAGTTTTTGGAATATTTCACCCGTTTTTGTCTTAAAAGGTAGAATTTGGACTAAACCTTTGAATAATTTTAGTCTCCAAGCGAGATTAACACTAAAACGAACGCTACGCCAGGGGGTAGGAACCCCATACACTGCCAATTGGGGGATGAAGTCAATCGACGAAGTATCGATAAAAGCTACAGTTTTTGGAATATTTCACCCGTTTTGTCTTAAAAGGTAGCATTTGGGCTAAACCTTTGAATAATTTTAGTCTCCAAGCGAGATTAACACTAAAACGAACGCTACGCCAGGGGGTAGGAACCCCATACACTGCCAATTGGGGGATGAAGTCAATCGACGAAGTAGCGATAAAAGCTAGAGTTTTTGGAATATTTCACCCGTTTTTGTCTTAAAAGGTAGCATTTGGGCTAAACCTTTGAATAATTTTAGTCTCCAAGCGAGATTACCCCTAGAACGAACGTAACACCAGGAGGTAGGAACCCCATACACTGCCAATTGGGGGATGAAGTCAATCGACGAAGTATCGATAAAAGCTAGAGTTTTTGGAATATTTCACCCGTTTTTGTCTTAAAAGGTAGCATTTGGGCTAAACCTTTGAATAATTTTAGTCTCCAAGCGAGATTAACCCTAAAACGAGCGTTACGCCAGGGGGTAGGAACCCCATACACTGCCAATTGGATGATGAAGTCAATTGACGAAGTAGCGATAAAAGCTACAGTTTTTGGAATATTTCACCCGTTTTTGTCTTAAAAGGTAGCATTTGGGCTAAACCTTTGAATAATTTTAGTTCAAGCGAGATTACCCCTAGAACGAACGTTATGCCAGGGGGTAGGAACCTCATACACTGCCAATTGGGGGATGAAGTCAATCGACGAAGTAACGATAAAAGCTAGAGTTTTTGGAATATTTCACCCGTTTTTGTCTTAAAAGGTAGCATTTGGGCTAAACCTTTGAATAATTTTAGTCTCCAAGCGAGATTACCCCTAGCACGAACGTAACGCCAGGGGGTAGGAACCCCATAAACTTCCAATTTGGGGATGAAGTCAATCGACGAAGTAGCGATAAAAGCTAGAGTTTTTGGAATATTTAACCCGTTTTTGTCTTAAAAGGTAGAATTTGGACTAAACCTTTGAATAATTTTAGTCTCCAAGCAAGATTATCCCTAGAACGAACGTAACACCAGGAGGTAGGAGCCCCATACACTGCCAATTGGGGGATGAAGTCAATCGACGAAGTATCGATAAAAGCTAGAGTTTTTGGAATATTTCACCCGTTTTTGTCTTAAAAGGTAGCATTTGGGCTAAACCTTTGAATAATTTTAGTCTCCAAGCGAGATTAACCCTAAAACGAGCGTTACGCCAGGGGGTAGGAACCCCATACACTGCCAATTGGATGATGAAGTCAATTGACGAAGTAGCGATAAAAGCTAGAGTTTTTGGAATATTTCACCCGTTTTTGTCTTTAAAGATAGCATTTGGGCTAAACCTTTGAATAATTTTAGTCTCCAAGCGAGATTACCCCTAGAACGAGCGTTACGCCAGGGGGTAGGAACCCCATACACTGCCAATTGGATGATGAAGTCAATCGACGAAGTAGCGATAAAAGCTAGAGTTTTTGGAATATTTCACCCGTTTTTGTCTTAAAAGGTAGAATTTGGACTAAACCTTTGAATAATTTTAGTCTCCAAGCGAGATTACACCTAGAACGAGCGTTACGCCAGGGGGTAGGAACCCCATACACTGCCAATGGGATGATGAAGTCAATCGACGAAGTAGCGATAAAAGCTAGAGTTTTTGGAATATTTCACCCGTTTTTGTCTTAAAAGGTAGCATTTGGGCTAAACCTTTCAATAATTTTAGTCTCCAAGCGAGATTACCCCTAGAACGAGCGTTACGCCAAGGGGTAGGAACCCCTAACACTGCCAATTGGGGGATGTAGTCAATCGACGAAGTAGCGATAAAAGCTAGAGTTTTTGAAATATATTTAACCCGTTTTTGTCTTAAAAGGTAGCATTTGGGCTAAACCTTTGAATAATTTTAGTCTCCAAGCGAGATTACCCCTAGAACGAACGTTATGCCAGGGGTAGGAACCTCATACACTGCCAATTGGGGGATGAAGTCAATTGACGAACATTTAGCGAGAGGCTTGTCCCTCAACTAAGAATTTTTCACATCTAGCCTTCAGGAGGAACTTATTCAACACCAAAGTGTTTTACGTGCAATAATGGGTCACACGGAGAACAGAGAGCCAGAGAGAAGCCAGACACGTTGTCTTGATGCAAACTTCTATTCGTCTACTGAACTAACTGATCTAAATAACATTACAATATCTACAGTTTACAGGGCCGGATCCAGCACCCATAGAAAGGGGGGGCGTAACGCACATATCAAAGGATAATGTAAGGGAAATAGGGTATTAACAAGCTAATTGAATTATTTTTCTACCAAAATAGGGTGGGCGTACGCCCCTTACGCCCCCCCCTGGATCCGGCCCTGGTTTACATACAAAAATGAAAGTAAATCGATGCATGAAATGACACATCTTGTGGTTATAGAAGATTGCTATGAAGGAAAGGGTGTAGAATCCTAGGGAAGAAAGGAAAGCTGGAAGTATGCAGTAAAGTGCTGAATATGATATTAGAGATTAGGCTAGGTCAGGCGTTAGCTGAAAACAATGAAATGTTACCATAGATGAGTAGATGACGCGTGGTTGACTCTGAGAAAGTTGGAAGGTGATATGACAATAACAGAATGAGTAAGTTAGGCTATGACGCAGAGAGCTTTGAGAAGCAAAAAGTTGAGGAAGAAATTTCTAACAGCAAATGAATGAGCAGGAAAATGTAGGCCTAATAACTGATTGTAGAATATCTATATAGAGATATCGATAGTGCTATTAAATGTCCTCTGGATAAGAGTGATTTCCAAGACGATAAGCCTAGCCCAAAACCAATTCAAGTGTCTTGGAATAAAAAACAGGTTCTAGTAAAAAAAGTAAGTTATCTGGTGTGTATCAAAGACCACCTGCCAAGAAATTGCATTTTTCTGCATCGGATAATATCAAAGAGGTTCGGAAAGAGGGAAATCACACAACCCATGACTTAGACTCTGATGTTAAAGAGCAACATGTCAACGAAATTTCAAAAAAAACCTCTGAAAAAACGCCTTGCTATCACATTGATGATAGAGATGACTCATTTCGTATTGAAAGAGACTCTCCTGACGAGAATTTACTTGACAATTCCTTAGGATATAGTATGTTCAAACGAGCCGTGTATGATGACGTTAAGCGTAGAGCTCCTTCAGTTAACGAGGCAAGGCAAATAGTCAGACGATCCTGGGATGAGTTAAATGATGCTGAAAAGTCGATTTATTCTGACCAAGCCGAGAACGGGGTATGTAATATGTGCGGTAGAGTTGACGCCCAAAGCGGTAAAGGGGACACAATTTATTGGATACTTTGCACTGTCTGCGGATTGTGGTACCATATCTCTTGCGTAATGCTCGAAAACGCATATGCTAGCGCCACTTTAACATACACATGTCCTTCTTGCTGTAAGTCTGCTTTGGATGGTTTGCCAAATTTTGTTTATCATTACCGTAACTACCAACTGACAGAAATAGATGTGCGAGATATCATTGACCAATGGGATGATTTGCAATCACGAAGTAAACTCATCATTAAGAATCATATCTATCCCTTCATCGACATTTTTAACAGGGTGGCTATAGGTCCAATTGAAATTTGTAGTGGAAGGGGGATAACAAACCCATACAATAACTGTTGGGCAAGTGCGATATTTCACATTCTCTGTGGCACTGTGATTTCCAGACTCTTGCCTCTTTACTCCCAGAATAAAAGTGAACTTTGTCGTGATATGAATGAAATAACCAGAGAGCTGCATGCAAGCTCTGGTACCTTGCTATTTTCTTCTGCTATGAAACGTTTGACAAGTAAAGTGATGGGTCATGACCAAACTCGTGAGAGGAGGCAAAATGACGCTTGTGAATTTTATCAAAAGATAATACGTGGCTTTCTTGATGTCGATAAAAGTAATTCTTTCTCAGACCACTTTTCAATAAGAACGGCTAATCTAAGTAAATGCCTTTCCTGCAATGGTTCAAAAATGACAATTTACTCAAAATGTTTGATCACATTACCTCTGTCTGACAAAGACTCTGCCAACTTTAGCGTGTATTCCCTGTTGTGGGACTGGTGCAGTATGAACGACAGGGAAAACACGCTACATTGCAAATGCTCCAATGATGTACGCAATATCATCAATCGATCTTTCTTCCTGTCAGCTCCACCAGTTCTGGGAACCGATATTGACAGGGTTCAGAATGGTGGATCTTTAAATCATGTCGCTGTTCAGATCACTAGAGAACTGAACGTAAAACACCTCTTTGCTGGCAATATTGATGCAAAACATGTTGATTACCAGCTAATTGGTATAGTGAAACATCATGGTCTCAGGTCCAGTGAAGGGCATTACAATTCTCTTTTGTTTGATAATAAGGACATGGCGGTGAATTTTGATGACACTAATTTGAAACAATATTCTGCTAGTAATTGCCTAAAGTCGCTTGTGGTTCAGAAATATTCAAGAATTCTATTCTATATACGCAAATCGGTAGTAGCAGAGGGTTCATTGAGTGGCAGAGATATAGCAAGCTTGTTAGATCTGTCACTCATTGATTTGATAGGAGTAGAGGAGCGTTGGTTTGGTTTATTTAGTGAAAATCTAGACTCTGTGGAGAAACAGGAGGACCGAAGGCTGGCAGTAGACTCTGAATTAACAGGCGATTTGATATACTTGTGCCTTAAACATCTGGCTGTCGTTATTCCAGGGAGCTCTAAGGATGCCAACGACAAAACATCTAATATTTCTCATGGGGATCACTCTCTTGAATTCGCAAACGTCTGGTCAAATAATATTTTCACTGATATACGTGAAGGCAGAGACTCTAGACTTTTGAACATTGCTGTGCAGGAGAGTAGACTGTTTTTAGAAAATTCTGATGTTATTTTGATGCCTGTACACCAAAAAGACAGAAATCATTGGAGTGTTGTTGGAATTTATCCAAAAGTAAAGGTGATAGTTCACTGTGACTCGATGAGGAGTGATGATGCTGATAAAATGGTATTCGAAATAGTGGCGAAACTTCTTTCCAAATGTTTTAGTTTCCTGGGTAGAAAGCTTTCTAAAAAATCATGGAAAGTCGTCCCTCTTCATAATTATCAGACGGTTACAATTGTGGTGTGTTTGCCTGTTTATTTGGATATTCTTTGTTGACATTCAAAGATATCCCGGTAACCAAAATGCAGATGAAAATAGTGAGGTATTGGATCTCAAAGCATGCAGATCTCGGTAAAGAGATAGGAAGTAAAGTCAGATGTCAGAATAGTACCCTGTGGCAAAACATTCCTGGGGATACCCCTGTCTTTCCAATTCATCCAACATTTCCTATATGCAACGTGAACGCTATCTTTCGAACGTTTCAACAATGTCTTTTCCAAAGAAAAAGCGTATAATTTGATTATACACATCACTGGCGTAGCATTTTGACATTTACAAAAAGTTCATAGTAACACGAGCTAGAAACGACATCTAACTTTCGGTTATATGAAATATTGATAAATTTCATTTTCTCAGAACTAATGATTAAAGTGAATCAACCATTAATAGCTAATGAGCCTGTTCCTAACAGAACTGCTTATTGTATTTCTCAGACTTATCGTTAAATTGTTCTTGGTAGTGAAAAGCTGAACCCAGGATTGGATGAATAGGCTTTGCTGTTGAATGAAGTTTAACGGGTATTATTTATATTTTAATAGATTTTTGAAACATTCTGGAATGGAGCAATGAACTTTACTAATTTTTTGTTAACAGAAGAAGAGTTGATTTTATTTAAGGTAGCATCAATAAGATATATTCAAACACAACAGGATAGAAAATTACTTCTTTCGTCGTTTAACATGAATAAAAATTGTTGTTCATTGCTGCATTTCAAGGGCTTTAGTTACTATAGTACAATTTAATAGAATAAAAATGTCAACATTGATAGTATTTGAATAAAGCGATAGATTGATGATTTTGCAATTGCTAGTATTCAGATGTATATTAATAATAATCAAACCATTGGTCTGCTCACAATTTTCTAATTGTTTATCTATGAATATACATGTAGATCAAGACTGTTGAAATTATTATTCTTTAAAAGTAGATATAGATACATAATGTTCAAATCGTTTGTGTATGAATATAAATGTTGATCAATAATCCAGCAATTGTTAGTATTTAAAAAAGATGTAGATTAAAAAGGTTCGAATCATCAAATGTAGATCAATCATGTTGACATTGTTAGTCATAAATATAGATGTAGATCAATGAGAGTGAAATTCTTAGTGTTTAAACGTAGATTTAGAATTATAACGTTGTTGAAATTAAATTATCTGTTTTGTAGTTGTTGAAAGGAGACACAGAGTTTTAGTGATACATCTATGATACATCTATGTAACATGAAATTCGTGAAAATTCGGTAACATAACAAATCATGTCATACTTTGTTTGAACAAACCATAATCATTATTAGCAGATTCTTAGCAGATTTAGCCGAACCTAGAAAAAGAATAACACTGTATTATCAATACAACATAAGTGAAATGGTTTTATTTGTAACAAGTAACAAATTAGTTTAAATTACTGTCAAAATAAATCAAGCAACTTTCAAAATCTATCTTAAAAATATAGTATCGGGAGCAGTGTTTTTATTATCCTTCTACTGCTCAATTCTCGTTGTATGACATATTGATCGATACTTCGTCGATTGAATTCATCCCCCGAAAATTATTCAAAGGTTTAGCCCAAATGCTACCTTTTAAGACAAAAACGGGTGAAATATTCCAAAAACTGTAGCTTTTATCGATACTTCGTCGATTGACTTCATCCCCAAATTGGTAGTTTATGGGGTTCCTACCCCCTGGCGTTACGTTCGTGCTAGGGGTAATCTCGCTTGGAGACTAAAATTATTCAAAGGTTTAGCCTAAATGCTACCTTTTAAGACAAAAACGGGTGAAATATTCCAAAAACTCTAGCTTTTATCGCTACTTCGTCGATTGACTTCATCCCCCAATTGGCAGTGTATGGGGTTCCTACCCCCTGGCGTAGCGTTCGTTTTAGTGTTAATCTCGCTTGGAGACTAAAATTATTCAAAGGTTTAGCCCAAATGCTACCTTTTAAGACAAAAACGGGTGAAATATTCCAAAAACTGTAGCTTTTATCGATACTTCGTCGATTGACTTCATCCCCCAATTGGCAGTGTATGGGGTTCCTACCCCCTGGCGTTACGTTCGTTCTAGGGGTAATCTCGCTTGGAGACTAAAATTATTCAGAGGTTTAGCCCAAATGCTACCTTTTAAGACAAAAACGGGTGAAATATTCCAAAAACTGTAGCTTTTATCGATACTTCGTCGATTGACTTCATCCCCCAAATGGCAGTGTATGGGGTTCCTACCCCCTGGCGTAGCGTTCGTTTTAGTGTTAATCTCGCTTGGAGACTAAAATTATTCAAAGGTTTAGCCCAAATGCTACCTTTTAAGACAAAAACGGGTGAAATATTCCAAAAACTGTAGCTTTTATCGATACTTCGTCAATTGACTTCATCCCCCAATTGGCAGTGTATGGGGTTCCTACCCCCTGGCGTAGCGTTCGTTTTAGTGTTAATCTCGCTTGGAGACTAAAATTATTCAAAGGTTTAGTCCAAATTCTACCTTTTAAGACAAAAACGGGTGAAATATTCCAAAAACTCTAGCTTTTGTCGCTACTTCGTCGATTGACTTCATCCCCAAATTGGTAGTTTATGGGGTTCCTACCCCCTGGCGTTACGTTCGTGCTAGGGGTAATCTCGCTTGGAGACTAAAATTATTCAAAGGTTTAGCCTAAATGCTACCTTTTAAGACAAAAACGGGTGAAATATTCCAAAAACTCTAGCTTTTATCGCTACTTCGTCGATTGACTTCATCCCCCAATTGGCAGTGTATGGGGTTCCTACCCCCTGGCGTAGCGTTCGTTTTAGTGTTAATCTCGCTTGGAGACTAAAATTATTCAAAGGTTTAGCCCAAATGCTACCTTTTAAGACAAAAACGGGTGAAATATTCCAAAAACTCTAGCTTTTATCGATACTTCGTCGATTGACTTCATCCCCCAATTGGCAGTGTATGGGGTTCCTACCCCCTGGCGTAGCGTTCGTTTTAGTGTTAATCTCGCTTGGAGACTAAAATTATTCAAAGGTTTAGTCCAAATTCTACCTTTTAAGACAAAAACGGGTGAAATATTCCAAAAACTCTAGCTTTTATCGATACTTCGTCGATTGACTTCATCCCCCAATTGGCAGTGTATGGGGTTCCTACCCCCTGGAGTTACGTTCGTTCTAGGGGTAATCTCGCTTGGAGACTAAAATTATTCAAAGGTTTAGCCCAAATGCTACCTTTTAAGACAAAAACGGGTGAAATATTCCAAAAACTCTAGCTTTTATCGCTACTTCGTCGATTGACTTCATCCCCCAATTGGCAGTGTATGGGGTTCCTACCCCCTGGTGTTACGTTCGTTCTAGGGGTAATCTTGCTTGGAGACTAAAATTATTCAAAAGTTTAGTCCAAATTCTACCTTTTAAGACAAAAACGGGTGAAATATTCCAAAAACTCTAGCTTTTATTGCTACTTCGTCGATTGACTTTATCCCCGAATTGGCAGTGTATGGGGTTCCTACCCCCTGGCGTAACGTTGGTTCTAGGGGTAATCTCGCTTGGAGACTAAAATTATTCAGAGGTTTGGCCCAAATGCTACCTTTTAAGACGAAAACGGGTGAAATATTCCAAAAACTGTAGCTTTTATCGATACTTCGTCGATTACGAGAGCCCCTCCCCTTTGGTCGCAATAAAGCGATTTTAATTTTCATATTCGATCATTACCGACCATCGAAAGACGTAAGACTTGAGCAGGCTAGCGAAAGACGTAGGCATAGCAAGAAATCGATTATTATAAAGAAGAAAGAGGTATGAATTGAAAGATTATTCAACGAGAAGGTGATGAATTATGTTGGGGAAGATCATTGATCATCTATAAGAGCGCTTTTGTAAGGATTTTTATCGAAGAGACGGCAACATGTTCTCAAATTTAGGCCCGCCAGACGTTGAAATCTAACGCGCTCAGGGTATGAATTTTTTTCGCGCACAGCAACAAGAGTTAGTTCAAATCAAAGGAAATTTCACGTAGAATAAGAAAATAGTAAATTTATTATCCTTACAACCCTATTTCAAGGCCTTTTTTACAGTTTATGTATCGCCCCAATCTGAAAACGAATGTGAAAACAAAATCAGCCCACTAGGGCCCAATCTGAAAATGAAAATGAATTTGAAAATGGAATGTGAAAACAACTTCAATGCAGTTGTTTTGATTACGAAGAAATAGCTGTGAAGTACTCAAGAAAATATCTACAATTTGGGCTCTAAACTCGCCATATTTCGTGAGGAAACTTTATTACAACAAATAAATATCACCGAGAATTATATTCATTTGGCATTCTGCTTTTTTTCTGTGGTAGAAGCGGGAACTTATAGCGAATCCACGATTTAATCATGTAAGGCCTTTAGGCCTAAAAACCTCCTCCGGTAAAACGTCACTTTTGAAAAGCCTGGAACTATTTTACAAAGCTGTGGAACCGCAAGAAAACTCCAAAGATCGAAAAAGGCAAGATGAACTATTTCAAAGGTCTTGTGTCCAATGTTAAAGGCTTTTACGATGGAATTACGACGGCAACGCTGACCGGTGCAATCGACGTAATTGTCGTTAGACAGGAAGATGGCTCTCTTGTTGGCTCCCCGTTCCACGTAAGGTTTGGTAAACTTGGGGTGCTTCGAGCAAGGGAGAAAGTCGTAAGTTGAAATATTTTTAGCGTCAGTTATCAAATTTGGTAATTGTGAAGATAAATTGTGCTTTACAGGGGTCAATAAGTCAATATTCATTGAATTTATTCAAATGATTCTAAATGGTATCCATCTATCAGATTCAGATATGAGATACATATTTACCTTCCATGACGTCATTATGTCTATTTTCTCGAATGAATGGAGATCTCTTTCTGTCAATACTTGATAACAGTGGCGGTTTTAGGTGGGGGCCAAGGGGGCCATGGCCCCAGGCCTCGTGCTTTTTTTGACGAAAAAGGGCCCTGCAAAAGAGAAAAAAATGCAAAATACAGTATAGATAACGTCAAATATGGTCACATCAAGGGCCTCTAGGGGTCTTTGGCCCCGGGCCCCGCAGTGTCTAAAACCGCCCCTGCTTGATAATGGTGGAGTACGATGAGAGCAGTAATAGACAGAGTGAAGGCAGCTTTGGGGAGTTACAAGAAGTTAGGAGGTTTGCTGTGCGGTAGAAAGCTGGGGCTGAAACAGCAGGGTAGATCATATAAGAGATATGCCAGAAGTGTTATGGGGTATGGGGTGGAAAATTGGAGTTTGGGAGTGAAAGGATATAATAAACTGGTTTACACAAGAAGAAGATGCTTAGGATGAGGAGAGGTTTTACATTGAGGGATGGGATAAGTAGCTCAGGGGTTGCAGAAAGGGTGGGTGTATAGTGAGATGGAAGGGCTTATTGAAAACTTGATGCTAAGTAGAGCTAAGGCTTATTTAAAAAGGGCTGTTTATTCAAAGCTTACAAAAACGGAAAACCAAAGCTTGTTTTTGAAAATTCAATATTTTCCATTCTGTACTCCTAAAACATACTGCTAAAACCCTTAGCATAACTAATATCTTTCATTTCTATTTCTGTTGTCATTACCATGCTAATGTACTAGTGGAACCTTTTAGATCCTGACTGAGACACAGGGGTAGGGGAGCTATGGATAGGGTTTTTTAGAGTCTTCCATCAGATAATTTTTCCATAAAGATATATTCAAATGTATGTGGAATGGCCTCAATCCAGCATAAAAACCCAATCCCCAACAATTAACAATATTAAGGGCCCCTTACACTTCCCTCGCCACTGACAATGCTTCTGCAAGGAAGGGGCATAATTTCACACTGAAAAGGAGGGTTATCCTTCTACAACATTATCTCTCATTGGTTTTAATTTATTGTTTATGGTAGGTGGATATCTCTGTAAACAACAAAGATGTTGATTTGCACATGAAACTTGGAGTGGCAGGAGAAGCATTTTTTGTACAAGAGTGCCAGGAAGAATCTGTCCCAAGTGAGCTTGCAACATCACCCCTTCCGTCTCTTGAGGGATTGATGGCCCAGGGTATTCAAGAGCTTCACAACCAAGAACACAAAGAGGTATGTGAGTTTTTCCGTGATTTTCTCTCAAAACCTAAATCCACACTGAGGAAGCTCTACTGGAGCTTATGATATCAACAAGCAATTTGTCTTTAATCGCTTCTCTTAGAGAAAATATTGAAATGCGATGAAGATCTGGCCACAAAACTGTGGCAGTGTCAGACTGCTTAGAACAGAAACAAGAATGGGGTATTGAAAGGTAGAACAACAAATATTTCTAGATAATTTTTGAGGATGAAAATGACCCAAGTAGAACCCAGCAAAAACTCTACATTGGTTCTCTTATGCACTAGTTCACTTTGCTAACAGGCCTCAAGAAACCAAGAAAAACACTGAATGCAGGGACAAACCCTTAAGGGCTCTTTTACAAGTGCAGAGGACCTGCTGAATGCCGATAGCTTAAAACAAATGCAGGGAAGCTTAACAGAAAGGAACCAAGTAAGATCGACTAGGAATAAAACCAACAGAAGTTAGCAAATTGAGCGAATGCTGGATCATAATCAGAAAGCTGCAGTGCAGATTTTAATATTTTAATCACTAGAAAGAAGAAACTATAAGAAATATCATCAGTAATAAGAAGTCAGTAGAGGCAAGAGAGATTATAAAATCACTAAATGGGGAACAGGATCAAGATGTTGCCATAGCAGATTTTGAAATAATGTAATTAACTCTTCTAAGGTTCTTAGCTTAAGGTCTTTATTGATTATTCAGGGGTGAACCCAGTGAAAAATTTGACTGCTGCACACATGGGCTAAAGTTAGGGGCCCAGGAGTTTACCCCCAGAAATATTTTTTTGGGCATCGCCGTTCCTAACACAAGAAACGCACCTTTTTTCGTGAGTTTGAGGATTCCTGCCAGCCCTCAGGCCAGCCTACGACGCCTTTTCGAAGCAACAATTGAATAAAAGATAGCACAATTGTTGTTTCAGAACTTTGTTTGAATAAAATAAATGATTATACTTAAACGCTCTAGAATTTCTGATATTTTCTCTGTTTGTGAAAAAATGTAAAAAATTGAAATAAATTTCTACATGAGAGAAATTGAACCAAGTTCACCGCGGTAGGTAGAACTTACCACAACAAAACTTTTCGTAATTGAGAAGCGAAAATTCTAATACAGCTATGGAATATGTGGATAAATATGTGGAATAAACGATAAAGAGAGAGTTTGCAGTATAACATCTCTCATACAACGGAAAAAGTATCTTTATTTCCCTATATAGTATCTTTATCACCGTTAGACTGTAATCAAAACACTCACTCGCGCGCCAAACGGCCAAACTTGACTTAAAATTTTGGTTCCTTCGAGCAAGATACTTTCCTGTCCTGCCCAAAACGAACATTCAATCTGCTAGAGTTTTATATTTACATCCGGAGCATAACATGAAAGTTTTTTCCCTTCTTGGAGAATCCTGCTTTTTCAAATTATCCACAGGCACTTCTATGTGCAGAAATAACTGGGCCATCAAATCTTCGTGAGTTCAAATTCAAAACTCAAAAATTCACTTCATTTCTCGACTCTGTTCATTTGCTACATGTGCAAGATAAACAATAGGAAGGGACGCCAGTAATAAATTGTAAAACAAATGGGCGGCATTTGCATAAATTTGACGCAGGGGCTGCATGTATAGGCTATGTGAGAAATTCTGCTTCTTTGGTCAGAAAGAATGTCAACGTAAATGATCAAGTCTGTTGAAAGGCGTTGCTGTAAGTATCATTTATATTTTCAGGCTCTGGATAAGTTAAGAGCTTCTCATTCAATCGCTTCTCAAGAGAGCAACCCAGATGCAGAGTTTGTCACAGGCATCACTGAAAACGAGGCTGCCACTCCATTACCCAGTCCTAAGCCATCCAGTCACCCTTATGAGCCCTTATTAAAACATGATTCCATAAAAGCAAGAAAAACAAGCGAAGAAATCATTGAAAATCCCCTTTCCTATAAAGAGTTTGCACCTAACGAAGATGGAAACCTCAGTAGTGTAAGTATTTTATGTTTTATATATCGAGGATGGTGAGAAAATCGGAAATATGATAACAACCAAGGCTTTGCCTCTGATGACATCAGAAAGAGTACAAAAAAGACCTAATGAATTATCATACCCAGATGTTTATCGAAATAAAAAGGTTTTGTTTTTGTTCTCTTTCTGAGGAAATACTCTGATACTGACTAGTTTCAGGCGCAAAGCTTTAGCAGGTAATAATCATGTTTTGCCATGTTTCCGATTTTTCTCACCATTCCCAAGCTCTGTACCAATCAAAGACTGTTATTTATATTGTTAGTCTCACAATATGCTACATCCAACCTTATGGAGTTTCTGGAAGAATGATATCAAAGTGCTGCTGCTAAAAAGAGTTATTGAAAAAAAATGGGGAAATACACTCAATACACAAAATGGCCAAAATCTAAGAAAAAGCTAACAACAAACCAAAGCTGGACATGTTTAGCTCCATATAGGAATTCAAAAAATACATAATAGAAGATACAAAATAAAAGAGAGAGAAGCCATATGGAAGGGGATGGTTTACAGGAGCTTTACGGTGTTCAATAAAATTCATTTGTGAAAAAAATGACCCTAGAAAGATTCAAACCCATGATCACTGATTTGGCGCATCAATGCTCAACGACCAACTGAGAAATTAGGGCAGTTGGTAGAGCTCAGTCAGTAGGTGCATAACGGCCCTGATTGCTCAGGTGGTAGTCTGACAATATGCTACATCCAATCTTCTGGGAGAATAATATCAAAGTGCTGCTGCTGAAGGATTTATTGAAAAATATGGTGAAATAGAGGGCTTTTTCAAGGGGATGGTTCATTCAAAGCATTACATTTTTCAACTGAATTGTTTTGTGAGAAGGAAATAGACCAGAGAAAGATTCAAACACTCTACTGCAACTACTTCAGTTGGTGGCAGGGATGGCCAACTCGTTACATCACTCGACCCTCTATCGAAGGGTCCTGGGTTTGAAACTACCTTCAGACCTGTCACAAAGTGTGAGGGGAGAATTAGCTAGCTCTCTGTAATTCCAGGCAACATAGGCAAAAGGAATCACGAGGTATGATCACATCGAGAGGAAGGACCAGGGTCGCACTGCTCCATTAGTTTACCTATTCAGTTGGCCCTTCGTGCTTTGCATATAAGCCAATACCTTACCAAAAGATAGTATGTATTTGCGTATCAACAATCAACGAAGAGGTCAGTAAGTAGGTAACCCGTCTGATAACTTAGTTAGTGAAGCATTGACGCACCAAATTAGTGATGGTGGGTTCGAATCAATCTTTCAATGTTATTCAAAGAATAAAATTGAAGAATAATATGATTTAGGTCCATCAAAAAATAATGTCTGCATGAACAACACGCTAGATATGATGTTGACTTTGTGATTTCAGAGTCCATTAAAGCGATCACTCAGTGAGTATGCCTCGTCAAAGAGCATTCCAATCCCAGCTTCAGGAAACAAGAACCAAAGACAGGCTGTATATGAAGATGATTTGGTGAGCTTTTCATAATTTCAATTCCTTAGGTACCTTAGTCTGGGGTGAACAGGGACAGTAGGATGAATAGGGACAAAAACAGACAATGACTGTTACATTGAAGATTAGCTTAGAGGTTTCTGGTTGTGACCCAACAATATTAGGTATGATACAAAGATCAAATTTTTCAAAATGAGAAGGCCCTCTTTAATTTTCGAAGTCCACAATCTTTGTTCCTTTTTTGTCCCTATTCACCTTCCTGTCCCTATTAACCCCAAAAATATGGTACCTTTGATTTGAACATTTTATTTCCAGCCTTAATGAATTTTTTAAGGGAGTACATTGGGTAAAAGAAAACATATTTATATTATTAATCTATAAGGCATGGTCTAACAAGGAAAATTCTATTTTGCCAGAGTGGGCTACTGCGATTCTCATATGCCATCACCAGGTCTTGCACTCGGGCTTTTCTCAACAAAGGAGAATACCTAATCCACTGTCCTTATACAGGACAATTAGGCCCCTGTTAAACAAGGCCAGATCCATTTGAATCCGCAACAAAACCAGTGGCCTAGCTGCGGTGGTTACCTTTAGGGCAAACCACTAAGGGCCCCCACGTATATGAGGCCCTGAAGGGGCCCCCAACTGAAAAACTTACTGGCAAGGGGCCCCAGACCTCCTACTTCACTAAGGGCCCCACACACCTCAACTATGCCACTGGTCAAAACTTGTGTCAAATCAAAAGTAAACTGTCTCATGTAAACTGGGGGCCTTCGTTAGCGCAGTAACCTCAGGGTGTATCCAGCCCTAGGATTATCCGCAGTGAGACATTTATTCGTCTTCCAGATAAAATTCTTCTTCAGACCCTGTCTTAGACCAAACTTTATAAGATACCCCATATATGAATTTATTTCATTTTTATCAGTTATCATGCCTATGGATCTGGCTTTTGTCCCAGGAAGCTAGCTTGTGAAATCGACAGTTGAAGAAAGGACTCTTGAACTTTTCAAATATCAAAATCAAATTGTACAAAATTTTTCTTATATTGAAGATAATTGTACTTATCTTTTATAATGATTCACTTTTTTAATGAATATAGAGATCGGAAAGAGCCTTCTTTTGTTTGTATTTCGCTAAAGTATGAATTCTAAATGGAATGATAACCCACTTTTGTTTTGGTCAGCCCCCTCCATTTACTAATTCTTTATTTCTGAATTATGTATTTTTGATTTTTAGGCCTCGATGACTAGCTCGCCTTACGATGCTGAGGTATACCTGAGAGTGAGTGAGTACCCCCTATCTGATGTGGACCTAGAAACTTCAAGTAAAGATCATAAAAATGACCCAAGAAGAGTTTTGAGTGACACTGAGGCAGAATTATCAGGCATGTTGCTAAGTGACAGCGAGAAACCAGATGACGTCACTTGGGAATGGGGAGAGTTACCTCAGGTAATTTCAAATAATTTTCCGGCTTTTATTCGTCCGTAATGATGACTGAAAGTTTTTGCCTTCTATGCCAATCCAAACAAAAAGTATATACAAAGCTTTTCGTTCAAGTAGAAACATCTTCAGGTGCAAACCCAAAAACTGCGTAGTATAAGAAAAGGAGAAATTCATAACGCATGGTTGATGCCATGCAAATAAGCAAACCTCATTTGCTTATCAGAGTGGAACGTAAATGTAGACTTGTGTAGGAAAATGAAATGAATTGTATTGAATTTTCATTAGGTTGTGTAATCACTTTTTATAAACGAATAAGAATGTACATCAACAAATGGGAACTGTTGTTTGGAATAAGTTACAGGACAAAATGTCAAAACAATAGATAGTATTGTTGTTTTCTAGATTTTATATCTCTGTAACTATTATGGCTTGGAGCAATATTTTACGATGATTAAAATCAGAATTTTTCTAGACTATTTTCTATTATTTACTTTCACACTAAATTCAGACTATTCAAAATCACAATGTTTCCAGACCATCTGTCTTTGTGACTATGGTTTGAAGCAACTTACTTGCAATGATTGAAATTGTTATCTTTGACCTTGTAGGGACCTACTAAAATGGAAAAAATAACATTAGAGCCTTGTGAGTAGACATAAAACATTCTCTTTCTTATTGTATTAATAATACCTCCTGTATCCAAACAAACTACAAAAGAAAGAAACTATAATATAGACCGAGTTCTCGACAAGCTGTTTTTCTCAGCTATTCACCCTGCAGATAAGAGAGTTGTGACAGGTTTAAGGTGGTTTAGAAGCCACAACCTATCGAACAAGTAGGGCTCAGTCTAATCAAACCACTTGGCCATACCTGCATGTCTGAAAACGCCGGCAGATTCTCAGCATTTAGATGTGCAGTTAAGTAAAGTAAAGTAAAGTGAAAATTCAGAAGAACTTGACTGTGGTGTTTATTTTGTCATTATTTACTATTTAGGCAGAAGAAAGCGGACGGAAAAGAGCTCAAAATCAAGACCAAAGGTACCAGTAGTTTTTATTTTAATGATTAGTAGTTTACTTTCTATTGTTGTTAATTAGAAAGATTTAAAAGGATTCCGTAACGATTTAAATCGTTTCACAAAGGTGTGTATTGTGCCAAGAGTTCGATCAAAGAGCTGCAAGGTAATTGCCCCCTTAGAATGTGACTGTGTTTCATCTGTGGGGGATGCTCAGTAGTGTGAGTGATCCCCGTGCCACTCTGATATCTCTCTACACTACTGAATATTCCCTAATTTGCACAGAGATAATCCCCCACACTGCTAATATCCCCCCCAACCACTGATTTTCCCCAACACTTCTCAGAAATAATCCACCACAGTACTGAGAATCTCCAAAACCACTGGTTATCCGCAACAAAACGTGTTCTGGGGTGGTCTTGATTGTTATTGATTGCTTTTAGCTATTTCAGTCAATATTTTTACTGGATGTCGTTATCTGGCTTATCAGCCAAAATAAAAATGAGATCGTTTCTCAACTCTGTTTGCTTTTAATCAACTTCTTTACGCTTTGAAATACATATCGCATCGTGAATAGCTATCGATTTCATACTTTGATTGAATAAACATGGAATCAAAGCCCTTTTTTTCGTAAGCGTTCCTGCTATTGAAGTTCAGTTTCATAGGTATGTCCTAGGCTGAAGTTATTTCTGGCCTTATGTGGCATCCGGGTTTCACGTTTCTTCTGTTAAGAGCCAGAAAGTGTAATGGAATCTTCCAATGGTATACTTGTCACGTGTGTTTACTTCTATGGTGGAATAAATCTATATCAGAGTCTAGAGAAGAAGCAACACTCTTAAAACAGACATGCTTTTCTGTAAATCCGAGTCTCATGCTTCTCCACTCACCAGACAGACTATACCAATATGATGAATGCAGAAGCAGGAAATTCTGAATCACAGAAAAACCTGTCTGTTTTTTGAGTATTACTTCTTCTATACAATTGCTCTATGCCTAACGTACATCGAGCACTACAGTAAGTCCCCGGATATAAGAAACTCAAGATATCGAATCAGGCTGCCTGTTTTCCTATACAAGAGGAGTAATTTCATGATGATATGTGTGGCAATACCTAAGAAAACTGGGGGGAATGCGCTATAACTATCAAATTACAAATTTTATTGTACGGTGATGGAAAGCTCTCTTTCGATGTGAGTAAAAGTATACTGTAACTTTATATAAATTTCATTTACCAAACAGGTCGATTTTTTGCACTTTGCTTTACGTCAGGCGCCATTTTTCTGTATTTTTTGTATTATCATTGTATGTAGAACCTTATACGTGTAAGTGTTTAGTGTATTTAAGTATCATTCAATGTTTTGGCCCTGGGATAGTCCAGGGTATCGTCCTTTTAATGTCTTATGTGCGCTTTAGTGCTGTAAGTTTTTATACATTGTTGTAAAAATAATTCAAATGGGTACCCTTTGAAGGTCCCTGCAGTATTGACAACAGTATGAAAAAATAGTGATTGAGTATTTATGCTCCCTATGGTGGCAGGCTGCAATTTCTTATATCATCATTTCTTCAATTTTGGACTTACTGTATAATAGCAGGATGGGCACTCTCTACTCCAGTTGAATGTAAAAGATTCTATTAAATTTGAATTTCTTTTTCAGTCTAGCGAAGGACTTTATCTTGATGACGTTTTACAGGCTGATCGTGAAGTTGCTGCGTTATATCTTAACAGGTATCGAAACGTTTATTATCTTGAAATTCTGATTATTTTTCAAAAACAATATTATTTCCTTTGCCAGTTTAGTTGAAAGGCTTCTTTGTTGTGGTAGCTGGCAGAGATGGCTGAGTGGCTCGATCACTCCGCCCTGGTTCAAAGTGTCCCGGGTTCAAAACCAACTTCAGACCTGTCACAAAGTGTGAGGAGATGAATTGCCAGCTCTCTATAATTCCAGGCAAACAGGGAAAAGGAATCATGAGGTGTTATCACATAGAGAGGAAGGACCAGGGTCGCATTGCTCGATTAGTTTACCTATACAGTGGGCTTTGGGCTTACAAAGATAGTAAGATAGTTCTCAGGCTAAACTCTTACAGCGTGGAACGGTTAGCAATTAAGTCCGAAACTAGAACCATATGTCTGATTGAACCATTGATATGTTATTTAAAAAGCTCCGCTCACATCATTTGATTCGATTATCTAAAATCCTAGCCTGGTAGTCTATGTTGTGAAGTATTGTAAGGGCAGAAGCAGAGAGAATCCATAAATGCTTGAAATATATACATAATAAACTGATAAACAAAAAAAAAACTAAAAAAAGAAAAGAGCTTGTCTCTTTTCTATCAATTTGTATATATCACGCTTTACTCTATGTATTGAGCACTCTCACGGAAAACCGACAAACAGACTTCGTACATAATAAACTATATACAGTGAATAAACAACCGGCTAGCGTTTAGAAAGAACAGTTTCTCACAATGTCGATCACATCCTAACGATTAACGATTACAAGTGCAAGTGATTACAAAAGGATTGAAACATGATACATCATAGCACGACCGTCCTGGGGTCTGGACACGACTTATAGTGGATCTCTACAACAGTCTCACCAACTTGATTCATTAATATACCCGAATGAAAATACATCCTAGAACCTGACCTTTTTCTTAAACTTTTGGTCAATGCACCTCTGAGTGGATTATTATGGAAATAGGATCTTCATGACCTTTCCAATTCCTATCCTTGCCACTGAAATGTTGGTTTTTTAAATAATACTTAATTTATTTTACTTTATATTAAACTTATTTTACTATTTTAATTGATTTATACTTATTTTGCTATTTTACTTAATTTATACTTTTCTTTGAATTATCAACTTAAAATATTATATGGTATATTAAATATGCTTTATTCTAATTTTATCAAGAAAAAATTGTTTTTAATGTGGTAGAAATATACATACATGAAATGAAATAAATATGCAAAAAAATGAATTAATTCGTTTTTCTGCATATTCGTCTTCTTTTATGCGTTTATCTACTGATATTGTGATACATGTTAACATCATATACAAACAAACACACATACACAACTTACTTTCAATATTAGACTTTTGTACACCCTTCAGTGCGTTGCTGCTATAGCAAAACAAATGAATTGAGCATCTGAAAATCCTTTGCTGGAGTCTCCTCTGGAAATTAAGATAATCAAATATAATCAAATCAATAATTTTTTCAATCTCGCCTAATTCTATGGCTTTTTTTCGAGTATTTGAAAATCTCATTTTGCAGAGTTCAGTATTTAGAAAATGAAATAGGCTGCACTACTTAGGATTAACCCAAGGATTAGACGACCATGATATTAGATGATGCAATCTAATGGTTCACATTTCTCTCTGTTCTTGTGAATATGGATTGAAATGTATTCACTTCCTGCGTTTATATTATTCCATCCTGACAAAAGAGAATTTTCAAAATATAGTTTGAGTTGCTAAAAATGATGTTGTGTCAAAATGATTTTTTCCTTTTGTTGTTTCTTTAGTTGTGTTTCTTTTTTGCTCAAAGCGTACAAGTCATACATCGAGTGAGGGGTCTCAAGGCCACTTTATGACTATCAGGCATCCTTATAGTACCCACGCTACACGGAAATCCCGCATATAAGAACCTGGGTTTTCAGAAACTGCTCGACTAGGATTTCAGTATTCATAAAGTCAAATTTGAGACTAAGACTTCTATCAGAAGAGTTTGATTTTTAAAGATTTGTTGCGGTTTTTTGCACAGCTTTTTCAATGTTTTTTTATAATAAAAATACGAAAGACTGTTCTGAAACCCCTCAAGTAAGTAACATTTCAATAAGAACCTTTTTAGGATAAGTAGAAAATCTAGCTCTTTATACGAGGGTTTTCACTGTATTTGGAAATGGCTTTGATAAAAACTCATTTGTATTTGGAAGTGGGTTTGATAACCTCTTTTTTTCTGATTTTCAGACAAACCGCTTGTTTAGAGGTGGACGTTGATTCTGGGATTGGTCAGGATTCTAAACCTGTTTCTCCAGCTGATAATCACATTGGCCTTCTTCAACTCATGCCAGCTGTTCATGGGTTTGTAATTCATGCTTGATTATTAAATGATTCAATTCAATTCAATACAATTTTAATCGTAATACACAAGCTAATCTAAGTATATCTAAGTATTAATGATACTTATAGTCTACTCTACCCTAGAAAAGCATAGCTTATTTAGCATTGGTCGCTAAATCAAGGTTTTAAAAGGGTTGCGAGAACTACCTAAATACAAAGTTGCAATAGATTATTAGCACTGAATATAACAATATAACACAACAAAATAAAATAAGGATATTACATAGTTATGTTCCAAGCCAAAATGTCTACACGCTTTTATTTTATGAGGAACCTAGTTCAGGGCCTAGTCATTTAAGTTACTTATTTTTGACACCCCTTTGAGCACTTTGTAGCTCTAAAAGTTCCTTAATAGTTCCTTAATTTTAAGTGCTCTTTTAATGGATAGGAATTAGTACCGTCGAAAGAAAAGCATTCAACATTTTGCAACAAACTCTGATAAGAAAACATTTAACAACGCAAAAGCTTAGGCCAGGCCTATATAACATAAAAGTTAATGAGAGTCATTCAAGAAGTTGCATATATACACTATTGATTACAATGTTATTACTATAAAGTTCCTTAGTTATTAGACCTTTAGTGGTTGAAGTTCCTTCAGTTTTTCGACCTTCTACATGTAGGTTCCTTATAAGAGGTTGCTTACAAAAACGCGTTAATCAATAATTTTTCATCATACCTATATTGAGATTTTTTGCAAAACTAGAATGTTTTTTGATATTCTTTCAAGTTGGTGAAAGCAAATTTAAAAGGCAAGCTCCTCTATTGTGAATCATTCTATCATCCCATTTTCTAATTGGTTCATATTTTTGGAAATTTTTTATCAACAGATCTCATAGTTGTGTAGCCCTTCATTTGTTTGAAAGTAGCTTTAAAAAACTGAGGAATTTCATTTCATGCGATATCGTCTATTCTAGAAGGCAAAGTGCTCGATATCATAAAGATAGAGCTAGATCAGTAGAGTTAGACGAAAGAAACTCAAGTATTTAAGTTTTTAACTTCATGTTGTCTGATCATTGCGGTAAATGCATGAAACTTGAATAAAAAATTGAATACTTAAGTTCTTTTGTTTCACTCTGACGAATTTCTTTAAATATTTGTGACTATCTATTCTACAAGCTTGTTTACCCATCGATTGACTCGTTAATTAGTGAGTGAGTTACTTTTTAATGCTTTTTGATGTGCTAACCGGACTAAGGCAGGACTTTGTTTTCAGCAGTGGCAGGAATTTTACAATCTTTTTAATATCTGATTCATTGAAAATCAACGATCATTATAGACTTAGAATGATAATGAAGTAACAACAACTTTTTTTGGACAATCTAACAACACCACTGTTTTTTTAGGCCCTTACATATTATCTTTGATGATTTGTAGCCCCCTTCTCCCCTCTGTAAATTTTACCCCCTTAGTTTACTTGGCACCCAAGGGTGAAAGAACAAGGTACAGGGTTAAGTAAAAACCAAATAAGAAACCCCATTTCTCATCGCCCAATGATGGGAGGTGTATCTCTTTCAAAACGTTAACCTACCAAAAGGCTTTTCATGATAAGTGATAAGTATCGTGTCAAATATTGATTCAGTGTTAATAAGCCACTATATTACTTCTGTTTTAGCACTCCAAAAAATGTCTCCATGTCATTATGTGGTGAGCTGAAAAAAGGAAAAGTTGATATAGGTTGGTTTTCAGTCTTTTAAAATTTTGTGTGGTGATTGAAGAGAAATTATAAGTAAACTTGCATAAATTAGTACATCTCCTGATGAGTGAGAAATCATGAAACAGGCTTGTGGAGATGAACGTGTAATTTCCTGTTTCTTTTCTGCCAATTATTATATTTACGCTCTACTATCATGTATTGAGCACTTTTTTCTGAAAATCAAAACACTGGCTTTATAAATTGATAATTAAGTATGATATATCAACAGAGAAATTGTTTTGAATGAAGTTCACTATGAATTCTGATTTCCTCAGATCACATTTCCATTTAAACTTTGCTAGTTTTAGACTGGGTTTATCAAGTAATCTTTTCAAAATTGATGAATTCTTGCAAACAAAATATCCTAATTCGGATATCTTTATTGCAGAAAAATTTGAAGAATCACTGGTGTCATATGAAGAGCTTTGCAAAAATCCAAGTATTTTAAATGACCCAAAATTAGTTGTTAGAATGGATAAAAAGTGAGTTAAATTCATCAACGTTTTACACTACCTCTCTGTTTTTATGTTACGTCTCTGTTTTGAATTATTTACAATCATCCATCAACCTTGACTTACCAGGCGTATTCTTTTAGCGTCTTCTTTCACTCAGGCAGAAATTTCCTAAAGAACATAAATTCTAACACTTCTAGACCTTAATATCTAAAACAAGATTAATTATGAAGAGAAAATCATTGAAACTTTTCAAAAGACTCTTATTTTCGAAATATTTTGTAAAAAGAGATTCTTGCTTTAGTTGTAGATTTCTTGAAACTCTTTCAGGCTATCGTTCTACATTTGTTGGACTTGATCTTCGAATATTGATACCTTTTTGTATGGAAAGCAAAATTTCCCACCAGCTTATTTTTTGTGTTATCCTGTTTACCTTGACGATAAATTGATAACGTTTTAATGTTTTCAGATTTTACAATTGGCAAGTGGCTGCTCCGTATATCATGTCTTTAATTGTATTTGGCAAACCGCTGTGTAGGGTGAGTACAAAAAAAGTTACGACCATGTTGAAAATTTTTCAAGTGACATCTTTGTAAGGGGCTGCTTCTATTGGAGTTTTCAACCCCGGGGTTGAATTTCAACACTGCTGACTGAGTGTGGATTCATCTCACCTCTCCAGTCAAAGTTGTTGATTTCAATAACATGGAAATATTTTTGACCCGGGTGTAGAAACATACCCGGGGTTGAAGTTTCATCCCGCCTCGAGAGAACCAAAATGAAATCTCAAGATGTTAGCCTCCATTGTTTTCGGATCCTGAATTTTTATTTAATCAAAATTCAATTTTAACTCAACGGTTGAAGTGCATATGACGCCTGTGCACAACGTGAAATTTCAGCTTAAAATAACTCCAGGGTTGAAAATTTACTGAAGGTTTTCCCTGGGGTCGAAAATTCCCTTGTAATCGCAAATTTATTTCAACTCGGTCAGCTGGGGTGAAATTTAACCCCAGGATTGAAAACCACCATGTAAACAGCTCCTAAGGTTAAGTAACGACTAATAAACATATTTAACGATTGACATGGATAAACAAACCTGAATGTTTTATGAACTCGAATTTCATTAAACAATCAGGTAAGTTAATCCAAATTGGTGTTTGAATATGATTGAGGCCCTATTGCACACCGGACATAATTCTCTTGGAGTGGATATATGCTGTCTTCAATGGTGTCACGGCTAATCTACACTCAATAGTCTTGCTTAGAAAAGTAAGTCAACTTGAGACGAAGCAGGATTCGGATCCATCCAGATAATTTGTATGAATGAACATTACCTGAGCAAGACTCGAAAATCTAATTACTAATCGATGGCAGGGATTGTAGAATGGTTAGATTACTTGACCCTTGTTCATAATGGTCCTATCTTTGAAACCACTTTCAAACTTGTCACAAAGGGTCACAAAGTGAGGGGAAAGAATTCGCCAGCTCTCTGTAATTCCCGGTAAAAAGACAAGGAATCACGAGGTGTGGTCACAAGGAGAGGAAGGACCAAGGTCGCACTGCTCGATTAGTCTACCTATTCAGTTCGCCCTTTGTGCTAAGCACCTAAACCAATACCTTACGAAGATAGTAAGCGCATGTGCCTATCAAATATCAACTATCCACTCGAGCCTACCACCACTGATGTATAAAGGTTGAAATTATGGTAATCATGTTCCTTTTTGATATCCACCTAATACTATACTATAAGATTTTTTATGTAATCGTCTTCTTCGTGATTAATTTCAGAATACAATGGTAACTCTGAAGCAGCAGCATATGCCTAGAAAGGTATTACGATTTTTACACTACAATCTTCGCCAAGGGTCTTGAGACACGATGGCGATTTTGTCATTATTTCAATCATGCAGCTTTCAAACTGTAAGATAATGAATGAGCTCCCCCTCTCCCAAAAACCAATGTTGATACCAGGTCTGGAGGTCACCTGAGGATGTTGCAGATGCATTTCCACATGAAAGCAACATCCAAACAACATTTTTAGAGGGAGATGGGGTTTTTTGTCGATAGTAAGGATATATTGTATGGCAAGCAAGGACTGTGTCACACCTTTTGCCGAGGATTTTAGATCTTTTCAGTAGCTTCAAAACTTTGATTTTGTGCTTTTCTTTAGTTGTTTTATAAACCCGTTGATCAATCCTCCCTAGTCTTAGCTTCTTAGCTGTACAGCAAAGTCGCTATGAAACTTTGTTTCTAACCAAGGTGTTGCGGGTTCGAGACCCCAGACCTGCATTACCTCACTGCTTATTCTCTGCTGGTACCAGGCGTTCCTGTGTTCAGTAGAACCGTACTTATCTGTTGTATAAGTCAAAACTCATAGTTAAGATATCAAAAATCAAAATGATCGTCAATAGATTTTGTATAGTAATGAATAATTTGTCTTCATGTACGGCATCAGCTACAACAATCAATCCAAATTAATGTGTAAGATAATGTTGATCCAAGAAAAATAAGTGTTCGATGTGAAAGTTACAGAGAAACCATAGCCCCCCGTTTAGGGTTTTTTCATGGCTTATCTTACACATATATATTTTAAAGTATTGATGCTGTAACTTGCTTTATCTCGTAGCTGAGTTCGTAAAAACGTTTTTCAATTTTAATCAAACATCTGTCTTTGTATATTCAACAGAGAAAAGGCTGGTTTTCGTGGCGAACTCCTAATGAAGACCCGGTCAGTTTTATTTCTTAATTTACATACATTGCGAATATTTTCTTTGCAACTGCTTTCAAATTCGATTTAAAGAATAGGCGAATTTCTGAAAAAATTAATGGAAGACTCATCTTAAATAGGACGAATTTTGACGGTGATTTCTCAGTTTTTAGACCTGCTAAAACAGGTTTGTAAAAGTTGTTAACACGTTCGAATAGCACGAAAGGATTAACGTGTTTAGCAGAAATCAAACATCTTCAACGAAGCGAAACCGGTTAAGTAATTTACCGTTGTTTCCCAACAGCTTCGGCATTGCAATGTCGTCACTCCCTCGAACCTCACAAAATTACGGGATAGCGATTGGCTAGTTAAAAAGTTCAAAAAAACGTGTTGATTCAATAGACCATCTATACTAAATGATTACATTTTTCAGCTTGAAAATTCATATTACTTCAGGAATAATTTTGACCTTCCGGAAAGCTGTAAACTATCGAATTTTCTCATTTCGAACGACCTCGTTTCCATGAAGGTGGTTTTGTGAAACGAGGGGAAGGTATGAGCAATTACACTAGACGTGCTTCTCGAGTCCTTGCTTCCCTGCGTTCTCTGGTGTGTTGACGTTACTCTGGCAGTGAGACCAGAATGTACACAGAGGGAACAGGACTCCTGGAGCAGTGTGACCATTTAGACCTCTTTCACAATAACGTAGAATATGCTTGAAAGTGAGGCAGAAGCTGTGATTCCCTGCTGAGCAACAAAATCCTTCCTCATAACATTATGTTAAAAGTCAACTACAAAACAACTCCATGCTTCGTTGAGGGCTATGCTCGCCCTTCAGATTTGGATCCATGTGATATTGAGGCTAGGGATATTCCTGCATTGCCAACGAATTGACGTCATTGTGAAAGTAGTATATTATGCTCGAACACACCAATCTTTTAAATCTTAGGAAACATCAGACGAAGAAGATGCAAACAGAAAACCGGAGAGACATCACAGAAGTAGGTCTTTGAAACCAGGTCCTGATATAGAAATTGACATTGGCATGAGTGCAGAACACAGAGCAAGAGGGAAGGACAGATATAAAAAAGTGACAAGGCTCTCATCTAGCCAGTGGGAATCACTTGGTCTGCATGATGGCACAAATGATGTCACTTTCTCTGTCACGACCCAGTATCAGGTTTGTCCTGTTTCGTGATTTGTCCATAGTTTTTAGAAATAGATGGTTTAGAAACTTATTTTTGTTTCTTTTTCTGCGAGTTTTTCCAAATTGAGATTGAACAGTCTTTTGTTTTGCTATTATTTTGGCCATCAAGCTTCTTTTAGTTCCGAAATCTCGAAATATTCGTTATTTAGAAAAGATTTAATCATATTTATGTAGGGAATATTTACATGTAAAATTTTAACAGCCTTTTGTTTTATTTCTACTTTTCATTTTCATTTTTTTGATGATAAAGGAAATTTTGATATGAAATTGTGAATTTCTTAACCAATTGACTTATCTATTTCATTTTTCTCTGAAATTGAATAGGGTATTTTTTCATTGTTTACATCAACAATTTTTTCAATTTTTATCGATCAGGGAACGGCTGCCTGCAGTGCCAAAATCTTTCTATGGAACTACTACGACAGGATCGTCATTTCTGACATCGATGGAACGATAACCAAGTCTGACGTCATCGGTCAAATTCTGCCTCTGGTTGGGAGGGATTGGTCTCAAAGTGGAGTGACCGAGTTGTTTACAAATATTGAGAAAAATGGCTACAGATTCATGTATTTATCTGCGAGGGCAATTGGTCAGGTATGCATGCCTTGAATGAATTTCTTAGACCTCTCTGCCAAGTACAAAGGCTGTGTTTACACAGGTGCGGTTTGATTTTGGGTACTGTTAGGCCTTGCATTTTGACAGGTCTCCTTGCAACCGTGTCACTAAGCGGCTTCAAATGGGTTCACTTATAAAGTGAATCTAGTTTGGAACTTATAACATGTAAACTGGTAGAACGGCTCCAAATTGACTCGGATGGAAAAAGAAACAAAGAAATATTTTTTTCCTTTTGAATTGAAAAATTGCGAGGCACACAGCTCTACACAGTTTCACTCAAATGAAACTGGACCCGTGTAAACGCAAGCCGTAGCCGTACCAAAATGGAACCGTTCCAAATGGTGAATCAGTAAAAGCACCCTTAATGGTAAAACTTGATAGTAATTACCTTACTGAAATTTTTAAATTACTTTCCAAGCTATAGTAGACACAGAGAGCATTCAAGTTTAATAAATACAGATCACATATTGGTGATAAATTATTATGAATATTTAAGGGCTTATTTTGAAACATTTTCAATACAGCACATTTGTGATTACATTTCTAAAGGTTTCAAACATAACAAAGCAAAACCTGCACATCTAAATTAAGTTAAAAGCAGTATTAAAACAACCAGTGGTTGGGAACCTTCAAAAAGATAGGTTAGGAATCTTGGAAGAAATGCTTTGAAGTATCTTTTGTAAATTGTTCTAACCAGGAGAGTTGTTTTTGTGGAAAATGATGGAATATTTTTGCTTGGATGTCCTGCCTAGACATATCAATAAATCTGAAAAGTTCAATTCTGCACTATATCCAAATCAATACTGCCCGTTTTTATTTCAATACTGCACAGACCGTGTAATACTGCACGCTAAAATAGGCCCGGGAATATTTGAAGAATTATTGTGGACGCCGGAGATTTTTCAAGTTTACTTGCAGAAGGCCCAATTTAACTGCATGTTAAATCAAACAGGCCTCTTGAACACTTACCATATGGCAGGACGTACATATTCATATATTAACAAATTATTTAGGTATTTTGCCTATTTTGATTTTTTTGAATCGTTGAATATTTGTTTTATGTTGCAAAATCCTTATTTTTAGGCCCAACTGACCAGAGATTTTCTGAAGAGCGTTCGGCAAGGTGAAGAAACTCTTCCAGATGGACCAATGTTTCTTTCTCCCACTTCACTCATCAAAGCATTTCAGAGGTCAGTGTTCAAATTATTTTGCTGTTTAAAACCCTACATCAACGGTAATAGATATTGATCGGTGGTGCAGTTTGTTTTGTTGTTGATGAAAAATCGACAGTCTGTTGAGTGAGTGGCCGTGTTGCTTAAGCAGTTTTGCTATGTGCAGCTGAAGTCAGGCCCCTAGGAAGCAGGGGGCAGGGGGGGGGGGCATTCGTCCTCCATTAATCCTTCATTAATCCTAAAATTCAATTGTTCACAGCATGGTTATTAGTCTTCCTATTGTTCTCAAACAATGGTTGCCCCCCCCAAATGATTTTTCCCAAGCTACGATGTACTGATCGACTCACTGTACTGAACTTCACAAGGGATGTTGAACTAGGTGTCCCGAGCCCGTGCTAGGAATAAGGCCTCCTGCCTTTCGCAGTGTATCACGTTAAACATTAACTTACTTATTTGGGCGATTTTCCTAGGAGGTCCGGCAACTTTGTTAATACTGCAGTAGTTCAAAGAGCATCATTTTGCATGGGTCACCTATTAATCCTACTGGCTTGCTGATCCATTAATAAATCTATTATAGCCAGAAAAATTGGAAGTATAGTGAAGCGAAAACATAGATTACTTAAGGTTTTCGTCTTACACTCAACAGACTAATACGTCATAAAGAGAACGAAACAAAAACGAAACGGATTATCATACCCAGATATAGATCGAAATAGGCCAATCAATGTTTCGTTCTCTTTCTGACGTAATACTTTGTTGAGTCTCAGAGGAAAAGCTTAAGTTATCCATGTTTTCACTATGCTTACGATTTTTCTAGCTATAATGAAGTTTTGTAACAACCATAGACTGCTCTAATAAATTTACTCTATTTTCAGGGAGGTAATTGAGAAAAAGCCTGAGATTTTCAAAATAGCTTGCATGAGGGATATTAAAAACATTTTCCCGCAAACAAGAAATCCCTTCTACTCCGGATTTGGCAACAAAGTTAATGTAAGATTTTCATTTTGTTATTCGTTTACATTTTCTCATCTGAATATTTCACTAAACTCTGTTCCTATTATCATATTGATTTTAAGAGCCTGGTCAAAGAAGCGAAAATGCGTCTATGGCCACACCTACTTTTAGTTCGTCTTTTTTAAGCTCTTGTGAAGTCAAAAATAAATCTTTTTATTCACAGGACGTGTGGGCCTATCGTGCTCTTGGAATTCCCATCTCAAGAATTTTTACAATAAATTACAAGGTGAGAAAGTTTAAAGATCTCCAAGCTACTGTCAGCAACCGATTTGAAGCGAGAGATTTGGCTGTAGTATTTTTATAGATTTACAAAAGGCTTTTGATACAGTTAATCATGGTATTCTGCTTTCGAAATTGGAGCATTATGGCGTTCGTGGTTGTGCTCTTGAGTGGTTCAGATCTTATTTATCTGATAGAAAGCAATATGTCTCCGTTAATGGAAGTAACTCCAACTTGGAATTAGTTTCTTGTGGGGTACCGCAAGGTTCTGTACTTGGTCCATTACTTTTTCTTATTTACGTAAATGATTTACCAAATGCATCTAAGAAACTTAGTTTTTATCTATTTGCAGATGATACAAACATCTACTATGAATCTGAAGATTTTTCTAAGTTAATTAAAAGTGTTAACAAAGGATTGCGATCATTGAAAAAATGGCTGGATGCTAATAAATTATCTTTGAATATTGATAAGACAAATTATATCATCTTTCATTCTTCAACTGTCAAGGTTCCTTCAGACTTTGCCATCAAAATAGGGAAGAAACATATTAAAAGAGTAAGGTTTGTTAAGTTCTTAGGTCTCCTGCTTGATGAGCATCTAAGTTGGAAATATCATCTTAGTGAACTCACTAAAAAATTAGCCAGAACATGTGAATGTTTTTCAAAATAAGGAATTTTCTCCCTCTCGATGTGTTACTCTGTTTGTACAATGCTCTGTTTCTGTCCTTTTTACAGTTTGGTATTATGGGGTCAAACATTTGCATCATACATGGATCCAATTTTTAAATTACAGAAGAAAGCTGTCAGAGCTATTTCATTTCAGCCTCGTATGTCTCCCTCTGCCCTAATATTCACTGATTTAAAACTCCTTAGACTTTTTGAAATTTTCGAGCTCCGGCTCTTAACTTTTGTTTTTGACTCTATTAATAGAATTTCACCTAGCTGCTTTCATAACTTCTTCTTATTCAATTCATCTGTTCATCAGTATTCCAGAAGACAGGCTAGTCAGGGTAATTTATTTATGTCCCGAAAAAACAGTGTTCTTTATGGTTTAAAGTCGATCAAATACCTTGGTGCTAAACTTTGGAATACCTTACCTATTGAAATACGTAATGCTACAACAAGAATATCTTTCAAAACAAAACTAAAGTCTTATCTCTTAAAAAGGTCCATAGACGACTCTTGATAGTTTTGATAATGCCATAACTTCAATTGATCTCTATACATTAATGAAAATGAAAATTCATAACAATCTCACTCCACCAACTCTGAATTCAATTGATTAATTCAAATGAGAATTGAAATTTATTCGAAATCTACTCAAGATATCAATCGATAACAATTTAGGATAGGGGGGGCTCTCTCCTCGATTAGTCTACCTATTGAGAGAGCTCCTCCTTTAAAGTAATTCCCTGCATGCAATTTATATAGCTATATTTGTATATTGAATTATGTATTTCTATTTTTTTGTATCTTTACTTTAATTTTCATGTTGTAATATTGCCTCATATTGCTGTAAGTTTAATATCTGTTTGTATATTTAAAGCTTATACTTTGTATGTAGCGGAATTTAAATGATATGAAACTGAACTGAACCGAACTCAACTGAGAGGGAAACAAGTCGCAAAATGATTTTGTTACGATCATGTAACGATTTTGCAACAACTGCAAACAATTTGATTCAGAACGCTTTTGAAATATTTTGCGACGATTATGGAAATATTTGTTAACGATTCCCAACGAGTTGTGACTAATTGAACAATCGTGCAAATTGAAGAAGTGAGAACACTCAACTGTGCTTAATCTTGACTCAAACTTTTGCAAATTTGAACAAAATTCACAGCATCTCTGAATATAATTTCTCGGCTTCTTGGCCGATCCAGACATATTCGATGTGGACAAGCCTCCTGTTGAGTGGTGTTTGCTAAAACAGGCAACGTGCTTCAAGAATGGACCTCACTAGAATAGCTTGATAGTGATTGTGATTACGCATCATTCTTTCATATATTTCGTTAAAATATGTACAACAATAAAAACTCTAAATAACTGCTCCTAAAACTATAATGACAAGTTAAAAAGAAGAAGATTACAACCTGATAGAATAAAACCTTGAATAAAATCCCCAAAAACGAAAATTATCTAATAACTGAATTAAAAATTGTTCGGGAACTTCTGAGGTGTAAAAGAGAAGATCTAATCAATCTTAAATTGTGAACAGTGAATAGCATATTAGCCCAACTCGAAATCTATGTGACTTGCTTGGAGTTAGAAGAATGTTTTACGATAATCCAACACGTGGCTCGAATGAAATGGTCAACTGGACATATTAAGATAATTCTCTTTTCAAGGGAGTCTAATTATTTCGACCTTGTAGAAGCAAAATTAATAGTGTGAACTCAAAGCCAAACAATCAAACTTCTCAGTTATCTTTAACTATTCTGACTTTGATTTCCATGTAGAAGTAAATGAATCATCGAAATGTAGAGGTAGTATTTTTAGAATTTCGATGTTTCTTTCACAGGGAGAAATAAAGCATGAGTTGACCAATGCATTCTCATCCTCGTAAGTTGCCTTATTCTGTGAATTTCTTATCCATTTGATTTATATTTTTTCGTTTACTGTATTTCACATGATAGTTACCTATGAATCATGACAAGCCTGAGAAGTTTTGGAAGGCAGCGTCTCGAAAGAGATCCACCTCTCATCATCATCAGGCAATAACAATAAGAAATGTGGGTTCTTCCTTTATTATTTCTTCCTTTATTATCCTTTATTAACTTGGATCAAAAAGGTATGAATATCAAGCGAATCTCAGATAAGGTTTGGAAACATAGAACGAATCTCAGAGGAGATTTGTGAACAGAGAGCGAACCTCAGAGATGGTTTGGTAACATATAACGAACCTCAGCGGAGATTTGTGAACATATAACGAACCTCGGAGGAGGTTTGTGAACATAGAGCGAATCTCAGAGGAGATTGGTGAACAGAGAGCGAATCTCAGAGAAGGTTTTCAAACAAGCAGCGAATATCAAAGATGGTTTGTGAACATATAGCGAACCTCAGAGGGGGTTTAATGACCATAGAGCGAGCCTCAGATGCAGTTTGCGAACATAGAGGGAGCCTTTTAGGATGTTTTTTGAATATAAAGCAAACCTCAGATGGTTTTTGGACAAAGAACGAGCTTCAGATGAGGTTGGTGAACTGAGGTGTACACCCAATATTTGAATTTTCTCATGATGATTTCTGTATCATTTGTAGATATGGAAAATTAGTGAGTCTAGTGGATCACATGTTCCCCCCGTTGACGTCAGCAAAGATAGAAGACACTGTATCTCCTGATTTCTCAACATTCAATTACTGGAAGACCCCATTCCCAGAGATTGTCGAGGACATCAATTCTATGTCGGACGATGAAAATGTTGGCCTGTAATTACAATTGTGAGTCAAATGTGAAATATTCTTTACCAATAGATTTGCTGCAAAGTTGTTGTTTACGAAATCAGGTAAGTCCTACTCAGATCTCATGCCGGCTCAACTGCTGTCTAGGGATCCCTAGTTACCAGTAAAATTAATTGACATCACATGACAAAAACACGTTGTATTTTCTGTCATCGCTAACTTGACTTCTGAAATTTGACTTTAAACCGTTATATGTTTCGTTCTTGAATCACTCGCTTACGCATACGAAAGTAATGGGTAGGGGTTTGCCCGGGTTTGCCCCCGAGCATCAAAAAGGGGCTGTATTGGAGGACCGATAGTACTTGAGCTCCGCATGATTTTGATGTAAAATGTATAAATGTTTGTGTTTGAATGTAAATGTAACATAGATTCTGATATGAATGGATTACGAATTAAGTCACTACACAATTATGAAAATATCGAATTATCATTTCATATTCCAAACATTATATTTCTAATAAGAACTTGATAATCTCTGTTTTCTGACTGTGTATACTTTAAAATGGCTTTAACTTCAGTGGGGTGAGAATCTTTGTAGTTATATATCTTTAAGACTTCGCGAAAATTTGAGGCTCTTCATGCCCCTCTCCCTAAAAAAAGTTCCTACAATCTACGCCAAAGTCACGCGTGAAATGTCTGACACGTACGATAAAAACCTGAATCATAAAATTACACTTATCTTTTATAAGCAACCATATACACTAGCCTATTGAAAATATTGCACAGGTGGACAAGCACTTTGCCTGATTAATGACTTTTTACAACACTTGTGCACTGATTTTAGATGACAGCTCCTTCTTCCAAATCTCTTTGCTTATACTTCAACCATCACTCAAATCCCAAGTTATAAATAGTTTCTTCCTCAATTTATTATTGTTTATTGTTATGAAATATGGTGTCAGCGAAATTTCCTAAATTTTCACACCAAAATCAAGTTTTTGTGTGAAAATTTTATTTTAGGAATTTTATTTTAGGCCTTGCCCTCACAGCTTTGCAATTTTGCCACCATTTTCAATCGACCTGTGCAATATCTTCAATAGGCTTGTGCATGTATAAGAAACCGTAACAAGAATAGGGCTAGATTTTCAAGAATCAGGAAACTTTGTTGTATCTTTGTATGAATCAAAGGAGTTTGGCAACTTTTCATGTCGACTTTACAAAAGAAGACGTTTGAAACGCTCAATGCCCTCAATTTGTATAGGACCACCCCCTTCTTTATTCTTGTGCGACTAGAGACTTTAAAATGATACGAATGAAGCTTGGAATGTATATGATAGGGGTGCAAAATGTATTTTTCTGGGACTTATGATCTCTCTCTTGACAAATATTTTATTATAGCCAGTAACCTAACGAATTCGTTTTCGGAATTTCGAAATTCGTTAGGTTTTTGTTTCGTTCTCTTTCCGAGGTATTACTCTGTTGAGTGTCAGACGAAAAGCTTAAGTAATATATATGTGCTTGCTTCTTTATGCTTCCGATATTTCTGGCTGTATTGCAGTTTTGCACTGATGAAAGACTGTTCGAACATTTTTTGCACAAAACGTTTCTTGCGAAAATCATAATACTAGAAATGAAATTACTGAAAAACATACGAACAATCGTAGCCACCTTTTTATGCAGCAATTTCCACTAACATAAACTCTTTTATTAATCTTTGGGGATAGGAAGACTTCCTGATGGCAAATGTAATGCAGATGGTGTAAATACTTTAAAGAAGAAAGTAAAGAAGAAGGAAAACCTGGCTAAAATACCAGGACCAGGATAAAGAACTCTAAAGGCCCTACCAATCCAGTTGAAATATGATACCAATAATCCAAGGTTATTGGTGACCGTTGTTCAGAGTGTGGGCCCTGCATCTAAATTTGGCCAGCTTTTTTCTTTTATGGTGAACAATACTTGCACTTAAATAGGACTCGAATTGAAAAGGTTTTTCAACTGAATGCCATTAAAGGCTAAAAAGTTTCTCTTAGAATATTCGAATTTCAAAAAGTTTAAAAGTTTGGTGGTGTAATTTTCTTGGCAAATGTTAAACAAGTCACAGTAAATCCTCAAATTTCAAGATTCAGTAGATGAGTGGGACTAAAGATATTCAAAACTTTCAAGATTTTTTAGTGCTTGGTTGATTTTTCGCGAATTTCCCACCAAAAAACTATTATACACCGTTATAGGCCATGCAGGACTTGAATACATCAAACCTTAGGCCTAAATTTGAAAGAACACTTAGGAATCTACACTTTCTTCACTTCTGTAAAAGGTCCATTAGTTAATAAATTAGGTTTTATTATTTTAAACTTAGGCAAAAAAGTTTTATAAATCGCCAAAAGTCTGGAAATTCAATTCTTGACCTTCCGTCCGCCATCACGCATTTTTTTATAAGCAACTGCTTTATAAGCAAGTCAGTACTCGACAAAACAAAAACCTAACAAATCTTAGTACTGGATAGAGGAATGCTAAGCGATCTGAAAATTTTAGTTCTGATCCAATTGGTAATGAAAATCGTGCAGCAGCTATAGAAAGGAGGCTACAGTGGATATTAGTACCCCGGCACACTTTTGTATGCAAGATGCTATTGACAATTGTTGTACAATAACTTGTGAAATGGTATTACAAGAAACAAATTTTTAAGTAAAAATGCTAAGCAATTGTTTTAAGCAATTTAGAGCATTCAAATTTGCCCTCCAGCTAAGCAATTCTTAGTTCTGAGCTCGAGTTGAAATTACTTATAAAAATGCGTGTAATGGAAGTTAAAGATGTTTGCTCATTCACTGTTAGTTACTTTGTGTGAAAATACACCAAATGAACCCAAAACACTATTCATTACGGGTAAGACATTTAGTTTGGCATTTCGTCGCCATATGGCATCAATTCAAAGAAGAGCGATCGAACAGGCTTTATTTCTTTCCTGTTACGCTTGAACTGAACTTGCTTAGTCGATAAAGTGTTTATTAGTATCCGAACAAATCAAATTGTTGATTATAATAATACTAAAAAATCTAAAAATCTCCCGTTTTTGCACTGCATTTTCAATGGCTTTGACTCCCAACATAAAACGTAGTTCGGCGCATACTAGAAGTCATCCATCGGATATCTCCACTATTTCTGCCACTCATAGGAATTTCTACCTACAGTTGGATTTTCATCACTTTGTAGATTATAGGGATAACGTACGGTAGAAATCCTTCTTCAAAGTTGGAAAGTAGGTATTTTTTCTCCAAATTTGTTGGTTGACTTTCCCTGACAAGAAATTTCAGGACATAAATTTGTCAAATAGAGCCTTTTTGATTTTGAGACATGCATAATTTTGGACCAACTTGAAAGTGAAATATTTGCATAAATTTTCTTTGTTTCAAAAGGCTGGGTAGATATAAAATATTGGTATCTGGAGTAAAATTTGGTTTTTCATCTTATATTGATAGAAAGAATATTGATGTATTTGGGTACGTTTTGTAGAGAAATTGTAGGTGTTTCGGAGTATTTGGGGGGATTTCATATAAGGCATGACAGGCCATTTTCTTCCTTCCAAAGCTTTTTATTCCAAATACATCCCTATCCACCCTCCTTGCAACTAACGTCGTACCCATCGCATTGAGAGTAACCGAGAGTAGAAAACATATGATTTGACCCATCATTCGCCCTTCTCGTAACAAGCATACAAAGTATAAAAACTTACCCAGCCCAGCGTAATATACATACACACTGACTCACAATCCTTCCTTCCTGTAACAACCCTACCGAAAAGCAGGGTTAGGTTCAGGGTTAGGGATAGAATTTAAGGCCTTCCCCTTACCCCCCAAGTTCTAAACCCTAATCCTAACACTAAACTTAACCCCCTCCTAGACATAAATTGCAACCTTTCAACATTACAATTCAATACTCCCTGTGTTATCGAATTCTGCATGCTAAAGTGCAACTGTACCCCAGTTTATCGGTCATTTTTTGAATCGTCTTCGTGTGAATTGTTGATGGAGGGGGAGGGGTGTCATGGAGGGGTACTTATCCCAAAAAGATTGCCTCTACTGTTTGCGTAGGGATAAATTTACAAGCCGGTAGGTAGGAGTACTATATTGTGCGTGGCAACACTGATTTCGACACTCCGCCATTACCGGTTTTGGGACGAGAAGGAGCTCAGAAGGTAAAGGCGTTGTGGAGCTGTCCACTGCTGTCAGACCATGTCAACTCTGAAGCACTTTAACCATTTGTCTACTGGTGTAGGCAGACTTGCTTCTTGTGCAGTTAGTTCAAGCAGAAGAAGTCTCAGCAGCAGACCCGTTGCCTTACAGAAAGGATTGTCATCGAAATGTTGGCCTAGGCAGCACTGCAAGATCAGAGCTCTCAGTTCGAAATCTACCGATGAAACCCTATTTTGCAGAAGGTAAATGATAAATTAAATTACAGTTGATTGCTATATAAAGATCTAAAATTGTCAAAAGTAACAAGAAAAGGGGAGAAAATTTGAAAAAGAGAGCCTTATCTCATCTTTCTGTTTTGCAACAAATGCATTGAGGTTGATCAGTAGATAGGTAGTACTTAATGAGTCAGGGCATTTTTTAAGGAATTTTGACTACTGGGCCAATACCATACGAGGGCCCGCATCTTCGCGACCAGAGCCCTTGACCCCCCTTGACCCCCCTTGACCCCTAGGCAACAAAAGCTACGAAAATGAATATAACCAGAATAAAAATTCAATAAAACGTTAATAATATGTCTAAAATTTAAAACAACGTCTGATATAGAATGTCAAGAAAACGTCCCATCAAAGACAACCAGAGTCACTCAAAAAGAACTTTTTAATAAATTCTCTCTCTCGATAGATTTCAGCAGTTGGCTCTCTATTACGTCTGTCTTTGGTCTTCAAAAATTCAAAAACTGCAGGTCTCGGATCGAAATATGCAGTCCCTGTGCCATTGAGAGAAACGTGCATGTAACTGTTAATCGACTCTGGCTTTAAAGATGCTCTACTGGATGTCTTTATGTTATTATAGTGGGAGACAGCTCTCTCTGTTGCCATGCTATGTGGTGTCAAGGTAAGGAAGGAAGCAAGGAATTTTCGGAGCATACCACAGCTAGCCTCTGTCATTTTTCTTAGCTTCAATGCGTAGAATGTGCCAGCATCTTCTATCTGGCCATAGACTTGAATTTCGCTTAGGCTTGTCCATGACATGCAGACATCAGAAACAAACTCTTCAACCTTGTCTTCTCCAAACATCTGGCTAACAAGATCTCTGCTGGCATTTATTATCTGGGCTGGTGAACTTGCATCCATTATCTTCTTCAAATTGTTGATCGTTTGATCTTCCTCAATATTCATGCGTTGGTCTAGAAAGTTTATTGCCGATTGAACAATTTCAACCCTGATCGGACCATCTTCTCTTCGGTGTGCAGTGACAAACCTGTGAGCCTGGCTGGTTTTTCTGATATTCCTTTCTGCACTGCATTCTTCACTTGAATTTAAATTTTTCAAGTATTTCTCTTCCTGCCCACCAGGCACTGGCATCTCCTTCATGACGTTCAGGTTGACAATTGCTGCATCCCTGGCAGTTAACACATCCAGTAAAATGAGGTCAGACTTTTGAAATATTTTCTGCAAATTCTTGAAAATTTTGCACAGATCATGCATAACAGTGGTCAACCACACTTGCTGTGTGCCATTACCCCATTTCCTAAGAAATCCTTTCGCAGATGAGCTTTCTTTTCTGTCTGAATTTATGGTTCCATCTGTCATTTTTGTCCAAAGCATTCTTGCTGCTTCCAGGTTATTCAAGATAGCTTTCAGTAGATTCAAAGTATGCTCTGCAAATCGGACCTCAAAATGCTTTGGAAAAGCAAGAAGTTTATCATGTTCTTTGTGCAGCAGCTTTGTGCGACGTGGAGATGAGCGGAAGAATGTCGAAAGGGCAAGAACATCAGCCATCCAGTTATGGAGTTCAGGGACCTCTGACTGAACAGATTCAAGGGCCAAATCTGAGCGATGGCAAACACACCATGCTGTCAAGATGTCCCTGCCAATATGTTGTTTAAGTAATGTCCACAATCCTGCATTTTTGCCTGTGTTTGCTTTTTCTCCATCAGTGGTGACTCCAACAAGCTTCTCTGTCTCCACACCAACACTTTTCAAGCACGAAATAAATGAATCAAGAAGTCCTTCAGCTCCTCCTAAATCACTGCTGGCAATGCCAAGAAAAACGGTCTTGACACTCACTTCATTTGTTGGGACTAACCTTGCTGTTATAAATTTAGAATCCACCTGCTGCTTGTCAGCACTTCCATCAATTTGAACAGAAAAGCACAGACAATCTTTTAATACATCAGCAGTTTTTTTAATCTCTTGCTTAGCAACAATGTCTCTCATTGCTGTATAGGTTACTGGATCTCTATAATGGTATACAGAGCTTGGTTGACTAAAAGGAACAAAGTCTGCATCCCATCCTTCTGTTTCAAAGTTATGCAGTAAAGCATTGCTATGCTCAGTTGCCAAAGACCTTGATGGCCAGCTTCTTGCACTGAGTGTCTCCACTCTACAATCATTGTAAACATCAACAGCCATTCGCAAAAGAAACTCTAATGTCTGGGTTTTGCATTGTTTCATAACTTTGACCCAAGGATGACTGTCTGATGAAAGACTCCATGCTTCTTCAAGGTTTTTCAATCTTAATGCTTCATTGTGAACAGAGGAAAGCAAATGATCAACAAGTGAACGCAGTCTGTCTTTCCCATCAACCCGGACTCCACTGGCAACTGGTATTCGTCCATTAGTGGCATATCTTTTCACTTCAAGCTCATACTTGCTGCAAAGTAAGCAGGTGACAACTGGACGTCGTCTTTGTTGTCCTTTCTGACTTTCCCTACTTAATTCCAGGCAAGATTCAGCTAAAAGCAGCCAATTCAAGTCTAATTTTTTCCCTTTGTACCAACGATCATCTGTGGGGTCGATTTTTGACCAGGCAGTGTCTGGTTTCGAAATCTCAGCGTTATCATCAAGACCTAGGCCTATGTCTGCAGGACTATCATCACTGGCATCATCAATATTAATAATGACATCATTTTTCTCAGTATCTTCATTGCCGTTTTTATCATCTTTCATTGAATCAACCAAACTGTCAGAAGCTTTACTCACCTCCTCTTCAACTGGTACTGCAGTTGATGAGTGTTGATCAATCGTCGATCCGCCATCAATAATAGGACTGGCAGTCTTAGGCCGACTGCTGGTGCTTGATTTTGTAAATCCGAACGAGGAGAGTAGCGATGTTTGGCCACTTGCAGTGGCAGCCTCTTTTAATTCATTCTTCTTTTTTTCCAAACGTTTCTCGTGGCCACTCTTTGATTTTCTTTTCATTTCCTAAGTTGATTTTTAAACTGCAATCTTTTGATCTTTCTTCTTTGATTTTCCTCACAGCTCAGTCTAAAACTACCATAACAACGCAACACAACAACATGAACCAGCAACCATAGCAACATCAATCAACAACCTCGACTGAAAACCCAGAAAGAGGCCATGCAAAGGGCCTTGCTTTCTGTGCTCAATCTAAGTGACACAATATGACTGACTGAAAGACTGTCACTATTTACTGTATATTAAAAAAATATTAATGAAAAGGGCCCAAACTAGTGGGCCAAAGGCCCTAAATTTTGCTTTTTTACTGGGCCGGGAAAAGGGCCCACTGGGCCAATGGCCCAGTAGTTACAGTGTTAAAAAATGCCCTGTAATGAGTGTTTAGGTATTTATACTGGTGGGTGAGCTATATTCAATCAAGTCCAAACGTAGCCAGGATGTATTCTATGTACTTGGGCCTGAATATCTTCAGCATACAGCTTACCTTGAACACTAGTATTTATTGTTTGGTGATTAGTATTTATGGCATATCTCACAAAACCTTCGTCATGGACCAGTCTGTAGAGTATGGCAACTGCACGCACAAGACCATTTGTCAGAACCTTCAAGTGCACACCAAAATCTAAGCCTTGCACGCGCAGATTTGCATCAAATAACAGTTTTTCTAGAGTTTTACAAGTTTTCAGACATTTCTGGGGGAAAAAACTCGCTCAAAACTCCTATGTGCACGCGATGCACGCCCGAAATTTTACGCTGCACGCGCGAGATCTCGCCCAAGTTCTGCCATGCTCTCCAGACAGTGTCATGGATTTGCCATGAAATACACCCTGGGAAACTAGTATGCTACATTAACGTATATACTATAATAACCGTAGTATACTTTGATGTTGACAGGATAAAAGAACATAGTATGCTATGATTTAACAGGCAATGTGCACTAAGGCCATGAGCCATGCTGTAAAGTTAATGTCTAAACAATGTACATGATCTTTAATCCCATCTTTGTTAATGAAAAATTGATCTTTACTTTTTTCTGCCCAGTTAAAAATGAGACATCCTTGCAAATCCTCCAATTTTTGGCCAAAAATGGATTGCTCCATAAACATTTTCAAATTTTGCAAGTATCCCAATTTCCTACAGAATGAAATAACAAACTGCCAGAGCTTTGCTGAATACTCTACCACTACACGTTTTTTTTATAGCTAGGTTTCTTATAAAGAAACGTGTATCATACTATATACTATTATACTATGTAGTTATGATAATAGTATACTACTTGTGGACCCAACTGTATTAGAGCCTCACAGGTAACTTGAATGTTTGCCTTTCCACAGTTCTATCAATGGAGCTCATGGACTTCAAAATCAGAAGATGCAAAAAAGTCTGCAGCAGAGACGACTGTTTAGTGACGGTGGTACGTATTGATAATCTTAATACTCTAACACATGAATAGCTTGGCTTTAAGGTGGGAAAGTTCTTATTTAGTATGCCAAAGACTTATACCATGCCATATACCTAATTATCTTAGTATTGTTATTGATATGCTTTGATGAAATCAAACTGAAAAGTTCTTTTGTGCTACGCCTAAGATTTAGACCATACCATAGACCTATTGCTTAAATTAGTATCTTTCTTGATTCGCTCCACTCCAGAGATATCTGGCACAGCCCTGTGTTTTCTAGCATCAACCTGCTGTGGTGGTAAACCATTACGTGTGATTGAATACTTTCCATTAGATACTATTGATTGACCAATGTCAGCGCAAATTGATATGTTTGTTTGGTGATAAATCCTTCCAATAAAGAACCTCCTTGTTAAAGTAAAGTAGATTACATTGTTTTATTGCCTAAAAATGCAATCGCTGCTTTTTTGGCTGAATTCATAAGTCTTCAATGTTTGATTTCAGATTGGGAACCATCATAGTTTTCCCCGAAACAAGTAAAAAGGGCATATTTCACTTTCTATTTTGCACAAAGTGTAATTACATAATGCTGCACTGAATACTGAAAGAAAGCTTAACATTTCGCACATCGTTTAGGATACCATGTAGAGATTGGTGGCCCCAATGCATGTTGGCTTGCTTGTTTAAGGTCCATAGAGTATGATAAGCCTTGATCTTAACCATAGGCCGCTGAGCATATTTTTAATTGGCAAAGCTGAAACAAAAACAATCAACTACAACTATTTCATTTTTTATCGTTCAGGAGTTGTGGGGGCCCCGAGGCCCCCCTTTCTCTATGGCTTAAGGCCCATTATCTTAACATTGATGAAACTGATGAGTTCTTTTCATTATAAAGCTTTACCGAGCCACCATGAGGTGATTTTACCCAACCTGTCACCCACCATGGAAAGTGGGACAATTGTCAGTTGGGAAAAAGAGGAAGGAGAACAAATTAACGAAGGAGACGTGTTGGCTATGATTGAGACGGACAAAGCAACAATGGAGATGGAAACACCAGAGGAGGGATACCTTGCTAAAATTCTACTTCCCGCTGGAAGCAAAGATGTCGCTGTAAAAGAGGTGACAATTGATTTCCTTTCTATCAATACTGTGACTTCTCATTAGGAAGCTTTACCATCTGTCTTTATGTTCACAAGACTGCAAGGCAATAATTCAACTACTTGATAAAGAATAAATGTGAAATTGATAGAAAATGCATAAAAGAACTTAGTATTATAGAATTGCAACCATAAATTAGTTGCATGCAGTGAATAACTCAGGTTGTTTCTGAATGGTCCCCTTCTTCTTATAATAGGAAAACCTTGCAGTGACAAATCTTTTTTATCAGAAAATATGTTGTTTCACCCTTTCAGATTATTTGCATAATTGTGGAGGATGAGGCAGATATTGCAGCTTTCAAAGATTACACGATTGGAGGAGAAGCAGAAGCAGCAGCCGCACTTCAACCAGTAGTGGATGATACCCCACAGGTAAAGGCATTCACTCTGTACTTTACCTAGTTACTAGCCCCTCCACTGTGTGAGCTAGAAACATATTTGATCTTATATATTAGGTAAAGCCTATAAAAAATCTGGTATTTAGTCAATTACTAACAGCTAAGATTGATATGCATTTCAAAACAGCTCAATAATTTATTCAAAGCATACTTTATAATCTTGTACATAGATTCAACAAGTTCCATTTGTTGAAAATTTTGTAACACTCACTTCAACTTTTGCTCTGTAGTCAACAGTAAAGTTATTTGATAATTTGAATTTTTCTCCATTTGAACTCTTTCTCAATTAACCAGCTTAGGCAATAGAATAAAAGACATGTCACTAATTTTCCATTTAATGTTGTAGCAAATGGTGACTGAATATTCTCCTTCACTTGTCTTGCTGAATTCAAGCTGATTGCAGCTTTTTACTTTTGTAGTGGCAAACACTGATCTGTCTCCATTCTCATCTGTCTTAGGCAAAAAGAATAAGATTAAAGCATCTAAGGAATCATATGTAGTTATACCTTGTCATGTCGAGAGGATATTTGAAGTGACAGCTTTGCATATATAGTGCATAATCAGAGGTAGTGTTAATAGTTTTTATAGTTTTTACCTTTTTGTTATTTCTATCCATGATTTCACAGGAGGCTGCTAAGCCAGCGACTCCTCCACCAGCAACTCCTGCAGTTGAGACACCCAAAGCACCTCCATCGAGAACAGATGACAGGGTAATTGCAAGTCCAATGGCAAGGAAAGAAGCCGCAAAGCATGGAATTGACATAGCAGTAAGTAGTTTCATTTTGTTGTTAATGTAATACTGTATTCACAATGAGATGGCCAAGCCAGCTTTATTTCATCCAGTCTACTTTTCAGCCAATTAGATGCAACGGAAGTATCATATTTGCTAATCAGAATATCTCATTGAAAAATCTTCTTTAGTGTAAACTGGTTTAACTGCATCTTAATGCGTATAAGTTATTGAGAGTGAGAATTATCCACAAATCAGTGCTGGGAATTTGTTTCACAAAATAGTTGAAATAAACAAATGAGAGACGATTTGAATCAGTTACCATTTATTCATCTCTTTTCAAAGAAGCAATTTTTGATCCTTTCTCAAGGTTTAACAATTAAAAAGGATTTTGTTGCCGTTCTGTTCTATTTTTCACATTTTTCTCCACTGGGTGACATAAAGCCACATTAGTATAATTTATTTCACGCTATTTCTATATCTCTCGCTACTCTGTGGCTCTCAACAAATCAAAAACTGTTCTCTTCTTCTTTTACTTCCATTGTTGATTTGCCTGTATAACATAATGATATTTCAATTGTTTATTTACTTATTCATTTTGATTATAGACAGTGGTAGGAACAGGTGCGGATGGAAGAATAACATCATCAGACATAACTAAAGCTGTCACTGCATTAGCTTCGAAACCTGCTCCTGTTGCAGCAAGCGCACCTTCACCATTACCCCCACCACCAACACCATCCCCACCAACACCTAGCTCCACCCAAGGTAATCATCTCCACTATATTGTTATTTCGTTGTTAGGGTTCCTCTGTACGTCATACCTTTTTAAGGTCAATGTACATTAATTATAGATAGATAGATAGATAGATAGATAGATAGGTTTCTTCTGAAAAAATCACTTGAAAATTTGTACTACGCCATCACTTGTACTCCAATTCAACAAGGACACACATCATAGGGGATGGCTTTTTAAATATGGGACTGAGCATTTATTTATGGCACATCTGATGCTCCGATATGTAGGGTTTTGAAAATCAATTCAGATGTTTTGCGTAGAATAGCAAACCTTGAACCCGCGAGCAACCTCTGACTCTGTGCGTCACTGTTCTCACCGCTTAGATATCAGGGCAAGACTCAAAATTAAAATGAAATAACTGTGGTGTGAGGACTGAGGTAAAAAGTGACAGTTTGTAGTTTTGGCTTTGAGTCCTGCTTTTGAGTCTTACGATGTTATTTATGGCTTAAAAAATGAATATGTTCAATTCTCAATCATTAAATCCCCCCACATCATCCTGGACCCGGTTCTGAAGTTTTAGCACTGTGAAAACTTCCAGGAAGATGATATTTGAAGACACATAGCATGCTAAAACGCCACTTGTTATCAAGCTATGATGCAAAAAGGGTTTATTTATTATCATGAAATAAAGCATTGCTTTGGAAACCAGACTAGCAACCTCTTTTGCTTTGAATAGTTTTTTGTCTTCATATGATAGGGATAACAGTGCAATTTTCTTATTCACTCAATAAGACAAATATATCAAATGCCTTAACTTATGTCATGTATGTCTTTTAGGAGATTACACTGACATTGCATTATCAAACATGCGAAAGGTAATGTTACTTGACTTTCATTGTGATAATATTAAACCCCTTCAATACCTACTGAAATATTGTTCTGTATACCAAGTTCATTGCAAAACATCTAGGACGACGAACATCTTTTTTATAGATAAATATTTCGAATATTTCTGCTAATACCCCATTTCTAAGTAAGTTTTCTGTCCCTCGACTGTACGTTTTAAATGTAGCTAAAAATATAATTCAAATCTCAAAAAATGTTTGAATATATGAAGGTTGAATTAAGATCCAAGAACCGATATCTTCAACATAGTTGTTGATTAGACACGGCTTAAATATTCTTTACTCTGAGGAAATTCCGTTCTCTTGTTGTTGCAATTTTGGTGACCTTATCTACTCATGTGGTCACACAAAATGGAGGTGGAAGCTTGCATGCTGAACCAAACAAGTATATTTGTCAGTCAATTCATTAGATGTAATTATAATTGCTTAAAATGTACACCCTACATATTTTACAGACCATTGCGAAACGTCTACTAGAAGCCAAACAGACTATTCCTCACTATTACTTGTCAGTCGACGTAGAAATGGATGACGTCTTAAGGTAATTTCTTCAATTTCATATTCAACCTCAAAATCATCTTAAAACTAGCTTCATCTACTTTAGTGAAAATTTTAGATTTCAGATTAGATTAACATTGAGATAGTGTTTTCTGTTCAATTTCAGATTAAGACAAGACTTGAATTCGGTGGGAAAAGATCAGTTTAAATTATCTGTTAATGATTTCATAATCAAAGCTTGCTCACTGGCTCTCAAAAAGGTTCCTGAGTGTAATTCATCGTGGATGGGGGAGTTTGTGAGAAAGTATGTTTTTATTTCACTTTATGTTGGTTACTTCATGTCAGCATGACTTCTTCCTTCGCATTAGTAGGTCATTTAAAGGGGGCAAGGGGTTCAAATTATTCCATTGCCTCGAAAAAATCATGTAGTGTTAAATTGTATCTTCACAAACACACGCGCAAACAGAATTCACATTCCAGCTATTTTCTCTGCTAGCAGAAGCTGACCTGGCCTTGGATTTGTCTATTGGAGACAAAGCCATGATTTTGGTTATGGAGCAAAGTTGAATGATCAGATGCTCTTCCTGTCGCCCCTTATGACACGCAGGGAGTCGCCCTTTATGACACGCAGGGATACGGTGGTTAAATTCTGACCCCCAGCTACTGAGAATTTTGATATATTTTCATATTATGTAAAGCGCTAACCAGGGATTATATTCTCTTTACTTTACTTAATAATATAAGTACAACAAGTTTGTTCTCGTGATATTTTTTGATTCCATACAGTATACCACAGTTATTCTATATTCTTATTCAGTTTTCCTGATTTTATTTTTGATAAAAACATCAGATTCCTCTGGGAAGTCCTGAACCCTAGTGTTGCAATAATGTTTTTGGTAGAAGACTTGCTGAAAGCTTGATAAGTTACGAGTCTTACCTCTGTCCAAGCCTCCTTTATTTGGGCATGAATAAATATATGATATAAGCTTTCTTGGGGTTGTACACTTACTCAGTGGTATGCAGTTAACTAAAAGTTGTACCTCTATTTGATCTCAATGATAAGATCGGATTAGCTGAACACCCCAACATGTTCTGAATAAACACACGGTAGGTATCAAATGTGATATCAGAAACAGTTCACGACGAATTTAGAACCTGTCTAAATCACAATAGAATGCTCGATATATAACTTCATCTTGTCTTTTAGTTCATACGAATACATATAAAGATATTAATGATATTCTTGTAGGTATTACAACGTAGACATCAGTGTAGCTGTTAGTACAGAGGGTGGTCTTATTACTCCCATCGTTTTCAATGCAGACAAAAAGGTAAACAGAACTTGCTTCTCTTTCTTGCTCTTTCTGTCTTTCCTTCTTTCTGCTTCGCTGAAAGGCATTATTTTTGACAACTCGCGATTCAAATTTTCATGCAAATTTAGGATTTTAAATTATTTTATAGAATTTGTTATCTTGTGTTGTAGGGTCTTGCAGAAATAAATCTCGATGTCAAAACCTTAGCAGAAAAAGCAAGAAACAAAACTATCCAACCGAACGAATTCATGGTATTGATTTTATTTCACTTTATTTAGGTCCATCTTTGAATTTTAGTTTTGAAATGATTTGAAGCACTTGCAATCGTTCCACATTGCAGAAATATTTTCATTCTGTTATGAAACAGTTTTAATACGATTTCATCAGTTTTGATACGGTTTTTAACAATTTGAAACGATTTGCAACGTTTAAGAAACAAAATTTGACGATTATAAAAGTGAAAGCAGATCAGCAAATGATTGTGAGGCGATTAAACGATCAATTGTCAAATGAATTGGCAACGATATTTTTTGGACAATACCTGAAGTTAAAATTATCTCATGAACCTCCTCTCTCAAGATTGTATTGATATGCTCTCTTAAACACGAATTACTGTAGCTTTGTTTTGCCAAGAATCATTTCAGCAAATTAAAAAATCTTTGCTCGGTAGGGTATTTTGAATGAGTCTCTCTTGAATGTCAAATCATGTATTACCGTATTTTTGTAGGGTGGAACTTTTACGATTTCCAACTTGGGGATGTTTGGAATAAAGAATTTCTCTGCGGTCATCAATCCACCACAGGTAAGAAATTTTATTTTTGTTTTCAATTCAGATTTTTGTGATTATTGATGGATTTTATTGATAGAAAAGAAGTAAAGAGAATATTTGTTATAAAAAGACTCTAAATTTATATAGAATGGTTTATTGTGGGCTGATGGATTGGAAGTAAATAGGTTAGTCTTTGAGTGTTACAAAACTTTAATATAACCAGAAAAGTTGGTATGATAATCCGTTAAGTTTTTGTTTCATTTTTTTCCTGGCGTATTACTCTGTTGAGTGTCAGACGGAAAGCTTTAGTAATCCATATTTTCGCTATGTTTCCGATTTTTCCGACTATATTGAAGTAAATATGTGCACATCAAATGTTTTTATGGATTAAAATGTTTCGTTTAAATTTCAGAGTTGTATTCTTGCGATCGGTGGAACTGAAAAAAGATTGGTACCAGATGATAGCAGTGAATCTGGGTAAGCAAAATGCTTTGAAATTCCCTCTTTTTGGTAAGGGCGTTTTCAGGGTGATTAATGTATTTTCTATGACCGCCTGCTGGAAATGACTGGCTTAACAGGCCTTCTTTCCTCTCGCCTTCCAAAGCTCGCAAGTTTGCAGAATTTTTCCTCAATTATTTTGAAACTTCAACTGTTTTGAAATTCGGATACCCCATGCAAATTTTTCGCTTATGGATACTGGACCTTTTTACACAACATCTTCCGGGAGGCCTTTTCGGTTTTTGGTTAGTTTTTTCAAGGTCAAGAAATATTTTCTTCATGTGCTGTATTTAAGAATTCAGAGGAATAAGGTCTGACAATTGCACGGGCATCGATGTACGTCAATCTTAGGATGGGTCAAATAAGAATTTTTTTTTGAAAAATTAGAAAGTATACAACCTTGCATTTTTCTTACGTGTGTGATGGATTTTTTCTAAACTCAGTTTCAGGACTGCCAGCATGATGAGTGTCACAATGAGTTGCGATCACCGAGTAGTTGACGGAGCAGTAGGGGCGCAGTGGTTGCAACATTTCAAGAAATATCTCGAACAACCTACCACCATGCTTTTATAAATCGAAATCACCCCTACCTCGCCAATTGTACAATTGTAAACATATTCCAGCTTGCAATGTTAGTTGATCAATCAAGTTAGCAAAAATCATGCCATCCTTTGTTTGGATCACACCATGTTGTCCTTGTGAAATTTAATTTAGTAATTTCGTGAAATTGAGATTTAATCTTGTCATTATTGTTGTGCTCTTGTAATTTTGTTTCGTTGAATCCTTTTTTAGAGTGAGTTTATTTGAATAATGAAAATATAATTCGCATAAAAACTTTATTTTTGTATTTTCGTGCAGAGGTGAAGGAAATATTATTTTAATGAATGAATGAACTAATGAACGAAAGTTGCCATGGACTTCATGCAATGGAATGAACCTTAGACAATTATCCCAGTTGACAAAATAGGATAGAATTGGGAGTCGTTTCCTTAGCTTTTGTAATTATCTAGAGAGCAGTAGAATCCTGCTATAAACAAGGCTTCAGACGAACTAGGCTTCAACAAAGCTAAACACGTTATTTATTTGTGCTTTTGCAATATCAGACTAATTCAGAAACCAACCGATCTTCTATCATATGCAATATTAGAAAAGAGACAAGATTATAATGAGATTTAAAAAAACAAGGTGCTTTTAAATCATGTTATTTGTCTCAAGAATCCTTATCCCCTAGAGTCAATTTACAAGTTGATGTCCGGGTTGGTGCCAACAATAACATTGTTTGTCATTGTCGGACAACATCTACTCGTGCTAATCCATCCAGGCGCAACGGTATTTGTCTTTGGTTGACTATATCTGTTTCCTAAGTTGGTCGTTATTAGCCTCATTAAACAAAATCTCTTGATCAGAAAGGTCGCGACTTCTCCCTCCCGCCCTGTCCCTCTTTCTTTCGGTTTTTGAGTATTTTAGTTGTTGTTTATTTTAATTGGACGTTGACCATTCGGTCCTCGACCCAGGTTAACCAGCCGGAATTTACGGTGTAATTCGGTATCATCGATCATAAAATTACCCTTTGCTCAAGCAACGCAACATGGGTTAGCCGGTTTGCCAAATAGCCCAGTTTCTTGAGAAACAAATAAGTAGTGCTTATTTAAAGTATTTCTTTGCATCCGTTCTTACCAAATTTTAGTAACCTTCTTACTGCTGCTTTATATCATCTATTACAAACCCTTTCGATTCCACCTATTATTTCCACTTCCCCTACTGTGATAATTTCACTCTATTGTAGGGATTTCCCCTACGAGTGGCAGCTATATTGATAACATATTATGGACACCCTGTGCAAGAACGAAAGAGAGACTATCAGTGTTGTTGTTGTTTTTTGTTTTTAGCAAAGGTTAAAAGTTGGTTTCGCTTTTAGCCAGCAAAACTGCAACCTCAAGTCGCGAAATGTTTGTTTTCTTTCAAGTCAAGCAAAGTTATAGCAAATTTATCGCTGTAAGATTGAAGTTGAGTACAATTTTTATCTGAATATGAAATGACCATGTAAATACACGGACACGCCTGTGCGTGTAAAAAGGCTGATTTTGAAGAAGAAGGAAGAAAGATGGCATTTTTGAGACTTAGGCCCCTCGTGATAACTTTCCTGCTCATCCTCACGTATGGAAGCGGAAACTTGTTCCTCACCTCCCTCAGCGTCATGTTCATATCTGCAATAATTACATTCATTTGCTTCATCTTCAAAATCCAGTTAGATTTTGAGTGTGTTTATTCACTAGTGCAAAAATTGCGATGTTGGCTCAAAAAAGGTTGTACCGATCACGTGAGTCAGTTTATGTTCAAAGACGGGCCAAACAAAGACAGCAATTTGCGTCTGAGAAATCTGACTTCTTTGAAAGACCTTCCAAGACCAATTGCTAGAAAATTGAGGTTTTTCATCGATGGTGTGATGCGGGATTTCGTGCACTCTTGGTACGAACAAGTTGGTCCGAATGAAAAACAGTTTGTAAACGAAACAAGAAAGGCGTTGGAAATGGTTGCAGTCGAAGCTTATAAAAGAATTTGCAACATGGACGCACATTCATCATTAGTCAATTTGATCAACTTGTTGACTAAACACTTCAAAACGTTCAACGACTGCTGCAATGCCGTCAACAGTAAGTATCCAGGAATTGATAAAAAAGATTTTGAGCAGTGCATTCTAGAACTTTACGAGACAAGAGTCAGCCCTCATATAACTTCAAAAAACCAAGGTGCTGAGCTGGATTTCCTACGGAAAATAACAGACATGCTACTTTTTAAGTTGCTGCCACGAAATACTTTCTCATGTGAAGGAGGGAGGTTCATGCTGAGGGAGATATTGGCCATTAATGGATTGTATAAGTTGATGAATCTCCTTTCTGATTCACATTTTCTTAACAAAGTGTTGATAGACGTATTTGAGGAGCCAGTTCCTCTCGGTGAAATTATCAGGAAATGGAAGGAAGAAGAAGAAAACGATCTTTATTCAGATGAAGAAAAGTCAGGTTCAGAATCTGATGAATTGAAAATTGAAAGTGATTATGAAAGTGCAACAGATGATCAAAATAAGTCAAAAAGTCTGCTGATGAAGAGTAATCAAACTTACTCTTCAATAGACAATGTGAATGAGGGCTCAGATAATATGGAATCACGATATGTCACCCCAAATCATTCCACAACTGAGCTCTCAAGTGCGGAAGAAACTTATGATGCGTTTGACAGAGTTTTACGCCAGAACCAGCTAGAGGCTAGGCTCCCGGCACCTGTCTATGGTTCTACCTCTGTCAAGCTCTATGACCAAAGTGAAGATGATGCTAGTCTCTCAGCTGCTAAATCAAAAACAAATTTCACGATGGGAGGACCGATGGATGGTAGTCCCTCTGAGAGTGGAGCCTTTGAAGAAATCAGACAGCTAAGAAGTTTTTCTACACCCATGTCAACTGAGATTTCTAAAGATTCTACAACCAAAAATAGAAATTCTGAGGACCAGAATAAGCAACAGAGATCAGCTGGAGTTTCTAGAAGAAATACTGAGTATTTTCGTAAAGATGAAAATATAGATCCGACGAACGCAGCAATAGCGGGATCTTGGGGATATTGCCCCCCTTCATCATCTGAATTTTATAGAAAAAGAAGTTACGACAAAATGAGCAGACTGCAAGACTCGCCTCATGAGCAGTTGAAAGCAAAATTTTATTCCTTGGGCAGGAAATCTGATCCTGTTTCCTGCTTTAATTTCAACCCACAAAATCAAAATGAACTATTGGAGGGCTCAGAAAAGAATCAAAGAAGGAAAAATGTAGACTCCATCAAAAGTGCAAGTTCTTTTGCTTGTAAGGATTCAGAAAACGATTTAGTTGAAGTCTCTGGAGAACATGAGGATTTCCTTAGAATTCATAGTGTTCCCAACAGGAATATTATCTATGAAGGAGCACCAAACTGTCCGACGTGTGTTGAGATGACAATGCTAGCAAACCCGTTTAAAAACCTCAAGCCTGTCATGACCGAGGTGGGAGATAATGTAAGAGAGCACGAGTGCGGCATGATCAATCCGCATTTATTCTATTCGGATGCAAATGCTGAAATTGACATCATCGATCAGGAGGACAATGAGTCTTTTGTTTCCTGTGACAGTGACGATCCCACGGATCTTGAGAGTTCAACTGAGCATGGTGATAGTGAAACTACGCTTCTTGCATCTACCGAGAGTCTGGGAAGCAACAGCTCATTTTTCAAAGTGATTCACCAGCTACCAGGACAGAAACATCAGCGGAACACAGACGGATACGATATTCTGTCTCTAGAAGGAAGTGACACAGAATTTTCTTCAGCTAATGATTTTGATGAAAGTCAGTTTGATGGGTATTTGAGTGAGAATGAAGATTTATCGAGAAGTAAAGATTACCTTCCTAGAATCGCAAGAGCGCCTTCAGTTACTACATTTGCAAGTGCGGTTGATTCAAGTATTTACGACAATGAATCTCAACAGTTTGTCTCTCCAAATACAAAAATATTCTCTCCGATCAAGTCGAGAAAAATAACAAATATATTGAAAAATATACGGCTGCTCTCTTCAGCAAGAAAAAAGACCAAACCTAAATCAGAATTTGCGGCAAGATTTCAAGGAAAGAGGAATTCTTACAAAAGAAAGTTTGTTGAAACATCTGAGGACGATTTATCAGATGTGCCAATATTGCAGCAGACAAAATCAACGTCTAAACCAGTTCTCAAAAAAATTGAAATCCGGAAGGATAAAAAGAAAGCATCATCCTTTGACTCGTTGTCACCAAGTTTCCATGAAGTCATTCAGCAGTCAGAAAAAGATGTCAAATTACAGAGGACTTTGTCAGGTATTTCTTTGTTTTCCGCCATGTCATCAAGTCTTTTCGTTTGATCTGAGCGATCGCTCTCGCTCTCCTCAAAACACACTGGTAAGAGCAATGACTAGAGCTTTCTATTGCTCTTGAAAAATCACAAAGTTATTACGAAATTGCTCAATAATAAATCTGTTTACAGTTTCTAGATAAAATGTTTCTTAATGTATGATTAAGCTTTCAAACCAAATTTGAAAAACACACGTCTATTACCACACAAGAAGACAGCGAATATCAACAGCTGTGAGAGCAGTCTACAGCTTTAAAAAGGCCATGTTACGATATTTTGATATTTTCACTCAGAAACCCTACATCAGACACTGGGAGTACCTACCAGGGCAGATCCAGAATAATTCCTGAAGGTGGCAGGTACTTTATGGGGCACTAATAAGTGCTATTTTCTAACAGAAACATAAGAAATCAGCCATTCAAATGAACGACAAACTTCTAGAAAGTGAGCACTGAGTGTTTTTCATTGGCAAAGGGGGCAACTGCCCCTAACTGCACCCCAAAATCCGCCACTGGTGCTTGCATCATGCAGCCTAGGACGTCTGACATTTTTCATAATTAAAGGGATATAGGAGCCTGCTGAATCAATTTCACGATTTTTAAGTGATTTAAACAACACCAACGTTACAGTGAGCTGACCAATAAGATTACTTCTAGAGTGTTGAGGCAAAAATGAATCTTTCTTTATACACAATAGGGCATCCCTGTTTTTTATGTAGACAGATTCGAAAATGCCTTAGTGAAATGAAGATCTTGCTCTGTCAATATTATTTTAGAAAAAAAGGTTATTATCAAAGCTTACGTAATCCATGTGTTTTTTTCGCTATGTTTCCGATATTTCCGGCTATTTTGAAGTTTTGTACCATTCAAAGATTGTTAAAGTTGTGTATTTGTAACATAACTTTTTTCAATTTTATTTTTGATATCTTCATCTTTAATCATCCTTTTAGGAGCTACTGATGGAAGTGCAGACATTTCGATTGACTCCCTAGCTGTGTATGATCACACCCCTCAATCTTTATTAGACAACCAGAGAGAAGAGGCAGATGCTGAACTGGGGGCTGAGCTTAATGAGGACTTGGAGAATCAGTCCCAAGCTTTCGAAGATGCAAAGTCAATGTTTGAAATCTCCAGCCGAGATGACGAAACATTGGAGTCTATCATCGCAAATTGTGATGAAACTGCAAACGATGCATCACGACAGGCAGACAGGGCGATTCCCATTTTTGAAGGGGACATGATTTTACCCCAAGCTGGTGATGTTCAGGTGTCGGGATGGATGTACCCCATGCAGATGATTTCAATCCCCAAGACAGAAGTTGCTTTTGAAAAAGGGTGGGAGCCTGGTGGGAACAAGTATACGTTGTACAGCATTCACGTAAGTCAGTGGTTCCTCTTTCATATTCCTATGCTGCATTTTGTGCAATAAGTTGCTCCTTCTTGTATATCTTTTATGGAATTGCTTTTTTCCAGACTTTCCTCGCTGATGACTCAACTCTAATGAGTGTCATACATACACAACATAGGAAGTCTGTGTTTTGGATTCCCTAATACTGTGCTCAATGCATAAGTACAGAGCGTGATTTATATTGAGAAGAAAAGAGTCATGGAACACTCAAGCCCGTTTCGTAGTTATCCGCTCATCAGGAGATGTACCAGTAAAAAAGTTTTAATTTACATCTCCTGATAAGTGGTTAACCATGAAAGAGGCTTGGCGAGATGCTGAGTTTTGTCTCTTCACTCTTCTCAATACACATACTGCATGCACACACACATTTTTTTAATAGGCAGGTCAGAAGTGGCAACCCTTTCAGGCTTAAGTGGACCTACAATAAAGAAAAAAACTTAACGTTAGAAATCAAATCTGTATCTAAACCTGAGAGTTTCTAAAACCTACAAGTTTCAATGTTTATTGACCAAAAGTTAGAATATATAAAATTCAGAATGAGAATATGTACCGCTAAATTAAAAAAGGTTCAATATAAATGTAAATTCCAAAGTCTTGATTATTAAACGTATTTGTTCCTTTAATGAATGATATCTTATTTATTGTGTTGATGCCTTTCCTTCATACGAAAGGAAGAACTGTATTTAGTGAGAATGCAGCAAAAAAATGAAGCAATTGGCGTTTCAATCTTACTTACTTGTCACTAGTAAAGTTAATCACAAACCTTTTACTTCCCATAACTTATATTCCGCTCTCTAAATCATGGACACAAAACTAGAATTTATAATAAAAGAACTATGAAATAACTTTTAAATCTACAATGTGGTAAAAAACAAGCATTAAACTAAGGATCTTAGAGTTTCGTTTCGGATGTCATTTTCTTTATAAAAGGGGCGTGAATTTGATCATCCATTTACGCCTCCATTTATTCTATAACAGTACGACATAAGGATCTGGCCAGAGATCTACCAACGCCAACTATTGGAAGCCTCCGTCAATACATCTGCACCCACCCGTGAAACCCTTCCCTTGATCCGCGAAATCAAGAGGAGGTACAGAGAGTTCATGTATCTTCACAATCGGTTAACACACAGTCAAATGTCAGAGCACATGAAAGGGGTATTGCGGCCTAACCGAAGGTATGCCATGCCTTTTGGAAGGATGGACCCGGATGTCATTGCTGGAAGAAGGAAAATACTGGAGTCTTATCTTGTGGTATGTGATATTAACGTCAGCTATTCTGTCTCATTTCTCGTACCTTAGATCCCTGCTTACAAATACGCTCAGTTATCTCCATAAGTGACATGGCTATGAAAGGAATTCTCTCCTGGACATAATTTATCTTCCATAACTGCATGAAAATCCTGTTAAATCAGGAATTATTTCAGACTCAGGGTACAGCTCTATTCGCAACAATGACGTTAAGAAGTGTCTAAAAGTTCACGAAGCCAAAAATGGAGTAACAACGAAGATTCGTTTTTCTGAGTTTAACTCTATTTTTATTACACGCATGCGCATTTATTTTTCTTTATTTAGAACAGAGGCTAGCTCGGCTGGGGTAACCGGGCTGGAATATCTTTGTAAATTGCTCTGAAAATCATCTCTGAAAACCATGTTAACGGAGGCCTCCAATAACTCACTCCCTCATCCTTCGCAAGGTACGTTAGACTAGCGACCCTATGCTCCTGTCTGTGGCCTTTCACAGGCTAGCACTTGAAACATGAACTTACACACACTTACTTACTGTTCCCTCATTGACAGCAGTGGGCAATCTTATCTATCTCACGGACTATGAATCTAATTATGTTATTACATTGATGATAAATTGATTTCATTGCAGAGCTTGGTGAGCAGACAGGACGTGTGTAACAGCCGGGAGTTCAAAGAGTTTCTAGGAGCTGAAGGATATGGAAATGTTTCTTTTATCAAACCAAAGCTCATCAAACGTAAACAGGTCAGTGAGTATTACCAATATTTGAAAATGAATTCTTTAAAAAAAATGGTTTTTCAACTCGATTTCTACTAGAGCTGTTCCATCAGTCTCTGCCCAGGTCCCTTTCGATTTTAGCCAGCAAATATCTGTATTTAGTGGGCTCCCCATAGGCTAATATGATTGTAATCCCTTTGCTATTGTTAATTAGGTATTCATGTAGATCCCCAAATCATTGTAAGAAAGGTTACTGAAGAAGTAATTATCATCGAAACATCTTAGAGCATGGTTTATTCTTGTCCAATCTTCGAAAAAAGCATCAACTTGAAACGTCAGTGTTTACAAATCTGACATCAATACAGTACTTTACAAAAATGTTTCTTACTTGCTTTATCTGACTATAAGTACCATTAGCATAAAGAATTTTCACTTCAACATTGAATAGTAACTCAAATAAGAAACATTGTATATATATAAAGTGCCATATTGCTTTAACTTATACGTGTTACTACATCTGACATCAATAAAGTACTTTGTATGAAATATTTCTTATCTAACTCGAGTAGAGAGTGCCTATCCTTGTTATAGTGTTCGATATACTTGAGTATACAGCAATTATAAGGCAGAATGAACACATCAAAAGACAGAGATGTTCTTCCTTCTGTTACTCTGAGTTTCGTGCTGACGCACTCGTCAGACACACTATACCAATAGGATTTTGCTCTAATTTCGGTATTGTCTGTCTGATGAGTGCGTAAGCACAAGTTAGTGTCACAGAAAGACATGTCTTTTTCTTGATGTGTTCATTCTGCTTAAAAAGTTTCTTTTTTCCTGTATCTAACTATAAGTACCGCATACGCATAAATCATGCTATTGGAAAATAAATGTTACTAATGGATGATTTTAAGAAACTTAACTAAATGCGTTTTGTATTTTTCAGATTGAGAACAAATTCGTGGGAAATATCAGAAATGTATTTGCAGGTGCGTCTGTGTATTTTGTATTTCTTGCGAAAAATTGTATTTATTATATCTTAAAGAAGGACGTGTCTTTTTTAAATATGTTCATTCTACCTAATAATTGCTCTATACTTGCTTATATCGAGCACTATAGAAAGGTTAGGCAATTTTTATCGAGTTAGATGTAACTTGTTTTATAAAGATTGACAATGTTGCGAAATTCTTTTTGAAACAAGCAAATTAGGCATGGAAAGATATGAGCATCTGTTTCATTAACTTTAATGAAATTTATTATGAAAACTGTCTGATTTTTAGGTACAAAGGATGAGAGAGGTGAAAATTCTCGTTATTTCATTCATGGATACGATGTCCCCAGGATGTTTGGTTATTCTGAATTTGAGGCACTTGTAAGTTTTTATTTTTGTAAGCTTTTCATGATGTTTCTTTTCAATTTGAGGATGGCAAGGAAAATAGGAAACATTGAAACATAATAACTTAAGGATCCTCGTGTTCTGTACTGATCAAAGACTGTTAAGTTTTCTAAATCTTGTTGATATCAGATAACCTTCTTTACTCTTTCTTTTTAAATCATTTCCTAGGAATGATCATGATTTTAGAATATATGATTTATGAGTTCTGGTTATTGATTTTAATTTTTCTAACATTAAGAATACAAGGCAGTATTTCATATTTCATATTTAATTCTTTCAGGGAGGGATTTGATTGGATCATACTTAACTCTATCTTTGAATTCGGGCTATTGCATCTTTCACCTCGTTTGTGATAAGATGCGAAGTATCTTTTTCTATTATGGATAATTCAGATATGAACCATAGCTTTGAACGTTTCGTTGTGACCTTCATCAGTAAACATTTCTTGTTAATTATCATTGATTTGTTCTTTGTTTTGTCAACTTTTAGAATCGCCATTCAACACTGTGGTTTTCGAATTTCGTTGATGTGCAAATCGACCGAGATATCCGCCCGGAAGGTCAACAATCAACCAAACAACCCAACCGAAGCGTGATTGGAGAAGTAGAATTCTACCAAAAACCGACTATATTAACCTCTCACACCACTAACCTCGTTTCTGAGTCTGAGCGTACTATCAAAACTGACGAGCTAGGCCCTCGTTCGAGTGGAGATGGATCAGAAATGCCCGAATCTGCCAATCCGGTTTATAGAGTCGAAAGTCCGGAGAGGCGGTTCTCTGTTGGAATAGCAGCCTTGTTTTCGAATGAGTTGGCCGCAAGAACTCGAAGCGAGACTATATCAATGCTTGATGCGAGGAAAGTGGCTGAGGAGATTCCCTGGCCTCTTTCTGATGCAGTGATGTCGTTCATTTGTCAAGCGTTGAAAGGGTACGACTGCTGGGTGACGTATGAAAATGTGCAGCAGGCTGTTTTGTACAGTCTTGGTGGTTTATTGGAGTGGTATGTCATTTTGCTGCCTTCTTCTTGCTTTAGATTTTGATGATTAACGGTTCATTAATGTCACAAACCCTCAGGCTGCATTCAGGCTGTACACGTTTTTAATAGCAGGTGCAGGCGCTTGTAAAAATTCACAATGACAGAAATGAAATGTCTGTGTGTGAACTCTGCAAGAGCTTCCTTGTGGCTTTTTTTATTTCGTGCACGTGCAAGTAAAGGCTTGCAAAAATTTGGTTTTCTTTCTAATATGCTTGCCATAATTGTTGGAACGCTTGATTTTTTGACTCAATCCATCATTATCCCCTCCCCTCTTTTGAACAATGTTAGTTTGTAATTGGAAAAATCACTTTGGTTGATTAAAGAGGTCACATTCCAAAAAACAACCATTCAACTTCAGATTGCAACATTGTTTATCATGGGGGAGATACTGATGCTTGGGTGGATGTTTCCTCTGAAAATTCATTGATTTAATGTTAGGTGTTCAAAGTAAATCTAGCAAGCCTTTTTAGCATATCTTTAGTAGTAAGCATTTTTTTCCAGCATGGTGGTGTCCATGCTTAAATTATTATCCCGTTTTTATCAAGCCTTTCATTTTTATTACTAAACGAAGTTTTACCAATTCAGGCAAATATCTGGACTGGTTCATGAGATTTTCATTGAGGAACGGTGGATGAAGTATTTGGGTGACATTCATGACGTCATATGGGAGGATGGGGAGCTGATAGAACCACCGCCTGCTGCTACTGAAGATGAGAAGTCGAAAGCAAGAGACGAAGTGGTTGAAAAATTCATCGAATTCTTACCAGGTGAATGTAGGATTAATCTAACAGAGGCATTATAAAAAGAGTGGATTCACTGCCATACACAAATGATCTATCGAAATAGAGTTCGTGGGCTAATCAAGAGGCCGTGGGTTCGACTCCCGCTCGGGTCATGTTAGTTCACAAAAATTATCTCGATTAATTTTCCAAATCCTGCTTCTTCGCAAATTTTATAGATTTGATTGCAATCAATGATAATTTTTATGTTTATTCCCAGCTTTTAATTTCAGTAATAGAATTCAACAATTTTGATATTACAATACAGGGTAATACATTTTGTTACGAAATCAAGTATTACAGTTTCTCTTTATACAAAAGTATTGGTGGATGACATATGGAAGTAACCCATGCGGGCTTTCGAGCCATGTACCATTTTATCAACATATAAAGAAACTACTGAATAGCTTTCTTCTTGATCTATTGCGTTTTTCTATCATTGTTATTTATTTTTGTAGCAATTGTTCGAATAATTATTGGTCCTGCTGAATACAAGAAATGGGCAAAGGGGCTTTTCCATGCTTTGCAATACGAAAAAATCAACAGGTATCTTCAATTCACTGTTTTGGGTGTTTTTTTACTCATTTCTTTAAACAATGCTATTTTTACCATATTAATATTAAATCACTTAATTATGTTGGAGTTACAGCTTGAGCATATCATTTCTAGCAATTTTTCGATTTTTCTTACAATTTTTTTAGTGTTTGCAGACTACCAGCCTTTTAGTAGCTCTAAAACAATATCCCAACCAGTCTCTACATCACTGTTAAAATATCTTGCAGCAGCAAACTTTAATTGAGGTGCAGCCAAAGCTAGCAAAAACATCGTGAGTTGAAGGAGTACCTCAAGCTGATAGGCAATGATGAAGACGATCAATGCCCCTTCCGGAGCAACAACTACGTAACTACGGAGCATCAAGCTTGAGACATATTTCAATCATGTGCCCAAGCTGATAGTCAGTGAAATGTATCTTAATCATGTGCCCTAGTAGATAGGCACTGTAACGTATCTTAATCACGTGCCCAAGTAGATAGTCAGTGAAATGTATCTTAATCATGTGCCCTATGGAACATCAAAGAAGATAAGCGAGACGGTGCTATGATGAAAAGGGTTTCTTCAACAATAATTAGATGCCGAAAGAGACCAGCAAGGAGACATCAACCAAAATAACAACACTGTAATGGGCATTCAAGATAGCAGTATAATACTCAAAAAATTATTAGTAACAATACAATATCTAATTTAGTATGGATTTACCCCTCTTCTTGATGACAATATGCTAATTGAATATTCTCTACCTTTTACAGACATGTGCTGTACTCAGCTATCGAAGTAATTCTCACTGAATTCATTCCAGAACTGCAAGATGGATATCCAACATACAGAACATTCACCAATACGTTAAAAAGATAACTCTGATTTCAAAAACGTATTGTGAGAAAAATACAGTAATTGATGGTTGTGATTTTGCAGATGTATTATTACAGATAGATGTAGATCTTATGAGGTTTGTTATTCTATAGGTTTGAGAGGAATAATTAGGGAAATGAGAAGGCTACTGTCAACTGAGATGAAGCTTGGTTTATAACCGAGATGTCGTGGGTTTCAATCCTTCCAACTACATTATCTCACTGTTTATTCTCTAAAAGTTGAGGTGAAGCAGGATTTGGAAAATCATTGGAGATAATTTGTGAGAATAAAAATTACCCGAGTAGGACTCGAACCCACGACCTCTAGAGTATGACCTCAAGAGTACGAATCAAGAGGTCGTGAGTTCAAGCCCTACTTGGGTCATTTTCATTCTCTCAATTTTACCTCGATTGTTTATTCTTTGCTAGAAATAGGCTGTTTTCAGTAGAATCCTAATTGTTCGCTCTATGATAGATAGATATAATGGAAGTAAAGATAGAATGAAATAGGATGAAATATAGAATATTATGTGCTTTAACTGTTTGAAATCATTCTGTAAGTGAAATAATGTACGATCAATGATGGGCTATGAGGTATTTTTGCTTCTACTTGGAATGAAACATTGCATCATAGCAAGCACATGGGAAATTTTCCCTGTGGTGCCTTAGCTTTAGACCACACTTTGGAGCGCACGAAATGAATATTTTCTTTAAGATTTTTATTTCAGTTTTTCTTAAGAACCAGATTACAATTTCAGGCTAACTGTTAGAATCAGTTCAGAATTTGACGCTAAATATAATTTCTTTGTCAGGCTGATAATTTCTCAGATTACTCTAGTTTTTATCTTATGATTCTTTAGAAAGCCTATTTCTGGAATTTAAGTCTATTGTTGCAATTTTTTGCTAGCTTGGCGTGCTTCCAATTTGGTTGTTTTCTATTTTTCTTAGTCTCCTAGTTAATTTTGTCGTCTTGTGCAAAATTTGAGGATCGTGTTCTTAAGGAAGTTCTAAGTTCTCAATAGTGTGAATTATCGACTAATTTTATTCACTTCTATACTTCTTTGTGCTTAACTTATTGTTATTTTTGTTCCTCCGTTTTTACTCAACACCTAATAGAAATACTTTAGTATAGCCAGAAATATCGGGAGCATAATGAAAATGAACACATATATTACTTAAGCTTTTCGTCTGACACTCAACAGAGTAATACGTCAGAAAGAGAATGAGACAGAAACCTAACTGATTTATATACTTAGATGTGGATCGAAATAGGCCAATGAGAAAAGATGTGTTCGTTTCGCTATGTTTCCAATATTTCTGGCTATACTGAAGTTCTGTACAATCCAAAGAAATACTTTTCCAGAATTCAGAAAAGTGAATTGTGAAATGTGAAAAGTGATATAAGAATGAGGAATACATAGACGAAATTTTGTTGAATAACTATTTCATAATTTATTGTTCATTATATCATTTCAGTTATTACGTCTATATGCAAATGTACTAATGAATTTTTTGTAGTAATATCGATTATTTTGCTAAAATGAAATAAAGTAATGTGATGTAATATTGGGTAATAGTCTTAATTTATTTTGTATGTAATGAATTCAATACATGTCTAATTATATGGTCTATTTTATTTTTATTTTCAAGCCCTCTCATTCTGTTAACCCAGATATTAGTTTAGTCGTTTAGCCTCCCTAGAAACGGTAACCAAACCCCCTGAACGATGAAAAATAATTCTTTACCCCCTGTTAATCTCGTTATCAAGATTGGTAAATCAATATCCAAGTGAGGCTGTTCTCTTGAACAAGAAAGATGGCTTTCCCTCTGGTAAGTTTTTCCTTGATAATGTTTATCCCTCTCTAGTTGATATGAAGATAATAATGGCAATGGTCTACTCAGATATTGCTGATGATTACCTGCCTTCCCTTAAAGTGGATCGCAGCACCCTATTTCTAATCAAATATCGTGAAATTCGATTGAAAAGGCGATGGATGAAGGACGGGGGGAGGTGTTTCTGTTTTGTTTTGATTTCAAATTGACTTTTTGAGCTCGTAAACTTTAAAGTTTCTGGTGCTTGGTAGGCCTTTAGATTCTGACTTAGCTTGAGTAATCTTCAAATTAGAAATAAATGATTATTCAATTCTATGAGTTGGACTTGGATTGATTATATGTTTGATTTATGTGCAAGAAGACTGAACCCCACAACAGATAAAGGAACCATATACTCAGTCAGGTCCAAACGTAAATTACTACGCTGTTGTAATCTACTACGAAGATTGATGATTGTAGTAAACATCAAGGATGACAGGATAAGAACCCAGTATGCTACGATCCAACTTTTGAGCGCGACGTGCAGGAAGGCCAAGGGCCGTGCAAAAAATTTAATGCAGTCAAACAATGCCATGCTATGTTATCTTAATTCCTATCTTTGTGAAAGAAGATCTATCTTTGCTTTTTATGCCCAATTAAAAAAGGCACATCCTTGCAAATTCTCTGATTTTCATTCTGGAAAGGATTACAACATCGAAATTTTCAAATTTTGGGAGTGCCCAAATTACCTGACAGAAAGACATATAACACTTTGGATCAGGGCTTTACTGAATACTTATAGTTGAGACTGCTCTGCACTGATTAGGTGCCACAAGTTATCATAGGTATTCTAGTATACTACACCTGGACCTGACTGGACTAGTTGATTGGATAAATTCTTGGGGGTTGAAAATCTGCTTCAATTGGTCAATTGAGGTGCAAGTGGCCAAGTCTCTCAATTTTCAAAGCAGGGTGACTTGCCATGATCTTTTTGTACTCCTTTTATAAAAACAATTTTATAAGAACACAAGCCTCGAATTTTGCCAAAATTTGATAACAAGCAACAAACAAGGCGGACAATTTTTTGCTTGATAAAAGGAATTTTACAAAATAACCATGAGACTGATAAATGATTACAAAACCAGGAGATTGACAGCCCACAGATATGTCAGATGGTCAAGAGAGTCAAAGTTTGAAGGAATTAAAAAAACTGATAGCAAAAACAGGCTTCCTTATTGTACAATTTATAAGAACATTTTAGCAGAACAGTTAATTTCAAACCAATTTTACTGTTTATTATAAAAACAGTAGTGTAGTATATCTTATGCCCAGTGGCAAACCCCCAATTTAAATTGTTTTGTCACAGATCTGTCAACTTGAGAGTGCTAAAAGTTACCTCTTATCATTCTAGTGGCGAAAGTTCAATTTCTTTGAAAAGGAAATTCTGAAAGATTCATCCACAGACACGGTGTTTGATAAATTAAAGGTATGTTGTATCACTAGATAGATAGATCGATAGATAGGCAAATCTTACTATCTTCATAAGGTATTGATTTATGTACAACGCACAAAGGGCCCACTGAAAAGCTAAACTAATCAAGTAGTGGGACCCTGGTCCTTCCTCTCGATGTGACCACACCTCTTGATTCCTTTTGCCTTTTGGCCTGGAATTACAGGGAGCTGGCTAATTCTCTCCTCATACTTTGTGACACGTCCAAAGGTTGTTTTGAACCCGGGACCCTTTGATCAAGGGTTGAGTGATCTAACCACTCGGCAATCCCTGTCTATATCACTCTTCTGTGGAGGTTTTATCCCTACATTGAATTCTTTATGTTTTGGCATACTCTATTCATTATGAAATCAGGATAAATGATACCTCTTGTATGTTTGATCTGAATGATAAGTTTGATTTTTATAAAGAGTTATTACTCTATTTGACATGATAGTCACCACTTATCATGACAAGCCTTTGATATTTAGAAGGGCGACGTTTCAGGAGAGATCCGTCTCCAATCATCGAGCAATGAGAAATGTGGTTTCTTCCCTATTAGAAAGGTCGGATCGAAAGGTGTGGACACTAAGCGAATCTCAGAGGAGATTTTGGCATTTTGGCACTCAATTTCTAACATTTGTGGCGCCAAAATTGTGTTTGGTGCTTTGATATTGTTTAACCAGATTTCTGGGATGGTGTATGATATCTGATTGATGCAAGGAGTTGATAGAATTGGGTGGATGCTCTATTTCACTAGTCTGATTTTCCTGTTCTTATCTTCGTTAATCACTGAGATATTCTCCCAATCCATCTGGTGATTTTCTGTCCAACAATGATGGGTAGGATCACTTTCGTCATATAAGACCGAATGTAGTTACTCAGTTATTGCTCTGTTAAGCTCAGTCATTACTATTTTCATGCAAGAGCAGTGCAAATATCATGTTGAAATGAATTGATCTTTTTTAGGGTTTGGAAATAAAGTGCATGTCAAGTGGAAGAGGAAGTATTCTTATTGGAGGTACCTCGTGTTTTTAGGAAGTTTTTATTACCGTAGTTTAAGGTTAACAAAAATTTTGGAATTTGAAAATTACAGACAAGGGCCTTCTCATTTTGAAACAATTTGATCTTTATATCATACCTTATATTGTTGGGTCACAATCAGAAACCTCTTACCTAATCTTCAATGTCAAGAATCTTTTGTCATTTTTGTCCCTATTCACCTTCCTGTTCCTATTTAACCCAAACTACGGTACCTCATTTGTTGGGTGATTAGCTGTGGTTATGTAAAAAATGATAGACAGGATAATATTAGAAATTCTCTATCCTTTCTCTTCTTTTGCTAATATTAATTCGAGTAACATGTTTTCTTTGCTGTCTCCCTTATTGTTCTCTTTTTATTTCATTGTTTCCGAATTTTGCCTCTTTTGACAACCCTGGATGTGTTTTTGCTTCAATTTTAGATTTAGAAGGGAATATTTTCTCACTTGATGGAGAGCAGCGTCTTTCATATTTCAACGCTTATGAATTTCAAGTCAGTCTCTTGTATCAGCTCAAGCAACACAACATTCTTGTCTCTGTTGGGGTATGTTTTGCTAAATTTTTCCCCATAAGAATTGTAGGCACATCCTTCCAAATGCCATGTGCCAATGGAAATAAAGTCACAAAGGATTCAAGTTATAAACGAGAAGCCTGGTTTTCTGAACCAATGAAAGGCTACTCTATTATTAGCAACTGTCCCGTCTTGCGTTTCTCATTGTATTTAGTATCTAGTTATATTTAGTCCATTCTAGCTTTACACCTGCCCTTTTCATTGCATTTAAATTCCAGGCTTGCTGGTATTCTAACATTCCCTCAGAGGCATGGCAATGTAAACAATTCGCTTTGAATCATTGCTACCACGTAGTAAAGGAGAATTACCCTAGTTAGCAGGCCTTTTCAGGAGGGAGATTGCACCAGAGTGGCAAATTGCTCTTGGTCATTTGGTTCTCAAGCTCTAGTGGTTACTTTACCAGTGTGCTAGAAAGAGCTGAGAGTGATGGTTGTAGTTAAAAGAAAATACCTGAGCTTATCAATGGCCCTCTCTGGCTTCAAGTCGTATTCTCATGATTCGTACCTCCTTTTTAGGAAGATGAAAGAGGCGTGAGCAATGTTATAAAAGTGTGGAACTTTGACAGGGTAACTGTAGTTTCTCACATTCCTTCATATATTTCTATTTAAGTCTATATAGATTTATTTCATGATACAAAACCTTAGGGTCGGTTTACCATGAAAGTGCTTGGTACATAGAGTAGAGCTATAAACACTAAGAAGAAAAAGACTCAAAAGAAAAAACTCTCCATATCGACCAGCCTGGTCGTGGTTACCCACTCATCAGGAGATGTGCAGATAAATATAGTGATTTATTCATGCTATAGATCTTTGAACAATTAAGCTGATGATAGACAAGAAATGGAAATAGGCTGGCTTTGTATTCTTCATATGTTGCTGTAGAAGGTGAAAAAGACAACGCTTGTTGCACTTGCTGCAGTGTATATGATTTATGAAAAAAATAACTTCTAAGCTTCATTCTTGTTAACTGGATGGTTTTTTGCAGATTGATAAAAATGGAGTTCCATTTCGATGTAGAACGTACAGAGCAATGGTGGGAAGCAAAGATGTTTCAGTAAGTTTTTGATGATTTATTTTTGAGTGAGAAGACATTAAAAACTGCTTATCCTTTTGATCAATTCCCTTTTCTCAATAGACCACTTTCACAATGACGTCAATTCTTTTGAAATTCATGTAATCTAACCTTCTTGACACTTGGTCTATTCAATAGTGATTTGTGGCTGGGCAGCTATTTCCTAGAATTTAGGGCATCAAAGTCAGTATTGGGTTGTGAATGTAATGCGTGCATGGACTCTAAAATTGAATATAGGTAAATAATGATATTCTGTGAAAGTTTCCAAACGATAAAATGGCTACAAAAAATCATTTTGTGAAAATGCCAGGTGGGGCACTACCCCACCTGCCCCATTGGACGTGCCGCCACTGAACTAGGGTTTCTTTTTAGAGGATTTTGAATAAATTTACAATTTAGGATCATAATTGAAATAAAATGTCTTACAAAGATCAAAGGTTCTGATCCAAGTCAGATCATGCTTTTGACACAAACTATCCAGATTAATTGAACATAAGTTACAAACATTTTCCTATACAATGTGTTACTTTAGGTCATTATTTTTAATTTTGTCTATCATCTTTTATATCAGGTATCGGCAATAAGTGTGAATGAGAATTTGAGTCAAATGGCAATTGGTTTTTTTGATGGAACTGTTTTGATTGTGAGAGGGGATGTCACAAGGGAAAGGTATTTTGCCATATTCATTCAATTTCTCTCATTGTAGTCAGTCCTCTCTCTTATAAGATCCTTACGCAGAGCGAAATTATCAAATTTTTCCCCTGTGAGACAATTTGGATGGGGCAGTGCAACGTATATGCACCACACTCAATTAACATGTGTTCTAGTTCCTATTGGGTTAAGCTCTATGCCATTGGTTTTGTATTATTCTACAATTACTCTCCCAATGCATACTTAAAGCTTTACTTGCACAAGATTCCCTTGCAAAAATTCCTTAAATCCCATATAGGGGCGGATCAAGAGCTCTGAAATAATGGGGGCCAAAGGCCATCGTTTGGAATGCTAAAGAAGCTTTGTCCCTTTTTGGGAGAAAATTCAATTTGTAGATGTGCTCAGATACGATTTCCAAGCACTTTTCTTACATAGTTAAGAAATATGAACTTTTATTTAGATCGAGCTTAACAGACTTTATGTTGGTTAGTAAATAGGGCTATGTAGCCCAATCGGCTTCCTCTAACCCTCTAAATTCATGTCTGTCCTATTTCGAGCAAAACTTTGTAAAAGAAGGCTAAGATATAAACCCAAACCGAAAGGAAACACTGTAGAGGACGATAGTGTTCTAAGAAATAATGAAAAGTCAGCTCATGCCACTAACAGTGAATGACAACAAAACTTCTAAAGAGTTCATGGCTAGAAAAGGTAAGATAAGATAATCCATTGGAAAACATCCTAACTACTGTTATTATCTCTTCAAATTGTAGGCAAAGCAGACAAAGACTCTTGCATCACGATAAATACCCGATTACTGGTAAGGCTTTCATTAAAGAATCATTGAACCCCTATTTAATTTGGTTAAAAACCTGCAACTTAGCAATCAAAGTAGCATTTTTGAAAAGTTGTTTTTTCGTATTTGAAGATTTTGGTATGTTCCATCTATTCTATGTTTGTCCAACTTTTAATTAAATCTTTGATTGACTTTATCTAGGTTTGGCATACAAGCAGATTGGCACAAATATAATCCTTTTTGTCACAACAACAGAAACTGTCACTTCGTACAATCTTTCAGCAAAAGATCATAAGGTTAGATATACTCATATTCGACAGAGTTAGTCCCATTAGATTGTGTATGCACCTAGCGAGAATCACCCTTGTTTGCCGAATGATATCATCTCAATTATAAAGCAGAATGAAAACATTAGCAAACAGACACGTTCTTCTGTGACTCCGAGTCTCTGTGACTCGTATGTGCATTTGTCAGACAGACTATACCTGTTCACCCGTCGGCCAGATCGGCATAGTCTGTTTGACGAGAATGTAAGCATGTAAGTTGGAGTCACAGAAGACATGTCTGTTTTTTAAGGGTTTTATTATGCAGGATAGGCCCACTCTACTAGAGTTAGATGTATCATCCTAATTATTATGTACGTTCACCTTGCCAAATTGATGGTGGCTTATTAGATTGCTTATTCTCTTATTATAAAAAGCTGGATAATTTGATTATAATTCATCGATTTCTATTTATGATGTTTGATTTATTGAATTTCAAGGAATTACTGGACGAGTTTGGCTGCAATTTCAAGTGTTCAGCCATCAGTGACGTTTCACAAGAAAATCAATTCGTCATCGCAAGATCTGATGTGAGTTTAAATATCTCAATCTCAATGATCGATTTCATTGTTAGTGATATTTTTGTTCGACTCGTTGAAATCACTATATGCGATGATATTCTTATGATTTATGAATTCTTGTTTTTAGGCCCTTTATTTCTATCAACCCGAAGGAAGAGGACCATGTCTTGCTTTTGAAGGTAAGTTTACAATGATACGAATACAATACAATATCTATTATCAGTGAGTAATATTTTTTATCTATAAAAGAAAGGTAGGTGTGTAAATACGCTCACTGACTTTCTAAAGTAGTTGTTAATGAGCTTTGCCTAGAGGACTAACAGAAAAGTGCAAGTATTGGGTGTACCTGGATAAATTATACCATGGTGCAGCTACATATAATGCAATCGACAACCTTCTTTGCTTTTGAATAATGATTATGCTGCTGTGGCTGTCCTAGCTGTTTAGACACCCAGACACCTTATCCACCCCTTACCCATCCTTGCTGACTTGCAAAGCATGCACCCCGTTCACCTCTGTCTTCAAAGAGTGCACTTCCAATTCCAGTAAGAGGTGAATATATCTTCTCATTCATTGTTATGAATAGGAGAGAAGAAGATGGTTTATTGGTTTCATGGTTATCTGGTTGTCGTCAGTAAAGATACTAAACAACTTCCAAGGTAGGTTGTTTTGCTTTAAAGTTTCTTGAATGGGAAAAGGAAAATGAGACAATGAGTAAGCCTAGTGAATGAATTTCTAGAGGAATGAGATTACTGCCATCTATGGAAATAACCCACTTGCTGCACATGATGATAATTGCTTTAAATTGCGATTCCCCTTTTCTTTGAATATAAAGTACAAGGAATATCAAATTAATCAAGATAATTTGTTGATTATACTCTAGAGCGCTAACACTGAGTACAAATCTAGAGTACAAATCTAGAGGTCGTGGGTTCGAGTCCTACCCGGGTCATTTTCATTCTCACAAACTATCTCGATTGGTTTTCCAAATCCTGCTTCTCCTAAAGAATATTAAATTGAATGCATAAACCTCTGGATGTACGATAAAGATCTGATATTCTTTATTTCTTTAAACAGGGCTGGAATGGCAATGAACGTCTTAACAGTCTATGATATTCAGAATAAATTCATAGGTATAATCTTTACCTTTGTGTAACTATTTTTGTGACCTCAGTTATCTTTGTCTAATCGTTATTCTACCACTTTGTTCAACTTGAAATGATATTCCCTTCCCCTGATTTTGAAGCGAAAGATAAAGAGTCATAATCTTTTTACAAGACAAGTTTGCAACGAAATTATTACTCAACTAAAATGCTTAAGCTGTTATTGAATTTATACATAAGGTCTAGTCTAATTCTTGAATTTATTATTTGTCAGCTACTATCTGTTTATGAATGTAAATTATATACAAGTAGAATATATGAATTGTAAGGAGCATATGAGTAAAACATTATTGTCATGTTGATAAAATACAGATAACGTTCTAGTCAGTGATTGTCTGTAAAGTCATAGCGATATTCTACGATTAATAGATAATAACTATATCATTTATGATACAATATTCCACTACGAATCATATGTTATGATAAATCTATTAGATTTTCCGATTTTCATTTGATTAATCAGATGGTTCATAATCTTCTTACGAGATATATCATAAAGTAATATAAAGTATGAACTAATTTGTATGATTTACTTTATTATTTTCAGCTTACTCTTTGCCATTTCCTGAAATATTAGATGTGCTTGGGGAATGGAGATCCCTTCACGTCATCACCGTTGAAGGAAAGGTATCGCAAGCTTTCTTTAATCCTATCAGAACCCTTCTCTCTGCTTTATGCTCTTATACTTCTATTTCTATCTATATGATATCATACTTGTGCGTATATATCATAATGAAGAACTTATTACCTTTTCAGATATTTCGGTTGGAAGAGAAAGATACTCAAACTAAACTGGAAACTCTTTTTAAGAAGAACATGTATGACATGGCGATTAAGTAAGTAGCCTTTTAATACTGATTATTAGCTGGTTTGATATTGAGTTTAATGAAACCAATTTCTTCTGAAATGCAAAACATTTGATAAGAACCTGTACTTGTAGACCTGTGTAGACCAGTGTTTACCTTTGTAGACCTGTGTTAACCTGTATAGACCAGTGTAGACCACTGTAGACCAGTGTAGACCTGTGTAAACCTATGTAGACCTGTGTTAACCTGTTTAGAAGGGTGTAAGCCCGTGTAGACCTGATTAATCCTGTCAAAACTTGTGTAGACCTGTGTAAATCTGTGTAGACTACAGACCCCTCAGTAATCTATACCAACAATTTCTACAGTTTTACATTACAGCTTTTCTCTGGAATGAACCTTTAATGGTGTAGTCAAGCATTGTTCCTTATACAATGAGATTTATCATTGGAAACCTACTGCTCTTGCTCCACAACAAATTTATGAAATGATTTATAACTGTTTTCCATTATACAGCCTTGCAAAAAGTCAGCATTACTCCGATGGTCTTGTTGAGATTTTCAGGCAATATGGAGATCATCTGTACAGGTGGGTAACACTAAAGAGGATAGCCCACTAATCATGATCAATTTGTTTCACAAAGTAATATGAGACTATTTGTTGTTGTTGAAAAAAGATGAAATTGTGCTTGAGCACAAACAAAAGATATGAGTGTATATGCCTAGCAAAATATCGGTTTTGGCCTGATGTAGGGTGCAGCTTTGCGTGTGATTGCCGATTTTGTTGAGTTTTTATGTGTAACGAAGGATACACATAGACTCGTCAGTTGAATAAAAGAACAAATTGTATTAGTTGTACCATGTCATATATGTAAAAGCTTCCACTGGCGTTTCAGGCGTATGTCCGTTATCAAAGCCCGTTATCAAAGTTCATCCAACCTCATCATATGTACTTTGATAACGGGCATACGCCTGAAACGCCAGTGAAGCTTTTATATAAATTACATGGTACTACTTATACAATTTGTTCATTTCTTCGCCCTACTTATTAACAGTACCACACACATCAAATTATTTTTAACTTCATCTGTCGAATATGGGTATAAATATACATATGATATCTTACGGCAGAAAAGAAACGGGAAACAACACGCTTATCTCGAGAGGCCTGTTTCGTGATTTCTCACTGACGAGTTTATTTACGCTCTACTATCGTGTATTGAGCACTTTTTTCTGAAAATAAAAGCACCGACTTTACACTTATGGGTATAAGTATTTCGGGGCATTATGTTATTTAAGAGACACTTTGAGGACGAACTGAAATGACAAGTCTTTGATTTCTTAAAGTAGTCGATAAAGTGAATAGTCTTTGGATGGTACAGAACTTCAGTATAGCCAGAAATATCGGAGACATAATGAAAAACGAACACATTATGTTTCCGATATTTCATTATGTTTCCGATATTTCTGGCTATAATTAAGTGAATAGCATGTTATTGTAAACAGATTGTTATACTGAAATTTAATTTTGTAGTAAAGGAGACCACGATGGTGCAATTCAACAGTACATTCGAACTATTGGGCATCTTGAAGCATCTTACGTCATTCGAAAGGTTAGTGTTCAGCTAAATGCTTGCAACAAGTTATGTATACTTGAGGTTTGAATAATATTGTTAAATAGCACGCTTCAGTGGCGTGAAAAAAGTTTGATGGTTATGATCTATGTACGATTAAAAATAAATTAATATCTAGAGAGTAGCAAGGTGCCCTATGGACAGCTGAACGTTGCAGAAATCTCTCAAAAATTAACAACAACAACCTAAGCTGTATGGAAAAGTACCAAGAAGTACCTAATCGTACCTAAGCTGTATCTAGACGTACCATCTAGCTGTTGGTGTCTTGTGTCCGAAAGGGTTGTTACCCACTTAGCCAGTTTAGAACCACCACTCCACCTCTACGCTATACACTTACCAAAGATCTATGGGCTTATTCCGTTGATACGCTTGTAGCGCATTTTGTATACTTAACAGGGCCGAATCCAGTAGAGCAGCAAATTGTCGAAAATTTTACCCTGTCGTCGGCAATTTTTAGTCTATATTTGCTTGAAAATGTCGGGAAATGCTTTTTTGTTGGAAAATTTACATTGTTTGTCCCCCGATGAATGTGGGCTGGTATCGGTCCTGATACTTGATTATCAGCATAAATCGTATGATATGATGGGTAAAGTCATGCGGTGAAGGTCGCATCTATTCTTTTAAGTAGATCTAATTTTTCTGAACTATTAGTTTTTAGACGCACAAAGAATTCATAATTTGACGCAGTATCTTCAGGTTTGTTGGCTTAGTTTTTGAATATTTTTGATTTCTCAAAAAATAGAGAGACACAAAAAATGTGTTACACATTTATTGATTGCTTGCTCTTTGAAAGCATTCTCTTAGTCATTATGATTCCAAGAGAAAGCTTTGACCAAAGAAAAAGTATTCATATGTATTTATCGGTCCCGTGAGGGAACACACAACTAAGTTTCAACCTGAATTGAACCATAGGGCAATGATACTGTATCCTACGTGACCCAAGAATAGCATTGCTTATTCAAGTTTTTCAAGAATCTGTATCTCTAAAAGGAAATATTTACTTTGTAGACAATCTTGTGCAAAAGAAGCATATTGCATGAAAATTTCATTTCATCTTCGCAATAGCTGAATGGATTTACTTACATTGTTTGCAGGCTTTGCACGAGAAAGGAGGTGCCAATACCGACCATACTACTTTGCTGCTGAATTGCTACACGAAGCTGAAGGCTGTCGACAAGCTCAACGACTTTATTCAAGTATGAACTTTTTCAATTCAAACTTTCGCAGTATTAGGTTCAAAACCACTCTACCAACTGAGCTACGAGAGCAATTTATCTATCGAACAAAGCAAGTATTTTAATTCATATTGGACGCCAGGCACAAGAACACATGATCATTTTGCTATTTTATAGATGCTTAACACAATGATAAATTCCACAACCCAAACAGTCCAACACACATAGAGTTCGATTCCATCTCCCCAAAGTTCTGACTGTTCTTCTTACAACACATTGCTGCCCAGATTGCCGACTCGGTACCAGACTTCCAAGATTACAGACTTGTTACTAGATTTCCAAGATTACAGACTCGTTACTAGACTTCCAAGATTACAGACGCTTTACTAGACTTCCAAGATTACAGACTTGTTACTAGATTTCCAAGATTACAGACTCGTTACTAGACTTCCAAGATTACAGACGCTTTACTAGACTTCCAAGAAAACAGATTCGTTACTAGACTTCCAAGATATAACGCAAAACCATATCAATCTCACAAATTGCTCTAGCACTCACTTTTTGATTAATTTTCCAAATGACCCCGATATCTCAGTGGTAGATCTCTGATGCGTTAGTTTATAAGTCATGATTAGATGGCCAAGTTATTTCAAACAATTTACCAGATTGATTTAGCAAATCCTGCTTTGTTCTAAACTATAACAAGCCTTGTTCTAAGTGTTATTTCTTTTATTACCTCCAAAAATGTTTATTGTTCACTACACAAGTTTTGACTTTGATTTTCAGACTGACAAAGAATTGAACTTCGATGTTGAAACAGCAATCAAGGTTGGCACAATTAATTTCCTGAATTACTTTCTTCCGCTAATTGCGTTTGTTATTGGAAATATGGCAAGCAATATGCTTTTTATGGAGTTGGTAGGTAGTACGCTAGATATAGGTTTAAAGAGGTAGAATGGTGCAGCACCAGATCGATGCCGGTTATTTGTTTTGCAAAATGGAAAAACTTTCAGTTAGAAAGTATGATTTGCTTTCTTTCATTTGATTGATACCATTGGTAGAAATCTCCTTTGGAAATCAAATCCCTTCTAAAGCCCTCAGGCTAGCATAATAAAGGAAACTTTTTTATTAGTCTATTTATTGGGACCCACAAGTTTCATTTTTTCAAAAAGTAAACAAAGATGTAAATTATCCTGATTTGATTGCACTTGTACAAACTTTCTCGACATGGACATAAAGATCAGAAAAACATAAGGCAAACGGCTCTTTGACAAGTTTGGATAAAAAAACTCATTTTGATAATTTACGATGATAATCATGAAATAATTGAATCCATAGGTTTGCAGGCAAGCAGGATATTACAAACATGCCCTGGATCTCTCGGAGAAATTCAACCAGCATGAATGGTAAGATACAATTTCAATAATAGCATATGATAATTATGATATTGTTGACTCTAACAACGAAGTTACAAAAGCTATTGATATAACTGCCTGGAGCTCATTGAAACCACTTGTGGCAGTAGGTATACAGTTGAAGCAGTGAACAGTGGTAGACACTTGCAATGATTGGGGAGGAAACCCATTGCGTAAAATAAACCTTGCCACATTACCTATAGAGTTCTAAAGTGTGACGTCACAAAAATCTATTTTTAGAATTTTGGAAGTTTGGCTCCATAATGTGAAAGAGCTTCCAAAATTACATCAAATGTATGCAAAATCACCTCTGTATGTTGAATATTAACTGAGATATAACCATTTGAAAAATTGACTTTCAATAGGAAATCCCTGTATTTTTCGGCCTGTTCATAAGTTCATAAGTTTATAAGTTAATAGAAAATGTTTATTCACCTCCTCTTTTTCTCAATAACGAATTCTATATTCATTTGCTTTATTGTTTACATTCTCATAATGAATAGCAATGATTAACAAACATTAAGTGCAATATCTGCTTCTTTACGGCTGAACATAGTCGAAAGGACGGTAGCTCTTCTACCAGTAGAAAAATTCACTCGAAGTCCTTATGCAGTATAGGTTTCGAGAACGGTATTAACTGACCATTTATGACTCTATTCCTAATACCTTAAATACAATAAAGCTGTTAAAATTGATCTGTTGATGTTTTGTTGGTAGGTATTTGAAGATTCAACTGGAGGATATTAAGGATTACAAGAAAGCACTCAAATACATTGCCGGTCTTAACTTTGTACAGGTATTCTGCATGTTGGTAGTCTCTATTCTGCAATTATTCTTATTGATGGTGTGGATAGGGTATTGATATACAATATACTATTGCAACGGGTCTGCACGATATAACAAGTACCATGCTGCTCTTCTAAAATTTAGAATCAAGTTTGTGTCATTACTAGTTGGTAGAATATACCATCTGTTTATTCATGATATCGACAATACATAATAATCTAACTAACTCTCGCTCTGTAGAAAAACGTATTGAATGCAAGAGTGAAAATATTTCTGACGAGTGATTCTGTGCTCTATTGGAACCTACTGTATCCCCTCCCCACCGAGTGGATCGGTAGATGTACTTCTGGAAATAATTTGGATTATAGTTTATTGTCTATATATTCTAAATCAACATACGACACATCCATCCATCTAACTAAGACACAAACAGGGTTTTAAAATTTAGAATGGATCTGTATATCTATTTAGAACGTGCGGAACCGGTCGCTATTTTTGTTGTTTTTTCGATTAGTCATCGAAGGCTGCTATTTCCAGCTATTCAGATGTTTAAGGATTATTTTGCTTGCCACTTTCAGTCAAGAGACCCCTGTTTCAAGGTCCCTTCCTAAAATTACTGAAATAGATTATGCCAATTTATGTTGTTTTAGGCTGAGGGGAATTTAAAAGCATATGGAAAGACATTGATGAATGAAGAGCCTGACGAGACAACGGAGCTACTAAAAAGATTGTGTTCTGATTACAAACCAGTTTCATTCAAGCAACCAGATCGTAAGTTCGCCATTTCATTAAAGGTGTCATTTGAAATTTATGAGAAGTAAAAAATCAATATAGCCGGTAAAATGGGGAGCATCGCAAGAACATTGATTACTTAAGCTTTTCTTCTGATACTTTAGAGTAATGTCAGACGAAAGCTTAAGTAATCAATGTTTTCCCAACGCTTCCAATTTTTTTGGCTATATTGATGTTTTGTACTGATCAGAGACTGTTCACATAAAAAATCTTATGATCTCAATTGACGTTAAGATGGCAAAATAGACGCAGTTTATGAAAGTTTATCAGATAAAGTCATTCACTTTTTTATTTGACTCCTTTCACAATTACGTCCAGCTCTATAGAATTATATCATTAAATAACCTTAGCCGCGGTATCATTTGTTGCTAAATACCAAAGCATGCATTGCAACTACCAACGAGGAGTGGAATAGTTTTGTGATTTTGAAAGATACGCAAGGTTTTGGATTTAGCAACACTACATGTCAAGGTTGTTTGAAGGTGAATTTCTAAAGAACAGACTTAGTTGTGATTATTGGTCTATTACTCTTAGTTGACGAATATAAGCTTAGCCCCCAAGCTTTCAAATTTTGGAAAAGACTCGCTAGTTATTTTGTCTATTTTGGCATCTTACTGTGTGAGGCAGGGTGATGTCAAAACCACATCGCCATAAATCTCTTGCAACAAGCAGCTGGTTTAACATGTGCACACCACTTCATTCCACCAGTACATTGCTGTTAATTAGTTTAGCTTGTATTTTACGAATGAAATAGAAATTGAATTGAATTGAATCCAAGACGACATATTTCATTCAGTTCTGATTTTATGATAATGTTGCCTTGATCTTTGATTTTCCAGGAAATATGCAAAGCATGGATCGAGTTGAAACTCCAACAGGTTCGACTATATATCATTTCATTCAACTGTAATCTGTATTTCTTTTAAGCTACACACATAAAAAGAACAGAGGAAGAATTATCGTGGAACCTTTTTCTAGCTTCTTATTTGAAAGAAAATGCTAAGGTGTACGGGACCATGCAAATTACAAGCATCGAAAGTGTATTTAATGAGAAGACTCTCTCAATTTAGAATTTGTCAATTTTGAATACAATCGAAAGGAGAATTTCGTCAAAGGAAAGGGCATGCGACCTAATATGCGTATCACGTGTATATCAGATGTAAGATAAATGGGTGAATGTGGCTCTAGATGCAGAAAGAGTGCTCAACAAGTGACATAATCAACGAACCTTAGATTGTATGCCAAAGATTAAGAGTTGCTGCACAGCCATTGTGGTGATAACCGGGAGGGCACATTGGACCCCTTGATCAAACACTTAAGTTGAAATATGTATTTGGTATGGTTCTATTTTTGCAATTTGAATTAACCTTATATCAATGTGACTTCTATGCTTTTATTCGTATTTATCATTGTTTTAGATACTTCGTCTGCATTTTCTCCATCTGGAATCGGGGGTCTGGTATCAAAGGCAGCATCACTTGCTCTTAGTAAGAATAAGGAAAATTTTACTTTTCTCTTGTCTATATTTTTGCAAAAAAGGCCCGGTAGCGTTTTTGGGGGTATTTTTCCGTTCGCATTCTTTCTTTCCAGGCGTGGGAAAAAAAACAAATAACAATAAGTCTATTTTTGTCAGCATCAACATATCAGGTGCCGTACAGTTGCATAGTCTCGCTGAACCAAGCATTGAGTACTTTCTTTGTGAATTTGTGAATTTTCCGCTTTAATGAATGCATGATTGATCCCATTACGACCAAGCATATACTCCCGTTTTGGATATAGGCCTGATAGTACGAGGGTAATGGTAGTAAGATTAGCGTTAAGAGCTAAGCTATATGTTTTGTAAGTTTGATTCAGTCATTAGCATTTTTATTTGAAGCCATGTTGGTTGTACTAAATTGATAGACAAAATAAAAACAAATTAATTTAATCTTTCCTTTTAGGCCCAGTAGATCGAGTTGTTCGTGCAAAGCCAGATGAGTTCATTCATATATTCGTTCATAAAAAACAAAAACTCGTCGAGTTTCTCGAGCATATGACAAAGGTAAATTTGTTTTTATTTTTGACAATCATATCCATTTATTCGTGTTATATTTCGATGGAGATTTCACCATGTCTTGAATTGAAGAATGTGCCCATCACTCTATTTAATCAAGACCCCTATCTACTCTTAACTAGATAGTAGGTAAGATATACCTTGATTTCGATGCAATATGAATAAAACCATTTCAACCTGTTCTTTCAAATAGGGAAGGACCAGATTCGCACTGCTCGATTAGTCGCCCTATTCAGTGGGCCTTTTGCACTTTGCACATAAATCAATGCCTCACGTAGATAGTGAGTTTATTTGCCTATCAACTATCAACAAACCCTGCCAAAGCACACTATGATGAATTCAGTTTTGTTTGTCATAGATTCGGAATGATTGCTCGAATGTTATTTTCAATACTTTGATTGAGATTTATCTTCACAACGCAAGCAAGGCTGCTCAGACCAAAGACTTTGTGGTGAGTTTTCATTTTTCTAGATATTTCATCAAATCAATTCATTATCCAAATTGAATTTGTATTGATGTTTTAGCTTCCTGCCATAAAATTATTAAGTTTCTTACCCCTGGGAATGATATAATAGAAGTATATTCATTTTTAGGTAGAAGCTGAGCAAGAGAACAAGTGTTTGAATCTATTCACAAATAGTGAGGTAATTGCTTTATGATTTTAAAACTTCTGGATTCAGTTTCAAATCATTTAAAAATCATATTAGCAAAATGAAAACTATTTTTACCAACTGTTTTTCTTTTTTTTAGTCAAAATATGACCTGGACCATGCCCTCGTTCTAGCTCAGATGCATAATTTCAAAAGAGGAATTCTATTCTTGTATGAGAAGGCAAAGCTGTAAGTAAGACCAACCTCTTTCTTTAAATTTCGTAACTCTTCAAGTCATTTGCTATCATCATGTTTCACTTTCATCGTCATTTATTCTGGTGTTTCTTGTTACTGCAATATACTGTTCCCAAATAGTTACTTCAAGTTATTTAAGAAGGAGCATCGGATCTACAAGAAACAGTAGCTTTGAAGTAAGAAAAATTGATTGTCTTTGAAAATAGGGAAATAGTATAATATTTACCTCCCTGTTCCAGACCACGCCTAATGAATTGATGTCACAATTCTGAAAATGTCTCCAAGAACTTTATTTCTTTCTAAGATTTCAACAGATCCTGAGATACCACATGGAACATGATGAACATGAAGCAATCATAGAAGATTGCAAAAAATACGGGTAAGATCAGAGATTTTAATAGTAGATTCTTTCTTAACTGTTTTTTGCATTCACGAGGTTGCTGAAGAGGGGTAAGGATCCCAAATCCTAGCACTAATATTATCAAAAATCCCAAACCCAATGAGGAAAATAGAGAAATTCCCAATATTGACGTGTTTAACAATCTCAGTCCCAATTTCGTTTGTCATTCCCAATCCCAGTTCCCAATTTACTCCTTCATGATCCTGATTCACCACACCTAGATTTGATAATATTCCATCTTAGATATTTAAGTCCAATTATTTACTTCCCTGTTGATCCAACTATTCTTTTGACCTTAAATATTCACGAGACCTTTTATTAAAGACTGAATCAGTTATACACCAATAACAAGAGCCCGAGTTACTAAAATAGAAAGGTTAGAAGAGATCAAAGAATGAATGAATTGGTCCAGAGAGTATGTGAGAATTGAAAATGAATCGAGCGGAATTTGGCATCCAATTTTCCAAATCATGCCTCTTCTCAAGAACTTGCTATGTTTCACCACTGTTTCACCACTTCTAGATTTGATATTATTTAATTTTCAACCTTTAGTTCCGATTGTGCAAATATTAGATGTTGATGACTTTGTAGGATTGATGCAGTTATACTCCAATAACAAGAGCCAGGGTTTCTGAAATAGAAAGGTTAGATGCGATCATAGAACGAATTAATTAATCGGGGGAATTTGCAAGAATGAAGAATGAACTGAGAAGGACTCGAACCAACGAAAACTGAATAGACCACTTTCACAATGACGTCAATTCTTTGAAATACTGCTAGAAACATTTCTATCCTCGATATCATGTCGATCCTGATCTCAAAGGCGTGCATTGCTCCTAGCAACGCATGGCATTGCTTTGAAGTCGTGCTTTTAGCATAATGATATGATGAAGAATTCTTGCTCGACAGGGAATCACATCTCTTGCCTCACTTTCAAACACATTATACGTCATTGTGAAAGAGGTCTATTGGTGCGTCATTGCTCTTACAACTGAGTATCGAGAGACCTGCTGGGCTTAGGGTAAACGCCAATTTAATTAGCCTAAACTCCCCTGAAAGAGAGCTTATGATCAGTAAACATAAACAACATAGATTTTACAGGTCCCCCTGGTAACTGTCCTGGTTACCTCTTCCCTCTCTATGCTACTGCTACCAACTAAGCTATAAGAGTTATCTTCTCAAATAAATAGATTAGATTGAGAGTCCCGTCGAGTGTTGATGAGATATAAAAATCCACAGTAAATGATTGGCGAGATGAATTATGAAAAAGGCCTAATGCTTTCTTTAGTAATAGTCTTACAATAATACTGTTTTACTTCTTTTCCGTCTTTTCCTTTAATGTTGAATTTCTTCATAGTTGCCAGGATCCAAGTTTATGGGGACAAGCATTGTCGTACTTTGCAAGAAAAGAAGAAGACTGCAGAAAATATATGACTGAAGTCTTGGATCGTATCCTTGTTTATTTCTGACTCATTTAAATATTTTCAATACGCTGTTGATCTAGATTATAAGCAAACCTAAAGCAATAAGGTTTAAAGTAATAGTGTCTTCCTATGCCACAATGGATTCAACCAAGGCTTAATTGATAATCTATCGCAAGGTCTTGTAAGTTTAATTTTGAAACGACCATAATATGTTTTCTGCACTTTGTTTTTAAACTGGAAAGTCAACTTTGCTTGGAGCTAAATAACTGCATCAGGCAGCTTACCTCAATAAACATCTTATCATGTCGGTCAACCAGACTTATACTGAAACGAATTCAATCGAGATGATTTGTGAGAATGAAAATGACCCGAATAGGACTCGAACCCAAGTTTTCTAAATTTGTTCAGGGATGCACAACCCGGGCTTCGAGAAACCTAGGCCATCCTGCTTCTCCACATGAAACGTATTTATTGTTTTACTTGCTGATACCTACATTGAATTCAATAATTGTAATGTTTAATGTTTGAAACTGTATTTGAAACTTAACTGCATTGTAGACATTGCAAGATATAATCTTTTATCTCCTCTATTGGTGATCCAAACACTGGCTCATAATTCAACCGCCACCCTGGCTGTCATCAAGGTATTCTTTACTTAATCCTTTTCTCATTGATTATCTTGAAAATCACATGTCAAGTGACCTAGAGAAATCCTGCTTAGCACTCAGTGTAAAGAGATGGATTGATGGTAAGCGGCTCTTAAGCCAAGGGTGGAAGTCCCGCTTTTCCCTATCTGAAAAAGTAGTAAAGACTGAAAGAGGAGCCTTTGGATCAACTATGACTGCAGTCAACCGACTTACTTTATACTGGATTCCAGGCCTAACCCTTAATAACTCAACCCTAAATGTGTATAGCCCTAACTATATATAAGCCTGACTCTATATAAGCCTAACCCTGTACAAGCTTAGCCCTAGAGCTTTAGGGATGTGTGACGTTCAATAAATTCTAATCAGTGGACTGAGGTTGTTATGATTTTGATTTTAAAACATCACAATAACTGGTGGTAAATAGTAAGACTTCGTAATTCATATTTCATGTCTCTCGTTGTAGGATTACATTGTGCGCCGTTTACAGGACGAAAACGAACAAATTGCAAAGGTTAGAATATTGTCTTTTTCTCAAATCATTTGTGATACTTGTAGCTCATTTTGATTAGTGTAGTGTCCAGACCTCTGGGGACACTCATCTCTGTTAAATGTTACCCCCCCGTCTCGTCACATCATGTCATGTGTATGTAGGTGTTAGTATGTTCACAGAGTGAGTAACTCTCTCTTTACATTCACTTCTGAATAGACTAGGTTTCGCATGCCTATGACAAAATTTTGAAAATATAAGTATAATCATTGGTACGTTGCAGTGTTGGTATAAGTTTGTGTGCTTGACGTAGTCCTACTGTCTGTTACGATACTTAGGCCTGAGTTACACGACGCCGGATTGGGTTCACTTCGGATCGGGTCTGTCAATCCGAAGCAATTATCACTTCGGTTTCCTCGTAATTACACGACTTCGGACCGACTTTTAACCCGCTTTGCACTCTTTGTTACACGACGCCGGATTGCCATGCGCTGCGCATGAGCGAGCCTCTCTTTCTCAAGTTTAGATCCGAAACGAGGTTTCGGAGTGAAAATCACTTCGGATTCAAGTGTTTACACGAAAAGAATGCGAAGCGAAGTGCTGCGGATTGGTTTTCACTTCACCTCCAGAGCGGAGTGACTTTCACTCCGGTTTCGACAACCGAAGTACTTCGGATTGCCTCGGCGTCGTGTAACTGAAACCCATATCCGAAGTGAAAAGCAATCTGCAGTGAACCCAATCCGACGTCGTGTAACTCGGGCCTTATTAGAAATAGCAGAGTATTAAATTTGTTAATTTTTCATTTTTAGTTCCATTTTGACTTGCTAAGTACTACTCTCATGAGTGTTATTAAAAAAGTTTATGATCATAATAGTTAAGTTATATTCACGATATTTTTAGCTATTCTGAAGTTCTGCACTGATCAAATAATGTCCTTAACTTCCTATTTAAAGAAATTCAAAGTTCCTATCCCACATAGCCTCTAAGGGGCCTCGTTATATTTTTATCTACTCGTTTAGAGTAAACATTTGCTCATATTGCCATAAGAGTTGAGAATAACAAAAAGTTAGAATAGGAACCAAAATTTACACCAAAACTTTGATTCTCTTACAAACAATCTTAAGTAAGCATTTCTCCTTTTTATCTACGAAGTCTGCTATTGGTTTGCCAAAACAGTGCTAAAGACATTGAAGTAGAGTGGTATAATATTCTGTGAATGCAAGACTCAAGATAGTAATCTCTCCATCTCGGCATGCCTGTTTTGTGCTTTCCCACTCATGAGTAATGTTATTAGGATGCATCAGGAGAGATTTACCTTACATCTCCTGATGAGTGGGAAACCACGGAACAGGCTTGTTCAGATGAAGAGCTTATGTTCTTGAGTCTTACCTCTTTTTCATCTACGTATATTCATGATAGGATGAACGAATGATACGACAATACAGGGATGATACGGAGAAAATGAGAAATCAAATCGAAGAATTGAAAACATGGTTAGTGTTGTTAGATTTTTAGATTTTTGTTCCAGCGTCCTTCGATATTTGATGGGGAATTTTCATGAATCTGTGGTTGGACAGCAATTTTTTAGGTGAGATCTCAACAAACTGAATATTGGCAAGTTGGGTAAAAAGTGGGCCAGAATTTCTCATGTACCAAAGCATTTTTCCTTTCCTTCTGTTGTAAATTTGAGCTTTAAAGTGGAATCTAATTTGAAATTTGGTGCTTCCCTTTGGTTTTTTCGTTTGATTTTAAGTTCGCAATTTGGTTGTATCGCTAAATCTCTAAGAAAATTTCAGCTATTGTCTGTTATACTCTCCCTATACTATTGATGCTGATCAATTCTCTTTGATGGCTATTAATCGTAAATTAAGACACTATCCGTTTATTTTGCAGTGCGAAGATATTCCAAAGCTCGAAATGCAATATCTGCTGTCGTCCATTAGAGTTGCCTGCTGTTCATTTCTTATGTGGGGATTCTTTCCACCAAAGGTGAATCTCTGTCAAATCTCTGTCTACACTAGCAAACTTCTCCGAACTTTTATTTGCAAACTCCAAGTTTATAAAAGTTGGGAGAAATTTGTGGCTTCTGTCCACACCACCAAACTTTGACAAACTTTGCAAGGGAAGTGCAAAAAACAAACTTATTGTCATGCAAATTTTATCAAGCACGTTACTACAGCCTGATATTTGATTGGGTAGACTCTTGCAAACTTCTGCAAACTTAATTAGTAATAAGGTGCAAGTCCAAACTTACGCAAACTAATTTGAAAGTTTTTCCGAGTTTTTTCACTGGTTCACTCTAACAAACTTTACCAAACTTTTGTTTGCAAACTTGGTGTTTGCACTAGTTTGCAAACTAAAGTTTGCTAGTGTGTGAGGGGCTATACATTTTTAATGAGAGATTATATGAGACATAATTCGAGTTAAGCTAGATAAGTTTACATTTTTATTAAATGCCTTTAAATACAAACAAACAATATATCATGTATAATTTATGATTCATGAAGCTGTTCGTTCATGTAGAACATCCTACGGTGTAAATTTCAATGTTCTGCATGAACAAAAAGCTCTGTGAATCATAAGTTACACATGATATATTGTTTGTTTGTCTTTTAAGGCATTAGAAACTGATAACACAGCGTGTGTAGAAAAATAATTGATGAGCCGTGATCTGATTGGCTCATAGCTCCTGTTTACTGTCAAGACGATTTCTCATTGGACAGATATCAACAAAAACTGAAATTTTAGGCATATGCCCAATTCAACAGAGTCGAATCCCTTTAATATTAATGGCTACAATTTTTTATAGTCTACGTTTGTTTCAAATATGGATAGGTTAGCTTCCATATAAACTGGTGTATATTCTAGTTTATAATACTCTCTGTATTGTTAAACTGATTTGGTGTAGGATTTTATAGGAAACTGAGCAATTTTGGGGTAGTAATTCTCTCGTCAAAGTAGCACGCCTTTCTAATCTATATTCTAAATGTATACTATAGGCAATACATTTCTGATAGGTGATAATGCATTTTAGACCAAATTTAAGTTAATCTAGTTTTGTTTACATATTCATTAAAAACAAACAGTACATTATGTATAATATATGATTCACAAAGCATAAATATTCAAGTAGAACATCCTCGGGTGTACATTTCAATGTTCTACTTGAATGAAAAGCTTTGTGAATCATATATTATACATGATGTATTGTTTGTCTGTTTTTAATATTGATGGCTGCAATTTTTATAGTTTTTAAGTCACGCTACGCCACTGTTCTATATTTGTTTCAAATGTGAATGGGTTGGCTTACATATATACCTGTGTGGATTCTTGGTTATGCTCTCTCTAGTGCTAATCTAATTGGGTGTAGGATCTTTTAGGAAATCGAGAAATTCTACAGTTGCACTTCTATCATTAAAGTAGCACGCCTCTGTAATCTGCTCATCAAAAGCAAAAACATATTTGCAAAAAAAATATTTGAGTTCTCGAGAGCTCCCTTGAGAGTGAGAAAGGATTTTAAATTGGGGGAAGGTTGGGGGTGTTTTCTTCCCAGGGTCGAATAAGAAAGGCATAGTTTTCTATATGTAGATAGTCTAAATTATAGGCAGCATAGATAATCTGAAAAATTTCAATTTGCAATCATGCTTCCCTCAGAGTTTCTTATCGAATTTATTCCCTTTTATCTTAGTTGTTTTGAGAGTTATGCAGAAAACGACAATGAATGCCCGGTCTGTGTCTCTGAAAACAGGTTAGTTCTTCACATATTGCTCATCGCAATTAAATTCCGTTTTATGCTTACTATACTATGCTATCCTTATACCATCGTTTATTTCCTATTACGACATCATATCATGGCAGTGGTGTAACATAGTTTGGAACACCTTTGTTCGAAAACTAAGGGCCCCTCGAATTTTTTCCTTGTATATTTTTGATGACTATACTGTGCTTCTAAGCACTATAAATGCACTATACTGTACTTCAATTTCCATTTGTGTTTAGCTTTATTTTCATCTTAAAGTGTTACAGCAGAATTTTTCAATCCAATATCCTAATTCTTCACTTTTCTGGACTTGTTAACTTCTATTTGTTTTGTCAGCCCAACCTTTGTTTTATCTTTAGTTTAACCGTTATTGTATTAAGTAGGTCCTTGTTTAGGTTCATCTCCTTGTAACCCTGTGCTTTGTAAATTAAGTTTTTAAGTGAGTCCCCAAATCATTGTAAGAATAGTTTACTGGTGAAGATTATATCGAAACGTTTAGAAAGCATGGTTTATTTTTGAATTACTCTATTGGAATCTTATAGACTTAGGTTATTAGGCTCTCATAATATTATGTTATTATTACTCTGCTTCTAAGGTAATCTTTTAAGGTTAGCACTAGTTTCAATCATCTGTTTTTGTTTATTCCCCTTTTACTCCGTACAGCTCACTAAGCTTTGTGGTGGCTACAAAAGGGTCCCATTTTACTAATTCCTTAGGGCGCCCGACTGCCTCCGTTACACTACTGTGTCATGCTATATTGTTTTGTTTTATATTGCATTGTATTGTGTCATATTATTCTTTAAACAACAGAAAAGTAATGGACATCATAAAAGCACAAGAACATAATAAAGATTTACACGAGCAATTCCATCATCAGGTTTGCCACTTATATTCATCTTTTTCAAGCTTTATCAACACATTGCAATTTATGAATTTCATTATTATCATTAGACGTGTAGTCTGCTGACGACGAGAGTGCTCTATACTAATAAAGCATAGTGTTAATAGAATATAAAGCAAAAAGTAAGCTTTTATGCTGTAACTACTAGTTTAATGCTTCGTGCAATCTTCAGACACAATAAATTTTATTATTATAATTTTCTTTCTCACCGTTATCTGGAGAAAAGTTTCGTTTTGATATTTGCAGCTGGAGAGATCTGCTGATGGCTTTTCAGTTGTTGCTGATTATTTTGGCAGAGGTGTCTTCAACAAGGTATTCAATACTTTTCAAATATCTTTTTACTTCCCATTGGTTCAAATAAGTTCTGATTGAGTGGTTTATTCAGTAAAGCAGGGAAAATAAAATCATAATTTGTTACCTCCATTCAGGGCTGTCAAGAGCCAGCTAAGGCCCCAGAGTATTTCAAAGAACCAGGCCCCACGACCATAGATCATTAGAGCCATTTTTTACAAAGGTGATTTCTTTTACCCCTCCCCCTACCCCCTGTCTTCACGCTCCTGCCTCTATTCATAAATCAAGCAGTAAAATTATGAGACTTTTTGCAGTTTTCTTAGTGTTACCCTTTGGTTGACTTTTAATGGAATGTCAGGAGCAGATTCAGACTAGAGCTACTACTGCTAGAGACGCAGTAGATTTTCAGGCCTAGTCTTTCCTGGATCAGATTTTTAGAATTTTTTCGTTCCTTGCCTACCTCTGGCTCGATGCTACTGCCTGTTTAGCTACACTCATTTTTACTTGGACCAATTTGAGCCGTTGTCACAATGTTTCCTGGACCCAACCCTGAGCATTAATGTGCGCATTTTAGTTCCTGGTGTGCAAACTGCAGATCCACTGTTGTTGCTTAAGTTCTCTTTAAGCATCATCCACTTGCATTGCTGATTGCATGACATTTTCTTGCTTGCAAAACACTGTTTTAATTATTTTCAAGGTTACAGTGTTGACAGATCCAGGGACACAGCAACCAATGGTTCAAGCAGATCCGCATGCACAGAGAGGTAATTTACTCCACAAATAGCTTCATCCAGCTACCAATAAACAATTGACCCTATTTGAGCATTGATTTGTACAAACTATGTGTATACACAAATTTCAAATATTGTACCGCATCCGTATCAAAAAAATGCTCTGTCTTTAACAGGCTGTACAAAATCTCAAAGTCAATTGTAGATATCTTAGTGGATAATCTGACCAGCTGACCGGCCACCCAGCGTAACTAGAACCTTAATAGTCTAGTGAATATTTATATGTCAATGGAAAAGTAATCATCTAAGTCATCAGAAAAAGCCCTTTTTTGTTTTTTGATACAGCTTTTATAAAGTATTTTACACTTTTTTCCATTAATACTTAAGATTATTGAAACCCAACTTACAATCTTCTCTATTTTCATTGCTAGATTTCCACAGTTTTCTGGCCATGTTTTCTGTTTTGAGGCTTTTTGCAATATATAGGGCTAATATGTGGAGCTAACCAAGCTAACAATAATTGCATGAGTATATAATGAATAAAATAACCAGAAGCTTCATTTTGATAATGATCGTTTGATCGTACGATCGAAAATTTAGAAAACTAATCACAATGAAGCTTCTGCTCATATGTTCTATTCATTACTAAGATCCTTGCCCGAATAGATATTTTCACAAGTATATAGCTATTTCAAACTAACTATGAACCCATATGTGATGACTTGATGCAGGTTTTGTACAGCTTCTCAAAGATTCAGTATTTTCAGTTTGGTGAAGAGTTGGAAGGAGCACCAAAAGATTTTCAGATATATTTTTAGTGAGGATCAAATAAACACTGAGAAATTTCATATTAAATTTTAATTTTAAAATGAAATTTCAAAAAATTTTCCAATTCTCATAGCAATGTCATAGTAATTAAATCTAATTTGTAATTATATAAAAAAAATACCTACTAGCACACGTTTTGTTTATAATTTTCTGCAAAAATAAGTGCCATCTCCAAGTTGTAGCAAAGATGCCTCCACTCTTTCATCCTTCTTTATTTTCTTGCTCAAATTGTGCAGGGCGCTTGTAGTCTCATCATGCTTGCTTTCATCCTCCACAACCTTTCCACTCCAAAGCGAATTATCAACGGCAATGAATCCTCCCTTGCGCAATAGCACCAGCCCCTTCTCGTAATAGTCATCGTAATTGGTCTTATCGGCATCAATAAACACAAAGTCAAATGTTCCTTCTTGGCCCAGCTCAATCAATTCTTTCATTGTGTCAGATGCAGGCCCGATCTTACATTTGATTTTTTCTGCATGCGTCCAGTAGGGCTTTCCTTTATTGATATCTGTATCTGTGATGTCGCATGCAATTATCTCGCCGTCGTCAGGTAGTGCTGATGCCATACTCACTGAGTTGTATCCAGTAAACACACCAACTTCAATACATCTAAAAACAAAAATTTCAAAACTAAATTTTGTGAAATCGAGGATAGTTTTTGGGATATAAGTATTCAGTCAATTTTAGCGGTGAGCATGTTATAAAGCATTGAAGCCATTAATGTTAAAAACAAAAAGAAATATAATATCATGTATGATATATGATTTGCAAAGCTTTTTATTTCTCTAGAACATCCTCAGGTGTAAATCTGCGTGTAAGGATGATCTCCTTGATCAAAGAGCTTTGTGGATCATATATTATACATGATATATTGTTTGCCTGTTTTTAATCGCAGCCGGCAGTTTTTTTAGTCTGCACCATTTGAAAAAATAATGGGGGCATATTCACAGTAAAGTTTTTCATTGCACAATGCCTATTTACCTTCCGCAAAAGTTGAGATTGAGAACTCCCTTTTTCAACAAGCTGGTATAAGATCTACACTCTTTTTTTATAAAGAACCTTTCATAGGGAACCTTCATGTAGAAGGTCCAATAACTAAGGAACTTTATAATTATGATATCATAATCAATAGTGTAAATATGCAACTTTTTTATTGACTCTCCCAAACTTTTACATTATATAGGCCTGGCCTAAGCTTTTGTGTTGTAACATGTTTTATTATCAGCGTATATTGAAAAATGTGTAATTTTCATGATTTTGTTGTGTCAGTATTGATTCTTATCCACTAAATGAGAATTCAAAATTAAGGAACTATTAAGGAACTTTTAGAACTACCAAATTGGTCAAAAGAGGTCTCAAAATAAGGAACTTAAAGAACTAGGTCCTGAGCTAGGTTTCTTATAAAAAAGCGTCTTTTCACTTTATTTTACTGGAGAAATAAGTCCTCTCAATAAGTACTTAAATTGTACAGGATTCTGTGGGATTTTCAATGAGTTACAGTGTAATTATGCAATGCTATATTTTCTATGACCAATATAGCCAACTTATATAGAAGATGCAATGTCATATATATAATGAAGGAATAAGCTTTGATGACGCAGGGCAGTCGATAGCTTGCGCTTGGGCTATGTATTATTATCAATTATAAGAGGCTGACATAAAATGTTCATCTTTTAAATCAATTTAGAATATCTATTATATTACTTGCTTGAAAATGAATTAAAAATTTTCAAGATTATCATGAAGATTTAAATCAAAACCAACTTTGTGGCCCGCGTAATTTACCTTTTGGCATTGATTGACTTGAGCAGAATTCTTATAAACTGAGCTTCTAACGGGTCAACCAACATTTCAGCTTCTTTGTTCGTCTCAATGGTTGACAGGCGCAAGTTCTTCAAGTTATCTGGCTCCTTCAAGGAGTGTTCCGTAATGTAGGCCAGCAATGGGTCTTTGTTTTCCCATGCCTTGAACAAAATCCTCCCTGATGGGGCTGTTCTGCTTGCCCTGCGACCGGCCATGAAGCCTAAACTTGCAGATGCTGCCGTTATACCAAGGCCTATCAAAATTGGTGTGGTGTGCTTGCTGATAAAGTCCGCCATCTTCCTGTCTGGTGGTTGCGCAAGAGAAAAAGAATGATCACAAGTTCGTATTCAAGTATGTTGTCTACGTTGGTGTCTATTTATATTACGAATTCAGTTTGATTGACGTCAAGGGAATCTCCTTGTCTTGTGATTCCCTCGCTGCCTCCTCGGTGCCTCGTACGCTTTTTTATATAAGGAGGTAGTTTATAAGGAATCTAGAACAGAACCTCGTCTAAAACTAGGATATCTGGTAAGTAAAATTGCTCCATTGCTTCTTTTGAAACAACAGAACTAAAGGAGCTTTAAAAAATAGGGCTCTAGATGGGTTTCTCATATGATAAAAATCGTGCATTGCCAACATAGGGTCCTTAAGGGAGTACTTACTCCAATTCCCTACTTACTCCAATTCCCAGCAATAAAATAATCAGAAATCCCAATCCCAATTTGGAGAATGGAGGAATTCCAGATATTGATGTTTTCAACAATACCAATCCCAATATTTTTCATTCCCAAATCCCACTTTTCAAAAGGCAAATCCCAGTTCCCAATTTACCCCTTCATGACCCTCAAGAGAGCCCCTTTTCGTCGTTGAAATTTCGATTCTGTGCAGCTCGTTTCCATTAGCATCCGTTTTCTAATAGTTTTGTTGAAGTTTTAGGAAGAAGTATTGTAGATATTTCCTTTCTTAAATCGATTAAATTTCATTTCATTTTTCATTTTATGATGATAACTTTTTCACAAAATTAGGACGTCGTCATTAACAAACATACAAACAAGAACACTACAAATACGATAACTATAATAACAAGAAGAAAACAATATTTTACCACCTTCAGATTCAGAAATAACAATGATCAGGTAAATCTATAGGCCTAAAAATATCAGGTAAAAATATATTTAGCTACGGGTTAATTATAATTTGATTGGCATATTGACATTTTCATTGAATTCATTGGGTGGTCTCCCGGATGAGGAATGGGGATTCCCTTCGTCTTGCTGAGTCAAAAATCAACATTTCAAAATGGCGGAAGCAAACATGGCACAGGATGAAGAAGAAATGGCGTTATCAAGCATCTATGGCGACGAATTCCGAATTATTTCACGCGAAGAAACAGAAAAAATATGGGAGCTGTTCATCTACCCTGAAGAAAGCAGCAGTTGCTTCTTGATACTTAGAATTCACCTTCCAAACGACTATCCCGGACTACGGCAGCCTATTTTTGAGATTGTCTGCGAATGTCTGACTGGAAAAGGCCTGGAAAAGCTGTCAGAAAGTTTGGATGAATTGTGGAAGGAAAACGAAGGAGAAAGTATCGTTTATCATTGGGCTGAGAGATGCAGAGAAATTCTAACAGAAGAAAATCATGTCAGACTGCACAAGTTGCATGAAGAAGCTGCCAAACAACTCGAGAAGACAGGTAAAATAGAAATCAAATAGTTCAGATCTCTTCCCTGCTGTGCCTAAAGGGCTTGGTTTTTTCCCATTTCAAGAATCTTAAGTCACGGGATCAATTACATTTATCGTCTATACCTCAAGTTGTTAGAAGTAAGTGGCGTACACAGCCTCCAAAAAGTGGGGTGGTCCTGGGCGTCTCCCAATAAATTACTTATGACCACGCCACGCCCCACATTCGTCGTATAGCACTTTTATTGCTTTTTTGCGAAAACCCCAATGGTCATTTTTTAAGAAGTGGAGGCTCTGAACCTCCCATTTCCTCTTGTATACTTATTTACCCTTAGAGATTCCATATCACGTTGCACTGTGCAGTGCCTGTCTTTTACTTTATCTATATGTTTTTATTTTCATAACTGCAGTACATATTCTCATAGTTCTTCCACTAAAGTCAAGTAGCTCATTTACAGATGCACTTAACAGCGCCACTTTTTTGATTACATCCTGCAAATAGATATTGATGTTTTTGTGCCCCTTGTTAAGAATTCCAGATCTCACACCAGAGACATAAGTGAAATATGTGTTAGTCATTGAATACTGCAAAGTCCAAACTAGACCCTACAGCGAAATAATCCTTTATGGTGTTCTATTATTTTCAGATTTTTCATTTCATCCATTACTACACTCTCCATCTTACACTTGATATCATTCAGCTCTTTTCTGATTGGTAAATTTTGATGCAGCTCGGTGTTTAGCAATTCGTAAAGTTTCATCATGGTTCTCTTTCTGACCTAGTAGCTCAAATGCTGTAGGTCGTAATTGTTATTATGTTTCACTTTGTTTTCGATTAGTTTCTCGCTATGACTTCCATCTTTCCTGCTTTAATAGATGAGACAGATAGCAAGTTGGTTATAGAGGAAGATATTGATGTTAGAAATTTCAAAAAAGAAAAACTGCAAAAATCTTCAGCGAAGACTGAAAATCACCAACAAGTGGAAGAATTCGAGATAACATCGGGTGAGCCCATCGTGGACAGAAAAAGCACGTTCCAAGCACACGTTGCATGCGTGACTAAAGAACGTGAAGTCCAACTAGTCATGCAGAAGTTGAGAGAAAATCGAAAAATAGCTCGTGCATCTCACAACATCATGGCTTACAGAATCGAAGGAAGGCAACCGGGGACATTTCTGCAAGATAACGACGACGATGGGGAGAATGAAGCCGGGGGTCGACTTATGCATCTGTTACAAATATTAGATGCCAAGAACGTGATTGTTGTTGTTAGTCGGTGGTACGGGGGTATATTACTTGGCCCTGATCGGTTCAAGCATATAAATAACTGCGCAAGAGATGTTATCGTTAATACTGGGTTTTCAATTCCGAATCAAAAGACTGAAGCTGAGCATGCAGGCAAGAAAAAACAAAATAAAGCAAAAGCTAAAAAGAAATAGTTAGATTGAGAGGGCCTAGTGGGGGAAATGTTGATCTTAAAGATTCAGAGAGGATGCACGCTTTTTTTTCTAATAAGGAACCGTTTATAAGGAACCTAGAACTAGAATTTCTTGTAAAATACAATGGATTCTTTTGTTCTATTTTTTCCTGTAACTGAAAATTTAAAGAACCTTTAGTACTAGGCCTGGAGTGGAGGTAGGTTCCTTGTAAAATAAAAAGCGTGTTCAATTACAAATATAAAAAGCCCCATATCGTAAAACAAGTAGGATTGGGTGCCCGAGCTTATCACACATTTTAAAGCTTGTAAATCTTGAAGTCCAAATGTCGGACTGCTTTGAAATCATATTATTCTCGACGTTAAAACCACTGCAATATTTCAGCGTATGTAAAAAGCTGCGTTATTCAGATAAACGTTGAGCATAGTTGTCTTCAACCATCAATTCCACCTTGCATGCAAATCTGATAAAAAGATGGAAAATTTTCTTCGCTGTTATTGTTCAACGAGATTAATATCAGCTTTAGCTACCCTGTTCTTATTCATGTTTTGCATCAAACGCTTTTTCTTTATAAAGAACCTAGCTCAGGGCCTAGTTCTTTAAGTTCCTTATTTTGAGACCTCTTTTGACCACTTTGTAGTTCTAAACGTCCCTTAGTAGTTCCTTAATTTCAAGTGTTCATTCAGTAGATAGGAATAAGTATCGACGCAAGAAAAGCATTAAAATTCAACATTTTGCAATAAACTCGTGATAAGAAGGAAACATGAAACATATTATAACACAAAGAAGCTTAGGCTGGGCCTATAAAACGTAGCTAGTTACATAGTCATTTCTAGAGAAGTTGCATGTCTTCTAGAGAAGTTGCACCAAATAAACACATGCAAAATTACAAAGTTCCTTAGTGATTTGACCTTTAGTAGTAAAAGTTCCTTAAGTTTTTCGACCTTCGACATGTAGGTTCCTTATAAAAGGTTCTTTATAAAAAAAGCGACAAGAGGTCTCAAAATAAGGAACTGAAAGAACTAGGCCCTGAGCTACGTTCTTTATAAAGAAAAAGCGTGTATAGGGGGGTCATGTTTCACTGTTTTCTTACAGAAATTGCAAATGTTCCATCGTTGTTCTAAGAAGAAATGTTGATATTTTGTGTTCCCTGATCCACTTGCTGTCAATAACCACTTGTTCCCTTTTTGATTTTGGGCATGTTCCCTGGAACCCCTATATTACCCTCTTATATTTACAAAAAAAACCCGAGACCCGAGTAGGGATGAAATTTTTTTGAATGAAATGGCCTGGGTTCCTCGAAGCACCGGCTGCGCAGTGGTAGCGCACTAGAGTAAGAGTACAAATCTAGAGATCGTAGGTTCGGGTCCTACTCGGGTCTTTTTCATTCTCACAAATTATCTTGATTGATATTCCTTATTTCAACGCGGTTTGCTTTATCTCTGAAGTACAACTTCTTTTGTAGTACGATAGAAAAACCTGACAAAGATTTTATCAAAAGGATGTTTTATCATTGAATATTTTGAATTAGTAAATGAAAGTTTAATGAAACAATATTTCAAATTCGTAACGTAAAAGTTTATTTAAGAGTTATTGTTACTTTTAGTCTTTGTTGAAGATACTATATTTTGGATTGTGTTAATCTAGTTCTGTTATGTGATGCATATTTCCCGAAATGTTATATTTTGAATAAATGATAGAGTATTCTTTATTTCACTTTATTCTCACACTAGGGAGTCACACCAGAAATTTCTTTGGGGCCTGGAGCTTCCGAGATGGGGGCTAAATGGTTACTGGATAGGCTAAGAAGTGTCATCAAAAATTGGATTGATCATGGTAGGAATTGGATAACACTGAGCCTGACTACAGCTTCCACATCCCAACCCTGGCACCAGCTCTCCGTTTGTATTTGCTTCGCTTCAGCCCTCGACTTTGTGACCCCCCCCTGGTAAGATTCCCCCCCCCTCGTCTCATGTGTCTTGCTGTTGCTGTTACATTTCGTTGTTTATGTTTTGCCTCCGTGTGCGTGCATGCGCTCACCACTGCTTTACGAGACCATTTCTTTAACTTATTGAATTGAAATGACGCAAATAATTTGTTTTGATTATCAAAAGACGCAGTTGGGATGCTTGCTTTATTTGTGAAGATCAATATGACATATTGAAACCAGCAGAGCAAATTACGATAACGTTACAACGCAGACATGATGTGATAAACTCTGGTGGTGTGGTTTAGGACGAACTGGTGCTCACTCAAATCAAAGTGAGAAATGTGATATGCCTAATGCGATTGTACATCAAGAAACCATAAGCGTCAACACTCTTAGACTTTTTGTTTACTCAGATTTGCACGACATCCAGTTTCAAATATGTACAATGTCATTCGCACGCTTCTTCTTTCCTCTGAAATTGTTCCAGTTAAAAAGATAATTGCTATTGAATGGGCCTAACTCGAGCGAATCATCTCTTTCAGCATTTTGAAGCCGCTAATGAGTTTTTAGTATGGACCGTGTCAAAAACAGCTGAAAAGAAAAGTTATAAAGAACAAATATGGAAACTAAAGCTTTAATATTGATCATCTGTTAATTGAACTGAGCTTCGTGCTATATGGTGACCTTGGAATATAGATCGGAATGAAAATGGCAACGGCCTAGCCAGATCCGCGACGACAAAAGGAAGCCATTAAATGTCTGCCGTCGAAAAACGCAAAATGACTTTCGCTAGGGGACGAAATGCTGGAAACTTTAGATATTCGGTGATGATGCCGAGTAAAGGACTGCAGAATAACCCTGGAGAGAATAATTGCTTTCTCAACTCAGCAGTTCAGGTGGGTTTTAAATCTCAGTTTTTTACTCATAAACAAACTGGTCATACTTTGGTTTTTAATGGTTTCACCCTGATCCAATTATGATATTGAATGTCTGATGGAGCCATGAGTACTTTGAAATAAGATGTGAAAGGTATTCAAAATTAAGTTCAAGATATGATATTAGATTTTTCCAGGTTACTTAGTATATTTTGGGTACAGGAGATACTTTTTCGAGATTTTGGTATTGATTAGGTATTGATATGCAAGTCCAGCAAAAGCTATTCTTAGTTGGTTTGGTTCGAGATAAAGCAGTGGGATTGAGGGCGAGATCCACAATATTTTTGAAATCTAGATTCCTGGGATGCAACTTGGTGCATTTTCTATAAATGAAAAAAAATTCACCGAAAAAATCCAATGTTTGATGATGGAACCATGTTGCTTCTTCACACAAGAGGCTTAGCCTTCAATACGGTCTGGCTAAAGCCCGCACCAAGCAAACCGGTAGTGCCTGGTTTCATATGGATAAACTTTTCAAGATTTTGCTATGAATATGGGTAAAAATTTTCAGAAATTTGTTCTGGGTAGATGATTTACTTCTAAGAAGGCATGACCCTATCCAAACCTGGTTCAAATATACCTCCCAGGATCATATTACTGTTCTATTTTTATTCCAATGCAAGGGCTATTGAGCCATTATGAATAGGGTAGCGTAACCCAATAATTTCCAAAAGACAATACAATGGGCGTAGGAATACTCAGATAAAATGGGTGTAGTGCATTGTCTTTTTAAGCCTTCTCAATGGAGGATAAGCTGTGGCGCACGTTCAATTGCAAAAATTGATAGAGCTTGTGATCTGATGTATACTATGTAGAGATATTCTCTATGCATTGTCTTGCCCGCTTAAGATATGCCTTTCGGTTCTTAAGGGAACATGTTTTTTCAATAGACCACCTAAGATTTGCGTTTGTATTCCATTTCATGTCATATTATCAAGTTTTAGTTACGAACAATTGTAGGATAAATATGCCAACAAAAATTAAGAGTGAATTTTGCCTATATATGGAACAAAAAAGACAACATTGTTTACGAAAATCTCATTTTTTATAATAAAGATTCAAAGAGAGATTATAAAAGCAAATTCATCAACCTTGAATAAAAGTCATTCAAAATAACTACACTCTTTATCTTTCATAAGAAACTGTGCTAAATCTTTGTACCAGAGTTTCTTAGCTTTCACCCCAATTATGGTCAGAACATTTTCTTCATAAGTTCTTCAACATAAAAACCTAACTTTCTCTTCATATACCGTTGTTTCTACATTTTCTATCACTGCCAAACATTAATTGGATATAGAGCAACAAAACTGAATGGGAATGTCATTGTAAACAGCTAAAATATCTTATCAAATGTATCCAAACTGAATTAGGAACAAAACCATACACGCTATAAGCAAATATGTTCTCTAACAATAGTTGTTTTTCTTGTTTAGAAAAATAAAGAAAGTATTTCTTAACTTTTTTGGTTCACGCAAAATCTCCTACCAAAGTTCCTAAAGTTTTGAAAATCTGGCCCTACGGTTTCTTATAATCAGTTCCTTAAAAAAAAAGATAAGTGTACACAATGCTGTCAAAAACCTTCCTAGTTGTGGCGATTTCACTGAAAACCTTTCTGAAAAACTTTGGAGAGTTGGGCCCGTGATCACTCTGTTCACTTATTTTCAGGTTCTTTGGCATTTGGATGTTTTCAGAAGAAGTTTTAGATTGTTAGAAGGGCATGCATGCCTTCAAGGGTGCTGCATCTTTTGTGCCTTGAAGGTAAGTTTCATTCAATTTCTTTTTCATAACTTCACTTAATCTCAACAGATATTGACTCTCCATGAATTTTGTTGTGGAGCAATGTTTTATGAACGGATGCCCTTCCTGACGCCAATACTTAAGTCCCTCTTACTACACGCAGGGATGGGGTGGGTGTATTCTGATCCCCATCCATAAAGGTTTGGGCATGTATTGAGAAGAGGTGAGAATACAGAAGTTGGTAGAGTATCAACAATGGGAGTGGCAAGGGCGCGAGGGAGGGAAGACCAGCAAAACGATTGAAGAATGTGGTTGAGCATGATATGAGAGTAATGGGGTTGGAGAAGGTGATGGCAATGGAAAGAGAAACCTGGATAAGACAAATCTATGGATCGGTCAACCTTCGGTAACAGGAAAAAAGTCTGGGATAAGAATCTTGTTTGTGTGGATTGCAGAAAAAAATATTCTAACTTTCAAAAACTCTTGTTTACTCTATAAAACTTCTAGTAATCAAGATAATATGATAATTACCATCCCCTGGCTTATTAATTCTTGAAAAATTTCAAATTCTCTTACGGTGACTTGATAATTTAGATTCCCCTCTGTTGGAACCTACCTCCAATTTTTCTTGAGGATAAAACCCAACCCTCCCCTTATTCTGACTCATTCTTATTGGGCATAGATCCATTTCATTAAACTTCTTTCCGTTTTCGTTTTTGTGTGTGTGTGGAATATGAAGCTTCAATTCAATTTGTCCTTTTTATGCCTGACGTTGCTGGCCTAATTCTGAACTGTATGATCAAATTTCTGACACTGTGATGAATAGCTAAAGAATTCAAAAATTGTATTATGAGGTTTCCGGAGTCATTCAACCTTTTAGGATTAAAGAGAATTGAATATATTTTGGAAGTGAAAATATTTGCTCCAGTCAGTCATATCAAATTAGATATTCTTTGTCAAAAACTCTATTCATTGTGTCTTGATTGTAATCAAGCCTAGACTATGTGAGAAACTCTTTGACCTCTGAGGCTTTTTGTATTCTTTTTATTTCTAATGGCTTTTGTTGTCTCACTTGCCTTCCTGTCTCGCACCATTCCATTCACCTTAGTCAATAAAAAGATAGCATCTCCTTGCATTTCATCCTCTCAAGCCCTAAATAACTTAATACTAAAGTAATGACAGTCTTTCAACAACTGATAATCAACAACAAATCTGCCACTAGTTATTACATGTTTGCAAGCTTGGGTCCATATAAATGTTTGTGACTTTTTCCCTTTTACTGTAGTGCAGGTTATTATTTTCATTTTGTCGCAATACCTTTGAAGTTCCAAATGGTTAATTTCTGCAGTAGGTAGACAGTGATGAGTGACTTAAACATAATCTCCTATTTCATATTTCTATCAGGATATTTTTGAGAAATTTCAAACAAACAATGACGATGCTCTTCGACCAGATGTTCTACGTATTGCCCTAGCAAAGGCCTTTCAGGTATGACAGGCTAAAATTTTACAGCTTTTTATCATGATGAATGAATAATTAAACCATTTAAATAACTGATTTCTTATTTAGTTTATCAACAAATCTATTGTTTCATTTTACTTGCCAGTCAATTTTTATTTTAATTGCTATCTCCACAGTTGTGGTTTTAGGGGGGGCAAGGGGGGCCATGGCCCCAGGCCCTGCGCTTTTGCTAAAAAAAGGGGGCCCGCACCTTTCATAAAATAGAAAAATTCTCTCCTTCATAATGAAATATATAAGCTATACTGTACTGTTTGTCCTGCTGTTTATTTAGTTTTTCTATTACATATCAAGCACCTGTTTCACATGTTTACTACATTGATAACATACTTCTTTCAGACTTCGCAAAAATTTGAGTTATACAAGCTCTCTGTAAAGAAAACGCAAAAGATAATATTATGACCCAATTTTTTACCAGGGGTAGGGGCCCCGCAAGTTTTTTCGGCCCCGGGCCTCGCAGTTCCTAAAACCGCCACTGTATCTCCATTTGAATAGTTTCACCCGAGGGGTGAATCTGCACTATTTACCGGACTCATGATATTTTGATAAAGGAAATTTAAATTTCCTGAAAATTCTTTTTACAGGATCAACGTAAATTCCAGATTGGCAGGATGGATGATGCAGCAGAATGTTTTGTAAGTTCAGCCAGTTTTACTCCATTCCGTTTTTCTTTAGTTCTGATGACCTCAGAAAGGGGAGAATACATCACACCTATCTATCCTCCTATAAAGCGTTTGTAAGGATCGCAAATACTGTTTCGCAAGTTTCTTGTCTATTGACTTTGATATTTAGATTTCAGTTGTAGATTTTGAAACTTTGACTGATGTGTAGCTGGAAGGACTCAAAATCACTCCCTTCAATTGTAGAACGCACCAAATAGAATAAAAGATATGCCCGGGAGGCGAGCCTTGTCTTGATTGTGGTATATATGGCAAAAAAACTCAAAGAAAAGAAAATAAGGACTTAGTGTCTGTTTTCTCTCTCAAACCTAATTGAACAGTCTTTGAATGGTACAGAACTTCAGTATAGCCAGAAAAATCGGAACCCTAATGAAACGAACACATAGATACTACTTAAGCTTTTCGTCTGACACTCAACAGAGTAATACGTCAGAAAGAGAACGAAACAGAAACCTAACTGATTTATATACCCAGATGTGGATCGAAATAGGCCAATCAGAAAAGAGGTGAATGATTGGTATGGTGTAGGAAAACCAATCAACACCCAAGATGCAGTGAGCTGACCAATAAGATTATTTCAAGAGTCCTAAGGCGAAAACGAACTCCTTCTGTCTACACAATAGGGGATCCCTGGTTTTTATGTAGACAGATTCCAAAATAGCTAAGTGAAAGGTAGATCTTGCTCTGCCAATTATTCGAAAGCAATTCTCACTGTAGGCTTTAGCACACTCTGGGTTGTCGAGCAAATGTTGACCTATAGCAGAGTCATGTTTTAGTGAACTTTTTGGTTTTGAGGCGCAAGATGGTTGTTCTGGATATATAAATCAGTTAGGTTTCTGTTTCGTTCTCTTTCTGACGTATTACTCTGTTGAGTGTCAGACAAAAAGTTCATGTGATCTATGTGTTCAAACCTAATTTTAGAAATTATTTATACTTTCACCTCGTACTATATGATTTTGAAAAATAAAGGATTTTTGTAAAATGAATCACCACATCCAGTGAGAAAGGGTCTGGAAAGCTGTCACCTTAAGACAGTAGTCTCTCTGTGGTGAGAATTCTGGTTCTCTGATGTAGATTCAATCTATTATCAGGACAAAAACGTACCTAGTAATATCGCTTTATCAATTACAATTATTTTTATGCCCCCTTCTTTATCTTAAACTTCTACAACTTCTGAGTATAAAAATATTTCTCTTGTAGGAGGTTTTAGTAGAAAATGTTTCATTTATGCTTTGATTCTTCTTGTTACTCTGAAGTTCATTACTAGTCAAATACTATTTTTATCAATTTGAAAAGTTTAACAAATATCATTTATGAATTTCTTTCAATTCCTAGGAGAACATCCTCCGAAGGTTGCATTTCCATATTGCATATAAAGAGCCGGAAGACATGTGCAATGCCAAGCACTGTATCCCACATCAGAAGTTTGCAATGCAAATACTAGAACAGGTATTTTGAAAATGATATCCTATTCATGATTCAGTGAGAGATTAGAAGATTCAAAGTTAGTTTAAACAGCTGATGGGCGTGCAGGATTCAATAAATCTTGAGAAATCACGAAGAACATTAAGTTATTTGATTTAATGATTACATTTATTTATCAACTGCAAGTAATTGTTTCGAGGCAGATAGTTTTTCTTTTCTATTAAGGATATAGCTAGGGAATTTTCTATGAAACGAATTGGCAACAATGATTTTTGGAATATCCCTAAGTAGGAAGACTACTGATGAAGATGAAATCGAAAATTTTAGGAAGAATAGTTTATTTTTGAGTTAGTCCATTAATATTCACATACTAAGGTAATTGGGCTCTCGTATTATCAGCCTAAGTAAGGTTAGTCAACCTAATGTTATACCTTTTCAGGGCTTGTTCCCTTCTTTTATTTAGCTTTGAAGTATTTGTTTTGAAAAAAATGAAAACAATGTGTTTTAAAAGGTTTTTATTTTATTTTCAGACTTTTTGCAAATGTGGAGCGACATCAGAACCATTCAATTTCTTTCAAATTGTAAACTATGTTTCAGCATCCGCACTTATGTGAGTCAAAACATCAAACTTATCAACCTCAACTCCTTCTTGTTCCTTACTCTTCAAATTCTTCATGAAACTGATTAACAAACTAATCTACATCAAATAATTCATCTTTATAAGCTACATCTGCAATACTGATCATTTATTATTTGTTTGAATTGACTTGTTTCAATTGGAATCTATTTCAAAAGATTAAAGTAAAACACTTGAATATCATATGACTCGGGAAAACCAAAGCCTATTTAGCCTAAGATCTATCTGTATCTCAGCATCAAGGTCTTCATTCTAAAAATGATATGCACTAGTTTTGAAATTAACTTGGAATCTTTGATAAATTACAGGTTGCTTACTCTTCATATTTACGAATAGAGGTGGTTGGAACCGAACTCACAATCCCTTGGTTAGAAACCAAGTACCTAAGTGATTGTGCTATACAACACAAAAAAATTCCTTTATTCAGCAGAACTGCACTTGTCCGTTGCATAAGTCAAAACTCTCAGTTGAGAAATGAAAAATGAAAAAATAATTCATTTAATAAATTCACAATTGTTTACTTTCTAGCCAAGCTTATAATATTGATTTTCGTTGCTATACATCTTGTGACTTCATCACTGAGGGTCATATAGAGGGGGTCATGTTTCCCTGTTCCCTTAAAAGAAATGTTGATCTTTTCTGTTCCCCGATCCCCGCTTGCTGTCAACTTTTCCTTGTTCCCTGTTTAATTTGTCTCATGTTCCCTTGTTCCCCTTTTTAATTTTGGGTATGTTCCCCTTTTCCCTGGAACCCCTACTCGACCCTCGTTACTTTTATAAGTAAAAACTTTATAAATAGATAGATAAGGATCTTTAATTTTTACGTAGTAGTATTTTATCACTGCTTTTGGAACTCTCGAATGAAAACTGAAAATGAATCCAGATTTTTGAAACGAACACTCTTACTTACAAAAGATTTGCTTCATAATTTCATATTTCCATATGCTCAAGAACTTTTAAAATATCATATTTTTTGCCTTTCTAGTTTCAAGGCAAGCCAGTGCACAAAAGATGGCCACCGACCTTATCGTTCATTTGGGGAGCTTTTAAGAGCAACTTTATCATTCGGAGAGAAAAGACCTTGTCCAGTAAGAATATTTATCGTCATATTTTCTTTTCGTATTTTAAACGATATCTGAGAACAGGGACGTCACTTCATGCCTGCAGCTTAGGAAAAAGGATAACAATTATCGATAGAGAGCTCCCCTGCCAAATTAATGTTTTCCTGCAAGAAAGTCTTAAGGATGGACGAAATTGGATATGGGATATCTCTGGATGGAAATATTGAATTCGAAAATCCTGTATTAGTGAAGTGTCACTAATGTATATCAATATCCTCAGAGTGGACTTAACCCTAACATATTGCTCACTAGAAACAATAGAAATTTGAGATGATTTAATCTCTTATATATAGTAGTTCTATTTCATACGGTAGAATAACAGTTTAACTCTACTAGAGCGTGCTTATCCTCTTTAAGGTGCTTGATATACGCAAGTATAGAGATATTAGACATGAGAACAAACATTCAATAACAAGACAAGTTCTTCTGTCAAGTTTTCAATAAGGAGAAATGTTCTTCTGTGAAGTATTCAATAAGGAGACATGTTCTACGGTGAAGTATTCAATAAAGTTCATTCCTTCTGTGAAGAAGAAAAAGAAGAACATGTCCCCTTATTGATTGTAGATTCTATCTTATCGTTTTTCGTATGGCTTTTTTTCTTTTAAAGAGATTTCGATTTATTGAATTATCTTTCAGGATGATAAGAGGTGTATGTATAAAGAACGGAACATTCCACCTACCAGAATGCACAGAACATTGTTAAATAGTCCTGATATTGGTAAATTACATTCATTTACTAGTTTTTCCTAAGTAAAAAATTAGTTTGATAAGCGAGGTACTTATTATTTTGAGCAGGCATCAGATCTTAGATGGAATGGGATTCTGTACGAATTTCTGGTTGTTTATAGTTCAGTGAGATGGTGAAACCTGTAAGTCGAAATCTCCTTCAAACCAATCTTTAGCTGATCGAGGTACTTAATAAAAAAAGTGAAAAGTTCATGTCATGATAATTGTATCATGAAAACTAGCATCACTAACACAAACAGTATCGTGTGAGAATCAGTTATTTTGAATTCCGTCATACTTGAATATGATTGGTGTTCGTACCATAAGTATTATTTTTTCCTTTGCGTTTGTAAAAGAGGCTGAATCTTATGACTCATCAGCATGCATTCAAATCAATGAGTCCAATTCAATATTGAAGCCCAGGCAACTGTACAATAATGAAGTCTAAAATTATGAATGTGATATTAGAGAAGGTAAATGAATATGAAAACATGGCTGCAATTTTTAAAACATAAATTCATAAGGCATGGTCTAACTCAGGGAAATATATTCTCTTGAATTTCGGCTAAAACAATCTAGATATACCTAAGCCAGGTCTCAAGGCTGGTAACTATCCAACATTTGATATGCCAGCATGCTAATCATTATCCTACTCCAGACAGTATGGGGTCTAGGGATGTTTTGAATACATATTTCTTGTATTATATTGTATGCTTTTTAAAAATATAAAAATGTCGATTTCTTTTATTTCTGAACTTAGTGGATTTTTGGTTTTTTACTCAAGTTTTGCCACGTTTTACTGTGGCTTTTGTCACTGGTTAGTCATTAGAAATTCACCATTGAAAAAAAGATCCAACGATCCTAAGCACTTCTAAAGCCTCAGCAGTGGTACCAACTTATGAATTTATGACACAGTTGAGGTGGACAACCCTTTCTGGTTGACGAAGGTAGGGCTCTGGGCTCAATTCTACAGCTAGGGATACTAAGCTAGAACGGGCTAATTATTTTGAAATTAGCTCGTTCTGGCTAATTTTAGCCCGTTTTGGCTAATAAAAAATTATTTTCTTGAAAATTTTGAAGCCCAAACGGGCTAAAACATCGATTTCTTGGATTTCCAGGAACCGGGCCGCTATTTTGACGCGATATTTGAGTTCTACGCATCAAGAAACGGGGATATATGTAAAAAAAATTGGGGGTTTCTCCGGCGGAAGTTTGAGAAAAATGCGACTTTAACTTTTGTGACGTTTTCTATTGTTCTTTCTGATGCGGTCAAGTCCGCGTAATGACACCCGTGCCGTGCGGGGAAGCTTCAGAAACAAGGCTTTTATGAGTGCAACTTTAATTTAAACATTTTTGTAATTTACGTTGTATTGATAAACATCTTATTAGAAGACCTCATTATAGAAACGTACAAAGCTGGTGTTAAAGTCTGAATAATCTATTTTTTTCATTTCGCCGCACGGCGCGGGCGTCATCACGCCGACTTCATCGCATCAGAAAGAACAATAGAAAACGTCACAAAAGTTAAAGTCGCATTTTTCTCAAACTTCCGCCGGAGAAACCCCCAATTTTTTTTATATAAGTCCCTGTTTCTTGATGCGTAGAACTCAAATATCGCGTCAAAATAGCGGCCCGGTTCCTGGAAATCCAAGAAATCGACGTTTGCTTAAAAATTTTCAAGAAAATAATTTTTTATTAGCCAAAACGGGCTAAAATTTGCCAGAACGAGCTAATTTCAAAATAATTAGCCCGTTCTAGCTTAGTATCCCTAGCTGTTCTAGACTGCATACATGTAAAGTTTGGATAGTGTCTTGTAACATACTTTTCGAATCCTAGGATGCGATATTATTTGTACTGTAGAGTGTATTATTTCTTGAATGTTGTTCTTCCTAAGAAATCAGAATTTCATGGTACACTTTAGGGAGGGGGGAGGTGTTCCTGAAAAGTGTACGTTTTGTACGCTCGTGAAAATTTTGACAATTGTGAACGACCCCTAAAGTTTTCTACCAAGCTAAGATTGATTCTTGATTATGTTGTTTTGATTTTCAGTTGGTATTGGTATAGTTTGGGATACAGATCGTCCGTCTGCTGATTATATCGCAGATGTTTTGGATTGTCTCGGCAAGAAACTAGAAGTTAAAGAAGTGAGTTCGTTATTCATTCCAATTATCAGTGAGAAACTAGCCAGATTCGATCAGCGTATTTTTTTGTTTTGTATGCACATAGACCGGTTGAACCCTATACTGATTTATAAGGTAAGTTAATCATTTTGTCAAATATACATCGTTCTTCCAATAAGCTAAACATGAATACATGTCTTACTCATAATGGCAAGTGACAGACACACATATGTGCGTGAGTCGCTGTTTAACGTACCATTCCTGAGTGAGGCTAGGTCTCATTTGTAGTCCGTGTCAGGAAAACATTACGGTCGCACGGTCATTGACCAAAGGAGGGTTAAGCAAAAACAGAGAAATTGAGAGAGGATTCAAATATATTCCAATTTAATGGTATGAAAAAAAAGTTAATAGCATTATAGAGTGATACATTCTAGCTGCATTGAATGTTTTTATGATCATTCTGGCTTATTGGTATGAATGAGTTTTCTCTCTCTGTATGCATATTACAACTAAATCATCCTGTTGTATAAGATAATATAATGTAAGTGAGGAAGAAAATTGGTTACTGGAAATCGTACCCGGAGGAAGGTTGAGGGCTTTTGTGGACTCTATTTGCAGCAGGAACACAGCAGAATACACTGCATCACTGCATACGTCCTTAGCTTTGTATCTTTTTGTGCTACAGAAATCTCCAAGTTGAAATCACTGCCCTCTAGAAAACACCTCAAATATCTGCGGCGTACTGCGGAGGCGCATTGGTCATTTTGGTGCGGACCAGCCATAGCGATGGCCTAAAATATTGACGAAAAAACTGCGTCTCATATTTATGGTTCGTGTGAAACAAAAATGAAGCGATGTTAATTCATATTACGTCAATGTTTTAAGACTCTTAGAACGTTCTAATTTTAAATAAATGTCCATTAAAATGTCGGAATAATACAACTAAACGTCCGTTACGAAAATATACTCAATAACCGTAAAAGTGTTGGCCAAAACAATCTAGATATACCTAAGCCAGGTCTTAGGCTGGTAACTATCCCACTATATGATATGCCAGCATGCTAATCATTATCCTATTCCAGAAGAGAGAAACATGTTCACAGAATTTATTTTTGCTGAGGTATGTCAGTTGTATAAGGTAATGCTGTCTAATAAAAATTAACCCATCAATGGCGACAGTGCTCTAGAAACTCCTGAATTCTAAGCTCAAAGCATGATAATAAAAAATAAGAGACACAAGCTTCATATTTACAACTCGTTAGAAATCATGAAAAAGACATTTCAGCTTGTGTCCACAAGCCATCCACAGTTTTGCAATTTAAGATTGAGGAAAGCATGATGGTTTACAACCGTCCTGAATCTCTTCTACCAAGAAGCTAGAAGTGCACATAGACCTTACTTCTATTACTTTTTATTCATTTTTTCAGATTTTTGACAATGCTAGTGAGGAAAAAGCAAGGAACATGAAACTGAGGCTGGTTGGAATGATGACGTATTACGGCAAACATTACACGACTTTCTTTTACAACACGCGTCAAAGATCTTGGTTTTATTTCGACGATGCAAAAGTCAAAGAGGTATTCATATCTACGTTTGTATAAGTTAAGATTTGAATTACTATGACAACAATCGTTGGCTTGGGAGGTTACTAAAAAGTATAGGGGTAGGTCGAGAAGGGGGCAATTTTACAAGGAATGCAGCAAAGGTGTACCCCGCTACAGGGGTCTGAAATCATGCTCTCCAGGAACATTTTGCATATGAAGCAGCTATTTTTGTTCAAATGACCGCTTGCTCGCCTTAATTCAAAGAAAAGTCACACGCTAACCCAGAAGAGTTATCTCTTTTATCTCTTTTGTATCTCTTTTTATCCTACTATGAATTGATGATGATGATGATGATGATGTTGATAGTGACTATGATGATTGTGATGATGATGATGATGATGATGATGATGATGATGGTGACTATGATGATGATGTTGATGATGATGATGATGTTGATGATGATGATGATGATGATGATGATGATGATGATGATGATGATGATGATGATGATGATGATGATGATGATGATGATGATGATGATGATGATGATGATGATGATGATGATGGTGATGGTGACAATGATGATGATGTTGATGATGATGATGATGATGATGACAATGGTGACAATGGTGACAATGATGATGATGATGATGAAGATGATGATGATGATGATGATGATGATGATGATGATGATGATGATGATCATCATTACTATGATGATGATGATGATGATGATGATGATGATGATGATTACTATGATGATGATGATGATAATGATGATGATGATGATGATGATGATGATGATGATGATGATGATGATGATGATGATGATGATGATGATGATCATTACTATGATGATGATGATGATGATGATGATGATGATGATGATTACTATGATGATGATGATGATGATGATGATGGTCATGATGATTAGGATCCTCTCGTATTGTAGTTTAGGGCATATATCTGAATATTGTGTCATGTGATAGTTAAAAACTTTTTGTCTTAGATTGGTGACGATTGGGAATTAGTGAAAGCAAAATGTCAGCGAGACAGATCCCAGCCTTTACTTGTTCTATACGCAAACCCGGAAGGAGACCCCATCAGCCACGTGAAGCCATCAAAAACGATCGAAGTCATCAACGAAGAAGAGCTCCAAAAACTCTCACACATCCACACTGATGATGACTGCGAGGAAGCGTATGAAGGACTCGGGCCTAGGCCTGTCAAGCGAAAGTCATTCAAGAAAATGATGGGATCGGCCTTCAAAAAGACGAAGAGAAAACAGAAGAAATATAACGTCAACCACGTGGATATGGTGTTAGGTGTGAATGGTCATCATATACGAGACACCAGTGAGAGTGAGGCAGAACCAGCGATAAATGATTCGTTTCATGATTTCTCTGATCACGAGCGAGTTGCCAACAGTAAGAAATCACCAACGAAGGATACGTCATCAGCACCATCTACGCCGAGTAGGAGCTCGAAATATCATCATCATTCAAACAAGTCGATACCAGGTAAGAAATAGCTGGAACGCTATATGATGGCCATTTCTATTGTCAATCATAGATTATTTAAAACTCGAATTAATGTCTCAGCTGCGGATAGTCCTATAGCTTGGTACACGAGAGAATCAGATGGTGAATTCATTTCCCTGCTCAAGGCATTGAGTAAGCACGTTAACCTAGGGTGGGTAGGGTTCTAGATTCGAGACCTAGTTGAGGCCTGTAGTGATTTTGGTAGTCGATTGAATTAGGATATATTATTATTGTTGTTGTTATTTTATTTTCATAAGTGGGCTGCCAAAATTTTAGCATGCCTTGAACTAGGTCTCGAATGCTTTATCTTATATATCATTATACATACAATTGAAATAACTTGATGCCCCAGAAGGCCAAAAATTAGCGTCAAGCAACGTAGATTGTGGATTTACTCCATTTCAAAAGCACGTTCTTGCAACTTTCAAATTTTGTGCAGTGTCCTCGAGGTCTAAATATGCATTCTATAATGCTAATGATCCTGTTGGCTAACTATTATAACGTCTTTCTTCTCTTGACAAATGTTGTTGTTGAAAGTTACAAACAAATCCTTACTTATTTAAAGATGCAGGCAAAATACAGACAGATCTCCTCGCAAAGCACAAACGACATCTGAGTAGCCTCGAATCGAATTCCGACAGACGTAGCGAAGCTTCAGACTACGACAATCTGGAAAGCCCAAGATCTGCTGATAACTCTCGCAACCGCATCTCCCTGTCTGATAGCAATGGGTCTGTCTTCTCAAGCAAAGACAACATGGCTGATAGTAAGGGCTCAAATAGGAGCTCACCGATTCGGAAGTCGTCTAAAGACAATTCACCCAGCAGGAAGGGGAGGGGAAGTCTCGACGTTGCTGGTCAGTTTATCTTAATCGATTATTTTGTTCTTATATTCTGAATTTCATAGCTTTGTTTCATAAAAGTTTTTCATCTGAAGCACACAAGAATGTTGGCATGGGCTTATGTTATAAATTTTCAAAAAATCTACCTCAACATTTTATATTCCAACGAGACTATTCAAGTTTAAACTACGTATAACCTGCTTATCAATGTCTTGAAGAATCCACATACAACATCCATATGCCATACTTCTTATTTTTGAGGCAGGGCTTGTTCTGAGAAAAATTACCAGCTCCGCAAATGATTATAATAACAACAATGGCTCAATCGGGAGATACGTAGAAAGTGATAGCTCAATACGGAAACACAGTAATTTAGGGGTGATCTTCTGGAATTCCAGCTTCAAGAAGAGGACCCAAGGCCTCATGAGAAGAAGCCCTATTTTTGACGCTCATGTAACAATAAAAATGACAAGTTATTTTTCTTTATTGTTTTTTTATGAACTGGAAATGATTTGTGGAGCCAAAAAAGTAATTCCCTTTATTCCTTCTTCGAAACTTCTCCTGAATCCTTAAGAGAGACACATAGGTGTTATCGAGGGACATTCTCCACCCACCCCGTTTACTTCCTTGTCAGTTCAAAACTGATGATGATGACGTTATTATTGTTTTTATCAACAGAAAGTTTCGATCGTGCAATCAGCTCTGCTGAAAGTATTCTGGAAAGCTCCTTCGCAGCTGAAAAGGCTGGAGATGTTATCGAAGCGTTTCATTTGTGCACTGAGGCTAACAGTAAGTTGTGACAGCTTTCTTTATTGATTCAGTTGGTTTTTTTATTTTGCATCAAATTTTCTAGACTTTGAATAAGTGTCTCTTTTAGAATTTAGGGTTAGAATTTTAATTTGAACTAAAGCCAGTATATTACTTCACTTACATTGTATATTCCTTTTCTTTTAGCACAGGACCCTGATGATAACAGTGTGCTTGTCACCCTGATAGGTTATCCCTGTATAAGAATTTGTGTGTTATTATTATTATCATTATTATTTAAAAGAGAATGAACCTCTAAGATTTTCACGCCTATGAATTTTGATATTAAACTTTTTGATTTTGGATCACTACACAAATATAGGGTTAAGTAATCTTTAACCGGCTCTTGAACCAAGGATCCTACCCTCTATAAGCCAATGTGTTAACTCAATTCCTTGAACTGTCAAAGAATTACAGTTTTTTGTGTATCAAACTCTAAGCCTATCAGTCCAAAGCTTTCTTTTTCACGGTTGTTCTTCTACTATGAAAAAATTGTATGTTTAGGGCATCATTCTATATTGTGTGTGTTTGTTGTACACGTTTTTTTCTGTAAGAAAGTAATCTATAAGAAAGCAGTACTCGACTTACCAAAAGGCTAAGAAAGTTAAGTACTGCGTGTTTCATACCTAAGAAAATTTTGAAATTAGTTCCAAGCAATGATGGGAGAAGACCAATGCATTTGTTGGCATAAAAAATGTATGAAAAATTTATGTCATATTTTGCTACGAGAGTCTTAGGAAAGTTTAGAAATTGGAATTAGCAAATGCTAAGAAATTTCTAGTACTGAAATCATTAGAGACTTTCTTGTAAAGCAAAAAACCTGTATTTTTAATGGTTTACCCATGGAAGACATAGAATGTCATGATGATATGTTTAATCTGTCTTGGTTTTTAGGGCATTATCGATCAGCCATCGACATTATTGGTTTGCCTGACTCAATGAAACAATTCGCAGACAACAAAAGATGGGAAACTCACGACAGATCTCGTTTCCTGAATGATTTGATCGATCGAAAGAGGTGGAGGGTTTCAAAATCAGCTGACTTTGTCAGGGGAGTTTCCAAAACGTCCGATTATGGAAGTTTATCGGACGCTTCGTCCAGTCCTATTACGTAAGCAAATTTATGGACTTCATTATCTAAGTCCTTCAGTTTTACTGTCAACTCTAGATGTCCAGAAATTTAATCTTCTGAAACACCTTTTTGAAAATCTTCTAACTAGTGTATAAAAACTGATTATTTATACATAAAAACTGAATGGTTTTACCATTAATATCTCTTCTGTTCAAATTTTTGAAGTTCAAAAAGGACTAAGGGTAAGAACCTGAAAGTGAGAAACTCAATTCTGTGAAGTCAGGCTAACATCTATTATATCCTTACTTCAGACCCTTATTTTTCATTAACATCTCTACCCCTATGATCCTATTTATCATTTTTGGGCTCAAGAAATGATGCACTTGTCAAATCATGCTATCTGTTTCGTTTATGAATTAGAAAAGGCTAGTTGATCCAAAACACAGTGATTTTCTTGGAATGTCTCTTCAAAATTTGCAATTTAAACGAAGAGGCATACAGACTCTCGTCTTTTCTCGACGTCCGTCTATTTTGAAATTGAGAGTAACGATGTTCTTTATTTTTAGGCCTAGCATCTCTGAAAACGGTAAAGGAGGTTTATTTCCAACCTCCTCAGAGATTGATTTTCAAAGAACGCAAGTCTTGGAGCAACCAAAAAAGGTATTTCTCGAAATTTCGTTCAATTATCATTTTGGTTTGATTTTTTTCCTCGTATTTCATGTGTATAGAAGAAAAATGCATCTTTTTAATCGGGCATGGGAAAACTATGACTCTAATAGATGCTCCTTGTACACTGAATCGTCATTAGGGTTTGGCTTAGGGTTTGGCTTAGGGTTTTAACTATTTATATACTTCCATGCTCTTTAGCTTCACTTTGTCATATAGTAAGGAAATTTACGATGAAGACCCTCGATATACGACTTATTTTAGCTATTTATCAGAGTGTCAGCGGTTACCATTAGGTGTGAACATCCTCACTTTTAACTTTCTTCTTTGAAGAGACGCACCCTTGAAATCTCAAAAGATTTAATAAACTCCCGAGGCGTTAAATCAAAGGTGATAAACAACATAAAAATACAACAGCTAAAATTTCAAAAATGTTTCGATAAAGATCTTCCACAGTTTGAAAGTCTTTGTTCGTATATTCTTCTGCCCCTTGTTCTTTATAAGCCACCCTCCCTTAAGTTCTAGATACCAATGAGCCCCCAGGGGTACTAAATAGAGAATGTTTGGTATTTGTAAACCCAGAATCGAAAAGCCAAAGTAGCAGTAGACTTAACATATGGATCAAATTGAGTAAGATTTTTATCGAAACTTTTTTGAAATTTGTTGTTTTTTAATTTCTTTTCTGCTTTTATATTTGGATGATGGTTTGAGTTTTGATTAGATTGTGATAATTAATATTAAGGTTAATTGATTATTAAGGTTATTATAAAGAAGACAATTAATAAAGGTGATAATGATAATCAGTAATATTATCTCCTAGACTTCGATGCCTGACTGCAAGAAATCAAATGGCCTACCAAGTGGACACGAATTGAGGGTTGGAAAAATGGAATCTGCTGAGTACTTGCCTAGTGAGAGGGTGAAAGGAAGAGGTAAAGTTGATAAACATCCTTCTGCTTCTGAAATGGAGCAACTCACTGCACTTTTAGAGGATATCGGAGTTCGAGAAGGGGTATCTCCTATACCCCAAGATGACGTAAAGAATGATTTCGTCAAGTTAGACTGCGCTCCAAAGAAAATTTCAACAGCTACTGCAAATGGACATCATTCATCATTTTCAAGTGACGATCTAGCAGAGAGAGGCTCTGAGCTCAATTCGAGGCAAAATCTTGCTGCTACCAAAATGCCTCACTCTGAAAACTCCAACCCAAACAGTAAAGATCGCTCAACAGAAATTACTGAAGCTACATCCAAAGTGAACTTACGAAATCAAAGCTCTGGTAGAACGATTAAATCTGAAAACCCAACACGGCGATATTCTGATGTTCGTGGGTACAAACAAATTACAAAAGCGAGGAAAGAAGACTGTACAGATGTTATCGACCCTATCAGTGTGAAAGAAAATAATAGAAATCACAATTCAGCCTTTCATGAAGTCGAACACAGTAACGACATAACGAAAAGGGAGGTAATAGTGAATAGGGCTGATAGTATTAGATCGATACCCAATCGGCATGAAAGGGATGTTGAAAAACTAACAATCGGGGAAGGAATATCAAATGTAAATAAATCTGTTACCAGAAGACCAAACATAAGACAGCATAGCTTCGACACTCATGACCCAAAACAAGACATAACGGCACGAAATGGAGGCACATCTACAATCGTGAGCCCTGGTGATATTGGAATAGAAACTGAACAACGCAATGGCTATATTTCAAGATCAGAGCAGGAAATAAAGCAGGAAGTTTCTGGAAGAATTCTAAAACCTGATTATGCTGGTAAAAACAGTAGGCAGCCCCAAGCAGGCACTGTCGAGGTCGTAGCAATGGCAGCAGCCAGAAAAGGGAATGCAGCAACTAGTAATATTGAGACAACGAAGGAAAGCTCCACAGACGGTGTCAATAGCCCCAACAATGCTAGGCCAGTTATAAAACAGTACCAAGCAGACAGTTTTAAAGCTAAGCAAGAATTATCAGCAAGGAGACACTCTCTGAAAGTTATTAACCCTGAAAACTTTAGAGCCAACATTCAGAAGTATGAAAAAGATTTTCCACAAACAAAACTCGGAGTGACGGCAAGATGTGAAAGCTTAGGCCCAAATGATAAGCCGTCTGCATGTGATACACATAAAGATGCAGATAAAGGGCAAAATCAGTATGAAAATTTGGGTAAGCCTGGATTGAAAAAACAGTTTGATGAAGCAAATCATAACACGAATAACGTAAAAGTGACTTCAAAAGACATACAAAATATTGATCGTCATGAACCAAAAATCACAAAAGTTGTCTGCAAAAAGCAAGATGACTTGAATTCAGCATACCGTCAACAACTTCGTGCGGCGGGCTCAAAATTTGTGAATTTGCCTGGAAAACTTTTCTCGAGTCAGCCAGGGTTATCCCGTACTGATAACGCTATGTCTAATATTTCACGTGGTAGTGACGTAACTTCCGGCGTACCACGTGGCAATAAAGTCGTGGAAGTATCACAAAGGTACGTTCGGAGGAATGATAGCATCGATTCTAGGCCAATCGATCGACGAAGACGATCATTGTCAAACACTTTCTTAGGTAAAGATGTTGATGAAAGATCTTTCAAAAAGCCAGCTGAAGAACCCGAGAAACCGGTACGTCCAAGTCCAGTGCAAAATTTAGGGGACAGTAAAAACAATATGGCGTCACAGCCGATTAACAGTTCTCACACTGCCTCAACAGACGAAATAACCCAATCCAAGAAATTACAGAGAGACGCTAAAGTAAGTGACGAAGCCAGCTCAAAGTTATCACGCACATATGAACGTTCAAGTAGTATTAAAAACGAACAAGAAAAAAGTAGAGTAGCAATTGTAAAAACGAAAATTATTAACGATATCGACACCCCACTATCTCCGTCAAGTGAGCCGTACCCGGCACAAGGATACAATGATGTTTCAAGTCGATATCATAGCAGCCAACAATACCAGAATCTTTCAAGTCGGTCCGACTCGGCACAAGGCTACCAGAGTGCAATAGACAAGCCTCACTCAGCACAAGGACACAAGGAGGTTCCAGCATCTTCTAATTCTCAAGAAGTCCAACTGAAACTGCCTGTACCTCCTACGTCACGAGGGAGTGTCAGGAACAGATGGCCGATGGATGTCGACTTTTCTAATAGTCCGAGGCAGATGTGTGAGCAGTGTGGCACAGTCACGGTTGAGAAACCCAAGAAATTCTGCAGCAGTTGCCAGTCAGATTATTTGTAAGAGATTTCAATTTGAATTCATTTGACAGATAGCAAATTCAGTAAGTGACCATCAACATCGTCACAGATTTAAACGAGTCGATACAATTTCGATGCATGAAGTGGTAACGATTTACAGCTATCAGTGATTATTCTAAGGACAATGTACAACTCTACAAATATAGGTTTCAGGCTCTGCGTAAAAGAAAAATATCCAGACGGTTCTGTCTGTAGTATTTTCTCAAAACTTGAAATGTAAGACTCCTAGATTGGCTAAGAATGAATTTCTTGTTTATACCAGATTTCACTAGCTTTCCTTTCGATTCTAAATAAATCCACAATGGTATCTTTCATTACAAAAAAAACATTTGTTTGATGATTATCACGTATGCAATTTTAGATGTCTTTCACCTTTCGAGAGTTGCAAATAAAGCCTTGTGTCTAACTTGCATCTAGATTCGGAATCTTTTCAAATCCACAAATTTCAATTTACAGATCCGCAATACATTTTAAAACTCCAACAAACACCATCCAATCCACCTTAGAATAATCACTGAAACCATGCTCGATAATTGTGAAACCATTGGCTACGATCTTGCAGCGATCCAACTACGCTGATTGAGAAGCCATTTCACAACGATCGTGAAACCGTTTCTTCATTATTATGGAAGATTACTACAAAGATTAGATGAAATGATTGAAGTTGAATCGTTTATAAACTTCCTTTCCAGTCAACAGACTTTAGGGCTTAAGTTAGGCTTCTTTTTTATAGGTTATCTGGGAGAAGGTGTGGGAATTTTCTTGTATCAAGAATTATTAGAATTTATTTAACCAATTTTATTTGTAGATTTATCCCCTTGTTTATTGTCATCAAAGATTGTCAGTTAGGATGAAGGCTTACCATGCCTAGGTGTCTCGTCTTTCCCATTGAATTTCGTTACTCAAAGGCAATTGTAGTTAATTTTAAAACTTCATCCTCCATTTTCGTCCATTGTTGAATGGTTTATTGAGACGAAGCAGGATTTGAAAAATCAATCAAGATAGTTAATGTGAGATTACTTGACTCGAGGAGGACTCGAACCTGTGACTGGTGACTGTGTTAGTTAGTGCTTTCCCTACTGATCTATCGGGGCACATATTTGCAATCATATGGTCTAATAGCTCAGTTGTGATAGCACTGAAGTGCATTGTCAGAGATTAGAGGTACAAGTCCATCTCGGGTGGTGTTATTTCACACAAATTAGGGACAGTTCATTATTTGTACCTCAGCTTGGCTCCGAAAAGAAATTAGTTAGGTAATGTATGTCATAGCTTCTTTAAAGGTTGGGTGATCATTTGTTCCATGTAAGGGCTCGGGTTGAAAAACATTTGTCATATGATGACTTGACTAAATTGTGCCTTAATAACTAAAACTAAACATACCTCATAGTTGGGTAAGAGTTTTTAACTTTTGTTTTGGTATTTTTGCATTTAGAAATAGATAGAAATATAGGCAAATGATAGGCAAATACGCTTACTATCTTCGTAAGGTATTGGTTTATGAGCAAAGCACAAAGGACCCACTGATTAGGTAGACTAATTGAAGCAGTGCATTGATACTTGATAGGCAAATACACTTACTATCTTCATAAGGTATTGGATCATGTGCAAAGCACAAAGGACCCACTGATTAGGTAGACTAATTGAAGCAGTGCATTGATACTTGATAGGCAAATACACTTACTATCTTCATAAGGTATTGGATCATGTGCAAAGCCCAAAGGGCCCACTGATTTGGTTGACTAATTGTCAAATATGCTTACTATCTTCGTAAGGTATTGGTTTATGCACAAAGCACAAAGGGCCCACTGAATAGGTAGACTAATCGAGTAGTGCGACCCTAGTCCTTCCTCTCGATGTGACCACACCTCGTGATTCCTTTTGCCTTGAAGCCTGGAATTACGGAGAGCTTGCAGCTGGCTAATTCTCTCCTCACACTTTTGGCTGGGTAAATGCAAAAATCATCAACGTTTATTTCTCTTCAATACCTACCTGAGGCATAATGAATTCTCCCTTATCTCGTTTAGATTCATTCACAATTGCGAATGATTGTACCCTAAAACTCTTACTACATGAAGAAGTGCATAGCAGTAACCTGTCGTTGTGGCAACAAAGCTTTCATATTGACTGACGGTCTTTAGAACTGAGTTGAATTCTAATAATAATTTTACGTGAATGATATAATTGTTTTATGTAGTGGAATTTTGTAAACTTTTAAACCAGGTAGATTTTAGAGCAGTAACCTTTTCTATAAGATTTGGATAGACATGTACAGCGGTAGTTAAGTGATATCTAACTTTTCTCTCTGCTTCATTTGCTTTATTCAGATAACATTTACATCATTTATGGGCTCTATGCAGAGGGTCCTGAAAGGGGTGGATACTGATCCCAATACCCAGCACTATGATAATCTAAAATCCCAATGCGAAAGAGGAAGATAGAGGAATTCCCAATATTGACGTGTTTAACAATCCCAGTCACGATGCGTCGCGTCACCTAGCGTCGCGTTGCGTCAAAATTTTATTTTCCAATTCACACTGGAAGCGTCACGTTGCGTCATTTTCCCCCCTTTACAATATGGCTAATCAACAACAAGACGTTCTTTTAGCTATTGCTTTACAAAATCAAATTCTTGCGCTAACTTTATTGAAAAGAAGAAAAAAGAAAAGATCTGTTTGGGTACGTGAACTTTGGCAGCAAAGGAAACTCCAAGGGCATCATGATAACTTAATCCAAGAAATGAGACTGCAAGATCATACAATGCATTTCAACTATTTCAGGATACTCCCTTCTACCATTGACCATCTGGTTAGATTAGTAGGACCATCCCTTGTTAAGCAAAGAACCAATTTTCGTGAGCCCTTGTCTCCTTCTTTGAAGATCGCAGTAGCACTGAGATACCTGGCCACTGGTGAATCGCAAGCTTCCCTTTCATTCAATTATCGGATAGGGAGATCAACGGTTTGTGATATATTGAATGAGGTTCCCAAAAAGACTTGGGATGTTTTGAGTCCGATATCCATGGTTCTCCCAAAAGCTGAAAATTAATGGAAAAAGCTTGCTGAGGACTTTTGGAATTTGTGGGGTTTTCTGTTGTGTCTTGGTGCAATTAATGGAAAGCATTGTGTCATCATTTGTCCACCAAAATCAGGCAGTGCCTTTTACAATTACAAAGGTTCGTTCAGCATCGTGTTGATGGCTGTTGCAGATGCAAGCTACAAGTTTACTTTTGTTGATGTAGGTGATTTCGGTCGACAAAATGACTCAAGTGTCTTTAATAACTCTTCTTTTGGACAGGCCCTGAATAATGGCAGTTTGGCCCTTCCAAATGAAGACTTTTTGCCAAACACTAGTCTCAAGGCTGAATACTGCTTCGTGGGGGATGAGGCTTTTCCCTTGAAAGGTAATCTGCAGCGCCCATACCCTGGAAGGAATCTCAGCGAAAAACTTCGTATTTACAACTACAGGCTCTCGAGAGCTAGGAGGGTTGTAGAAAATGCGTTTGGTATACTCACAGCCCGGTGGAGATTTCTGAGGTCTCCCATACAAGCACAGCCTGATAAAGCAGCAAATAGTATTTTAGCTGCAATATCCCTACACAATTGGCTTAAAAAGCACGAGGATTCACAAAGGGCATACGGTAAATTATATTGCCCAACTGGCTACGTTGACTATGAGACTCCCATGGAATCATGCATAAAGGGACTTGGAGATCAGAGGTATCAGATAATGGGGCTTTACAAGATATCAGAAACATTGGGCCAAACAATTATGGAAGAAATGCAGAGAACAACAGAGCAGTGATGGCTAATTTCTTCGTTTCTCCTCAAGGGGAGCTTCCATGGCAATATGATTATATAAGACGAACCTCCTATCAACCAGTATCTTAACATAACCTTGTCTATGTATATATCAACTCGATTATAGTTGCGAAGAAGTCCAATCCTATCTTCCCAATTATCAAAAAGACAAATCCAGTTCCAAATTTACGCCTTCCTGACCCTCAATGCAGGCGAAAGCTGCCAGAGCTACTTGACTAAGAAGCAGGCAATTTTATTTGGTTTTAAATAGAAGCCAAAAAGCCAAAATATCATTTTACGTTTAAGCTGTGCATGTTCAATAACACTATGGAAACTCTTTTCATCAACCCACTTCTCTTTTTCTCCTATCACATTTTCATGCAATTCATCCTGGTTTCATAAAGTCAACAGAGATTGACTGGTTAGCAAACAAGATAATCCTTTTGTCAGGAAACCAAATGTCGCCATAGATCATGTCAATAAAACAAATATGATGGCTTCTATGCTCTCAATTTTATGTGAATTTATAAAAGCCTATTCCCGACAGATGGGAATGTAATTTCATACAATGCAGTGTAGGAAGATGCCTCTTAGTAACCGGTCGCTATCATAACTAGAAAGTGGAACATAAATTTTGAGCGAAGGATTGAAATTATATCTTAAAATCTACAAACTAATATTTCTGCTACTAGTTTTGAACAAAAGGAAATAAGATATTAAATAGCAATGTTGTCATCCAAGCATCGCTGTAACTAGGAGATGGTACTGAGGGAGAAGAGAGAAATACCAAAACTTTCCATGGGAAAGTGGGAATTTAGGAGGGAGTAGCTGTGAATATTCCGTTAGGAGAGGAGAAACAGCCAAATTTTGAAGGGGAGGAGAGTGTTATGCATCTTCGTAAGACCATACAATTGTGTGGAATGCCTTCGCTCCCTAAGGGAGCCCCCTTTGTAGTCCCGCCCCCTCATACCTTGCTAAAATATTTGTTGTCTTGCCCAAAAATCTTGTACTTTGTCACCAAAACATTGCGATCAGCTGTCTCTCAACTGATGACGTAAGATAAATCTGAAGTCTGATTGGTTGATATTCAGTCACGATTGTTCTCCATGTGGCGTCTATTGTTCTCTGAGATGTGATTTATTTTTCCTAAAAGACGGTCGAGTTGTGAGCGCTCCACGTTGGTCACAAAAAGGCTGCAAGGAAAAGTCATTGCCAACCAATCGACAAGTCATCCACTGTTCAAACGATCTCACAATGCCTGGAAAAGCTATAAAATGCGTTGTGGAGCTCGACATTCATGTTGTAAGTTACTTTAATCGTTTTATTTCGGTTGAAATTTAGGCCTAGGATCTTCGTTGCTAACGACGCGAAGCCGAAGGGTGTCCTGTAATCTGATTTCAACCAACAAAAACAAGACCTGTAATTTGATTTAAACTTTCATTAAATTCTATTGCAGGTTACCTGCCCTGGAACTTTTCTCAGAGATTATGAATACGTCTACCTTCATGTGGAAATGCTTGGACTTGAAGCTCGTTCCAAATCTGTTCCCCCAACTTTTCCGCTTTTCTTTCACGAAAGGCTGAAATTTGAAAGGGTAGGTTTTGGAATTTTTTGTTTTCATTGTAACTTTCTCTTTTAGAAGATAATCACATCATCTAAATTTTAACTAACCCTGTTAATTTTTTCCTAATTGAAGGACATCACGCTCTACAACTTCATTCAAGAATTTCATTCATGAAAATTTGTTTACACTATCTCAACACCTCATTCATGTTTAAACTTGTTGTCCATTCTTCAACCGTTTTTATTTCCCGTTTTATTGATTGGGTTCATAAATATTTAGTTCATCCAACTCATTTAAATCTTTTTCTAATTTGCAGACATTCTATGATTGCACAGACCCTGCCATGGTTGCTGCTCTGATGAAAGGTAACGAAATCCGAAAGACATTAAATGAGATTATCATTTTAATCTATTTGTGCTAGGGAATTATGGAAAGAATTTTCGGTCAATTATGATCAAGAAACGCCCAAGGGATATGCCTGATATCAGAGCTTGTTGGAAACAATGCATGCCGTGCTGGGGCTACAGAGCCATAGAGAGATGGGAGGCTTTAGACCCCAATAATACCCAAAGGATAATGCAACGGGTGCGGTAGCAATGGGTGTGGTCAATTTTCCTCTAGCAAAACAAGTTAAATGCTTTCATTTGTCTTGCCAACATATTTATTCAATAAGTATATCTTTTTTTGCAGGAGAGGATGTGATATTGGAAATAAGACAACACACAGATTACATTACTGGTAAACATGTTCTTTATTTTATAAGGAACCTACCTCAAGGCTTTGTTCTGAAAGTTCCTTAAATTTTTTACTGTTCTCTATTGTTAAAGGAAACAATAGAACAAGAGAATCCTGAGCGCTCTAGAGTACAAATCTAGAGGTTGTGGGTTCGAGTCCTACTTGGGTCATTTTCATTCTCACAAATTATCTCGATTAACAAGAGAATAAATTTTATTTTACCAGAAATCCTAGTTCTAGGTTCCTCATATAAACTTGTTCTCTAAATAGAAGAGCGTGTATATCTTTGTAATAATTTTTGAAGATTCAAATGAAAAGCTAGCATATTATGGAACTCATCTGCTGAACTCAAGCTATCCAACAACCCGATTCCCATACCTTCACCAGTTTTCTTTGCTAGGCAGCTCCAGGGAACCAATGCCTTGCTGAGTAGCACCCTGCAATTTTGTCAGGGATTACTCATTACATTCAGAATTTATTCTCTTTTTTTCTCTATGTGTTGAAATTAAAGGTATGATAATTCTATTGAAAAAGATAAGAAATATAAAAGTAATGGGAAATGAGAGGAGAAAAGCCTATAAAAATCATTTTGGGAAATACACCCTTTTCTTACATGCTGCTATCATTTTGATCCTGGAGATAGCTTGATGAATACACGTACAAGTTCCGAAAGTGGAAATGTACAGTGAACCTCAATTACACGTTTAGAATTTATTTTATGAGTGTAATCCTAAAGCAAACTTTTCAAACAGATTTTGAATTAGGATTTGGTCATATTCATGATTTAACTAGGAGGCATACATAGAAGGTCTAGAAACAACAAGGCCGTGCAAAAATCTTTAAAAGGCTACTATCTGCATTGTAAGAAAGCCTAAAGCTGCAGCTTGTGAAGATAAAGTATGGCAAATTTGAAGTTGCTTCCACCAAACTTCAAAATCCATAGGTCGCATTAATAGGGCCATTAGCTATATGTTACAAAACGTAAAATATAAGCCCCCTAATTTAGTATTTCATATTACTTTCAGATGGAAAGGTGATAGCACACTGCAGCAGTAACACGCATGACTTCCTGTATCCTGCTATTCCTCAGTATTATGGCTCAGGAAGGGAGATTTTACTTTACAAAACATCCAAGTTCAAACCCATCAGGATCACGGTAAAAATGATTTTATTCAAGTTTGATAATACCTTACTTCTTCTCAAGTTATTTCATATTTTGTTCAATTCAACAAATGTTATGATGTTGCCCTTTATTTTCAACTAGCCCTGGTTCCTGATTTTTGCAACTTTTCTTGTACTAGAAATTGGAATTTTTAGGGAGATTGGTGTACTTGTATTATGGAAATTTCATTTTTCATCAAATTGACCAGTTAAAAAGAATGTTTTTGAAAAGGACTACACTATCAGTCCAACAAAGCTGCTGAATATGCTTTGCTTTAAGTCTAAAATCACAAGCATTAAGTGTTAGTCATGAGGAGGTCTAGTCTCTAAGAAATTCTTATTAATATGATGATATTTCTTTTTTAGGGAGAGCCAGTGAAGTTAGAATTTTCTTCCAAAACGACGATATCTGAAGTTCCTGACTACTACAGCTCAATAGTAAGTTACTTATTTTGTTATTGCAAATCTGCTAATTCAGATCAATATCTATCTCTTGATTAATTCAGTGATTAAATGAGCTATTAACTGAAATTATATGCAGTGGAACTCTGTTAATACAGCCACCAATTGGCCAGAAAAAGATTGGCCAAATAATAGGGAGGTGCATAAACTGGGTCTTTTTCCTTAGAATGTGTTAGATTTCAGACTGAAAAAACTATCCGTAAAAACAAGGTAGTCATATCAATAAGGTGGCTGTGAGGAAGGCCTCCACTGTCTTTATCAAGAAGCTTTCTTTGAATGTGAAATTTAATAAATCACTATTTGAGATAAAAACACAAGTTAGGTCTTTGTTATATAATTGAAAAATAACTCAAGAATACTCCTATTCTATAAACTACAAAAAACTGTAAATACAAACTATAAATACAATTAAGATTTATAATTCACAGAATGAGATGAAAATTCTCCAAATTCAACTTTCTTCTGGTATAGAGCTTTCAAGTTGTGTAGGTTGACTTGAAATAGTCCCCAGCATTGACAAAGTTGATTTTCATCACTCATTTATCAGCATACAACTACCTAATTTCTATCAACTGGTAGACATGAAATTGTAAGATCCACTTGAAGATATCCATTAAGCATTGAATAAGGTTTTACCATGTAGTTTAGGTTTTTCCATCCCAATCTGAACTTCATATCAGATAAGTGGCATCTTGGAATCTTTACATCTTGCATCTTGCTAGAGTTAACTCAATTATACAGTTTTATCAGGTTATTGAATGAAATGAATTAGAAAATAATCCTAAGCTGCAGGCTAATTAAGCTGTATTCATCTCCTTCCCTGCAGGATGTTAATTCGAATGGTACTGGTTTAACGGAGCGGCCATATTCTCCAACAAGAGCACGTTCAGTATCCCCTCTCCGTCAATCCACCAAGCTGGCAGATAGTTTAAGTACCAAATCTCCAACTCACGGAACTAAGTTTCTTGTTCAAAGGAAGGATGATAAGATTCTTGAAAATCGTAACTTTTCTTCTTTTACTCGTCCCAAGCCTCGTCGATCAAGGTCTCCAACAAGGACAAGACGGTCAGTGTCTCCAAGCAGATCAATGGGCCTTGGAAGTGCAACTGTGGAGCCATTGCCTTGTGAGTCATTTCTGTATTTCTCATTCTAATTTTCATCTTTCTTGTTTAATACAGTGCCATAATGAAGTTTAGGTGCCAATTCATTATAATTGACTTGCCAAATACATCTTTGTCTGATCAACAATAAAAAAGGACGGAAATTGTATTGTCAAACTGATAGGACATAACCAGCTTTGTGCAATCAGTCCAACTCTGTCAAATCAACTTTATTGTTGATTGTTTGTCATGATTAGCCCTGTGATGTGATGTATGCATGTTAGTTAAAGAGAATAGACATTTTGTGTCTTTCCTTTGTGCAGTAAAACCTTTCTAGGATGTTGAATAAAACACAATCATCACAAATCATCAGTAGATTGACTCTCCAAATCCTGCTTCTTCTCAAAAGTATATTTATTGATCTGTTTGAAATGAAATGTTTCTTTGCATCTTATTGAGAATGAATTTTATTTACTTTTCATTTTGAATTTGTTTTAGCATGGAAATACTCAACAGACTTTCCGACTAGCAGCATGCGCTCTTCAAGCAGACACAACAGATCGTTAACAACTCCTCAACGCTCATCCAGCCCCACTAGAAGTCTTCGATATGCCCTAGATGACCTTGATCTCAGGTCTTCAATTGTCAACACCAAATCGTTTGCAGACCCAGTTTTGAAGTAAGTGCTCTATTTTTCTTCAAGACCTACTAGGTGATGTTAGGGTATTTTTTAAACTCTGAAATTATCTTACTTGACCAACTGAAGTCAAATAGGAATGACTAGTGAAAGTGTTAAATTTCATAAAAGGCTACAAGCAGGTAAAAATGGAGCTACAATCCCGGCCAAATGTCTTGGAACACTTGCTTGATTTTTACAGTTTGCTACCATTTTTCCTCTCCCCTCCCCCTTTACAAGTTGTTTCTGATAACAAAAACTAGCACAATAGCATTCATCTAGTGTTTGGTGTGGTTTCATAAAGTTCCTTTTATAAACAACATTGTTTTGAGGGGGAGGGGGGTTTAATTGGAGATAAGATGGTGGTGGGAAACCTAAAAAAGATGTAATTTGTCAAGAAGAACAAGGGTGTTCCAACTATTTTTGGCGGAATTGTAGTTAACAAATTGATTATTCTTACTTAATGATTTACTGAGGGTTATGAATCTTGTTGTAGGTACAAGTCACGTTACTCCCCCAACTTAAAAGCAGCCCTCGGAGCATCAGATAGAATCCAGAGACGAGTGGAGGAGGTGGTGAAGAGGAAAGATTATTCGTTAGATTCTGACGACAACCTCAGCGATGAGTCATTGGAAGTTTTGAGGGACTCTCTTCGGGAAGAAAGGAAGGCTTTAAGTGAAGCTATCAGAGAAGCTGACAAAGAGTAAGGAGTTTGAATGTTTTTGTTTATTCAAGAATTTTAAAGTGGTTGAGTCTACATCTGGTTTACAGATGCAAATTTCATTTCTGATTTTGAGGCTTTGACTTATACTCTGGATGGGGGTTGTTTTCGTTTACATCTGGCTTACAGATGCAAGTCACAGCACCTGCCTAAAAGACAAGGGTTCATCTTTAGACTTCCTGCGATTTTCCTGGCTTTAAAATTGTTACTAATAAATAAGTGAGGAAGTTTCTGATAAGAATTTCTTGAGTGAAATTCTCTGAATATCATGATAAGTTGGATTGACGATATTCTGGAGACCATGTATTTGATATCTTTTACTTTGGTATGCATCTGCAAGTTGATGGATGATAAGAACAAAGCCATTCAATTTTTGCTGGGGCTTGCTTTAAATATCCATCTCCTAACTTATGGATTTACGATTCATTTCAAAAACTTTTTTACCAACTGCTGTCTTTCTATTTTGCAGAGCCTTTTATCGATCTATTCGCTGATTGAATATTCATCAACATCAAAGTGAGTGAACAGTTACCACATCCAATTATCAAATCATATTTTTTCTGTGCAAGCACTCATTTCGTAAGATTTCTTTGATAATCATAGAGTTATGCATTTTCTACTCCTACTTTTCTTGGTCATGCAGTTAGGCCTCATATTTAAAGCTGTACTACTTTAAGGAAAATATTTTTTCTTTGTTTATTCCACTGATTAAGAACCTATGACGTAAAACAAAAATATTCCATATTATTAACTAAAAAACCTAATTCAGTTTCTGTCAAACAAATGCTAACATTTATTCTATCAGCCAAGTTGAGGATTGCGTGATTTTTATCAAATTGTTCAACTGGTCGTGACAATGTGTTTGTAGGTGTTTCCCAGGTGTATGTGGTGATGTTTAGGTTTAAGCTCAATACTCTATTGATTTGAACAAGATGTTTGCCAGTTCTTAATAAGATGCTCAATACTGTCAAGGGATACCATCTGTACTATGGAGGATATTTAGTACTGTTGTGGATACCATCAATACCTTTGGAGATACCATCAGTACTGTGAAAGGATATTCAGCACTGTTGAAGGAAACCACAAGCACTGTGAAGGTAGTACCAAAAGTGCTCTTGGTTTTGCTCCATAATATATACTGAGTATTTTCTACTACTGATGTTATCCCACCACAGTATTGAACACCCTACTATGTACTGATGGTACTAAAATTATATCCCTATCCCCGCCACTTAACTGCACAGATATTCTCCAGGGAGCAAAGGTCTGCACATCCATTCTTAAGTTTTGAAATCAAGTGATGTTGAAACAGGGTGTGCCTGGATATACCTATGAAGAGCTTTAACGAAATTTTAGCTCCCATGGGACCATTTAGCTTGTAATTTATACATATGGAGACCATTTATTCATCATAGTTTATTGTTGTTTCAGGTATTTCATAGAGTTAAAGAGGAACAAAGTCTGACACATTAATATAACAGATTTTGGCAATCTTATGAAGTTTTAAACAACTTGAAGTTCATAGCTTGGCAAAGGTCAGGTGTTAAACATCGTCATATTGTGATTTTTCTGTAATCGTTAAGTAACACAAAAATCCTGGTAATGAACAAACATTTGGCAAACATCTTTCTTCCAAATCAGTTAATATTCTTTTTTTTACTGGCATGCAAATATAGCTTTTATTTTCTGAAAGTTTCATATTGCAAGACATAACGTGTGATTTGTTTTGATTTTGGTTTTATTTTGACATTGATTTTAAAATATTTCACTGATTGTGAAACTTGTTTTAACGTATACCTTTATCATACAATAAACGTAAAAGCATAAGAAAGAATTTCTTTTTTGGATGGGTGCTCTAATTTATTATGTTATTATGACATGTCTAATGTTGTTAGTTATCCAAATTGTCCAATTTAACCACACATCTCTATTGTGGCAAAAAACTCTTTGAGATGATCTTTAGGAAACTTTGCCTTCGCATTGGAATTGATATCTTTTATTTAAAGACTAAACTGCTCTAGTTAGGTTTTAACATAATTCTTCCTTGGCTGCAAATCCATCAATAAAAGGCAGCTGCAAATTATATGTTTTGCCTTTTACTACTCAAGACTACGGCAGGCACTTTCGCTTAGGGACAACCAAGTAACAAAAACTCAACTTATAAACTCCTTCATTAAAATAAATACTTTTATCTAACTGTCATCAACTGCAGAAATCATTGAAGCTTATTAAATAACTCTTCAATCGCTGCAAATTCATTAAAGTATTCTTTAGGAAACGCAGACTTTCCTTTGCCTTTGATCTGCTTCATCTTTACAACAGAATCACTGGCTTTCAATATTGCAGACAATTTAGGAAACAGCGGAAGACAAACAATAAGATTGTCCATCCCGATCAGCCATAGTTCTTCGATATCCTGAAACATTTCAATTTGCCAACGTGATGATCTATTAAATTTTCCCGGCAGAGGACAGCTGTCGTAAAAGAAGTCTGCACATGACAGGAAAAGCTTGTGCACCTCTTCTTCGTTTTTACTCAGTAATTCCTTGTACTGCAGTCTTGCTAGCATTAGAGATAGAGTTACCATATTTGCAATTAATGTTGCAGATTTGCATTTTGTCAAGTAGTCCTCTAGATTCTTCATCAACAAATGTAGAACGTCAGCAAACACGCTGCCTCCCTGACTTGCTAACTCTCTCTCTGTAACAACAATATTCAGAAATATACCAAGAATGGTCTCCAATAATTCTTGTTCTTGTGAATTTTCGTTTTCAAATAATTTGTCAGCAAATAGATAAAGTGTTAATTCGATTTGTTCTTGCAAAATTATTTTCCTGAAGTTTTCTTCTGATGACCAATGGCACAACACAGGGAGAAGGAATTTGAAAATAGCAGGTGCTGTCATGTTTTGAACTGTTTCAGAATGTTCTGATACACTTCCTAAAAGAAAAAGATTTAATCAATGATTTTAGCTTTCTTTTCCAGTTTATTTTAGCAAAACATTATTTGCTTGATGATTTTAAAGAAATAATTAAAGGAATACAAAGGGGCTGTCTCTGGTTCAAAAATAGGATTGAATAATTTTACTCCCACTTTTTACTTTCAACCAGAACAAGTCTACCGAAGAGTAAGCATCTTGGGAGGAAGGGAGGGGGGTACACAGCTGACGTTTAGGAATGTCAAGTCCCCATGAAGCTTGAGTGCCACTAATAATGTGACACAAATACTCTAAAAAGTGCAGAGTCATTCTACTAAAATCAAATGATCATAGAAGCGATCAAACACTTGCAGTTTCTCTGGTTGGTTATTAATATATCAAAAGGTACCACTTATGAAAAATGCAAATTGAAGATAGCAAATATCAAAGAGTCTCTTGGTTTCAAACTGGGAAGTTGCAGGCCTAGGACCATAATAGCTATAGCTGGGTAGGAAAAATGTGAATTCAACCTATCAAAATAGGTCAAGTTATCGATATCATGAAAAGGTTCAGGGGGAATGCCAAATCTGTTTGAGTTAGCAAGAGGATGAGTTATTGCATTGTAGAGTCGTAGAGATTCGTCTGTATTTAGGAATTGAATTTAAGGTGCAAGCTCACTTTTATCAAAACTTGATTTTGCAAGTTTCAAGAGGAAGGGCTCAATCTCGATCAACTCATTTTGCAAAGCCATGGTCTCTTCACACATCCAGGCACACAGGATTCTAAAACATGCAATAGTCTTAACATCTTTATATGCTAGAGACAGGTCAATGGCATCCATTATTTGCTTGAAGTACAAGATAACCGTACGGGTGATTTCTGAGATGATTCTGAAGAACTTTGATGCAAAATCTTCATCGAATGACTGTTGTAGATCAGTCTTACTGATGTAACCAATGCACTGTTCAGTGATAACGAATGCAGAGCTCAGAGTATCAGTATCAAAGTTATCTTTGTCTAGACACATGCTGATTTCAATTGATGAAACTGTTGCAACAACGAGGGGGAACTTTTGATCCCCAGAATTGAAAACCCAATGGACACCATAGACATCAACAAGATGTGAAATCAACTTAATTGCTGTTTGTTTTATTTCTTTTTTCAATTTGGACTGTAGCACATCCATCAATCCTTGACGCATTTTCTTCAAAAAGGTTTCTTGCTTCTTTCCAAAATATCTACTTTCCTTCAAAGCAAATAAAGAGTTTTGTTGGCAGATTGTAACAATTCTTGTCAACCAGTCAAGGAGATCAAATTTATTGCAATCTTGTGACTCACAGAATCGTTCAGTAAGTATTTCAATTATTTCAACAACTGTTGCCTTTTCGTTTGCTAACATTTCAGTACTTGCATTCATCAGGAGATTAAAAAGTACTCCTATTGTTTTTTGTGATATCAATTCACTTTCTGACATTTCAATGTACAAAGCTTTAAGCCCATTGTTTTCTAAAACACTAGTACAACCAGTTTCAGAATTAGTGATTTCTTGGAGACAGCTTAAAGAATCATCAGTCAATTCTTTTAGAATTGATTGGTCTACGATTTTCTCCTTATACACCAAATGTGTCCTGTCTGTTAACCTCAAAAGTGTAAAGGTGGCTTCAAGAATACCAGGTTTTGAAGGTAGCCCTGTATCTCGTAGCATACATAGCAATATTGTGAGACCAACAGACATCAGAGTTCCACTTGCACATCCTTCCGGATCTTTACTCGTGTTCAAAAGTCGTTTGATGAAAGTAAAATCAATCGACTCGAAAACATTTCTTCGCTGCTCTAGGGTAAGTTTACTTTTCTTTGCAACTTCAGCAATAACTAGAAGTGCTGCAAATTGCTCGTCGTCGGTTTTAGCTCTTTGGAGGGCATCAACAAATCTTGAAACTTCTTGATCATCCATTGCGATAAAAGAAAGAAGATTGAAAGAAGAACGCGGAAATAGAAAGCACGTTTCAAATGCACCATTTTACATGAGCCTCGATATCACTTTTTAATATTTTTGTTGTTGCTGCTGCTTTCGATAAACAAAATATAAATTAATTTCTTTTGGAAACTGGAAAGTGAGGTTTCACTGCTCATTTGGAAAATATGAATAGGTTTGGGAAGGAAAGAACTTTGATTTGGTTGCAATGACATATTCTGAATCATGACTACAACATTGATTGCCAACCTACATATTTGGTCGTCAAAAAAGTCACTTTCACAGCAAGGTAAAATTTAGAAGGTCCACCCACCACACACATGTTTAGGGTTAGCTGGTAGCATGAAAAAACCGAGTGGCCCTACTGTAGAGTGTGACACTATCACACAGTGCTATTCTGGCTCACCCAAGTTTAACAATAGAACAATAGAATAGAACAATAGAAAGTCACTTGTGTATACTAGAGATGTTGTGGTAAGAAAACTGCCATACTATGTCACACCCAGCCAAGTGGGTTATATATGAAAAATCTGAAAAGGTAAATTATTTGTTAACCTGCAGCTACGGTTTCGGTAAACGTTTTATTAAGTAAAATCTTGAATGACTGAGAGAGCCTTACTGCAGAGAATGGCACTTACTCAGAGGCACAACTCGGGTTAACAATAGCAATATGTATAGGATAGAACTATTGAGAATGGTATGTATAGACCCAAGATAATCCTGGTCTCGATGGTAGTTTCCGATGAGATCTCTAGCGTGCATGAACCATTCTCTATTGTTCAATGCTGTAAACTTTGGTTTGCCAGTGCCACAATGTAGTCTGGCAAAGGTCTCATGGAAACTACCATACCCTGAGGACCAGACTGGAAGAATTACAATATTGACAGAAATTAAATGAGATTCAGCTGTGAAAATTTTGGGAATTAATGATTTTCTTTTACTTGTTTTCTATGAATAGAAAAATATCACTAGAGCTTCAGCATGTCTTAAAAAATGTGCAGTAATAGCACTAACTTCCTTTCTCTTGTTCTGATGGGTACATATTTTCTCTGCCTGCTCATTACTTGAGGTATTGTTTTTATTGTTTTGATGCCTTTAATTGCAAGGACTTTGTCGTATTTTGTACTATACAGATTGATTATCAGATGGACATTTCCAATTCTAATAAATTTTTTCCAGGCGAAGATCACCCTGGCGTTCATATATATCAAGATAAAAATGGAGGTATTTGGTTCATATTCTGTGTTTATAGTAAACTGGTATTGTTTACTGTGGTATTGTTTACTGTGGTATTGGGCATCAGATGTGGTCAAAATATAACGGAGCAAGACCATGCATTAAACTCCTCAATATATTTCTCATTGAATTCAAGAGTGGTGATGGGGCACAGACTTGTATGTATTATTATGAATGTTTTAAAAGGATATGTACATTTCAGTTTAATATAAACTGCTATCAAAATGTGTCCTTTTGACCTATTAAAGAGAAGATAAATTTACATAACAAATAAATAAGAAAATAAATTACGATAAATCTACAATTTAGATAAAAGCCTAAAATGTCTTGCAATATAAAATTTACTTAAAAGATAAGTGGTCCCTTTTTAGTAGAGGAGGCAATTTAGCATTTCCTGATCGAGTTTTAGACTGTTACTTAAACCCAGTTTCCATATGAAGTTGATGATTAATAGGCTATTGTTCTTATCTTCGTAAAGTAGGTAGGCTAATTGGTTATTTAATCACAAAATGTAACCCTGGCCATTTTCACAATGTCACCATACCTTGTGATTCCTTTTGTCTTTTTCCCTGATGTAGAGCTGGAAAATTCTATCCTCACACATAATGTGACATTTCATGAGGGGACACTCCTTGATGATGGTAGTTAATACTTGATTACTCATTAATCCAGCCAAATCAGATTATATTCGTTTCTTTTGAAAATTGTGACCAGAATATTTTCTTTTAGTGAATCCAGATGATTCAAATAGAGATTGCAAAAAGCAATGGGTTGAAGGTTGGTTCAAGTTTTTCACACATATGTTTACCGTGAATTCATAAAATATAGTCTACCAGGGGAAATTTAATTCAACCAGAAGAATAGGCTACTGCCATTGACATATGCTATAACCAGGTCTCGAATCTGGGTTGTTGCAACCAAAGGAGAGCGCACTTACCACTATCCTAAACCAGGAAAATAAGATACCACAGTTACCTTGAGGTGTTTACAATTCAAGGTTTATCCTCAGTGAGGTATTAATTTATGTTTTTGATTAAATCCTTTTTCAGAGATTATGTCTTTCAACACTTATTCCTGCTTTCTACAGTAATAGATAAATAGTACTAGTAATAATACTAGATGTAAGGAAGTTACCAAACTTAAGTTGTTTCATTGATTCATATATGATGTAGATCCCTTGCACAATAGAAATTCTAAGCACTCACCTCAAATTGAATTTTTGTTTCACCTCAAATTGTTGATTATATGCCCGCCTAAGCCTACCTCTAGACAGGTGTGCTGTCCATCCCTATCTGCAAAAGAATAGCAAACAATAGAGGAGGATTTTGGTTGTCTCAAACTATAATAAACATTTTTGCTCACAAAGAAGAAGAGGTATTAAGCAATGCATACTGCAAGTCCTTTATTCTTCAAGATCATTTTTTGCCATGGAAAGTCCATCCCTGTATCCATCCCTATCCCTAGTATCAAAATAGTAGCCAATGAAAGAGGAGGCTTTCGGTTGCTTCCAACTATGTATGGTAAAGCAATGTTTTTGCGTACTATATGCAACACTGTAAAAGAGGGTAGAACAATAGAGAATGGCACGTGCATACTGCTTGTCTATGCTGCATGCCCAAACTGCATGGGAAACAAGCAAACTGCAAGTTCTTCTTTAACAGTAATTATTTACTTCTCTTCGTTACTTAAAAAGAGTATTACTAAAAATATTTTTCTCAAGATTTGATGATAGTAGCTTTATATAGCTAACAATCAACATTTACCAAAACTAACCTAACCTAACCTAGCCTAACCTTTTTACTATGGTTAGTTGTATTGAATTCATTAAAGGGAGAGGAATCATGTGGCAGATTGCTAATAAAAGACCAGAGAAGCTGAGAGATAACCTCCATGACCTAGAAGTAAGTTAGCTCTTCCTACTGTGTATATTGTTTCTTTATTTCACAACGTTGTCTTGCAAAGCTGAACACAATGTTGAAAGGTTTTCGAAAATCTTTAACACTGCACATTTGAAGAAAATCTCTGCAGTAAAACTGACATCTAACTCTTTGTTTTGCAAATAGAGAAGTAAATTGGTGAATATGACTGAAGATGCAAAAAGAGTGCCCAAGAATTATAAGAGCAGGGAGCGAAATTTAAGTATTTTATCAAGAGACCCAACATTCCCTCCCTTTTACCACCACATTAGCTGTGTAGCGACTCGTAAACTTGGATTGACGATGTATGGTTATGCATTGTTGATATTCAAAAACCAAAGGGTGCTCAAATTATAATGAGCAATGAGCAAAAAGTAAAATAGTTGATTTTGGCTCAAGATACATAGAGTGCCTAGGAAGTTAAATTAGCTTGGAGCGAAATTAAAATATTTTATATGACCCAACGCAACGTGTCCTTCCTTTTTTCACTACACTAGCCGTGTAGCAACTTGTAACCTTGGGCATACATCATATGGTCATACTGTTTGGTGTTTAAGAACCAAACTGTGCTGAGAATCGCCTCAGGACAAATAAGACACAGGACAAATCTATTGTGAACGGAAGTGACTGCAGCAAGCACTTCTTAGTGAAATACATGATCAAGTTTCTGTCAACTTTTGTTGAAGAACAATTTAGTAGAAGACGAGAAAAGAGCATCATCTGCCTATTTTAGATTAAGCCTTTTGTGATGCTGGCCTAAGGTTTCATCATTGATGTCTCATTTTACCCATTTTAGGAGCTAATGGAAACGTTTTCTGTGGCAGCTGTTAAGTGGAAATCAACAAGGCATGTTCAGGTATAGCTGTTAAATTTGACCTAATCACATGGTATAGGATATCAATACTCTTTTCATAATGCCTTCTTTTTATGAACTTTTTTCTTAATGCCCTGCTGATTTTGTTCTTTTTGAATGTACCTGAGCGGTGAAAATGTTATAATTTACATAAGCTTGCTTTTCACTTTTTCACTCAATCAAGTTCGGTTTTTCCTCGATGTTGTTGATTTGACGTTAAACCATGATGGTATAGCCACATTGGTTGCAAATCACATTTCATGAGGTAGCTGATTTGTTTGTTCAGTGCTTCGTGTAATCCAAATGCCTTGTGCTTGCCCTGTCTATCTATCTATATATATAAAACAGAACTGTTTGTATGTATGTTTGTATGTATGTATATGTATGTATGTATGTATGTTTGTCCGCTTAAAACTCAAGAACCACTTTACCCACAGCACAATGAAAGGTATCATTCTAACCAGAATTTATTCGGAAGTGTCCTTAGCTGAAAATATTTTACAAATCGTTTAAAAATAAATCAGGAGAAGCGAAAATGTGACGAGTAGTCGAGATAAAATGCGTAAGAATATGGATTTCTTTGATGCCATTATGACGTCAAATCAACCAACAGTCTGTAGCTGTATTTCTTTCTCACTTTCGGTAGAGACATACAAAAATCATTTAAGTTTGATGTAATGTGACGTTAAATTTATGTTCTGACTCAATAGTAGAATTTGTTGCTATGAATGTTATCTTAGTTGCCATAGAAGTAATTGTTCAAATAGTACCAAATCTATGATTACGAGGCGCGAAGCGCTGAGGAAATGGACATAGCGAAGTGCGAAACACTGTGAAAGTGGATACTGCAAGGGCAAGCAGACTCTATAAATACAAGGCGCAAAGGGCTGAAGCAATTGATAGAACAACTGTCTCAAAAGAAGTATTTGTTGTTATGAAAGTTATATTAGTTGGCATAGAAGTGCTCTTTCAATTCGGTAAAAACTCAGAATTTATGAAGACGAGGCGCGAAGCGCTGAGGAAATGGACGTAGCGAAGTGCAAAGCACTGAGAAAGTGGATACCGCAAGGGCGCGCAGCGCCCTGCGGTAGACGCTAGTCTTTTATAGACCTGATGGACCAGGCATCGCGTAACGGATACTTTTGCGACCGTCCTCTCTACATTTGTAACCAAATCAGGATTAGAATCAGAGAGCAATCATTGAACAATAGCTTTCATATCTTAACTATATGTCCTAGTGCCAGGTATGAATTGTGACCAATTGTGAGGCAAGTATGAGACCTTTTTGTGATAAATTCTGTCGTGAATATCGATCTTGTCTGACGATGATTGCATGGTCTAGCACGAGAAATTAAATTAGTAGCATGCTCTGGTCAAATTTTATCTGGTCTAATATCTATCCTGCTACATCGAATAGATATGTAAGGATGCGTTCCCATCAGCTGAAGCTTACATTAGCTTAACATAACATTAGCTGTTTCATCAAATGAAAAGATTGATAATCTATCTTTCTTGCTAATGCAGGTTTTACTGAGCAATGGTGCTTTGGTTTCTCTGACAATTGGCTTCAACTTTGCTGATGTTGAAAGAATTTTCATCGACAAATCGCTTGTTGGAAAATTGAACGATCAGATCCATAATGGTACGTAAGAAATCGTCCCAAAATCGCTCCGAATTCGTTTCAAAAATCGTTAAATGATACGAATATAGTTGCAGTATCGTTTTACTGAAAATCGGTTATGAAACTATATTTTGGTAAATTCAATTCGGTACCTTGATTAGACACACATAACACCTTAATTAGACATAGATTTTATTTTATTCTATTTTTTCCCTTATTCTTTTCATTTTTATTTTGAGGAAAAATGAAATGTAAGTACATTTTATGTGTGTTTGATTATGGTGCCAAAATGAATTTACTAAAATATGATTTGTCCTACAACGCACGCAATCTTTTAAAAAGGCTAGCACTTAATGTTTGTAAAAGAAAAATCGCTTTTAAAACGCTGCAGGTAATTTGGAAATATTGCAAAATCACCCCACAATTGTTCCATATCGTCTGAAAAGATTCAAATTGTTACAAACCCATTCCAAAACCCAGTTCCACACGTTCTAACAAGTAATCCACTCCTCTTCTCAAATTCAGAATCTAAGATTCAGAAGTTTGTGTCATAATAGCCAGCTGGTAGAGTATACATTCTGTTTTGGATATCAACAATAAACAATAATGTAAATAACTCCCTGAAGTACGTCTGCAGATCCACTCGTTAGGAAGGGAATAGAGTAGGCTCATTTGAAGTGAGTTATTCAGATTGTTGTTTTTTGTCGATATCCTAAATCAGCAGATGATATATTCTACCAACTGTAAATGACACAAACATGATTCTAAATTTTAGAAGAGAAGCATATTACTAGTGAGAAGGTGTGAGACTGGTGTTAAAAATCAAATACCGTCTTTCATTTTTTCTATTTTCTCTTTCATTTCAATAAAATTCCCACTAATGTTTTTATGTTAGTTTCTTGTTACTCTGAATATTTTTCAATTTATTCAGCAATCATAGACGAAGTTTACATGGTGTTTACGTTTTCTGAGAAAGCAAAGATCGCATTTGTTTACTTTGGTAAGAGACCCACAGATAAGAAGGAAGGCGAGAGAATCAGCACATTGGAGCCGAAGGTGGGGAACATATTTGACTGTAGCTCATGTATCTAATCTGCTACTGATAACATCACTTAAAGGCAGTCTGTGGCGCCTTTGATTGCCAACTTTCTACGGCCATAAAAAGTCAAGTAGACAATCAGGATCAGAGTTCATGTTTCCAACTCTCCGGTCTTCTTCACGTTGATCAATTTGCTGCTTCGCTTTGCTTGGTTGTTAAACAAAATGGCGCGTTACTGTTGCGTAAGTCGTAGTGTTGTGTTGCTCTGACCATAAGGAGATACCCTTTGTTCTAGGTATGTTGACTTTGTTCTAGGTATGTTCACTTTGTTCTAGGTATGTTGACTTTGTTCTAGGTATTGTTCCTTTGTTCTAGGTATGTTCACTTTGTTCTAGGTATGTTGACTTTGTTCTAGGTATTGTTCCTTTGTTCTAGGTATGTTCACTTTGTTCTAGGTATGTTGACTTTGTTCTAGGTATGTTGACTTTGTTCTAGGTATGTTGACTTTGTTCTAGGTATGTTGATTTTGTTCTAGGTATGTCGATTATGTTCTAGGTGTGTTGACTTTGTTCTAGGTATGTTGACTTTGTTCTAGGTATGTTGACTTTGTTCTAGGTATGTTGACTTTGTTCTAGGTATGTTGACTTTGTTCTAGGCATGTTGACTTTGTTCTAGGTATGTTGACTTTGTTCTAGGTATGTTCACTTTGTTCTAGGTATTGTTCCTTTGTTCTAGGTTTTGTTCCTTTGTACTAGGTATTGTTCCTTTGTTCTAGGTATTGTCCCTTTGTTTTAGGTATTGTTCCTTTGTACTAGGTATTGTCCCTTTGTTCTAGGTATTGTCCCTTTTTTCTAGGTATTGTCCCTTTGTTCTAGATATGTTGACTTTGTTCTAGGTAATGTCTTGAGTAAATCAGAGCAGCCAATACAATGCGGGACAGATTGCCTTTAACTTAACTTAATATAACTTGTCAACACAATATGATAACATAGTTTCACTTCATATAACATAACTTGACTGAAATGTTAATATTTTCCTTCAGATTGCCATGATTGATATACCAGGACCAACAGGACGTAGAATTGATCGAAGACTGTCCATTAATCGAAGGGGCGATTTCGTAAGTCTAATTTCTTTCTAAAATTTCGTAAAGCTCGTGAAGAACTTGTTTTTTAGATGTGTGATATAGGGTCTACTGGGGTTGGTCAGCCAGAAGTAAGATAGGTAATTTTGGTAATACTGCATATAACACATAATTGAACATCTTTTCACTTGTATTTCAGCTTGGCTGGACTGTTTATATTTTCTTCAATTCGATTCATTTTCATGAATGATTAAATTGTGATATTATTTTGCAGATTTGTGTATGGTGGCCTTCATCAAGTGAAGCTGCTTGGCCGTGGTCTCCTCTTACAACAGATATGGGGAGAACAAATCTAGTTATTTATTCTGTTAGTAGGTTAGTAAACTTACAGCGTATTTTATCCCTGCTCTTAGCAGCACGATATGATATTTACTGTACGTTATTGGTCAAAAGACATTCTTTTTAATATGGGGAGAACAAATCTGATTATTTATACTGTTAGTAGGTTAGTCACTTTACAAAGTATTGTTCATTGCTGTTAGCAGGACATTATGAATTTTACTGTACTGTAAATTACTTTTGACTTGACTTGATTTATCTTAATTTTTTCTAGCACTCAACTCGATGTACTTTGTCATACTTGCACAGATGCAGATCCTCTGAATATAGCTTTCAGGTAATATCCCTTCTTACAGCTTAAGTTAAAATCAGAGTTAACTCTTTCTATGTTTGCATCTATCACTCTCAGCCCAGATCCCCCAAATATCTGCTTTTCTTCCACCCTTCTTCCATGAAATAGCCATCAGAATTAGTTATAGTAATAGTAATTAAGATTAAATCCTTCTTCAGAGCCATGTTATATTACGTTGACTCAAAAGCCATGGTCTAACACGGATGATTAAATCATACCAGAGCAGGCTACTGCAATTTACATATGCAAATACTGGGTCTCTAAACCGGGTTAACCACTGTCCTCAACCAGGCATGGTCTATTTAAGGCATGGTCGTATGAATTAATGTTGATATAATATAGCTCTGAAGAAGGATTTAATCTGAAACACGAATTAATGCCTCATAGTGGATACTGTGCTGTGCTAATTTATTGTTCTGGTTTAGTGAATTGTTAATGTTTTTCAGCTATAATCAGCCTCATCAACTTTACTCGATCGAATCCTCTCAGACTACCCGTGGGAAATACACCCTCAAGAGCTGCATATACGAATGCAATCAAAACATGGTATGCTCCAATATCATTCTTCGTTTATTGTTTGCTTTTAACTTGAGAATATTCTAAAAAGGAATATCCAAAAATCAGTGTTGATTTTTGAATGTCTTCTCATTTGTCTAAAACGACGATTCTCACACGATGAAGGACAGATATTGCCAGGCCTTATCACGAAGAAATAGCACCATGTACTCAAGACGTCTAGCCCCATCTTTCTTTATTGTTAGTTTTTCTAAGGGGTATTTCCCTCCCTTCCAAAGCTTTCTTAGATTCTCTCAGTATCAAAAGGATTTCCAGAGACTTTCAAGAGATTTCTATTGAAACAATAGGATTTCAGAAAAAGTGTACGAGATATTTTAGGCAGTGTTTTACCCCTTGGGTTTTGATTCTTATTTTCCTATTATTTCAGCTTCATAAAGTTGCCTGTACTACTCTGCCGGTGAAAGGTATGAAAACACATTCGCTTCAACTTATCTATTTGAATACTCTCATTTTCAGTTTTGATTTGACGAGAAATTTATTGTTGTTACAAGTTGTTGTTACATGGTTAGGAGGCTGTAATAATGTGCATGATGCGAGTTGTGAGACAGTAAATGTAGAACTGTCTTTCGGCCTACTAATAGATACAACGTTGTGTAAATACAAATGCGTATTTCCTGCTTCCATACTTAACTGGCTCTCTGTAACTCAAAAGTGTCATGCTCTCGCAATATGTAGAGTATAGTCTGTGTAATTATTGCGAGAGCATGAAACTTTGAGTTACAAAGAGCCAGTCTCCTTTCTTGTTTCTCATATGTATCACTCTGTACCTTCGTACACCGAACACAATGATGCTGTTATAGACAGCGCAGTGCTATAAAGATAGCTTTGATTTGATGAATATTTGAAGAGATGCAACTTTTGTCTAAGATGGTGGACCTCATGCCGTACCATGGCTTTTAAAAGGATTTTAGCTCTTTGCAGAAAAAATATGCAGACGCAAATTGTTTTTAGAAAACACTTTTATTGCTATGCTTGTTAAAATATTTTACTGATATGTTTTTATTTTCATAGGAACTGTTGTTTGTCAAGGAAGAAATCACAAAGAAGACAAATTACTACTTGCTTGTGATGATGGGACTTTGGTAATTTGCTAGCTATGAATTTTTCTTTATTAATGATGTTTCGAGTTTCTTGGAAGGAGAAGGAAACCAAAATCAGGATTTACTGAAACAGACGAGAACAAAGAGACGAATGGTTGACACCATCAAATTTAGGCAGTGGAAGTTTCTCGATCATGTACATGACTACCTTACCTGATTAGAGAGGAAGGCTAAATTGAGTGTCGCGTGAGATGGACGGAAAGGCAGAGGATAGCTGGACTGGATAAGACAGAGGGGAATGCAAAAGATAGAAAATAATTTGGTGGGGAGGCATAGAGCAGAGGTTGATGATGGAGGAAGGTTTACAATGATTCGTCAACAGCATAAAAATCCCACGATACGGGAAGAAGAAGATATTGTTGTTGCTTTTGATACTTAATTCTTACTTACTTAATATGGTTATTCATGAATCGTTTAAGAACTATTGAAAATCTCATGAGTTATTTCTGTTTCTTGATAATTACAGATTCTTTATGATGATCTTCGACAACTTACCCAAACCACTAAAGCAAGCTTTTCGGTAATTTTCATAGATTAATGTTTATTTGTGAATCAATTTCTCGACTAATCTAATCCCCTTGAAGTAGCTGGAAATCTTCTTTGTGACATCATGAAAGGACTTTGTTTGATCTATTGGTATATGGTCGGGCATGCTAATTTTCTGGGGGATACCATCAGTACCGTAGGGGGTTACTATCAGTACTTTGAAAGATTTTCAGTACTGTGGAGGGCAGCCACAAGCATTGTGAAGCTAATACCGAAATAACATTACATTTGTAAAGGGTGACATAAAATAACCCATTCTATGCCATTCAGCATAGTGGAGGGACAATATCAGTACTGAGAACGATATTCAGTAATGTGGAAAGAAACCACAACCACTTTAAGTATTATCTCTACCGTGCTTGTGCTTTCCTCCACCGTACTGAATATCATCCGGATTACTGATAATATCCCCGTACGGTACTGATGATATATCCACACAGTACTTAATGTCATCCAGAGTACTGAAAATCCTCCACAGGATCTCAGCAGGATGTTGACCCTCTTTAGGTCTGACCGAAATCCCTTTCAGTCCACTGACAGCTAGCAAAACCTTCTGTAATTCATGAACATCACCTGACTATGAAATATCTCGTTCTTTTTTCAGACCCCAAACATTGTTGCCTGGCATCCCACTGACTCAGTTGTGTTAGTTGCAAGCTCTCGAGGAGAAATTCAGGTGAATAGCGTTAATAATTCAAATCTGATAGATTTTAGTTTGAAATTTTTTAGAATTATTTGTAGCCTTGTGAACTTAAAAAAGAATCAAACATGCAGATGAAGCGGATTGGAATTAGCTAGCATAGAACAAGAGAACCATGCAACCACATAACCACTTGCCCACATAACCAGATAACTGCTTCTAACTATCAAATTGATTTTATTTCTAGATTTTTGATATGGCACTGGCGTGTATAGCCATTCAACTTTCTCCAGAGTGTTATGCGCCTAGCAATTACTGCAAAATTGGACAGTTCTTTTTGTAAGTCATTTTATCAATTGCAAATTCAGATTCAATTTCTGAGTCTAATTTGATGATCTCAAGTTAACTAGATATGATGTGAAAATAAAGTTATAGCAAGAGGGAAAATGACCGATTTAGACTTAGACGTAGTCGAAAAATTGACATCTAGGCAGAGATTGCCAACTAATGATATAGCGAAAAATATAGCTGAATTTACACTATATTTTGACATCGTGTCAAGTGTCCAGTTTCAGAGTATTCAGAAAATAATGACCATCGTTGATTCTGTTACTCTTTCCTGACAACGAAATAGATTTATGCTGACTTGATAAACATAGACATTCTGTTAAAAATTGTATGGTTTATTAGACTTTTAGTGTGCATAGTATACAACGTTTCCTGATTATAGTGTTTTAGTGTCTCGTGAACAAGTTATTTTGATTTGCAAATAGTTTCATTAGCTTTAACCTTCTCTGTCATCCCGAACCAAAAAAAGCTCCTTATTGACAAGAATTCAACATACCTTCTTCATTTTAGAAAAAAATTGGTAGAAAAAAGAGGCACAACGTTAATACAGCATACTTACGCTTTTCTGAATTTTGTCTTCCTCAGAGTGTGACTTATGAATTTGAGGAGGACTTGTGCCCAAAAAGCCTTAGTATGCTGTAATGGAGTTGTGTTTCTTTGTCTCTTTTTTCAAACAATTCTTAGTATTTCTATCTTCATTTTAGAAATGCTATTAAACTCGACAAGATCAGTTGGGCATGTGATTTTGGCTTTGGGTCTCCTCTTGACGTGATTGGTTGCTATGACGATATACTCATTGTTTTTGACAGGTTTGTATATTATCAATTATCGACATTGTCTTGATCATCAGTAGGCCTTAGTACAGAAAAATAATGCTGAACATCCAACAGGGCGAAGCGAGAGGTATTGGTTGGGGGCTTTAGCCACAGCTCCCATGTAAATTTTGCCACATGTCATGTAGATATGATTACTAAAAATTGGTAGAAAAAGAGGTAATGAAACACAACTCTTATACAGCACACTTAGGTCTTTCGGACTTATGTCCTCCTCAGAGTGTGACTTATGATTTTTAAATGGAAACTATCTCTAAGATTTGTATATAAGGCCCCGTCCACACGTATACGGATATTTTTGAAAACGCACATTTATTTATCCATTTTGGCCTTCCGTCCACACGTAGCCGGAGTTTTCAGTGATGAAAACGGAGCTTTTCGAAAACGGTGTCCAGGGTGGAGATTTTTGAAAACTTCGTTTTCATGTTGTCGTGTGGACGGGCGAAAACGTATCTTTTCGAAAACGATGACGTCACCAGCTTTCTTTTGCACAGTCAATCTAACAAACAAAAACTTTTTGTTGTGATTCCTCCGTATCCGTGTGGACGTAGATTTTTTTGAAAACGCCCATCGTGTGGACGCAGATTTTTTCGAAAACGGATAAAAAGATATGCGTTTTCAAAAATATACGGATACGTGTGGACGAGGCCTAAGACTGAAAATTATTGAAAAGATTAACTATTTCCTGAATGGTTATTATCGATAGACTAAGTATTTTCTAATTGTTAAGTAGGCTGTGTCCGGCTTTAAAAAGTTTGCTCTCATGACGTCAGAGTATTCTTGAGTTATTTAATTGAAAAAATACGTAAGCTTTAAATAAAGGAACTTCTTAACTATTGTTTTTCATGCCACATTCGTATACGTTTTTAGGAAAGTTGCAATATGATGACCCCGTTCTTGATTCCGAAATATGGTTGTTGAGTCTTTCTTGTAATTTCAATAAATGCCCTGCCAAAAACGCTGCAGTAACTCCATCAAATAGCACGTAGCGAACAAACCCTGAAACATAAAACCTGGACACAACTAAATAAGACTATTAAGGAGGTCCTAAAGGGAGGGGTTGCTGATTCCTATTCCCAGCACCGAAATAAGGAAATATCCTAATCCCAATGGGGAAAAAAAGAATTCGTATTTAATAACTGACGTATTTAATAATTCAAATCCCGATTTACTTTTTCATTCTCAAATCCTGTTCAATGCCAAAAGGTCCTATTCCATTTTCCAAATTGATAAAAAATCAAATCCCAGTTCCAATTTTGCCCCTTCCTAGCCCTCTATTAACATTCAATTCACAGAAATCTTCAATTGGAAAATGACAGCCCACTAAACAATCCCTTGACTTTTAGTTCGATGCATAGTGGATTAAACAACAATGTTCAGAAGCTACAGTCTTTTTAAATCATATTCTTTCTGTAGCTGATTTTTATCATTTTTAACAGAGGGCCGTTATGCGTGGTTAGAATCGAGCTTGGGGTGATGACAAATGGAAGATTAGGCCCGATCGAAATAGTCTCAGAATACATTCAGCATAAACAGGAACTAGAGGTAATCCCAAAGCATGATTTGTTTAGTTGATTATCCTTCTTATTTCACAACTTCTAGATTAAATGGTTCGTTTTGTGATGATGAGACGAGACTCGGTGCATTTGATGTTTGGGACAAGGAATCAATCAGATTTGGAACTTTTTCGAAATGGCACCCAACAAGATATCTTGATTGAAATCATGATACATTGTTGACAAGGGGGGAAATAGGAGCTTATTGAGAATTTTATAATAAAAATGGGGGCTTAAACGAAACCAAGGTCTTATACCCAAGGAGAGGTACAATCGGACATATTATGATAAATTTAATATGAACTGTTAAGTAACTGATGTTGGTGCATCCTTCTTCTCCCTGATTAATTATCCTTCTCTACGTGATGTTCTCTATTATGTTTTAGGCTGTGAACTTTCTAAACGGGATGAATTGGAATACGAATGGAAAACTATGTTTTGCTTGTCTAACTATTATCATGGACTACCTCTTTCGTCTTCCTCTCAATTTGGACCGAGAAGGTAAACGAGACTATTTATTTTTACTTGGTTTTCCTACAAAAACTTATGAACGTTTCCTGGTTTTTTAAATAACGCAAACGTATACTGGGTATCTTTACGTGATTCATAGAATATATTAAACTACAATACTCTATCGAAAGATACCAAGTAAGCTGTCTTGAAAATTGTGGTAAGTCTTAGGTCCTGTACACACGATACCGTTTGCATTCAGTTCCCTCTTTCATTTGGATATCAGACACGGACTGTGTTCCCACGGCTGCTACTGAAAACAATGCCAAACGATCGGCCTTCGCGTTTTCAAATCAAAACAGTTTGGAGATGAAGTGCATCGTTTTGCTTTTTACACTTTTTTGCTGCGGTCTATTCATTTCATAAACATTAGAAGCAGAAGTGGAGCGGAGCGGAGTATTTTTGTGTGAACAGAGAGCAAAATTTAAAACGGTGTCGTGTGAACAGAGTGAAAAACCAACTCTGTTTTGCTGATGATGTCGGATGTGCAGTAAAGATTGTGCTAACCAAGCCTAAGCCAGATTCGTATCAACAAGGGAGTCAAGTTCCAAAATTCAAGTACTTTAATTGTTTAGGGATTGCTCACATATGTTACCGTCGCAATTTGAAACGATTTGGCAAAGATTTTGAAAAGATTTAACTACGATTTATGAGTTGCAACTACCGAGCCACGGTTTGCAACGAATTTTAAACGATTTTGAACGATTTGCAACGATTAGACACGATTTTCAGACGATTTTCTACGGTTTACCCCGATTTGCCCCGAAACGATTTTGAAATTATTCCAGCGAATTTGAAAGGACTTTCAAGACTTTCAATTCATTCATTTCAACGATTTTCGCGATATATTTGCATCTATAATTTGTTGACGACCTAAGTGTCTCGTTGGCATAATGATCAGTTTTATTGTTGCAATGATGATTACCTTTGTTTTGATAGCCTGTATCGAAGATGCCCTCGGTAGCTTTTACGCCCCTAGTCGGGTGATCTCAGACGTGATAATGGCGCAGTTTTGTGACCCAATCAGTCGGTTAGCAAGGAGGTTCTTCCATCATCTTTTGAGGTACTACTCTTTCTATTTCTTTCTTATTTGTAACCTTTTGAGGTACCATTTCATGTTTATGATTTCAAACCTAACTTCATTTTTCAATCTTAAATTTGAGGCAAGCAAAGCCTCCATCATTCGATTGCTCAACTTCTTCAAGCTTTGTTGTTGTTTTGTTATTCCCTGTTCTTTCTAATCAACTTATGATTTCATTTTAGACACAAGCGTTTCGAGAAAGCTTTTCTTTTGGCTGTTGATATTGGAGCGAAAGATCTATTCATGGTGATTCTTTTATTTATTCTATTCATATCACTTCACCTACACTCCTAATGATTAGTAGAATAGTTTGTTGTAGAATAGCTTTTCTATAAGATAAGACTTATTCACTTCAATTTGCCTCGAGTTTAAACTCGAAAAATCAAGACTTCTGTCGTGAACGTAATAAACTTGAAATTTAGTCTGGGACAAGCCAAATAAAGTATGATACAGGCAAAACAGTTCTAAGAAGAGTTTCGTAAAGAGCAGTTGATTTTCTTCCACCTTAAATCCACTCTTGATCGAATTTGAAACACTGTTTTGTTTACATTTTATTTCTGTTGCTGCTTTCATCAGTTTGTTGCATATTCAAAACAGAATAAAAAGGTGCCCCCAAATGATGGCTTTATCTTTCTGTCTTCTGGTGATCTGTTTCCCTACCATTCTTATTATATATCACCGATTATTCACCTAATATATTCTGTCTTTTATTGCATATTTTTGATTAACATACTTTTTCATTTTTATTTGATTTTTAGGACATACATTATCTTGCAAGTGATTTGGGAAATGATCCTCTTGCTGAAGCAGCCAAGCAGAGAGCCATGCAAATCCACACAGAAAATACTAACCCAAGTAAATTTTGAACATCATTTCTCTTCTGCACTTTGATCTAGCTTACTTACCCTTATTTTCCATATTCAACTTCTAGGTTATATGGTAATTCTTGATTATTCCTCCAAGACCCTAGACAACCAGGGAGTAGGCTGCAGTTGGAAAACTTTCCAGCCTCTGCCTTGCTAAACCTCGTGCTGATGCTGAACTCTTCACGTTGAAGAGGCCAGGCAAGACGCTTCTGGAACAGAAGGGCAGTTTAGGGCAGAATTTAAACGAAAGGTCAGATACAAAAATAAAGGAGAACCCTAAAAAACTAGAATAGATGAAGGGAGTGGCAGGTTGGAGAGATTGATCAACTAGACCCATCCCATGTTTGAAAAAGAGCAAATGAAAATATTGAAGCAAAACTACATTGCAAGAAAACCATGCAGCCCCCTGCTAAGAACAAGCAATACATGGAAGTGCCATGAGTAACAGTAGACCTGCCAACTTCCTCAGTATAAATATCGGGAGATTCTTCTATCTTTGCTACCTTTAATTGTTTTTCATGAGCAGCGTCTCTGATCTTTAAAGGACAACCATGAGCAGAAATCAGGAGGATTTAAGGTCTATACCCAGTGATAGAAAGTGGAGCTAAACTCATGCCCTTCTTAGTGATAACCAATGAAAATTATATTCTTCTATGAGGGTCAAGAACTGGGATTTGCCTTTTTATCAACTGGGAAAATGGGGTTGGACTTCTTAGGACTGTGGTTTTGAAATAGAAAAGAAAATTTGGATTAGGATTGTTAAACACGTCAATATTGGGAATTTCTCTATTTCCCTCACTGGGATCGGGACTTTTGATTATCTCAGTGCTGGGAATCGGGATCAGTTATGAATCCTTCTTCTATAATTGACATTCTTAAAATGATTTTCAGATTTCATCTTGGAAGGATCTGACTACAGCTCGGACGACAGTCACGACAATCCTCCCTCATCACACGGACATCAAGGCCACAATGCGCACATGTCTGGCTACCTATGCAACCAAACACAGGATGGAGAACAGGGCGACAAGAGATCAGAAAATAAAAGAGACTCTGGGTTTTACCATGGTGCTAGCCAAAGAGCAAGGCTAACAAGGAACGGCAGGAAGATGGGGATGACAGAATATAACTTGCCTGTTGATGTTACGGACGAGTTCGAGAATGACAACCAGATTGATGATGGACTTGAATCTCTAGTCGAAACTCAAACGAAGGGTAAATCATTTTACTAGTCAGTACTTATACTCGTAGTGGCGAGGGTGTGCTGAGATCACTTGACCCTTGCTCAAGGGGTCCTAGGATCAAAATCACCTGTCACAATGTGTAGGGAGCAAATTTACCAGCTTTCTGTAGTTCCAGGCAAAATTATCTCGAGGTGTGGTTCCATAGAGAGAAATGACCAAGGTTGCACTGCTCTATAAGTGGGCCATTTGTACTTTGCACATAAACCAATACCTTATTCGAGGTTATAGGAAATACTTACGGGATAGATTGACAATTGTTACTGTAGGAAAAATTAGATATCTGCTGTCTAACAGATCGCAGATTTTAAACGAAGTCGGTCAAAGTAAAAAGTTTCAAGGTTGTTGCTTTAAGATAATCATTTAATGCTTTAGAATTTTCATTGATATTTTAAAATTTTTTTTACAGCAATTGGCCCTAGCAAAGACGAAAGGAGGATCTCTGAGGTATGGCCTTATTACGAGTAGATTTTCTTGTGTGTGATCGTTCTATTTCTATAAGTATATGAGCCGATGTGCCCTCTCGGTAATCGCCACAACAGCCGTGTAGCAACTCATAAACTTAGGCATACAATTTAAGGTCTGCACAGCTAGTGTGGTTGGTAAGTGCTTCAATAAAATAATTCGTTGTCCTTCTCCGATGCGCGACCCCTTAGCCTACATTCACTTCTGAGTAGTCACATAAGTATTTAGTGGGCCTGAGTCGAAATATAGGGCAACAAAGAACTTCAAACATTTAAACATCTGTGTTATGACGAAAGATTGAAATTTCTTCAGCTCCCTTTCCTTAAGTATCGATGCAAGGGAGAAGACATGATTCTTGTCTTTGAATAAACTAATGGAAGTATCGATATCAACTAAGACGATTTCTTCAAAATTAGTTGCTCAAATACTCTTTGCCATCAATACAAGTTACTCAAAGACCACTGCATCTCCAGATTTAGAAGAGATTGCTTTATTCAAAGAATCATTATTAGCTGGGAGTCTTCTTGATAAGGTAGTAAGTGCGAAATCGATGAAATGATTTGAAAAACGATATGAGTCGACCAATGAAGATATCCTTTATGACTATGTATTTGATCAATCTGATAGAGCTTTATAGGATTAGTGCCTTTCCCTTACTCTCTATATTCTTATAATATATCGTAATTATGTACTGTTATTATTTTATAGTCTTGGGCAAGACTAGGTTATAACCAACTTATTTATTTTTCCCTTGTCAGGGTAAAATCGACAAAGGAAATAATGGGAAAAAGAAAAACGTCAAGTTGGAAATAGTCAGCTTTGGTCTCGTATGAATTAGAAATGTAAATAGAAATACAGAAAGCAACACGAATTTTGCATCAAAGGAAGTAAGTGACTTATATATCGACTTATATCTGTAAAGTAAATGGATACGTTGTGGACATATACTGTAATATAGCCAGAAAAATCGGAAGCATAGCGAAAACATCGATTACTTTAAGCTTTTTGTCTGACACTCAACAGAGTTATACGTCAGAATGAGAAGCAAACAAAAACCTAACGAATTATTATACCCAGATGTGGATCGAAATAGGGCAATCAGGAGAGATGTGAATGGATGGTATAGTGTAGGAAACCAATCATCACCCGCGATACAACAAGTTGACCAATGAGATAACTTTAAGTTTTCACTATGCTTCCGATTTTTCTTGCAACACTGAAGTTTTGTACCGATCAAATGCATGTACATGGTTAGAGATTTCATGAATTGCGTGAAAAAGTTCCGCCATCATGGCCTCTCTAGATGTCATGCATTTTGATAGCAACATTTTGACTAGGCCCACTAGCTGTTTTCGTGCAGCTGCAATTATTTCAATTTCTCACTGAAGCAAATGTAAATGGGTATGGGGTGTATTGATAAACCTTGGTGGTTGGGTCTTTGAAAACTCATATGGGATATCTGGAACAAATCTTTCAAAGATTATCGTTTAATGTAATCATTGTGCTACTGTAAAAGCTCTATGAAGCAAGCCCCTCGGGGGCTTATTCAATTTTCAAGGTTCTAAAAAGGGGCTAATGAGAGCTAGTGCTTAGGATTTTGAGAAGAATTTCTTCACTATTAAAGCATGTAAGATCAGAAAATTACAATCTTGCAATGGAATACTTTCATTAGCTATTCCTAACTCGTCACATTTTACTATGAAGTCTCTCTTTTATGAAGAGGGGGGTCTTTAAAGGGGGGGGCTTTATAGAGAATAGAGCTTTTATGGTGATCAATCTATCTATCAGGGCATTAGACAGGTTTTAGATTGTATATATTAGATAGTTTTTATAAAAGCTTGAAACTATTTTGTAATAATAAGATTATTTTGTTGATAACCCCGAGTATTTTTGCAACAATCCAGGAACACTGCAATTATTCGAAAAAGTTGAACATTGAAAAACTTTCATCATGATCATTATTATCATTGATATATCTTGGTTGCATTGATATTCTGATGAAGCAACTACTTAAAGGTTTGCAATAGCTGCCCCTATATCAATTTCTTGGAATTTTCAATTTGAATAAATTCTTGGAGAAAATCCATCTCCCTTGGCTCGGGATTAGGAACCTGAAGATATATACAAGTTGGGGAATCTGATCAAGCATTCAGTTCAAAAGGCAATAATAGCCAGTTTGTATGTGTGCCAATGTAAGCATGAGCTAAGTAGTTTTATACTAGCAATGACTTTTAAGATGACAAGGCAGTTAATAGGCACATTTTGTTGGTTTTTTGATGGAAGAATGAAGTTCAGATTCAATGTATTACAGTTGATGAAGCAATAGTCGGTGTCGTGGGCGTGCTGGGTGTTTTTGGGTGAGCCAGCAATCCCTGCCTCAACTGCTGAACTCGTTTATAGATGCAATTACCAAGAAACAACCCATAATCCACTTGGTAATTCTCTAGTACATCAGGCATTGGTCGGATGCGCAAAGCCACAAGGGAACAATGTTTGATTAGAAGGTTTTGTAAATGGTCTGCTGAGCATTTCTCAATTGTGTTGCTTCCTTCCAGTGCTCTTATGATTGCTTCACTTTCGTTCTTCAGCTTTGGCATAACAAGTACTTTTATTACCTGCAACAACATCAAGTTGAATTAATGAAAACTATTTACCGCAAAACTTTTTGAGGCAAATAAGGTAGCAAATGTTCAACAGTGTTTGATAAATAAGACTAGTCGCACCTTTGTTTTACCCAATTTAGGTCTTTTTAATTACACATCAAAACTAAAATCAATTTTTTTTCTGATGATACAAGTTAACCCAATACTTTACCCAACCTAATACCTCCTAATAATGGTCTTGATAAGTCATGCATATGATATCTAAACAGCGTCAGAAACAGCCTTCACACAAAGTATGAATCTATTCACATTGTTAAAAACCGTTTATTACCCTTAAAGTACAGCATTATCTGAGCTAACAGTCAGCCAAGCTAAATCTAGGCATCAAAGATTCAAACATTTCAATATCAGGGCTATTTTTATTTTTCTTTAGGGTTAAAGTATTTTTGATGATTTCATTCTAGAGTATGGATGGGAATTCTTCAATCAGATTTTTCTACAATGATGAAAAAATGTTGATCACGATACCTCTAGCCCTAATTCTGCCAAACCAGCCACTGCTCCATAATGTGTTGCAAGAGCAGCTTTCTCATTATACAGAGACTTGCACAGTGTCTTTGTGATTCTCGATTGGATATTGTTTGTTGGACAACTGAATGTTCTGCAAAGTTGTGCCATGAGTCTAGCAGCGAAATCCCTTAAGGCCCAATGATTATCAATGTCAGGTTTTGGACACAACTGCTTGCTGACAATGCATGTTACTATTGACGGAACAAGTTCGTGCAAGTATTTCTCAAGATAGAGAGTTGAATTCTCCATCAGTGCCTTGATCATCCTCAGTAAATAAATGAGTAGAGCCAAGTTATGCTGTCCGACATTTATCTTGACCCCTTCGGAAATGAAAGTGGCAAATCTCGGAAGCAACTGATAGAGACCAGGATCTGATGCCAGACTGTGTAATGCCTCTGTGCGCTTTTGTTCTAACGAACCAACACAAGCTTCAGTTATTTCTTTGTAATAAAGCTGTTGCTCTACTGATAACTCATGTGTCACGAGAGGTTTCATTTTTGGGTCGGACATTTTTGATGACATTCCAAGTTTCTTCTTTTCCCCACTTTTCATCTCCCCCACTTTCATTGCTGCTTTTTTATCAGTTGGGAATAGTTTAATTTCTGGAATAAGTTTCATTTTTTCAACATCCAACTCGTTAATACTCTGCGACTTTTCGGCAGCTTCAACTACATCTTTCAATTGTTTCTCTTTGTCAATCGGTGGGGGGTTTTCAGGTATTGATGGCTGCACCCCATCAACAGCCAACCAATGGGATTTCAAGTTAACCCCAACTGGTACCTTGGGTAGCGGCTGGTTGACAAGGTCTTCCAAATCTATTTCCGTCTCTTCAACAAAATACACCTCCCTGCCCCCACCACTTGCAAACCTAAAAGGCACAAACTCGCGAGCTGTAAAGCCATACAAAGGCTCAATATTCTGCAGCCTCAAAGCGTGATCTATGTCCTGTGTTTTCAAAGTTCTCCTCTTGGAATTCTGAGCAAATTTAGAAGCATTTTGAACCAACTCTTTTAGCCTGTGAGTCAAGTCATCTGCCAAATAATTTGCAGCTTCGTCATTTAATTTGTCAATGCATATTGTTTCCGCTATTACTTTAACGCTTTCTTTTGACATTTGAGGCTCTATTTCCTCTTGTTTGGCCTGATCGAAGTTGCTCCCGGAGCTTCCACTAGTCGCCATTTTGAAAACAAAGTGAAGATAGAATTAGTCCCCAGGCTTTTTTTGGCCATTTTGAGTCTGCCTCGTATTGGCATTTTTTCATTTCCTCAATTTTTTCTGTGGTGCTGTGGTTGTGATCTCTTCTCACCTTCTGGACAGTGATGCGGAATTATTTAACAAAAAAGAGCCAAAAGGTGTGAATTAAAAGTATAATTACGATTTCATCACTTTGGTAAGAAGGAAATTTTATTGTAAAGTATCTAGAAGGATACTTGAAGTGATTTTGGTGATGGTAAATCAAGACTTGAATAAAGTTTGTAGAATGTAAAATGAGGCCTAGCCATGATGATGTCATAGATTAGATGTGGCTTTAGGTAATATTTCCAAATCCTCACCATGAAAATCGAGAACAATCTTCAGATGAAAGCCTTACTTGTCATATTTCTAATCGGGATGGCTTTGATCATAATGCTGCAAGCATTGCTCCACAGCGAAATGTCTCCATCACGTTCGTTATCCTGGACTACAACAGTAAAATGCTCTATCGATAACTCAAAGGAAATAACTGAGATAGATTATCACCTTGAAGAGATGAAGAGAGAATTACTGGAACTGAAAAATCGTGTGAAAGAATTACAAACAATCAAAGCAACAACTTTAAACGAGCTGCAGTATTTGGGGAAACAACATTATAAGTCAAGAGATGAAATAAAGCAGTTATCAACAGAAAAAATAGCAGTTACTAATGATTTGAGAAAATCTAAAAAAGAATTATTTACCGTGAAAAAAAGCCTTGGAGCTCTGCAATCTGCTTTTGCGTTGAAACAAGTTACAATTAATATCCCAATTGCTGCACCAAAAATGCCTATGTATTTAGGAAATGCACCAAAGCATACCAAGAAAAATATTACAAAACTTGAGTGCATGTTCTCAACCTGTTTCGACCACTCCCTGTGCCCTCTGTTATCAGGATTTCCTATATTTGTCCATCCACCAATAAATAACAAACTTTTGCCATTTGACTTCACAAGCTCCTCAGTTTTATACCGTGAAACATCTAAAATGCCTTTCTTTACTGATGCCAAGAAAAAAGCTTGTGTATTCATGGTCATAATTGTTATAGATGATTCAAAACAAATAGTTGATGCAGAAACAAAGATACTTGCATACCTCAAGTCGTTATCAACATGGAGAAATAACGGGCAGAATCATCTGGTATTATTTTCCATGAAGAATACATCAAAAGTCTTTGATTGTAAATACACTGAAATCATTGCAAAGACTCAAGCAGCCATCGTATCACCGATGTTTTGCCCGAGCTCATTTCGATCTGGTTTTGATGTTTTGTTTCATCAGAAAAGCCTAGTAATGACAGAAGAAGAACCATGGCAATATCTGCCTCCGCTAGTTCCTATGAAGAGGAAATATCTGTTTACTTTAGATACAGGGTTGTCAAGCTCAGTTATGTCTGATGAAGATTTGGTCAGTTTGAATGGTGATATCAAAGATGTTTTTGTATATAGAGGACAGGGGTGCACAAATTCAAATCAAGTCACTCAAACAACGTTGACAAAAGATTGCAAAAGCAAAGCGGAATTATTAGAAATATTGAGAAATTCTGTCTTCCATTTATTGGTGAATGTGAATGACTACTCAGTGCTACTTGATGAAATCATTATGTCACTCAAAGTGGGGGCCATTCCTGTTTTGATTGGTGAAGCGCAACCGTTGCCATTTGAAGATCTGATCGATTTCAACAAAGCAATGCTAGTAGTTCCAGCTGCCAGAATCACAGAAACTCATTTCATCCTAAGAACAATGAAAACTGTTGATGTATTCGCGATGAGACATAAAGGAAGGTTTATCTTTGAGACATATTTCTCGTCGTTAGTGCCGCAACTGAAATCAGTTTTTGCTATCTTTCAACACAGGCTTAAACTACCTCCTACAGCATTATCAGACTATACCGCAAAACCCCTCTACGGGAATATCACAGTCAGCAAAGATTCAAATGATTTGGACACTCAACTTTCACCTAAATTTGCTCATAACTGGACGGTAACATCTGTAAACTATAAAGACGTTTGGAATAACTATCCAGGAGGTCATTATTTAGTTCCCTACTCACCAAAATTAGATGTTCTGCCATCGTCTGTGCAGTTTGTGGAAAAGACGATGGATTACATGCCGATTGGTAATGGTGAAGGAGGCGACGGAAAGATCTTCATGAATGCCTTAGGTGGTGATCAGCCGATAGAGCACTTCACGATTATCATCCTCACGTATGACCGTGAGTTGATTCTGACGGAGTCACTCCAGAGACTGACTGGTTTGAAATATCTGAATAGAGTTATTGTGATTTGGAATAATCCAGTCATGCCGTCAGTGGATCTTGATTGGCCGGATATTGGAGTTCCAGTCCATGTGAGTTTTGTTTACATTTTCATTGGCTAAGCTAATCAAAACATTCTAGTGATTATAGCAATATAGTTTTTTTAGTTGCTAAAATCTTTATGAAAGTGATTTGAAGCATTTTTCAAGGATTATGCTCAAGAATTATATCATATTTGTGTACAAACTTGTCATTCAGATATTGATTGACCTTCAAAATCTCATGGTATCGCTTTGAGGCTCAAATAAAGACTTGAGAAACTTGATGGTCGATACCATGGTCGATACCATGTCGATACCATGGTCGATACCATAAGATACCATGATAGCCTAGATTTTTCACCTGTTCTTAAAAATTTAGATTTCATAATCAAGCACAGTGGCTAGCTGTGGAATGATTTGACTCTTTCCAAGCCTTACAATATCTTTGCAAATGGTTTCATAATCATATGAAATTGTTCCCTGTCAATTCATATTTTTTCTTTCCTTTAAATAAGGTTTTTTCAAATTGATGTTGTTACTGGTCTGTGGATTGTTTGGAATTGTCCAAAAATTTCTCAATATTTTTTCAAAATGTTGAAAATTTCTAGAAGTTTGGAGTTCCTGTCCTTTCATCTATAGATATTACGTTTTGCTTTTTTGCATCAAATGACTTTATTTGAATATTCCAGGTCGTCAAGGGAGAAAAGAATAGTTTGAACAACAGATTTCTGCCTTATGATTTGATTGACACGGAAGCTGTTCTTTCAATGGACGATGATATTTACTTACGACATGATGAAATTGAACTTGCATTCAGGTAATTTTATACTTTTTATTGCAACATTAGGAGAGTACAGTCAACATTTAATTTTGGAATTTTGTAGTCTGTTGCCATTAAGCTCATATTTTGAAACAGAAGGAGTTAATTTTCTCATAAGGAATCTCTAATTAATGAAATTGGTTATCTCACTGGGCCAATCTAGTTGATTTGTCTTGTCATACAATATCAATCATTAACCTCCTTTGCCCTCCTAACTGAATCCATATACAAATTCTTTAGCTTTTTTATCTTTTTATCACACTGCCATGTAACTATATTCAGAATAGTGTCACAAGAAATATTGCAGTACATATGATTTTCTATAATGCATTGATTATTCTGTATAAACTAAAGGCATAGTATAAATATAATCATTTTGCTTGCTGTGGTTACCACTATCAAAGACTTGAATGTCACTTGCAAAGACACTAATTAAGACACAGAGATACCCACAACAACACTATCTAACCCTCAGACTCTTGACTGATTGCAACAAAATTTTTCTTGAATTCAAAATTCTAACTTCTCGTGCCCTAACTTGCTTTCTTGATTTACTTCGTCTGCGAAATGTTCAGCAGCACTAGGTTAAAGAATCATCGCGTACAATTATTCAGCCCAGATGGATGCTTTTACTACTGATCTCAAAATAGTAACTGGATCAAGCATTTTCTTGTCTCTGGATTCAGATGTTGAAGCTAATTGCATGGGCTTGCGTTTTGCCTCCCAACGTAACTGCAAAAGAAATCATATTGACTTGATTCTTAGTTAACTATAGCTGCACGATTATTCAGTCTCGTTCTGGTCATTAATAACATTCCAACACTCATCAAGGAAAAAAGCAGTCCCTAGTGGAATCTCAATTTATTGAATTGGACCTACCAATATGGCCGCCAATGACTTCATCTCAGAACGACAGATGCTCGATCCAGTCTTCTTGGGATCAGTGGCTTTTACTTGGTCTTATTTTAGTTTGTTCTGATTGTAGTTACATTGTTATTTCCAGAGTTTGGAGGGAGAACCGGGACCGAATAGTTGGATTCCCAGGCAGATATCATTCTTGGAACGCAACCGGAAATTCTTGGTCATACGTCTCCAGTGTCGCTTGTGAATTGTCAATGGTGCTGACAGGAGGAGCATTCTTTCATAAGGTTTGAGTCTAACATGTATTTCTGTTTTTATCTTGTTAAATACGAGTTATTCTCTGATTTAAGACAACCTTCAGGTCTTCATATTTTCACCGACAAAAGGAAAGAGAAAGCTAATTTATTGAAAACATTTGTGAAAAATGCAAAGGAAATGGAAACCCCCCATAATCAACATCCTAAAAGTGAAGTGTGTGGATGTTGTTGTCAACCATATAGTAACCCCCATTCAACAAAGTTGGTCCTTCATATGACTGCTCCACCATATGTCTCAAATCTGCAATAAGAAATTACCATTAGAAGTGCACTACTGTGCAGTGTCCTCTTAGGTATATGCCATCTAGTCATATACATGTTGGTGTCTCTCAGATACTTCAACGTCTATAAAATAAACTTAAATAACACCCACTCAACGCTTAACAACCAATACAAGACAAGCATCTGATATGATTGAATTCAGGAACAAGCATACCCAGATGTGTAGCATACGTTTCCTATTAGCATTTTATATGAGAAAGCCCTTCTATGCGAGCTACCTTCCATCTTTAGTCTATATATCCATCTTTGCTGTTTGCTTAAGAGGGCTCCTCGATGCATGTGCATAAGAACGTTTTCCAGTCTTCTTGATTGCCCTTACATGGAAAATTTGCAGCCCTCCATTTCGGGATCCTCGGTACTCAAAAACGGGATCTTGTCTGGAAGGGCTATCTCTTCTCTCATATAAAGAGAAAAGTATTTTCTGTAGGATTAGACAAGAATTCAAGACCTCGGCTAAGAGGGCTACACCTTCTAACTGACTTTCTCCCATGTAAACAGGCGCCTAATTCAATCTTTTCATTTCAGTATTACTCGTATCTGTACACATATTTGATGCCAAGTGTTATCAGAGACATGGTGGATGACTACATGAATTGTGAAGACATCGCCATGAATTTTCTTGTCGCCCATGTCACCAACAAGCAACCAATCAAGGTGATTTTTCTTCTTGACCTTATTTCATATTAAGCCTAGTTTGCATATAGCCGTGATTGCCTGCGACAGCCGTTGGAGAACAGACCTGCCAATTCCACGTATTTCGCTGGCAGGCTCCCAGTTTTGCCCTTCGATGAATGATCAAAGGTAGCACCAATGAAAAACAAACGAAGGTGGCAAAGATAAAAGATTCCCCTTGTTTTTATTCTGAGGAAATGAGTAAGTCCGGGTATAGCCACCTGTGATAAACCGCAGCCTGAAGCAGGTAAAGTATTTCGATTTGCCCAAACTGTTAACCATCCGTGTCCATACCTATTGGAAGGATCAAATGTGTGTTAAAGAGGACTTCAAACAGGCTTCAAAAGAGGGCTTTGCTCCTGAAATAAAAGAATGCTCTATCCAGTCTTTATTTTGGGATCAGTGGTTAGTTTCTATTACGTTATCTTGCTTTAGGGCCTTAAAAATGCTGAGATAGTGTTACGAATTCAATTTTGATTTCAGGTAACATCAAGATGGACGTTTAGATGCCCTGGTTGCCCCAGCTCCCTTTCGTCAGATCATTCGCATTATTTGGAAAGAACGAAATGCATCAACTTCTTCCAAAAAGTTTACGGCTACCTGCCACTGAAGAGAACTCAGTTCCGAGCGGACTCTGTCTTGTTTAAAACTCGCCTGCCTGCAGGTAAGCACAAATGTTATAGATTTGTATGATACAATCCACGAACCAGTTTCTATTCAGTTCTACCATCTTGGATATGTGAAGCATCCCTGTATGCATTGCGTGGTCTTTGAAACTTGAAAAGGATCAAAAGTGCCAAGATTCCTTTGTGCCAAATTCGTTAAGAATATCAGTATTGCCATATTATATCGAAACGGGATACCAAGTGAAAGTAGCAAGAGTTTTTATTTAATTATAATAGTATAAGATTTTTATTGTTTCAATTGGTGTTGGTTATTTTAAGCAACTACAACGGTAACTCTATGGACAATGCACCAAAAACTGTTATCTTTGACCGCCTACAAAAATAGTTTATGAGTCAATTACAAGTATTATAGGTGATATTTAATGCAGAATAGCTAAATAATCTGAACTATATTCCTATAGGTTTTTTCCCATGCAACCAGTTTCATAAAGTAACGATTTTCTAATCACTTTTCATGGGGAAATTTAAGTTCATTAAAGTTAATTTCTATTAAGCACCTAGAATTACCATTTCCTACCAAGAAACGTGAAATGAAATGCTTAAAACATGAAAACAATACTCAAATCATGAACTAGGATGGGAAAATCTACTAGCTACCATCTTTGATATTTTGTTTCAAAATCTTTTTCTTCTGCTTGCAGGCTTACTTGATATAAAGTGCTTATAAATCTGATTTTCGTTGGAGTAATTGAATCGAGGGAAATCTCAAAATACAAATTTTCAACTGATTAGCTATTCTGAAATGAATATGAACTAAAACCTTTACTGAATCGAATTGATAGAAGATTTTGTAGCCTGTCAAAGATGAGTCGTATTTAGGCCCATACCGTACCAAATTTAGACTGCAGAGACAGTTGTAAGCATCCTCTCAGGGATTAATAAAGGCAAATTTTCCAGGAAACTTTTCCAAGTCCACACTTTCATGAATTCCGTGGAGTTATCTAGTTGGGTGTTCAGATGGAAATCGCACACATTACCAAAGGGCATTTTCTAAAATAGGTAGGGCTCTGAAAGTGACTTAGGCACTCCAGTTGGTACATGGAAGAGCCCTGGTGGTGGTCCAGAGAGCTAAGTAAAGCCTCTAGGAAGCTCCAGGGAATTCCACATTTTCAGGTCGTAAAATTGCTTAGGATTCATCAAATCTAATAGAAACTTCTATATAAAAACTCTGCTCATAGTTTTTAATTTACCAGACTTCATTTTTAGATTTCTGACACCAAAAAAATTCCAAGGGAAAACTACAAGGCCCTGTATCCTCTTGTTACTTCTAAGGACGAATCAATAACAACTTAATAAATCAATTTTTGATTTGATTTTAATTTGGCTAGATTCCAACCAAGGAATTTTAGATATAGAGCCAGGGACGTTTAGATATCAGACCACTTGCTTACTCCACTAGGCCACAATGAGTCAAGGAAACCCATGACAATAGATTCAGAACTTATTCTTCTTCCATGCAACTTCTTCTACACTAATCTTTGGGTATAGAAAATAACACGGCTTTGTTTCGGCTTCCGTCAGCGAGTTTTTGATACATGAAATATAAGAGAAAAAAGTCAAGCGACTAAATGCAGCATCTCAACAAGCCTGTTTCGTGACTGCTCACTTTATTCAGAAGACTTTCTGTTCAAGTGATAATTTCAAACAGATGAAGCCTTGTGTTTTCACGATGATGCTTTCAACCGTCTAAGATACTTCCAACTGTCTACAGTTTCTAAATTAGCGTACCCGTCGTATGTCTTTATATGCATCCTCATTTTACTCTTTTGTGAATAAAATAGCTGACTTGCCATTACATAGAAGCGTTCATAAGACAGCAGCTGATGTTCCGAGAGGAAAGAGTCTTACTCCTTTGTCGTTCAGCTTGTATTGCATGGTTTTTGACTGTGGAGTTACAACACCGACATCTCCATGCGTCCGTTGCTTCACTTCAATCTGAAGGTATAATAATTACAATTAAACAGAAAGTTTTCCATCTAATACTCAGCGAAGTAGTTCTGTAACTTGTTGGAGTGGTAATTTTTTGTACTTTATTGTAAAGGGGCTGAATTAAGAAGGGGGCTGGAAATTTCATAGATTTTTATCAAGTTAAAGGGGTCAAAATAAGTTAAAGTACAGTAAGTAAAAATCATATACGATCAGCTAATTGGTATAACAATTTGTTAGATGTCATTTTTATTCTCTGTCTCCCACACTCCTCTGATGAGTTTAAGACGAAAAGCATTTCTAGTGCTGATATTTTAGCATGTTTCAAATTTTTCTCGCCATCGTCATGCTCTGTAACTTTCAAAGAGACTTAAACACTCTTGATTTAATAAGTAACTATTAATTACACGGCCATAGGCAATGATTTCAGACATAAAGCAACTCTGTTAGAGATTTGGGGTAACACTTTTTATTGAGACAAAAAGAAAACATGTTTAAAAAGTCTGGTCCACTTCATCAGCAGGGGATCGATTTCATCCAACTGTGTAGATTTTTCAGCAATGTTCCAGATAGCATTAGATTTCACAAAGCAAAAGATAGACTACATTGAGATATTGATTCAAGGAGTTTGGAGCTTGAGTAACTGGCAAATAAACTTTTCATACTGGTATTAGGGGTCTTCATACTGGTGACCGTCCCCTTTTTGCGTCCAATTTCCTTTTGATTCATGTCCTTCCAATGACCATGACAAATTTGTGTTGACTCTTGCGTACAATGGAACTGCCCTAATCAGTGTGATGCATGTTTGGGCTTTACTGATTATGTATAAAGATGTAGATGTATATGAAGGGCAATATATAAGAAAATGTTGTGCAAGAATGTAGCATAAGTCTCCTTCAAAAACATTTTACTCCTTGTTCTAGTAGTAAAAAATAATATTTTCTACCTGGCCATGGACGTCTCTTGAGTAACCAGTTTCCAGGCCTCTGACGGTAAAATGCATGGTCATGTGATACTTGAGTTGATTTCGAATATAAATCACATCATCATCTTCAACATCATCATCACAATGGAGAAGAGTTAGAAGACAGACAGGCTAGTAAAGAGATATAGAAAATTATACATGGATAACGGCATGAAATATGTAATTAAAGGGGGTTGAGACAGCTCGCCAATAGAAAAATAACAAGGAGAATGTGTACATGATTTCATGATTTCCATCCACAGTACTAAACACCCTTCATAGTACTGATGCAATCCCCACAGAACTGATGATATCACCCCACAGAACTGATGATATCACCCCACAGAAGTGATGATATCACCCCACAGAACTGATGATAATGCCCCACAGAAGTGATGATATCACCCCACAGAACTGATGATAATGCCCCACAGAAGTGATGATATCACCCCACAGAACTGATGATAGCACTCCACAGTACTGATGAAATAGCCACACTGTACTCGTGGGTCTGAGGGACCCATAAACTGTAAGTTTTATCTAATATGTTTATTCATTAAAAGCTCTCGTTTAAAAAAAATCTAATAAATCATAAACATCATTTGTACATGTTTGGTAAAATTTACATTCTAAGTTTTATAGTAAAAAATACCCAGTGGCGGCGCCAGCCTTAAAAATGGGAGAATAGGGCTTGTTCAAAATTTTAGGACCATGATCACGCCTTTACCAGATCTCCAAAATTTATCATTGGATTTGGTCAATAATCCAGGACCATCTTTGTCAAAAAAGGAGGGACTTATTCCCCCAGTGACCCCCTAGGGCCGCCACTGAGACCACCCACCATTTCCGTATTCAAAGATAAGCATCTGCAGTAATGCATAAAGTCAGCAATTCTCTCCACACTGATTCCAGCACTGATGAGGGTATTCAGCTCGTCAATGAGCAGTAGAGTTGGTTTGTGACTCATACCAGTTAAATGGGATAGAATGTCATTGTAGAAGCTGAAATAGATAGAATAATAATTACCCCACTGCTTTGAGATGTATGATACTCAGGGAAAAAACTAATGGATTTTGTTTGGCAGTGTAGCCACCACTGCCCTAAAAAATCTTGCCTAATGCCTGACCAAAAATGGAAGAGCCAGGTAATTACCCATAGAAAAAATAATTTCCCATAGATCAGTTTGCCTAATACAGGGGTAGTCTCTGCATGACTGTTGTGTACACCCCCATAACCCCCCCCCTGAGTTTCGCCCCTGGTAATACGGGAATGAAGCTGATACAAACTTAATTTGAAGATCAGACGATATTTCAAATGAAATCTGCAGCTAACATAGATTACAGATCTTTAGTTACCTTTTTAAATCGAATGGTTCTTCAGATCCTTCCAAGGTATCATCCTTCTCAATCGATTTCAAAACAAGCTCCATTCCATTCATGAAAACTAGCTGGCCACTCTCTTTGGCTGCATTCAAATTTAATCCCTGAATTTATATGAAACTAGATCAATAATAATCAAAAAGGTTGTTTCTTAGAAAAGCAGTTATTTTTTTCAAGTACCTTTCTAGTAATTTTTAAGCTGGCTTTCAATAGTCTCCCCTTCATTCCTTTTGCCTTATGCCTTGAGTTTCAGAGAGCTGGAAAATTCTGTCCTCACGTTTCGTGACAGGTGTGAAGCTGGTTTCATTCTTGGGACCCTTTGAGCAAGGGTCAAGTGATCTGACCATTCAGCTATTCCCCCTCTCATTCTCAGCGAGTCTTTTGCTTAATAGTGCTATAAGTAGGAATTTGTTAAATTTTGTAAATTCAGTGATAATTTGGAAATTTCCCCAATGAGCTGGAAAATCAATATTTGAACAGTCTCTGATCAGTAGGTTTTGCTTTATGTAAGATTCTCTCAACTGTATTTGTAAATCATGGAGATTTTACCAGTTTTTTTCCAATCGCGCTGTAATGAACAAATGACTGAGACAAACCAACTAAGCAGACATTTCCACCACCTACAAAAATAAAAAATCAGAATGATCATTAAACAGGAAAGAAGACCAGAACTCTGTGACTCAAGATAAGGCCTGGGCAATGGTAGTAACGTCTTTGATGGATGCAAAACTTCAATGGTCCACTTGAGTCACAAAGTTCTGGTATTCTTTCTTGTCTTTTTCACATACACCCAGTTCCAATATTTCTAAATCATTCAGCTCCTTTAAAATTGGCCATCTTCGATTTAACTCTAGCTATAACAATTCATTAGCAGTTAGGTTACATTTTGGTTCTGTTTCTAATGTACTTTAAAAGCTATATAAATATTATGATATATTATGTTTCAACTTGCATAAATTCATACGCCTCTCTTGTTATAGAAATATATAATCCCACAGATGTGTGAAATTTTTCACATATCTTTACTGGAAAATAGCATTGCTAGATTCTAAAATTTCCTACATATGAAGTAGACCATTCTTTGCAAGACCTACCAACCTATGTTTTTCATCTTGGTTACTTTTGTCTATCCATTCTTGACCTTGGCCTTCTTAAAAAGCTTATTGGTAGGGTCTTGATGAGTATTCTAGAATTACTGCAATAGCGTTATAAGTTCTTCTGCCACAAAAGTCTGGTAAACTAGCAGTAGGTACCTTTTAGAAAAGATGATATAAAGTGGTGAAGTAGAAAACTCCCATCTGTCTTGCTATCTTCTATGAAGATAAGATGACCCTGAAATGAAAATTTGATTTTATTTCAGCAAAGAGAGGACAAATGGTCCAGCTCGAAAAATGATATGTAAACTTGGTGTATTTACCTTCGCCAAATCATGGTGATTCAAGTTCAACAACGTTGTAAAGTCTGGATACATCCCTTTAATATTGCTTTAATTTGCTGATGCTCTTAAAAATTTTAGGCCACAACACATGCAGCCTCGGTTTCGTTTCGATAATATGAATTTCAAAAGGAGGTAGAAAGAGATCTAAAAGGGTGATGTCTAAATGTCATGGTCGTCAATGAGATTCCTGTTACAATTTTTTTACAAATGCCTTTTGCGACTTGTAGTATAGTAGGGATTCAAGGTAATGGTTCAGGGTAATGGCTGGGTCAGGGTATATTTAGCGTTTAGAAGGGTTTAGTACGGATGTTTTACGAGTGTTTGGGAGGGTTTTAGGAGAGTTTCGTAGGATTTTAGGAGAGTTTGATAGGTTTTTTTTGGGGGGGGGGTGATAAGAGGTGCCAGTTATAAAACCTGGAACTAAGGAATCTCCTCGAAAAGCAAAACAATTATCAGTTTCTACTGGAACGGTTGATTCTTGATCATGATGTGCATTTTTGATTTCGAAGATTCATCATTTTGGTAAAAATGATATAAAGTAATATCTTCCTCTCAAAGAAAGCTTGGTTGGCAAAGTAGTCTAAGCTGATGGCTTCAGGTATTGGAAACATAGTTCGAGTCCTCACAAGGTAAGACACTTGTTTTCTTATATTTTTAACGTTTAATGGAAGAAGCATTTGGACAGCTTGCGGGATTATGATACTAGATTATTAGTTTGAAGTCACTAACCTAACCAAATAAAGAATTGATATCACTATTGTAAGCTGATAAGTCATTAAATCTCTGAAAAAATAAATGGTTCCTCCTGCTCCTGTTGTATAAATATGAAGTTTCTATAAGAGTTACTGTCGGGGTGGTAAAGTAGAAGATAATCTAAGTTGCTTGTTCCAATGGCTCTGGTTCAAACCTTTCCGGAATGATTTTGTGTTTGAAATATTTCATTTTTTAAATTGATGACAATATTTGAATAAAGTCAATTTCTTCCTAGTTCCAATAGCATTGACGATGGTTCGAGACCTGGACAAGTCTGAAGGGAAAGCTTTTGATTGGTGAAGTTTGGTAAAAATGAAACAAGAGTAATGGCTTCCACATAAAGAAAGCTTGGATGGCCAATTGGGCTAAACTAGGGGCTGTAGTCACTCGAAGCGTTGTTCGACTCCTCGTAAGGTAAGACTTTTGATTTCTAAGATTTATGATGTTTGGTTAAAACGATATGAATGCCAGACCTCTCTTACAAAAGTAAGCTTGGATGGCTAGGTGGACTAAGCTAACGGCTCTAGATGCTTGAACCGCAGTTCGATACCTGGTAAAGTAAGACTTTTGATTTCTGAGATCTACAATGTTTGGTAAAAATGATATTAAAATAATTCCTGTCTCAATAAGAAAGGTTGGGTGGCCAAGTGGGCTAAGCCAAGGACTTTAGATGCTCGGACCGTAGTTCGATTCCTTGTAAGGTCAGACTTTTGATTTCTAAACTCTGAATAAAAATGATATCAACTTCAAACTTATCCTGTCGGTGAGCTCCGGGTAGTGTGCAGGCAGAGTGCTTGTCTCACAGTCGTAGGGTCGAGGGTTCGATCCTGCGATACACCCGGAGGGAGCCATTCTCCCACCTACCATTCCGTCGGAGCTACAATGGCTCCGCAGGATATGGCAAGGAGGAGCGTCAGGGGGGTCTGGTCCCCCTGGCGGCTTTCCGAGGGAAAAACGAAGGGGGTTTTGCACAATTTTTCAGTTGTTAGTTAGTCAGTTGTTAGTTAGTCAGTTGTTAGTTAGTCAGTTGTTAGTTAGTCAGTTGTTAGTTAGTCAGTTGTTAGTTAGTCAGTTAGCTAGTTAGTTAGTTAGCTAGTTAGTTAGTTAGCTAGTTAGTTAGTTAGTTAGTTGATTGTTTTGTTAGTTAGTTTAATTAGTTAGTTGGCTAGTTAATTAGTAGTTTAGTTATTGGGTTGTATTTTTAGAAATGAAGTAATGTAGCTAGTTTCATAATTAATTTGTAGTTTAGATTTGTAGTTGGTAGTTAGTTGTCAATAGGCGGTGTCCAGCAGTTGGGAAATATAAGTGAATAGTTAATTTATGGTGGTTAGCAATTAGTTTGTTTTGTTCAGTCAAGGGAGTTTGTTTAGAAATGGTATGTTTGTTGGTTGCTATCAATTTCATAGTTCGTTATTCTAATAGGTAATTAGTTTGTTGAGTTTAATATGTTTTAAAAATACCCCTCTTTCTTCTCTTTGGGAGACTGTAGTCTATGGGAGACCTCCCTACCCTTGGCACCCCTCTTGCCAACTCCTGCGGAGCCGCATTTGTTTTTTGAATGCTAAGTGGATATCAGCTCACTCTAATTTACAACATAATATCTCTGGATCGAACCCCCGATCCTTTGACTGTGAGTCAAGCCCTCTGCCTAAAAACTACCCAGAGGTTTGAAGTTGACATCATTTTTATTCAGAGTTAAGAAATGAAAAGTCTTACCTTACCAGATATCGAACTACGGTCCAACCATGTAAATTCGTTAGTTTAGTGCAATGGGCCATCCAAGCTTTCGTCAATGCGATTGTAACTAAGAAGGAATTGAATTTATTGAAACATTATGAACAATTTAAAAATGAAACATTTAACATAAACAGAAACGAATTTCCCAAAAGATTTGAACCAGAGCCATTAGAACTCTTAAAACAACTTAGATTATCTGCTACTACATCACCCTGACATTAACTAGAATAGAAACTTAATATTTTTTGCAACAAGAGTAGAAGGAACGAGATAGACCATTTTGCAACCCAAGCTTTCTTTATGAAGAAGATATTACTTTATATCATTTTTACCAAGCATTACAAATATGAGAAATGGATAGTCTTGCCTTACTCTTTTGATACATTTTCATTTATTTTGTGCAAATTGTGACAAAAGACCATCAGGCATTTTTCCCATTTTTGACTGAGTTTGAAGGAAACTTTTTAAGAATTTGATGCAATTCATAAGGCTACTATAGCCTGAAATTATACACTGAACAGTCCTGGGTAGATTAAAAGCCTATTTGGAACCATTAATTTCGGGCAAATTTTTACCAAAACCATAGGCTAACCGTCAGGCTTTTTACTAAATTTTGGGTGTTTTTGAAGGGGTTCCTTTTACTGATTTGATGCATTTCCTAAGGCTATTATAGCCTGATATTGCCTCCTGAACAGTCCTGGGTAGATTAAAAGCCTATTTTCAACCATTAATTTCGGGCAAATTTTGACCAAAAACCATGGGCTAACCATCAGGCTTTTTACTAAATTTTGGGTGTTTTTGAAGGGGTTCCTTTTACTGATTTGATGCATTTCCTAAGGCTATTATAGCCTGATATTATACCCTGGACAGTCCTGGGTGGATTAAAAGCCTATTTGGAACCATTGATATAGGCCAAATTTTGACCAAAAACCATGGGCTTTTTACTAAATTTTGGGTGTTTTTGAAGGGGTTCCTTTTACTGATTTGATGCATTTCCTAAGGCTATTATAGCCTGATATTGCTCCCTGAATAGTCCTGGGTAGATTAAAACACTATTTGGAACCATTAATTTCGGGCAAATTTTGACCAAAAACCATGGGCTAACCATCAGGCTTTTTACTAAATTTTGGGTGTTTTTGAAGGAGTTCCTTTTACTGATTTGATGCATTTCCTAAGGCTATTATAGCCTGATATTGCTCCCTGAACAGTCCTGGGTAGATTAAAAGCCTATTTGGAACCATTAATTTCGGGCAGTTTTTGACCAAAAACCATGGGCCAACCATCAGGCTTTTTACTAAATTTTGGGTGTTTTTGAAGGGGTTCCTTTTACTGATTTGATGCATTTCCTAAGGCTATTATAGCCTGATATTGCTCCCTGAATAGTCCTGGGTAGATTAAAAGCCTATTTGGAACCATTAATTTCGGGCAAATTTTGACCAAAAACCATGGGCTAACCATCAGGCTTTTTACTAAATTTTGGGTGTTTTTGAAGGGGTTCCTTTTACTGATTTGATGCATTTCCTAAGGCTATTATAGCCTGATATTGCTCCCTGAACAGTCCTGGGTAGATTAAAAGCCTATTTGGAACCATTAATTTCGGGCAAATTTTGACCAAAAACCATGGGCTAACCATCAGGTTTCTTTAAATTTTTGGGTGATTTTGAAGGAAACTCTTTGGGGGATTTGATGCATTTCCTAAGGCTATTATAGCCTAATATTGCTCCCTGAACAGTCCTGGGTGGATTAAAAGCCTATTTTCAACCATTCATTTAGGGTAAATTTTAACCAAAAACCATGGGCTAACCATCAGGTTTCTTTCAAATTTTGGGGTGATTTGGAAGGAAACTTTTTCGGGGATTTGATGCATTTCCTAAGGATATTATAGCCTAATATTGCTCCCTGAACAGTCCTGGGTGGATTAAAAGCCTATTTGGAACCATTGATTTCGGGCAAATTTTCACCAAAAACCATGGGCTAACCATCAGGCTTTTTACTAAATTTTGGGTGTTTTTGAAGGGGTTCCTTTTACTGATTTGTTGCATTTCCTAAGGCTATTATAGCCTGATATTGCCTCCTGAACAGTCCTGGGTAGATTAGAAGCCTATTTTCAACCATTAATTTCGGGCAAATTTTGACCAAAAACCATGGGCTAACCATCAGGCTTTTTACTAAATTTTGGGTATATTTGAAGGGGTTCCTTTTACTGATTTGATCCATTTCCTAAGGCTATATAGCCTGATATTGCTCCCTGAACAGTCCTGGGTAGATTAAAAGCCTATTTGGAACCATTAATTTCGAGCAGTTTTTGACCAAAAACCATGGGCTAACCATCAGGCTTTTTACTAAATTTTGGGTGTTTTTGAAGGGGTTCCTTTTACTGATTTGATGCATTTCCTAAGGCTATTATAGCCTAATATTGCTCCTTGAATAGTCCTGGGTAGATTAAAAGCCTATTTTCAACCATTAATTTCTGGCAAATTTTGACCAAAAACCATGGGCTAACCATCAGCCTTTTTACTAAATTTTGGGTGTTTTTGAAGGGGTTCCTTTTACTGATTTGATGCATTTCCTAAGGCTATTATAGCCTGATATTGCCTCCTGAACAGTCCTGGGTAGATTAAAAGCCTATTTGGAACCATTAATTTCGGGCAAATTTTGACCAAAAACCATGGGCTAACCATCAGGTTTCTTTAAATTTTTGGGTATTTTTGAAGGGGTTCCTTTTACTGATTTGATGCATTTCCTAAGGCTATTATAGCCTGATATTGCTCCCTGAACAGTCCTGGGTAGATTAAAAGCCTATTTGGAACCATTAATTTCGGGCAAATTTTCACCAAAAACCATCGGCTAGCCATCAGGCTTTTTTACTAAATTTTGGGTATTTTTGAAGGGGTTCCTTTTACTGATTTGATGCATTTCCTAAGGCTATTATAGCCTGATATTGCCTCCTGAACAGTCCTGGGTAGATTAGAAGCCTATTTTCAACCATTAATTTCGGGCAAATTTTGACCAAAAACCATGGGCTAACCATCAGGCTTTTTACTAAATTTTGGGTATTTTTGAAGGGGTTCCTTTTACTGATTTGATGCATTTCCTAAGGCTATTATAGCCTAATATTGCTCCCTGAACAGTCCTGGGTAGATTAAAAGCCTATTTGGAACCATTAATTTCGGGCAAATTTTCACCAAAAACCATCGGCTAGCCATCAGGCTTTTTACTAAATTTTGGGTATTTTTGAAGGGGTTCCTTTTACTGATTTGATGCATTTCCTAAGGCTATTATAGCCTGATATTGCCTCCTGAACAGTCCTGGGTAGATTAAAAGCGTATTTGGAACCATTAATTTCGGGCAAATTTTGACCAAAAACCATGGGCTAACCATCAGGCTTTTTACTAAATTTTGGGTGTTTTTGAAGGGGTTCCTTTTACTGATTTGATGCATTTCCTAAGGCTATTATAGCCTGATATTGCCTCCTGAACAGTCCTGGGTAGATTAAAAGCCTAATTGGAACCATTAATTTCGGGCAAATTTTGACCAAAAACCATGGGCTAACCATCAGGCTTTTTACTAAATTTTGGGTGTTTTTGAAGGGGTTCCTTTTACTGATTTGATGCATTTCCTAAGGCTATTATAGCCTGATATTGCCTCCTGAACAGTCCTGGGTAGATTAAAAGCCTATTTGGAACCATTAATTTCGGGCAAATTTTGACCAAAAACCATGGGCTAACCATCAGGCTTTTTACTAAATTTTGGGTGTTTTTGAAGGGGTTCCATTTACTAATTTGATGCATTTCCTAAGGCTATTATAGCCTGAAATTGCTCCCTGAACAGTCCTGGGTAGATTAAAAGCCTATTTTCAACCATTAATTTCGGGCAAATTTTCACCAAAAACCATCGGCAAGCCATCAGGCTTTTTACTAAATTTTGGGTATTTTTGAAGGGGTTCCTTTTACTGATTTGATGCATTTCCTAAGGCTATTATAGCCTGATATTGCCTCCTGAACAGTCCTGGGTAGATTAAAAGCCTATTTGGAACCATTAATTTCGGGCAAATTTTGACCAAAAACCATGGGCTAACCATCAGGTTTCTTTAAATTTTTGGGTGATTTTGAAGGAAACTTTTTGGGGGATTTGATGCATTTCCTAAGGCTATTATAGGCTAATATTGCTCCCTGAACAGTCCTGGGTAGATTAAAAGCCTAATTGGAACCATTAATTTCAGGCAAATTTTGATCAAAAACCATGGGCTAACCATCAGGCTTTTTACTAAATTTTGGGTGTTTTTGAAGGGGTTCCTTTTACTGATTTGATCCATTTCCTAAGGCTATTATAGCCTGATATTGCTCCCTGAACAGTCCTGGGTAGATTAAAAGCCTATTTGGAACCATTAATTTCGGGCAGTTTTTGACCAAAAACCATAGGCTAACCATCAGGCTTTTTACTAAATTTTGGGTGTTTTTGAAGGGGTTCCTTTTACTGATTTGATGCATTTCCTAAGGCTATTATAGCCTGATATTGCTCCCTGAACAGTCCTGGGTGGATTAAAAGCCTATTTTCAACCATTAATTTCGGGCAAATTTTGACCAAAAACCATGGGCTAACCATCATGTTTCTTTAAAATTTTTGGGTGATTTTGAAGGAAACTTTTTGGGGGATTGGATCCATTTCCTAAGGATATTATAGCCTAATATTGCTCCCTGAACAGTCCTGGGTAGATTAAAAGCCTAATTGGAACCATTAATTTCGGGCAAATTTTGACCAAAAACCATGGGCTAACCATCAGGCTTTTTACTAAATTTTGGGTGTTTTTGAAGGGGTTCCTTTTACTGATTTGATGCATTTCCTAAGGCTATTATAGCCTGATATTGCCTCCTGAACAGTCCTGGGTAGATTAAAAGCCTATTTGGAACCATTAATTTCGGGCAAATTTTGACCAAAAACCATGGGCTAACCATCAGGCTTTTTACTAAATTTTGGGTGTTTTTGAAGGGGTTCCATTTACTAATTTGATGCATTTCCTAAGGCTATTATAGCCTGAAATTATACCCTGGACAGTCCTGGGTGGATTAAAAGCCTATTTGGAACCATTGATATAGGCCAAATTTTTACCGAAAACCATTGGATAACCATCAGGCTTTTTACCAATTTTTGCCTCTTTTGAAGGGGTTCCATTTACTAATTTGATGCATTTCCTAAGGCTATTATAGCCTGAAATTATACCCTGAACAGTCCTGGGTGGATTAAAAGCCTATTTGGAACCATTGATTTAGGCCAAATTTTGACCGATAACCATGGGCTAACCATCAGGCTTTTTACCAATTTTTTGGTGTTTTTGAAGGGGTTCCATTTACTAATTTGATGCATTTCCTAAGGCTATTATAGCCTGAAATTATACCCTGGACAGTGCTGGGTGGATTAAAAGCCTATTTGGGACCATTGATTTAGGCCAAATTTTGACCGATAACCATGGGCTAACCATCAGGCTTTTTACCAATTTTTTGGTGTTTTTGAAGGGGTTCCATTTACTAAGTTGATGCATTTCCTAAGGCTATTATAGCCTGAAATTATATCCTGGACAGTCCTGGGTGGATTAAAAGCCTATTTGGGACCATTGATTTAGGCCAAATTTTGACCGAAAACCATGTGCTAACCATCAGGCTTTTTACAAATTTTTTGGTGTTTTTGAAGGGGTTCCATTTACTAATTTGATGCATTTCCTAAGGCTATTATAGCCTGAAATTATACCCTGAACAGTCCTGGGTGGATTGAGAGCCTATTTGGAACCGTTAATTTAGGGCAAATTTTTAACAAAAACTTTGATATCATGATTTTAATTTACCTCAACAGTATTTTAACCAATGTAGAGGATACAGCTCGCAAAATGTTCTTTCACTCCAAGAATCGGGCCATAAGGATTTTCTGAAAATATTAAAGTTTGAAGGAAAATTCTTTAACTTATTTGATGGTTTGTCTCGGGTGTTATAGCCTAATACAGCTGCATGGACAGCCAAGAAGAGTCCAAAAACAATGGGTTAAGCATTTGGCTTCTTCCAAATTTTGAATGAATTTTACCTTTAAAATCAGCAAAATATCGGAAAAGACTGATGTTTAGCACAAGGTTATTTGCTAAAATTCTCCTCAGGTAAATGGTTCAAATAAGCTCTAAATCCACACAGGGAACCATAAAACGTAAGCTTGTATTCACAGCCCTCAACGCAGAAATCAGAGAACAATTTAAAATCACTTTTAAGTTTGGTTTAATCAATGTAAATTGAAAGAAAAATTGCTAATCTTTTTTGTTTATCAAAATGTTTGTATAACAAAGTTCTTCGATTCTAATGCGTGCCTTTACCAACACAGGAGCTCATCATTGACCTGTCAAGTCCTAAAATAGATTTCAAAACACCATGAATATCTTAGGTTCATGCATAGTCTAACACATAGAAATGAATGCTCATAATTGGTCGAACATCAGTCTAATAAGCTCTACCCGGGCTAGAAACCTGGTACCTTAATCAATCCTTTTTCTAATATCACTTCTCATCTATGCAAGGTAACTCCCGTTGATGAATGCCGTGCTTATGATGACTCACTACTGTAATGAACATACATCACCCAGGGTGAAGAAAATACAAATTATTCAATCGAAATAATTTGTGTCAATAAAAATGACTACCCTTACAGTAGCAATAATCCTAGGACTAACGCAAATCCCAGCCCTAACCATCGCCCCCAACCCTGACCCTAGCACTTACCCAACCCTTATCTTTAGACCAGGGCTGGGTAGGGTACTTGGAGGAAAGTGATAGGGGACCATAGCATGCTTATTGTTAGGGAGCAAGAACATTTTTGGTAGCTATACCCTCTACATTGGCTAAAATGCCATCAAAACAGATTAAAAAAATAAACCATGGTATCAAATACAAATGACCAAGACCTAACCCTAATGCTAGAATCCTAACTTAATCCGAGTTATTATCTAAATTATACCCAATGTATAATTTTCTCAGTGCTTATCTGATGCTGGTACAAGGCGTTGTTGTACCCAGTAGAACCACCCGTGCCTTTAGTATAAGTAAGAGATCTCAGTGGAGAAATGAACAATGAAAAATAATGCTGCATTACCTGTTTTGCTTTCTTGCAGCCATGGCAGCAAGCATCTTATTGCCACCAAGGAAAGTTGCACCGCCAATCAATGCCAGACCTTTTAGTGTTTGGAACATATTCTGAAAATAAACATTAAATCAATTACCAGAATCTTGTATATTATTCAAAGTAGGCTTATGCAGAGATAACCAATAGGCAATACACTCAGGCACAAAGTGGTTTAAGCACAAAGGACCCACTGATTACGCAAACTAGTCAAGCATTGCTAAAAAGGTCCTTAATTTTTAAGACTTCACCTAGCGACTCTTTTGGCCTTTATGCCAAAGTTACAGACAGCCAGAAAATTCTCTCCTGACACTTTCTGTGACTGATCTGAAGCTGGTTCCTAACATGCGACCGTTTCAACACCGATTGAGTGATCTGACAACCACTTGGCAATTACAGCCACTGGTTTACCATGGCAACGGTAAATGTAGGTTTATCTATTTTGGAGGTTCATGTTTCAATGCCATCAGAAAATTGGTGAATACATATCATGGTATCATCAACATAGGATTGGCATACTTTCATCAAGTGGCATTCAAACATTTGATTGATAGAGAACTGATTTTTTACACAAGTCAAGGGAGACGGATAACTCTAACTACCTTCATCATGTCTAGCTAATCCAGCTAATTAACCATGCGCATGTTATTAACTTCTTTGGTACCCAACAATTGTTTTGCTAGAGGGTTGTGACATTCTTAAAACCCCAACCCTAATTCCCAGCCCGCATTTGGACTTTTATTGTTGCCAAAGTTCACATGATGACACAGTGAGTTAATACCAAATTACTTTTGCCAATCAAATCAAAATAGTTAAAAGCTTCGTGTTTGAAAAATAAAAGTATGTTCATACTAACCAGTCGAGTCCAAAACATGTAGTACAGCATGAACATTCCTGTGAGAAATCAAGATAGTCTTAGAAGGATCGAGATAAGCAGTGGCATAGCAAGACAGGATCATTCAGAAACCGGGGCAAAGATGATTTTGGCACCCCTTATGTCCAGGAATCAGGGTGTTTAGCTCTCAATTATCAATTTTTACCTTACAGTTCAGTGATTTTACACCACTTTACACACAACACCCGATGGAAGTGCCCCTCCGCACAACACCCTCTTACGTCACTGCCTGTAAGGGAGACGGTATTATGCTTAAGGAGACAAGAGTTTCATCCCCTGTGACACCCTTCTCTAGAAGAAATAGATTTTTTGGCCATCTTATCTAAAATTCTCTTAAAGTCAGCAAAAGCTTGCTATTTGTATTCCAGGAAGAAAGATTAAGATAGATCTGACATCAACAAAAACCAACAAATAATATGAAACTAGTACCATCAGTTTGAATAAGGAAAAATATCAGGATATCATAATAGGATTGGCTACACAAGTGTCATCATTTGGTACTAGTTTCTTGGTGAGTTAAAGCGGATAAACATGTACCATGTAAAGAAAAGTATTGCAGGTGAAATATCATCTAATTGGTACAGCCGATAATTTTCAGACGAAAACAAATGAAATGCCCAAGGCCAAACTATCATGGATCTGATAAAAATCTTACCAGCAAGACCGATATGGAAGACAATAGTCGAGATGCAAAACTGGAAGTTTAAAACATTTGCTCCAATTTTCATCCACTAAACAAAGCAAAAAAGAAGGATCAAATTAATGTTGTTTCAAAGCAAACTCTGTATCAAGATACAAACCAATTCATAAGCTACAGTTCAAAAGTAGAAAGGGGTGTTATTATCAAACAGTAAGGTTAAGTAATGAAAATAAGAGATGTTTACATACATACTGTGGAGCTACATAAATATACATATTAACTACAATACTTGCAATAAGCGAAGAAAGCTTACAATTTCTAAGCTTCATCTAACCACGGAAGCTTCTTATTTATGTTAATTCAAGGAAGTCACATTGAAAAATTAAATGCAAGGCCCTACTTGGTTTGGGATAAATAGGTAAAGGTATTCTTTTGGATTAAACTTATGGTGCACAAGTGAGAATTCTTTTCTAAATGAGGAAACAAAGGATGCAATGTTTTATATTGGATATTTATACTTTTGCTAATCTTTGAAATCAAGCAATCTTTGTAATCAAGGACTCCTTCAATCAAAGCGATATGTGAGTTGCTATTGACAATCAAGTCAAAGAAAGAATAGCAATACACTTACAAGGGCAACCATGATGACAAAGGGGACAACAATCAAAGCGGTGAAAACGTTTGAAACCATAACTGGAGGTCTCTTCTCTGGAACACGGAACATATGCTACAAAGAAAAAGATTAATCCATAAGGCATGGTCTAACACGGGTAATTAAATTATACTAGAGTAGGCTACTACAATCGACATATGCAAGCACCGGGTCTGGGACTTGGGTTGTTGCGGAGACAGTCAATCAGGCTAACAACTGTCCAAAAGCAAGACTTTCAAATTCCTCGGTAGTATAGTGGTGAGTATCCCTGCCTGTCACGCCGGAGACTGGGGTTCAATTCTAAACAGACCAACCAGAGCATTTACAAGGAAACAACATGGACTCTACCACCCAGAATGTGCTAAAAACTAACCATTTTCCAATCACCAGCAAAGCAAGAAAACAATGTCACTAATGAATTTTGGAGTCTGTTCACATCAAAACCATGGAGCCCATATTGTGAAGATAGAAGTATTTTTTTTCACTTGTGTTCTCTAAGTAATAGTGCTTTGCCTGTTTGTCTCACTGAACTCCCTTTGATTATTGGTTTTTTCTAGCCATGTCAATCATTCACCTTACTTCCAATCAATGATAATCAGGGGCGGCGGAGAGGGGTATTCAAGGTATTCACTGAATACCTAAATATTTTCAGCAAAGAAAAAAAAAACCATTTTTCTTCGTTTGAAAATCTCGAGAAAGAAAATAGACTGCGGAGGAGAAAACATCCCACATAATAGCAATGCCTGGGATCAGGCAGGTCCATCACGAACAAAGCAATTAACAATATTTGTTTTTGACTTTGCTTCAAACAGAACGAACAAAAGGTCGGGAATGAGCTGTTAATCCATCACGAATCCTTTCTTTGTCAATTCCATAGGTGTTGAATTTCTGAGGTCGGTCTCTGTAGGGTATTCAATTTTGATTCTGAATACTAAACCTTCCTTTTCTCGAGAAAGTGACGTCAGTACCTATTGTTTTCCACCCTCTGAAACACACTACAAAGCAGAGAGAAGGTATTCATTTCTCATTCTGAATACCCCGCTGAATACTCACGCGAATAAGTTGGACATTTCGAGTCTATCGCATGTTTCCCTCTGGATAATCGAACGTATGCTTGGGGGTAGTATGGGTGAGGAGTTGCAGATAATTTTTTACGTTAAGGGCACGACAAGAAGAACATTTGAACCATGAACAACGTCTCAGTTTGGAAAATGATGGGCAACCTTGCCTTTCAGTAAGATATATTAACAAAACTTAACAACTTCACAATTTTTAATTCATGGGAATCAATATTGTTGTGAAATTGTTAAAAATAAAATATTATGAGTATGAGTATAAGAATTCAAGGCAAATTCATTTATTTTTTGGTTTTTTGAACTAAGTTGATCGACGGGAATATCTGCCTCTCAGAGCCCCTGTCCGTGTTCTAGTATTCAAAACGAAGTTTCAATACCACACATTTCTTACGGCTTCCAAGGGCAAATAGCCGCCAAGACGGGATTCACTATCGGCCCTAACCCTTATTGATTGATAGGAAGCCTGCAGACGACAAAACATTATTTTGTGATGCAGATTTATAAGAAAGCTTTAGTTATAACGAAATGGTGTTCTTTTTTAAAACTGACTTGAAAATTAAAAGGCTTAATCTCTGTGATGCAAAATAGACTATACTGCCTGAGGAAAGGGGCGTGGTCGACAAGGGTGTGGCCTCAATTTTTTTTGAATACCTGTTTTCTCAACCTCCCAGCCGCCCCTGATGATAATATTTAATCAGGGATTCAAGTAGTTTATTCTACAAACCTGGATTTCTGGCTTTGGTCCAGTGACTCTCATTGCCTTCTTTGATGTCTTTGATTCATCAACAAATGTGATTGACACGGTAGCCTGGAGTAAGAAAGTTTGGTTTTATTTTCCACTCTGTTAGAGAGATGAAAAGCCCTATAATCTAAAAATTCAACTAGATTCTTACTTCCTTCAACGTTGGCTAATATTGAAGATAATCAACCAATTTCGTAGCAGGGAGCCTTAATGCCATCAGAAAAGGTGGATACATATCACGGTATCATCAACATAGGATTGGCAAACTTTCATCATATGGCATTAAGATAAGTATGCCATAGGGTGTAAAGTTGGTAAATTTTCTGAAAATTACCGAAAAATTTTCTAAAAATTAATAAGTGAGGGGACGTCTATCGGAGTTCAGAGGGTACACATACAGCTGATAACGTCTTTTTACTAAATTTGTATGACTTCTCCTCTAATAATCCTTCCCCTTAGAAAGCCAAATTTCCATAAGGCCAAGGGGCTTGATAAAGCATAAATAGTTTATTTATCTACATCAAATCAATCACACCTTTAAAAATTATTTTTATCATTTCAGAGAGTTTGATTTAATTCCAACATTTGATTACAATTTACTGGATGACGACAATTAATGAAATTAGAATTTCACAACATATGATAGAGATTAATTTTTCCAAGAAAAAAAATGAGAAAGCACTTACAATGTTCCATTTGATTGGAATCTGGACAAGCTCATCACCAACTATCAAGTCCTAAAAATCAAGAGGAAAGTCTAAGATTCAGCTTTTTCATGCATCCAACTTTTTCTGACGGTTCAATTATCATCATTATAGTTCAGGTCAAGAGCAGGAACTAGACTAAAGAGTACTGTTCCTTCATGATTTTTGCTGCTTCTCTACCATTTCCCAATGATGGGAGACCACTCCCTCTTGTAAAACTTTCCCAACTAAATATAAAAAGCTTTTTATGGTGAAACAGTCTTTGATGACTGCAGAACTTGAGGTTGGCGGGAAAAATGGGAAACATTATGTTTTGTTATGTCTCCAAATGTCCCTGCTATCCTATTTATAGTAAATTTATCATGCCTAATATAGTAGCTTTATGTTTCTTGAGATTTGATTTACCACGCAAACATAGCCTTTTATTCATTATCGGTAAAGATAATGATTTTTGTACTAAATAGGTTATTCTATAAACATTTTGAGTATAACCAAACATACCATCAGTTATGGAAAGTTCAATATCATGACATGAATCATAGGATTGGCTTTATGTTAACATCATCTGGAGAACAGAAATTCAGAACAAAGAAGTTTTCATATTTCAAACCAAGAAATTCACTTACTATCTTGTATTTTCCAGAGAGGTTATTGAAGGAATCTTTTCCAGTTGCACCAAGATCCTTATGAACAAAAACAAATATTCAATACAATGACTATGTGTCTTATGTCAACTAGTAAGATTAATATTTTAGTACCATCAGAATCAATGATCATATCACAGTTTCATATTTCATCACCGGATTGAAGTTCACATCATCTGGTACTAATGATGACAAAAGAATCTGCTTTCCCTTTTTTCCCCGATACAAGAAGCAAAGTAGAAACTCAGAAATTGGGGCAAAAGATGCATGTCATATTTCTGTTAAGAGCATGTTGCAGTTTTTGTTACTTAACAATAAGTTTTTAACAGGGGTATGCTGGCCCATCAGGGTACTGGTCCCAGGGGGCCCTGAAAAGTCTTTTATTTGGACTCTTAACATTTTATAGCGCATTACTTTGAACTCAAGAACCTCATTTGCCTGCCTGAAGCCATAAAGATTTGAAGTGGTCCAAGATGAATAAAGCAGCGTTGTACTTCGATAAAAAATATAAAAATATAAAGGATTGAGGTTATTTACCAATGAAAACTTGTACACATTATCTTCAGGTTGAGCAACAAAGAAAATTTCCTGTCCTGTAGCTTGATTTGTCAATCTGACAAAGGCCTGAAACATAAGCAATGCAATAATCACTGAATTTAATGAAAAATATTTTTCAGTTAGACTAAGATCCTTTACAACAACAAAAAACAAAGTGACTGCACTGTCAATTAAGTCAAATGTTGCGAAAATTGGAAATGCATAAGAGTATAATAGACAAATTCCCTTTCCAAGAGATGCTAGCCAGACGAAGATTGGGCCTTATTTCTGCAGGCGCAAAGAAGCATTCACTCATCGTTACTTTCAGTAGAGAGAGGTCCTAGAATTTTTGATAGCACCTAATTGTGCTATAAACCCTTTCCATTTGAAAAGCAACAACTTGATTTGTTGCAATTGGTAAATTTGGAGAAATAAGAAAGTATATTAATTAGTACCATCAGAACAAATATTCATATCACAGTTCAACATTTCATCACCGGATTGAAAGTTGCATCATCTGGCACTGACTGGGATTCATAGATAGGGACACTCTTGGTTTCAAAATTCTGATCATCTTCAAAATAGCAAGCCTTCAGCTGGGTATTGATTAAAGAAGAATACTGGCTCAGATTCAGGAGGAAGAATATAGAGACAACATAAAGATTCATTTCAGTAAGTCAATTGGAAAGCGAATCAAACTGGTGGACTAATAACAGGCATGCCCATGAGAATTTAGGCATGCAAACAATAAATCTCCCTTCTCATTGATGTCACGTGACCTGTTGTTGAATAAATCAATGCTTTGAGGTGGGCATATTTTACATTCAATTCATGAGTTGGATGTAATATAATATAATATCAAGGTGGAGCATGGTGATTGCCTGCCTCAAATGGGCAAGTCTAACTAAAATACTCAGACAGATGTATTTTGGCAGTAGGAAAACGACTGACAAGACCATTATTACAACCTTACCTTCCAATCTCAGTGAGGTTTGAATTTTGACATATCAATGAAAAGTACTGGAAATAGGATGAAGGTTGAAAAAGGCAATTACAGAAGGGTGCCAGAAGCCAGGAAGCCACCCTTAATTGATATTGAAATTAAATATTGGAAGGAGAGTTACCTGATGAACAGTTGTTGCAGACCCTGCGAGGTCCTTCAAAGTGAATTTCATCATAATCTTCTGTTGATAATCAGCCTCCAGCTCTGATGACAGTTTACCAGGGAAAACAACCCTGAAAAGAATAATAATATCGTTCATAAACAATGTGGTTTTTTTATTGGTACAAACCTAGTTCCAGGAACAACTCAACTGACTTTACATAATATCCCAAAATCATTTTCAAATAGGAGGGTGCAACCACAAACGGCAATCATAACTACTGACTAGGTACCCATTTATACTCATGGATGCAGAGACACAATTGTGTTCACAACTTGCCCAAGGATGTTAATCTCATTTAGCAGGGGGCTTTGTTCTGAACCCACTAACTTTCAATTCTGAGTCTAATGCCTCACCACTAAAGATTACTGAGAACGATAAATTGCTAAAATTTTGCAGCAGAATTGAATAAAATACTCTTATCACTTGCCTCAAATCTTAATATTTCACAATTTTGAAAAAGTGCTTGGAGAAGAATGCAATCTGAAGCATGCAGACAAGAAGGCCCTGTTAAGGGTCTGGACTTGATGTTTTCGAGTTATCAATTCGAATAATCAAAGTTCCTAGCTTCTGAGAGTGGAATAACTGACAAGTATACACTTTCCCTCATTTTCAAGCAAAAGTAACTTTCATTCTGAAACGAGGCAGCATGGAAAAACCTTGAGATAAGTCAAATTAAAGATACTGCAAAATAGCAGCTTACAAACGCATATGGACTACTTCAGATTGCTTAAAGTTGGGGTGAAATTTCAAAATCTAAAGATGATTTTGCAATAAAGATGAAAAATGAATTAGTATATATTTGCAAAGTAGATATTAACTAAAAGGGCTAAGACTCTGTCTGAATACAATATGATTTTGTACCATCAGTTATGGAATGTTTAATATCAAGATAGTATTCATAGGATTGGCTTTACGTTCACATCATCTGGTACAGAGAGACCTGTAGTTTCATAAGCTATTTAAATACAAGGAGTGAACAGCAATCTCATACTTAGCTGGCTTTGAAGCTGCAGCTTGGTCTCTATCAGCAACGCCAATTTCTGCAGCTTCAACAGTAATTCTTGACAAAACCTTGGCTTTCAGGACTGCGTCTTTACCCCCAACATAAGAAGTTGCATCTTTTTTGAACTCCACATTCAAGTTCAGAGTGTAAATACCTCGAGCAGTGGTGCCAAAATCATAGAGGAAGGTATGGGCTGCATAATAACCTTGTGCGATATCTGAGCTGACAACAATGTAATCACTGTGGAAAAATCAAAATTTTTATAGTTTAAGTTGTCATTAGGGTCAGAAGAGAATATTGCAAGTGGGCAGTCAATCATACATCCTAATTAAAAAGAATTCACATCCTTACTCAAACAGCGTAAGCACATTCAAAGGACAATAACTGTCCAAGAGATTTATGATTATGATGATAATGATAGTGGGCTATTTATATTAAAAAACCCCACCACTAAGATCCTAGATTTTAATAGTTAGACAGAAGAGGTTCTTAAAAAATCTAATTTCACGGCATTAATGATGGTGATTATTGATTGTTTATATGCTGGTTTCCTTGTTTCAGATTATTATCATTCCAGTATCAAATAGACCGTGGTAGGCCTTTTCTTTTGACCAGAGCAATCACCCTCAGCTCTCACCAGCCTTATTTGGTAAAGTAAGCCTAGAGCTTGTAAACCAACTGACCAGTCTGGTGCCACTTTGACAGGGGGTTTACTTTATGAATAGCATACAAAATTGAAATGTGCCATCAGACAAAATGAAAAATATCATTTCTATCAAAATAGGATTGGCTTCAAATTTGCATCATATGGCAATTCAAACGTTATTTTTTTCATTTTAAAGTGATAAATTCGAAGTTACTCACTCAGATGGTCCATTAACAAGGGCAACATTTTCAGCGACAACATCCCCAGATGAAGACGTAACAGACTTTGCAACAACTTTCACATCAGGTATAGAGTTATCCATCACATCTGTGACTCGCATCTGGAGTTAGAAGCAAATCAATATTGAGAACTTCTAAAAGATACCATTTGATAAATAAAAATCTAATCATTGTGATGAAAGGTCTAGTGTAAACATGATTGGGGAGGAAAACCTCCAGTTATTGTTGCCAAAATACATATGCTTACCAAGAGAAGTCAAAGACATTGCTTTAGAAAAGTTATTCAACAAAACAATCCTTTCAAAACATGTAAGGCTATCTTAATACAGAATGATTTAGTACCATCAGTTATGGAATGTTTAATATCAAGATATTATTCATAGGATTGGCTTTATGTTCACATCATCTGGTACAGAGAAACCTTTAAGTTCATAACCTCACTTTGTTATTTGTTATTGTTATTTATACAGGGTTGCCTTGTCAGCAATACATTTGCTGTTATTAATAAAGGCCCTATTAAATAAATATACACATAAGGTCTTCTCTACCATTATACTTATAATTGAAAAAAGTATTATTTTAGTTTCGATCTAAAAATAACGATAGACGTCTGGAAATGTACGTCTCTAGAAAGCTCATTAAAACTGTACAGTCCTTGAAAGTAAAGGGATCTTTTTGCAGTTTCTCTTTTAAACAAGGGTAGCCTAAGTAATGATTTATTGTTTCTTGTATTGTGTCCATGGTTGATAATGACCACTCCAGTCTTTTCTAATAGTCCTTCCTTTTAAAAGAAATTCTGTCAAGTAATTTCAACTCATTCAAATCATTCCTTTCTTCTATTGTTATAACCACCCTAGATAGACGTTTGCTTTTTCTTGGTCGTGTAGGGTCATACTAGTATATCTTTGATATAAGTTATAAGTTATCAAAATATCAAGCTTGAATTAGGAAGTACTCGATCACTGAACCCTTGTTCAAGGGGTAGCGAGTTTGATTCAAATCCACCTTTAGATTTGTCACGTAAAGTGTAAAGAGAGAATTTTCCAGCTCTCTGTTACTCCAAGCAATAAGGCATAAAGGAGTCGTATGGTCTCATCAAGAGAAAGGACCAGACTCCTGCTGCTTGATTGGCCTACATATTTGGTGGGCTCTAATTGGCCTTTTCACATAAACCAATACCCTAAGATAAAAAGGGTATTAGTTAATAACTATCAATGCACTGCTTTGATTAGTTTACCTTTTCAATAGGCCCTATTGTGATTAGTGTATGAACCAATACATTGCAAAGATAGTAGGCATATTTACCTATCAACTATCAATGCACTGTTTTGATAACTATACCTAATCAGTAGGCTATTTATTTGTGTTTTGCACATAAACCAACACCTTACAAAGATAGTAAGCTAATTTGCTCACCTACTCAACCTGAAAAATGCACAGTTATGATTATAATATTCATAATAAATTGATCAATGATTACCTTGAAGATTCGGTTTTTCTCAGTCAATCTATCAGTCTTGAACACAGAAACCATTACAGGGACCTGGAACTGAGGACAAACATTGTTATTAAGAGCAACACTGTAACAAAATTCATTGATGGTAAATAAATAAAAAAAATAAATTAAATTTAGATAAGAAATTCAATAACTAAAATAACAACAGCCCACATACTTTGTTTTTTGAGAGTTGTGACAGCACACTGGCAACACTGTAAATATTCTTAACGTCCATGACATATTTACGATCAAGGAAATATTGGGCAAACTTCAACAGTTGATCCTATAAACAAACAAGAGAAATGTTAATATAATTTTAAACTGAAGTTTAAGTTATATGTTATCCATCAAAATATTGTCATTTGTCTACATTCTTCAAAACAAGAAATGAAAATAATTGCTGCTGAATTAAACATACAAACTGCGACAACTAGAGGATCAAAAGAAATAAAGATTCATAATACACAATTCAAGGATTATCTCTAAGCCATTATGTTGTCTATACCTGCATCACAGTGTTTGATGTATGGAAGTGTGCGATGATAGATAAGAACAAGAAAGAATACCCAATGGCTGCAAAAGCATAAAACTTTGAATAACAGCAAGCCTATTTCCTCTCTTGTTTCTTATCAAACCAAGATTTATGTATAATTAACATATAAATACTAGCAGCAAAAAGGACTGAATAAAAGTATTTTTGGTAAGATCTGTATAGCAAAAACAACTCAAACACACAAACAAGATTTTTATTACGGCTATTTTCCTGCTAGCAGGGATTGACTGGTCCATAGATTTGTCTGCAAGTCTCCCTATCGCTTGCATCCCCTCTCCCAACCCTATAATAAACAAATTGATGTGAATTCATGAAAGTTGATACAATTTCTGAGAAGGTTGGTAACCTTTGTAAGAACTGATGCCTTTTCTTGTTGGTCTGCAAGGGCCAGAACTCCTCTGATGATTGCTGATGTCACAGGCAAACCACCTTCAAACTAAAATGAATGAAGATAGACATCAAACAAAAGTTCTTGTTGAGCTAGCTCACAGCAGGGATGGCCAAGTGGTTAGAGCACTTGACCCTTGTTCCAGGTTCGAGACCACCATCAGACCTGTCATATAAAGTATGAGGAGAGAATTAGCCAGCTCTCTTTAATTCCAGGCATTGTCACATTGAGAGGAAGGACCAGGGTGGCACTGCTCGATTAGTCTACCTATTCAGTGGGCCCTTTGGGCTCAGCACATAAACCAATACTGTACCAAGATAGGAAGCATATTTGGCTATCAACTAGCTCAACATCAATGCAAACATCTTCAGCTGATAGGTCATAGATAAAATATTGCAATCTATTGATTTCAATTACAGTTTCTGACGTAGTTCGATACCAAGCAAGATTTCTCATTGATTCAATTGGGTTTTACCTTTAAAATTGCATTGTCAACTTCATCAGCTTGAGCAATGATATCCTATCAAAATAAAAAGAATTAGAATCATATAGACATATATCAATCTACATGCAAAGCAACTGTTACAATCTTAACTGCCTATATAAAGTATAGGGAGCTGTAATAAATTAGTGAAACCTTGATAACAGAAAAATACATATACCCCCCCCATTGAGTAAGCACCCTTTGTATAAATATTTACTTTATCATGAGCATTACTGAAACAAGCCTATCTGAGTGAGTCAATTTTAATTAGTTAAGAAACTTAGTGTCTTGTTAATTTGATCAGATTTTGTTTTGTTTCCAATCTTGGAGAGACCCATTCTGAATAAACACACCCCTCTAGGAACCCACACATCTTTTTAAGCGCCCAAGTACTTATTTGAAGCTTTACAGTACACAAAGAGCCCAAAAACTCAACAAACAAAAGTTAAATACAACTAAACTACATGACAAAAAACTAAAGCACATCAAAACTTATGAGTAAAATCACCTCATGATACTATTTTACAAGATGAAAACAGAAAAAATGGGGTTATTAATTGATAGTCTGTGAAGAACGATTAGTTGATAGTCTTTTATCATGCCTTATATTTCATTACTTCATTTCTGTGATAATGTCCTCTTAGTGTGTACCATCAGTTATGGAAAAGTTAAATATCAATGTATTTCATAGGATTGGCTTTATGTTCACATCATCTGGTACATTGGAGACATACAATAAAGTGCATGGCGATCCTCTACTTGGAATGGCCATGGTCTTGCCTGTTCCAGTTTAATTGCCTCTATTATTAGTGTATTGGTGAATAAGTCACCTTAGTCACTTGAGGGGGTGATTAGCTGCCCTCCTTATTTATCCAATTCAAAATCTGGCTTTAGTTAGCCTGGATTTGCAAGTTTACTAAAGAACAGCCCACCTGAAAGTAACGCGGTGGGTGATTTACTAATCACCTGCTGAAATAGTTATGGCAAGGTCTGGAAATGATAGTAAAGTACTTCTCGATGGCAAATCTAAGTATGAACTCTTCATATCTTACCTCAACAAGATCAACTAGGAACTTGAGATTGGCTGATTTGGGAAGAAGGCTTGCAGCATAGAATGCATTTGCAGCACTATGAAAAACCAAGAACGCATTTCAACAATATGAGACTACAAAATGATGAAATCGGAAAATTGGTAATGAATATCGGATAATTTCTAACCTGCTTATTGGTACGACCCTGGTCCTTTTTCACCCTATCTCATAACTTGTTCTAACCCAAGAATTTCAGAGCCGGAAAATTGTCTCTTTGCTCGTTATGGGGCAGGTCTCAATAAAGGCTGAAACCCCCAACCCTTTCAGTAAGGGTTGAGTGATTTAACCACTTTTACATCCCGTCAAAAATTATCTAACCAATCGAGCATCTGCATTAAAACACAAATCTATTCAACAAGATGTTTTGATTGGACTAAATTCAATGACAATCTGAATTGATAAATGAAAGGTAATGAGACTCAAGTTATCTTAATCAAAAATATATCGAAAGAAAGTAGCAGCGGGTATCCAATTTAAGAACGGCTTTCAAAATAAGCTGCTCTCCTGCTACGCTTCTGAAGTTGCTATGCAGTTGACAAACCGCTTATATCAACAAAAGGATACTTAAAAGACTTGATCAACACACTACCTACTTTATAGCTACCACAAGCATCTACTTGAAAACATTTTTAAAGCCCTGTCAGAGTTGTAAACAGCAATATATTTATCTGTACATCTGCTGATCAATGGGTAACCAAGAAATAGGCTTGTCGAGGTATAGAGTTTTGTCTTACGAGTGTATATAGCTCTACTTTATGTAATTGAGCACTTTCATGGAAAACTGACCAACAGACTTCAAAAGCCCTGTTATGAAGATAAACATCTTACCTTGATGGTGAGTCATCATTCTTCAGAGCAGATTCAAGAGATTTGACAAGGGAATCTTTCACTGTAAGCAAGGGAAACAAGTTATTCAACAATAGCAGTGAACAATGGACAAAATCATCTTTAGTTTTGTGACAGATCCATTTCACATTTCAAGTCATACAATCAACGTCTTTGGTGAAAAATGTTTAATCTTTAGACTCATGCACACTTTAGCAAAATACCAAATCTGTTAGGAAAAGCATCTTAGATTTTATCAATAGTTTGTTACACGCACTTATTGAACTTAATTAATGGCAATAACAAACTGTAAACAATTTTGTTTGATGTTTGCTTATGTATAGCATAATACTCTCCTTTATCAGGTCTGATTGAGGAGGACAAACATGGATAAAAATCAGATAAAAATCAAGTTACGTTTCAATTTCCTTCCTAGCTTTAATGAACAGAAAGTAAGGGGCCGATTACATGAGAGTTTTCAGCCCGTTTGTAACTTTTGCCGGGCTGAAAACCCAGCCCGGTGTCGCGGTCAAAGTGCTGCAAAAGTAAATTTGCGATTACATGAGAAAAGTTTCAGCCCAGTCTGGCAGGCTGAAATCTCAGCCCGCTTTTATCAAACGGGCTAGGATTTTCAGCTCGATCAAACGAGCTGAAAATTTCCATATAATCGCAAATCACAATCTTTTGCCGGGCTGAAATTACAGGAGCATGCGCAGAAGCTAGAAACTTTCAAGCAAGATGGCGGCAAATTCAGCAGAAACAAGAATGGCATCTGCTTCCAAATCTCGTTTCAGATGGGACAAAGGCGATAAAGTAGAAAATTTACTCAAATGTTTGGCAGCATACAAAGTTTCCTGTATGTATGAAGGGAAAGATTTCAGCGCTGATAAGCCCAAGTTATATGAGTGTCTGCAGGAAGAGATGGCTCGAATTTATCAGAACGAACCCAGCTATTTTGGGCCTTCTATGCTAAGTCAAGGGATGCCATGAGCGAGCATGAGTTGTTGGAAGAAAAGGGGATATCACAGCAAAGAAAAGTTGAAAAGGCCCTTATGAAACGTGGCTATACAAGAGTGCAAGAAAAGCTCAAAGAAATTCGTCAGAAATTTTCAGAAGCTGTGACATCAGGACGGAGAAGTGGCAGTGGTAAAATTATTCTGGAGTTTTATGATCAGTTGGTGCAGATTTGGGGTGGTTCCCCAGCTACAGAACCTTTGTCTTCTGGTATATGTACTCAAGGTATTAACAGCTTAAATGTTGATGATGAGAGAGAGGGGCAGAATCCAGTTATATCATTTGATGAATATGATGATGGTGATGAAGATGTTGATCCAGGCCAAGCTTTTTGTGCATCACCTTGCAGTGGTGAAGAACCTGAACAGTCAGCTTTAGTGTCAAGTGGAAAACGCAAAAGTTCATCTCCTATCCCAAAGCTTATTGATGATAAGAGGAAGCACCTTGAGAGAAAACTGAGTGCAGCCCAGAGAGACCAGCTGTTATTAAAAGACGCCAGAGAAGATGCACAGTTGAAGCGTGACATTGCAAAGGCCATTCGCCAATCCAACTAGTCTTTCTCCGATTCTATTCAACAAATGAGCTATTCCATGTTACAAGTTGCCCAAGGCATCACAAAATCTATTGAAATGATGACAAAAGCCATGGTTCCACAGCATGCACCTGCACCGGCACCGGCACCTTTCAACATACACCCACAATATGGTCATTTTCAGCATGTATACAACTATGCAGGATCGCCAGGCTTCCCATTTGATATGCAGCACAATTCAGGTCATCAGTTTCATAGTTCTGAGACTGGTAATTCTAATAATGATGAACATGGACAAGAAAGATATCATCAACTTTGAGTATTTGTTGTTTTGTTTCTTTAACATTAGAACTGGTATGAGCAATATGGTAAAACAGAAGTTGCCAAGAACCAAATATAAATTTAGTTTTGGTATTTGTGCTAGTCCAACCAAAAAGAAGCTCAATAGTTAATAGATTCTGATGTTCTTGATGACCAAAAAATTATTATCACAAAATGCAAAAGTGTGTAAGTGATAATATTCTAAAGTTTATGAATCTATTTTGGAAATTTTTCTGAAAATTTGCAAAGCAGAATTTTCATGACAATCAAGTTCTGAAAATGAGCTTAAGTCTCGCGAATAACAGGAATGTCACTATAAAATAATCATTAATTTTATGAAACACTGTTTATTTATGGCCAATAAAAGGTTTTAAAGGAAATTTATAAATTTCTTTCATCAGTCCTATTCTTCAATTTCATTGCAAAATTTATTTTTTGCAAAAATTCCATGAAAATCATGAAAGGTAGTGTTGGGTGCAAGAATTATGGCAATAATGTTTTACTCTGGGTGAGGGGGGAGTACTTCATTATGACTGTGATTACACCTGTGTCTGCACTTTGATAAGAGGACCCATTATGACAGAATATTCAAGAATTATGTTTTTCGCAAAATTTCATCATAGAAGTGGGTATCAAGGCGATTCTTGGTAATTAGAAGAGGGTACCTTTCTGAAAACCGGGCGGCAGACCCCCGTCCATTCACAAGTCATGTACCCCCCCGGGTTTGCCACTTATCCTTTTTGGTGTAATATTCTATTTATGTGGTTTGCCATCCATTCAAAACCAAAACCAATAGGTACACAGTAATGATAGGTTACTTTTTGTCTTTCAATAGTTTTCTGGTAAATGCTGTTGCATGTATTTTGTGAGAACTGTGCGCACATATTCACCCTCTTCATTATTACATGAGTACACTAGATCAGGAGTATTCAAATAGTGTTCCTCATCTTCATGGTGCTTCATTATTTGTGCTTGGACCTCCTCGTCATCTAAACCACAGGTTTTTCTAACTTCACAGTAGTTGTGAAGAACAAAACAACTGTAAGCAACTTCTGGGACTATTTCAAATTTCAGGTCAACTTTTCTGCTCATGAATCCCCAGCGAGCCTTGAGGCGACCAAAAGCACATTCAACTTGGTTTCTTGCTGATCGCAGCATGTTATTGAAAATGACTTGTTTATTCTCTGTGCATGTTTGGTATTCTTTCATACAGAATGGTGTTAAGGGATATGCAGGATCTCCAATCAAGTAAGTGGGTATTGCTTCATAGCCAGGCAATGCAGTGAAGAAGTTCTGTGGGAGTTCCCCTCGTTGCAATTTCAAATTAATTGCAGAGTTTGCAAATATTTTGCATCATGACCATCTGCAATCATTATCCATAAACAATCCTTTACTGTCACACACTGCTTGGATATTGAGGGAATGAAACTGCTTATAGTTGAAATAATCTTGAGCATTTGACTGGGGACTTTTGATTCTAACATGGGTGCCATCTATGCACCCGAATGCTTGTATCATACCAAATTTCAACTCAAATTCACAGACTATTTTCCTCATTTCTTCTTCATTTTTAGGTAAATAAATGTATCTTGGGCCTAGCTCATTACTTATTGCATGGCATACCTCTGCAATAGTCTTGGTGACAGTGCACTGGTGGATACCAAACGTGTTTGCTGTCATCCACAATGACCCAGTGTCCTTCAAATAGTATAATGTGACAGCCAGTTTTTTCTCTACGTCAAGGAAGCGATAGTTAGGGGTATTGGTTTTTGGTGCTATAAATGGTTCCAGCTCTGCAGCTAAATTCGTGAAAGATTGCCTGCTCATTCGGAAATTTTTTTTCCATGCATTTTCAGGCACATCAGCTCCCAGCATGTTTTGCCACCATTGGTCAGTTCTCCCGTTCACCACCCATGTTGATCTTGGTTTTCGACGCAAACGCTGCTGTTGTAAATATCTCCTCTTTCTATTGATCTTTGTTCTCTTCTAACATAAATGCGCCGCTAAAATCAGGTTCCTTTTGGCCTCCAACAGCTTGTATGTAATCACTATGCCATTCAATTGAAAAAGAAGAGAAAGGAGCAAACTGAACTGCGATAATGCGACGAGAGCCATTTTTTGTATCCTACGTGGCGCCATTTTGAATGATTTCCCGCGCAAAATTTTGGATTTCAATCACAGTTGAAACCTCCATATAATCGGTTCAAACTTCAGCCCGGCTAAAGTTACGAACCATGTAATCGATTCAAACTTCAGCCCGGATAAAGTTACAAACGGGCTGAAAACTCTCATATAATCAGCCCCTAGGTTAGTTGGTTTTTAACACACTAGTCTGGGAAAGTCCTTTCTTCAAAATATCTGCTTCTAAGAGTTTCATTGTGTGGCAAAGGAAACAATTGCCTCGTGAGCTTTCTTGTGGTTTTATAATTTCTCTGTGAGGATTTTACCTTCAACACCAAAATTCAAAGAGGCTGCAATGGCATATGCAACACTGTTCACATCACTCTCATCAACACCGGTAACAAGACTAGCACCACTTGATAAAATTGACTGAAAAAAATTCAAAATTATTCAAAAGTCTGGACATTATATTCAGAGTTTAGAAAAACATTCATTGACATTTTATACAGAGATAAGAAGGCCATTCTTTTACCCGATTTGAGTATGGAAGGACATAGTTAGAAGAACAGTACAGTACACCAAGTTTTACAAATATATGCCCATAAACCATCATTCTTGATTCATCAGCAAAAGTTTACAAATGTTTTCTTCTAACATATCATAAATATTTCAGAACTTGGCTGCATAGTTGGTTTGCAAAGACGAGTTCAAAATTAGAATTCAATTAGGAATGCAGGACTTTCCACTTTACAACAGGGAAATTCCCTGGTTGCTGAATAAGATTATCCCAACCGCTAAAGAAATAACATAAAATCTACAACACCTGTTTTATTTCATTTTCCTTCCTTTTCATTCTGGAAATGTCTTACTTACCAAAATATGAGAATATCAGGATAAAAACACTTCCGATACACTTTGAGGCTACTTCCTTCATAATATAAACAAAAAAAATAAGGATGAGAAGTCATCCCCCTCCTGGGATCACCACCTTCCTGAGACAATAACCCAGGCAATTATCTTCCCTGGTGATGAAAAACCAGGTTAAGAGGGTGAGCAATTTTTTAATTTACCTTGCAATTCAGGGCTTTGGCAATTTCTGATGCATAGAAGACAGATTTCAGATCTTTATCAAGATTTGATGATGAGAAACTGCAAACATCCTAAAATGATATTTTTAAAATAAAATAGTGAATAAAATGAGTAAAGCTGAAAAACCAAGAGAAAGACAATGGGTGCAAAAGTGCAAAGTTGCAAACCCTAACGTATTTGATACAACATACCTCTGGGGCAGGGACTTCTTTGCTCAGGGCTTTCAAACCTTTGACCACGTAAAATGCTTCTTCTAAGCTTTTCAGTTTCTTTCCTTGGAGAATATTTGTATATTTTTGTATTTCTTCAACTTTTAGAGAATTTTTAAGGCCATCTACTTGGAAAACGATGGAAACAGCAACCAATGCAAAAACTGAAAAGAAAACATGAAAAGATAGTTCAGGTAGATAAACACTCAAAAAGCAAAATTTGGGCAACTGCTCTAGTTACTCCTTCAAGAAATTAGAAATAGCTTTTACCCCTACTAAGTTTCCCAAATATCTTATTGACACATTCCAATTATAGGTTGCCACTACTGATTGGGCAATTATTTCTCCTTAGTGCATTGACGAGAACACCAAAATATCAGAACACCATTAGTATCTTTTTCCAAAAGCCCAGCGTTGTCACTTCCACAAACAATATTTAGAAATGCTGTCTTTACTGTGCTACACGTAAGGTCCACAAAAAGGAAATAAAAAGTTTCATCACTTCCAGATGTTCATCACCTCCCCATCCTACCCCAGCAGAGTATGGTACTTGCATAGCCAAAGTTTTAAGTAATTGAGCAATAGCCATTCTGCAGAGCATGGGAGAGCCAAATGAGACCTTGCCCTTGTTGTTCTGTCTGTTCTCCCATTGTTAAACTTGAACTTGGAAGTGGCAAACTTCGCAGTCTGGGGATAGAATAATGGAAAACGGCTCTTGCCCATTCTGCATTCCATTACTGTTCCCCGCCATATATCTTTGCTGATTCTTTTTTCTTTTGACAGGTCTATTGTTCTCCTTGGCTCTGAAAGCCAAATATATGTGGTGGGAGGGCCTCCGAAAACACACTGGGCTCTGGCAACCTTTAGACATTGTCAACCAGTCTGCAGAGCTTGGCTGAACTTGACAAAATCCTACACATGCAGAGCAAAATTTTCGGCATGCACAAAACAGTAAAGCTAGCTAATCTCCCAGAAATGTCTGAAAACTCGCGAGACTCCACAAAATACCTTTATTCAATGCATGTGCGTGTAAGGCTTAGAACTTTAAATGTACTTGCTGCATCAGGCAAATTGACTTGTGCCTGCAGTAACCATACTCTGCAGACTGGCAAGTAGGGATGCTGTCGTGTGTAAGATAAGTGTTAATCTGCAAAGGAAGAAGGGACACCCAGCCAACGCAGAGGTTAAAAAAGACGGCAGCAATTCAGCTGTTGTGGATTGACATTCCGTTTTTTCTATTTCCTACTTTGTAAAGGAATGAAAAAACTCCTGATGATATTTTGTTCACCTGTTATACAAGAAAAGAAAGAGATATTTCATTCTAGGCCTCTAGCCTATTGTTCTTTTTGAGTTGAGGAAATTTGAGGAGGGTCTTGTCTTGTGACGATGTTTCTTGTTTTGAACGACTGAAAGTACATTCTCTAGTATTCAAAACGAATCAATCAATTTACAGGAGTATATTTTATACATAAACAAGTAACAAATTAAGAAATTACGGAAATTATTCGAGTTAAGAGGGGGGGGATGGCCGAGTGGTTCGATCACTTGACCCTTGCTTGAAGGGTCCCGGGTTCGAAACCACCTTCAGACCTGCCACAAAGTGTGAGGAGAGAATTAGCCAGCTCTCTGTAATTCCAGGCAAAAAGGCAAAAGGAATCATGAGGTGTGGTCACATCGAGAGGAAGGACCAGGGTCGCACTGCTCGATTAGTTTACCTATTCAGTGGACCCTTTGTGCTTAGCACATAAACCCATACCTTGCGAAGATAGCGAGTGTATGTGCCTATCAACTATCAACTATCAGTTAAAATAAAAGGCTTTTCATACCGAGAGCAACTGTGGGCTTCGCCATCGTGGTCAGACCTTCAAAGAAAGTATTGAGGGGGCCTGGGTCTAGATTTCAGAAACGTGTCTTTCCAGAATCTCATTTTCGTTTCATATCAAACAATTCATAATCATCATAATCACATGTTTCCATTCGGGGCTTCCACTTCACTTGAAAGGAAATTTCTTTCCAAAAGGAAATTTTAGCACTTTGAGGAAAGAAACATGCGCATTGTCCTCTAATCAACCTGACTTGTAAAGGCCAGGGACATGGCCAGAAGCTCTGAAAGGGGGATTGTTGACCACGTTTAACAATCACTGTTGTAGATGATAACCTATAATAAAAGTCTTCTCTACATGAAATATATATGGACTTTTGTTCAAAAGGGGATGAGCTGTGGCACCCAACTCCATCTCTGTCTAGGTCCCTGTGTTCAAATCTGAACAATGAGCAAGTAAAGAAAAGAAAATCACACAAATTACTAAATGCTTCAATCTTTCAAATAAGGGTCCTGTGTTGGTAAATAAACTTAAATAATGCATATGTACACAAACATCTAAAAACTCATTCTAAACAATATCCTTAACATATATTACAGTAGTAAATGATGTGCTCTAAAGACATACAAATTATTATACATTTGTTTTTCATAAGAAACCTTTTGCTAGGATAGATATCAAATTGGAAGCTATGCATAAACAAAAGCCAAAATATGTTAGCCTGAGCAAAGTCTGGCTTTTGCCTTTTGTTTATGAAGCCATGTTTCACACTCCTTTCTCAATGGGCTCAAGTGCTAATAGGAAGGTCGGTAATTTTGGAGGTTTTCTTTTAATAGGGTAAAAGCAACAAAACATCACAACTTGACCCAAGCCCAAAATTTTAAGTTACAACAATTCATTGGTTTAAGTAAGGCTCCTTTTGAGGAAGCAATTTGTACATTGTGGCTTGTTTTTATTAAGGAATGCCTTGGTAAGGAACCAGAGGCTGAAATTGCCTTGGGAGAATTTTTAGAGATTCCTCTTGTAAAATTAATCATGGAGAATGATGAAAAATGTACTTTTATTACAGAGAATGATAGAAAACATTGAGGAAAGTGTTTAAAGAGCATTCTTTTTGGGTAAAGTGAATAATTTCTCTCAAAACTGTGTTGGAAATCAGGAACGCTTGAGGGTCAACCCTAAGCTAATGTTTCTTTAAAAAAAGTGTACAAGTAGCAATCCAACTTTTGGGGAATAATCTTTGGGAAAACTTTTAGGAAAATAAGAGTTTACAGTGTATACAGGCCTATAGGTAAGAATTTAGTATAATATTTGCCCCCATGAAATCTGTTTTATCAAGGAAATCCCATGTCTATGGAAAAATCCCTTTGAAAGGTTTCTGATGAAAAATCAATTTTTTCAAGCCCCGTACAAAATTCCAAACCAAGCCATAAAAGAGCAACATCTGCAATTTAACATTCCTTCCTCTTCTTTTGCATTTGATCTCCACTTGGTCCTTCCTGCTGGAACTGCATTGGTCGTTTCTTGGAAGGCCGCTGAGTGTCATTCAAGGGCGCTGTTGTAGGAATTTGATCTTTCAGTAACCAATTACTTATGTTTGTTCCTAATATATCGTCCACCTGTTTGGCAATCGCAGATATTGTGGTATCGAAACCCTTGGAGGCCGAGCCACATGTCATTGGTACAGCGATGGCTTCATCCTCATTGATGTCTTGGTCCATCACTTCGGGTTTACTAGGAGCGGATGGCGACATCAACCAATCCTTTAGATTTGAAGAAAGCCCAAGAGCTGAAAATATGCTTTGATTGTATTTTCCTTCATCTTTATTAACCGTTTCATGTTTATTTGTTGTTGTTCGATCAACGAGCCAGTCTTTCAACTCCATGTTCTTGGTTTGGTTTTGTTTAGGCCCTACGGTCAGTGCTTTCACTTGTCTGCACTCTCAGGAAAATAACCCAACTAAAATTTCCTTATATTTCCTTAGAATAGACACGAATGAAGAGGATATTTGGAATTCAACTGCTCGAAAATTTTGTTAATTTTAGCTTAGACTAACACATCTAATAACCCCAAAAATCTCAAAATCCCTAATAATTTGGTCTGGATAGCCGCAATGATCTCAAGAAATCTTTAAAAACTCGTAAGCTACCAAAAGAAGATCCCTTAAACTTTCTTCGAATTGATTTGCCCCTCCGTAATATGTAACAGGAAATTCCACTACCATATATATCCAACTAATTGACTACTTGGTTCACATGTCAAATTATGATCCTTTTGAAGGTTGATAGTTCGTGAGAACCAAAATGACTAGATTAGGTCTCGAACCAACGACCTTTAGATTAGTATTCTAATACTTGAGAGGTCGTGGGATCGAGTCCTGCCATTTCCATGCTTACAAATCATCTGATTGCTTTCCAAATCCTACTTCTTCTCAAGGGGACAAGATTTATTTTTAAAAGATTTAGTAAGGATTCAGCCGAGTGATGATTGGAAAACATGTGAATTAAGAATTAAAAAAGAAAGAGAACAAAACTCTAAAACACAAATCTTAAGATATATTTAATCCTCACTGGGATTGAAATTCTATCAACATTTTTACATCGAAATTACTCTAACCTGAGTTCTTTACTTTTTAGGAAAATTCTAATAACAGTGGGTTACATAATTTCAAACGAACTGTGTATTAACTATAAAGTCTATATCGACTTCAACAATATATATTATGATACATTTAACCCACAATGGAGTACAAAATATATCAACATTTTCAAAGATTACGAATTTCTATAGGGTTCCAAAGAATCTTAAAATTACATGACACACAAATCACATAAGGCATTAATTCTTCAAAACGCAATCCAGGGCCAGACAGAGACACCCTTTTTTGGGGCAGTCTCATATGAAATTGACCCCATCGATCACAATATAATGCAATCCTAGTTACTTGTTGAAACATTAATGCAAAAAGCACACGCTATAAGATAGAGGAAGCACGAAAGTTACATTCAGAACAGCCTTTGATCGATTCAAACATCAGAATAGAAGTGAAATCAGAAACACACACTATTCTAAAAAGCTCTCTGTCTGACACTCAAAGTCGTCCAAGTATCACAAATTATGAATGTTCCCTTCTTGGTTTATCAATAATCTTTGATAAATGTCCAACGATACATTTTGTGTATAATTTTTCTTTCTAGTAGCTATATCTTTCCAACCGTTTATTTAAGAGCTCTGTAATCATCCATCAAAGATCCTATGTCTTACTCTTGCAAGGGTTTCCTAAGAAACTTTCGTGCATCTAATTACGCGTGTTAAGAATTCATTAATCATACCAAAATCTTAATCTACAAACCCTATTCGAGTAAACTACGTAAAATAATAAAGACACACAAGAAGAAATAAAAACAAGTAATCAAGTTTTTAGTTTTTGAGCCATTTTTGCAAGTCAACATTTCGAGCACATGAGGCTGCTGGCTTCTTCAGCCATTGTTGTAGCTCTGGTCTTACTTTGCTGTAGCTTGAATGATGTTGCACGGCTCTCTTTCTGGGGTTGATCGACAAAATGGGGCAGGGGGTAGATGTGGGGTACACTTGCTTCACCTCAGACAAGACATCAACCTTCAGCCAGCTGTCGAGAGGGGTTGCCTTTATCTTCTCAAACTCATTCATGACATTCTCGAAACTTTTCGCATCAATTGCATCTTCTTGCATCGACATCTGGTGATCAGTTGGCAATTCGATTTCCTCATGAATTTCTTGTGATGCTACCTTCAACCAAGAATGCAGCGGAGAGTCCTTGATAACCTCAAATTCTTCCAAAGTTTTGGCGAATTTCTTCTTTAAAACAGCATCACTGCATGGCTTCTTTTGCTTCAACCAATAAAACAAGGGCGTCTTGCAGGGCGCATTGCAATGCCTAACAGACGGTGAAGCATTACCTAAACTCCTTCCAAAATCTTCAATATCCATTACTTTATCTTCCTTCAGCCAATGTTGCAGTGAAGAAGATTTAAAACCACTTGCAGCGTTGTCAGCTCTTCTCCTACATTCTCCAACATCCATCACTTTATCTTCCTTTAACCAATATCTGAGTGAGGATTTCACATCACTAGATGCATCATCATCTACTCTTCTTCCACTATCTCCAACATCCATCACTTGATCTTTCTTTAGCCAATATCTCAAAGAAGATTTAACATCACTAACTTCTTCTGAGATAACTTCTTTGCAATCTAAATCATCTTGATTACCCTTTGAAGAGTAATCAGTAACATCAGACTTCAGCCAGGCAATCAGAGGTTCTGCACGGATACTGTCCCATTTCTCCAACAATGCCAACTTCTCTGACTGCTGCTCCATGCATTCTTCACCAAAAGAATTCAATTTTTCTTGATTACTTTCTGTAGAACTATTGCCAGCACTTGATTTCAACCACGCCTTCATTGGTATTTCACAGATTTGGTCCCACTTGTCCAAAACTGCCAACTTTCTTTCCCCTGATTGCCGTTGCTGATCCACATTCTGTTCTTTGAAGAAATTGAATTTCTTCTCACCATGAGGTAATTTTGCTCTTTTGATTTCATCAACTTGTTTCTCCATCATATCAATTGGACTATCTGACAGCTTGAGAGACTCAAACTGGCTCAAAACCTGATTATCAACCAACTTCTGCAGAGCGACCGGCAAATCAGATCCAATTGCTGACGAGGAGCCATTTCCGGGAGTAGCTTTCCCATTGACGAGCCATTTCTGCAGATCTTCTTCTTTTGAGGCAAGTTTCATTTTCTTCAATGGAAGGAGCGTTTCTTCGCAGACATCAACACAATTACAGCAACCTTTCAGCTCGCACGCTTTTTCTTTCATAGCTCTTTCCTCTTTCATCGTCTTCTGCAAATTTTCCACCTGAGCATTGTCATGTTTCTCTTCTTTGCCATTAATCGAATCATTACAGCAAACCCAGTTTGCAATAAACTCAGCTGAGTCGCACTGACTTGGCACACTTAGGGTGGTGCTTGATTCTTGTCCCGGATTGCTATTTTTTTCCAAGAAAATTGTCCCAAATTGAGAGATAGCTTCTTTCACTGGCTGCCCATCAGCATAAAAATTCATCTCAAATCCATTGCCGGCAAACTTCTCGCCTACAGCATATTGATCTATGACTTTCTCATACAACTCCCTAAATTCCCTACTATCCTGCGCCATTTCATTCATTGACAGCAAATCATCAAGGCTCATCATGATTTCTTCAATTCGTAGCTTTCTCTGCTTGAGGATCTCAGACTCTTTTGCCAGGATACTATTCTTGGAATTGTGAAGAAATTCCTTGCGTTTCTGCAAGGCTTCAAACTGCTGGGCAAAATCCTTGTTGATTTCTGCTTGTATCTCGGCAGCCTGATCAAGCAGATGCTTTTTGGAAGTATCGATATTCTCCAGAGATACTTTGCTCTTTTCTATTTTGTTTTTAAGGTCCCCCAAGATGAATGATAGCGAATGGACCATGCTTGCACTGACTGCAAAGAAAATTAGAAGTCTATTTGAGGAGACCCAAAGACAAAAAGCAAATGATATGTTTTATCGAGTGGCAAAGATTTTCAAAAAACTTGATCTAGTACCCTTTGTCTGTGCTTTTTCTATTTTTTTTAACTAATATATTCTAAAAATCATCAACCTTAGACCCACGTTTGTCCATACAATGAAAACATTGCCAATAAACATCCTTTTTATTATAAATTTTGTAAAGACTCACTAGAATGCTTGATAAGCCTATTTAGGGGCTAAAGCATATTTCTAATGGGGGGGAGGGGCTAAAAATTGCCACACCAAATTTCTTTTTATATATACCTTAACTTCCATAAAATTCTAAGAATGAAAAACTGGTCAACCCTACCAGACAAATAAGTGCAAAAGAATTGTGTTTTGGATTTGTTTCCTTTCATCAATTAGTTTTCCTCAAATTTTTGTGATTTGTTCATTTCTACCCTCACTCGAAACCTTAGCACCCAAGTTAAGCCCCTCTCTTCCCCCTTGGCTTCACCACTGCAACAACACTGATGTATTAAAAGTATCTGAACGATGACGAGAAAATGGCAGTTTAAAGTCTCTCTCCTCCCTTCGGCCCAAAAGTTTGTTGAAAGTCTTTATCCTCTTCCCCAGTCTCCTGATTCAAATTTTTTGCGCCAAAGTTAAAACAATTGCTTGCATCATCCCAAGTGGTCAAGTTTAGCTCGCTGCGAGAGTTTTGAAAAGTTTTACAGGGTTAAAAAGATGATTAGGCTGATAATCTAAATTTGAACTAAAAGATCAGTGTTAACTAAAATATCAGTCATAAACTTGGGATTTTTCAGAAGAAATCTGGACAAATAATGGCTTGAACGAATGCTGGTAAGTTTGCGATTCAGAATTTTAATTCAAAGTTTGGGAATCCCTCGCAAAGTTGAGGGATGAAAGAAAATTAATCTATGCCTTTGAAGATGAATGCAAAGTTTGAAACTTTGATTTTTGATCCAAGAAATGAAATAGTCTTTATCTTTTTTTATGTCTGAGTGAAGGTTGTCAAAAACTTTTTGACTAAAAGTCTGTTTCTTATGCTTCAAATTCAATAAACATTTCTAGAAGTCCTAAAGTCCCAGCAAAACAGATTTAATTTAACTGTTTTGTACTTTCATTCAAAATCTCAATTAATTTTGTGAAACTTCCCGCACGTTTTCATATCTTTAGTCAGGTTTTTCTCGGCATCTTAATACTGGTTTATTATGAAATAACTTCATTTTGAAACTTATTTCTTACTGCATATCATGGATTGGAAAATTTCTTTCAATCTTGACAGTTTTCTATTCATGTACCCTCTTTCAATTTGAGTTTTCAATTTATCAAAGGTCACTGAAAATTATTGTCTGAAATAAATTCAAGAACTGATAATCTCATTTTAATTGCTTTTTGACGAAAGCTAAGGTCCATTGCTTTTGTTTCATCCAAAAATATCACTCCTGTATCATGTAAAGTGGTCGTAAATTTCTTTTTGAATCTGGGCCTAGTGCGAGTTCAGGATGCTTTGGTAGCCATCTCATCCCCCCTTCCAATTCTTTTGAAACTCAAGGGGGCCTATTATAGGTTTTGCGGCTTGCAGCTTCAGCCCTATTTTTACGTGCGGTTTACGGGTTTAACCATGGATTTTTGCGGCTGCGGCTTTGCTTTTACCGTTTTGCCTTCACAAACTGCGGCTTTGCGCTTTATTTCATGGCAGATTGCGGCTTTTGTCAGATTTTTGCACGGCCTTGCGGTTTCAAGACCCCCTATAATAGGCCCCCACTCAAGTGTAGACAGTTCATGAACTTTACCCTAACTGGAATTCTAAACCAATTATTAAATAATTTTCAAGTGGTAATGCGGTGTCCTAAATGATGATCAAGGCTTGAAAAATGTTTTCAGACAGTTTCAAAAACCCTCGTTATCTCATTATGAAGAAGACAATAATGATTCTTATCTAAAACTAAAAACAATGACTGCCGACTAAACTTAAACCTATTGACGTAGGAACAGGACCAAATATTTTGTAAAAGCAATGAAGTGCAGCAAGGGTGAATCCGAGTTTCCATGGCGCCAAATATTTTTTTCCTCTATGATTTTTCTGGGCCAGGATTGACTCAAAAATTGCGCCAGTCTTCTGTTGTGTACAATAGACCTTGTTAAATTACACTCTCAGATCACTTTATAAGTGCATTTTTTTCAGACATTGGCCCCTCTTACCTTACGAAAAAAGCCCCTCAAGCATTGTGCCCCCAAAGTTGGGATAGTTCCTACTACGTCCTGCTCACAACACTACTGGCACCCAATGACCTTGGCACCCTAAGGACTAAGTGCCCCCCGGTGAACTTTCTTTTGAGAAGCAAAACTTATCCACTACAAGAAGACCATTAAATATTTTTTGATGAAAATAGCCAATAACTCGCCTAAAATTCGAAAATGTTACGTACACAATACGATTTGTATATTGTAAAACTTCTAAATATCAAATATTCCATATAAAAGAGCAGTTTTCACAACAAATACCTTAACCTTGGTAGATCCCCAACTTACGTAATGATCTGTTGTTTGAACAGACAATGTAAAAACTTTCACTTAGGCCGTGCTCAGGACTGCTTCAAAACCAGTAGCTATCATTTCAAAGCAGCCAAACGTTATTAGCTCATAAGACAAAAGTGAATACAAAAACTGATTTAACAAACCTCTTCGTCGTAAATTCACATGAGAGGTTGGTTAGAAACCCACGCTAAACATGAAAATTCGGCGAGAGCAGTGTTCCGGTGCCTTCGTGGACGGTAAATCAATGGACGGCCCGAATCTATTGTAGAATATTGCATTATGATTGGACGAGAAAAAATACATGGGATTTCCATAATTCATGTTCATGATCAGTTTTTTTTAAGTCAACTCAACGTTCAAGAATGAAACTCATTTAAAAAAAATTCAAAGTTGAAGACCCTGCCCTCATTTTCTGAGTAAGGCTGTCTGACTTTCAGACAAGCACATAAAAAACAACTCACTCAATTCACGACCACGACGAGGTAACCTGTGTACCTACAAACAGTGGATACGAACGCCAGAGGGGCATTGTGTAATAATAATAATAATGGTATGAATTATTTAGTGTCGGTAATTACATAATACAGGAGGACTAATTTAAAACAACATAAAGTAATAGAGTTCTTGTACTTGTACTTCTTAGTTTATGGGCTACATCAAGTCTGACTACTTGATTGTGACCACTTGAGTGACATCAAATCGAGCCACTCCCATGACTGGTCATTTCTGACAAAAAGAGCAGCAGCACACGTTGTCGAAAAACCAGGTTTTTGTTTTGGTTGCTGGACGATGCCGTTTTTATGCCATCTGGAAGTGAATTCCATATTTTGGGTCCAAGATAACTAAGAGGTTTGATTCCATATTAGTGAAATTAACTTTTGAAATATGTAAGGCTTTTACTCCTTTTAGTTTATGATTTGTATGCTTCTATACAAACATATTTCGCATAAAAGAGGCATTCAATTTCTTGAGCGTTTATAAACCTTCAATGTCGATGGGCGGATCATGTTTAACATGAATGGTTGTGCTTCGGGGATGGGACATTATCCTACAATGCAAGTGGTGGATGCGAACGCTGAAGGTCGTACAGGCATTACTTGTACGTTTCCCAGGTGGGACATTACACAACACATTTGCATCCACTACTTGCAGCATAATGTCCCATCTCTGAAGCATAATGCCTCTGCTCCGGCATTCCTCTTTAGAATCAGAGTAAAAGTTTCTTATATATAAAATATGCTACATATTTTTTAAAGAAGCGACAATGCTTTTAGGGTTGGACAGTGTCTGGTTATGCCAACTTATGTTATTTGTCATAAAAGTATACTTCAAATGATTAATTTATCTGCTAATGTTGCTTTAAATTTGTGATTAAAGTGCACCTATAGGTAGTCTTAACAACAAAATATGGGGACAAGAATTAGAATACTGTAAAATTGTTACTTGGCATACCTGAAAATAAGCGACATTTCACTTTCAGACCTGAAACTGTTTTATTTCTTATACTTAAGGGAGTTTCTTATATGCGGGAACCTACTGTATCCAGCACGACGACAGGTTCAAGAGATTAACCAGCACCTTTAAGTAACTAAACAAATAATGAAGAATAAAATTCAGACGGCATACAGCATCAAGCATTAGCATCTTTTAATGAGAGTTTTTCCATGATTGTTTGCAGCTCCAAACCTTCCAGAACATAACCATCACATAACCCATCTTGACCTGGTCTTGTCGTGATTTTCGCTAGGAAAACATTAATTCAAATGAGATGATGAAAAACATTAGAGATCGCACATTGCAAGCTTTCTCAATAAATCAAAGTTAGTTGGTTGGCAGGCAAGTACACTTGCTATTGTAAGGTATTGGTTTATGTTCGAAGCACAAAGGGCCTACTGAAAAGGTAGACTAATGAAGTAGTGCGACCATGGTCCTTCCTATCGATGTGACCACACCTCGTGATTCCTTTTGCCTTTTTGCCTAGAATTACAGGGAACTTCTCTCCTCACATTTTGTGCCGAGTCATTAAGGTGGTTTCGAACCCATGACCCTTTGAGATCCCTACCAATGGTTGAATTTATTGCTGAATAGGATTCGGGAAAACTTTGAACCTATCCATTTTATTCCACATCCCCGTAACTCCAGACTTAAGAGTAGCCACCTAAAATAAACTCTTTTGTACAACGAAAAAAAAAATTCGGCATTTTTCTCACCTAGAAGTTTTTTGCTTTTCATCATTTCAGAAAGAGTCTGGTCTAACGGAGAAGATGTGTTAGAAGCCTCAGTGTTTTCTTGCTCCTTGCTTGATGACTAGTAGAAGAAAATAAACAAATGAAAAATTTAAGAGCTTGAAAAGGACGAATTAAATGCTAGTAGATAATCATGTATTTTCTACAGCTGCATTCGCACTGACATCTAAGAAAATTGGCCTGCAATCGGTAAGAAAACTGGCAAGAAAATAGACTGCAGTTGGAGGTGACATAAAGGCTCATCTTTTGTTTGCTATTGTTGCTACTACTCGAAAAGGGGTGGACGGCGTCTAGAATTTCTCTTGTTAATTGAAAATGAAATAATTTTAATTACTTCTGCTTCCTACACCCAATGAACATAGGGCTGTTTTCAGTAATATTTCGAAAATTGGTTATCCGGCAAATTTGAGGGGGCCTCTTCTCCATTAGTATTCATACTAAGTTGGAGGTACCTCCTTTAATGTCAAATAAAGATAACAAAACTGGAAAAATATGCCGACGATTTTTTTTTCTTTTCAATAATGCTTTTTCATATATGTCTAGATTTAAAATTCATTTGTATTTCTATTAATTTGTAAAATTTGATGCATATGTTAAAAATGAAATGTAACTGAAACAGGACGCGACAACTTATCCCTGGCCAAAATGCCAGTTACCCCCTCCATCCATCGCTTATCTTTCTGATTCCAAGCAGAGAGGCATCTTGTACCACTTTTACAGTATTTGGTACGACTATGCCGGGGTTTGAACCCACATCCTTACGGCACAGTGAGAAGTACTCTACTACCAGACCCCTGACATTTAAACCAGCTTCAATTATACTACATGTTTGAATGGAGCATTCTGATTGGCAAATCTGACGATTCAAATGTCTTTGATTGGCTAAAAGGGTACCTTAAGGAGTTAATTAAACAGGTTAAACCATGTAAGTTTGAATACCTCATAGGCCTATAATATGAAGATCAGTTCAAAATGACTCGTGCGAAAATGAAGGTAAAGAAATACTTAAGTTCCTATGACTATCATTACTGACAATAACGAACTACCTCGGAGTCTTCCACAGAAGAAGCTGCCTTTTCACCGATAACCCTAGAAAATAAATGATGATGATACAATTAGCATTCCAGTCACTTACAAATTGCAAACATTCTACTAAAAGATAATACAAATATCATAATTATCCAATCTTTAATCCGTACCAGAACTTGAGGATGGCGAAGAAAAACAAAAACATTGCAAAACATAATAACTATTGAAGCATTGCGTCTGATACTATTCAGATTAGTTCCTCAGAAAAGGAACGAAAATTAAATCCTTTTAGATTGGCTAATTTCTATTCACCTCTGGGAGAGATAATTCGTTTGGTTTTGTTTTCGTTCTATTTCTGACGTGCTACTCTGTTACGCATCAGACGCAGCGCTTTACTAGCTATCATGTTTCGCTATTTTTCCTGACTTTCATTTACATCTAATATTGTTATTTATGAATTCAGTTCACCTAGTGGTCGAGGTTAACGAATGAGAAACAATTTCTAAAAAGATGTGAATGATGTTTATCGTCTGACAATCGTTAGGTCTAATTACAATCCTTAAGGATTGTTTACAAAACCGTAAAAAATCACTTCCTAAGCAATATAATTGTCGCATAATGCATTATATCAACAAAAGTTGCCACATAATCATTACAAGGCGCCTTGAAGTCGTTAGAAATCGTTTCACAATTGTTAAATAGTATTCACAATTATGGAAAAATATTCAATTCGTTGTAAATCTTTGTTGTATCATTTCAAAATCTTATACTTAAAGGCATTCTATCTCAATATTGATTGGTCAGTGAGAACAATAGGACAATTTTAACTGTAAAGTGAAGTTGCACGTTCTGCCATATTTGTCACAATGCCATAAATTCGAAGAGGACTTGGAACAATAGAACAGCTTTTATTCTTTAGCCCAATCAACGCGGAGACAGAATGCCTTTAAGTAAATCGACAGTAGTCAGTGGGCAATGCTGATGAAGGAATTCAGGAGTTCAATACATACCGATTATTGAATTCTGTTGCATCAATCTGGACAATGCTTCCTTTTGTTAATATCTTTTTTGTAATGTGGTTTTTATTTGCATCTGTGTGCATAACATCAAGAATCGGGACTTCTAGCTCCACATCTGTCAAAATTGTAAACCAAGTTTGTAACCCACAACAACAAACCAACACGCTAACTGTGGTGGAAGGGTTTTCAAGGGGGGAGGAATATGATCTTAAAGGAGGGGTAGGCTAAGGGGTATATCATATCATCTTTGAAATTTTATATTTTCTTATATGAGGATGATACTGTATTCATGATGATAATCCTTGTATTCATATTTCTATCATGCACATTGTTTCAAAAATCTAAATTTTTAGCTCAAAGTCCCTTTAAAACATGTTCTTTAAATTTGTGAATAAGAAGCAAACCTTTGCACTGGTAAAGTCAGAATGAGAATCTAGGCTTCATCATGGCTAATCCTCAAGTTTTAGCTTTGTCAATAATAGAATCTTTAAGGGTACCAAGGCCAAGGTATCTAAGCTCCAGATAACACAGCTTGTGTCGTCTTAAGTGACTCAGATTTGAAATTCGGCCTACTTTCAATAAACAAGCATAAATGAGTACATTTTTGAGAGAGCTAGTGTAACTCAAAACTCTCCTGTAATCTCTAATAATTCTGTCTACGTAATTACATCTGTAAATTCTTTTAGAACACTTGTTTGACACTGATACGCATCATGGCATTCTTTTTTCTTCAATGCTGGATCCATTACTATTTCAAGCATTAAAGCACATGAAAAAGAAAAATAATAGTTGCTGACAAAATTCTAGCTTTCTAAGAACATAAAATCAATTAGTTATATTACCTTGTGATTTTAAAGCGTATGTTCCTTTGTTTTTCCAAATCGCCTTTACTTTCTTCCGACCACCAAAAGCTTTTCTCTCCTTCACCCATTCCTCTTTATCATGTCTCAGCTGATAATACAAAATCATTCATTAGGAGGTTTTGTTTATCAATCAATGAATATTTTGCCAGAGCATTGTCACTGATAAAGGATAGGATAAAGACATGCCAACCTCTTCTATATAAAGAGTAGGGGACTATTTGATCTTAGCTGCATTCTGTTGTTTTTCATTGGCCGTACCTTTGATCTTTAAAGAGCCAACTTGAGTCTTTGAGTGAAATCGGGAAAAAATAGGTCTGACAACGCATTTGAGATAAGAGGACGGCAAATTTGAGCTTTAATCACACGGTGCTTGATGATTATCTTATCTTCTTAGACTTGGTAGGATCATGAAAGCTAACTTAGCATCAAGAGCTGTTTAAACCTCTTCACAGTTGCAGTTTCAATATTTGAATTCTAGGTGCAATAGAATTCCTTTATTTCATTATCTGGTGCATCAAGCTGCTTCTGAAGCTTGGTTCCCTTAGTCCAGATCTCTTGCTACGTGTTATGAGCACTCAGTCAGATGCCATTATAAGTAATGTGAATTACAGACTGCCAATTGCTAGTCAATTGGCCACACATGTAAATCAGCTGCTCGGTTGGAGTGATTGTGGATTGCCTATTGGGTTCTAAACCACTATGTATCAAACTCACTAATGGCAACTGACGATCAACCAGTTATTCTAAAACGAAAGATTTTTGAAGCACAAATGGATGCAATCAAACTCAATAGGACCTCGTACTGCTGTAGGTACTTATGTATTGCTTGATACCCTTCCCTTACTGACAAAAAGGCCCCGCTTCAGTAAGGCTAGCGTACATAAAATAAAAACTCACGCGCTTTAGGCTATCAGTCATTTTCTTATCATAGATTCTTATCCAAGGTAGATGATAAGGTTTAGAATTACTTGAGTCTTGCAAAATATCATATTTACCTCTGTATTGCATGGTTGGCGGAACATTCTCCATTCACTTTTCTTTCTTTGTAAGCTTGCTGCAAAACAAAACTGGTCAGTAACAAACTAAAAAGAAACCAGATATATAATTTCCAGTAGATTGTTTGAGATAAGGGAGAAATCAATATTCAAACTCTATATCGTTGGCTTTTCTGAAAACTACTTATCTCTTCTTTGATTGGACAATATCAATGCTGTTCTTCCTCAAATTTATCACTTCAATAAGCATTAGATAAAGCCTTAGTAGAAAAATCTGAATGCAGCAATATTTTCAATTTTTCTCGAAATCAAAAATAAAGTATCAACAGTCTTTGATCAGCACTGTACTACAAATCAGGAAGAAAAATCAGAAAAATAACAACAAGTCAGGGGCGGCTGGGAGGTTGAGAAAACAGGTATTCAAAAAAATTGTGGCCACACCCTTATCGACCACGCCCCTTTCCTCAGGCAGTATTGTATATGTTGCATCACAGAGAATAAGCCTTTTAATTTTCACCTCAGTTATAATAAAAGAACACCATTTCGTTATAACTAAAGCTTTCTTATAAATCTGCATCACAAAATAATGTTTTGTCGTCTGCAGGCTTGCTATCAATCAATTAGGGGCAGGGCCGATAGTGAATCCCGTCTTGGCGGCTATTTGCCCTTTGAAGCCATAAGAAATGTGTGGTATTGAAAATTCGTTTTGAATACAAGAGCACGGACAGGGGCTCTGAGAGGCAAATATTCCCGTCGATCAACTTAGTTCAAAAAACCAAAAAATGAATGAATTTGCCTTGAATTCTTATACTCATACTCATAATATTGTATTCTTAACAATTTCAAAACAATATTGATTTCCATAAATAAAAAAATGTGAAGTTGTGAAGTTTTGTTCGGTTTTGTGATTATATCTTACTGAAAGGCAAGGTTGCCCGTCATTTTCCAAACGGAGAGGTTGTTCATGGTTCAATGATCTTCTTGTCGTGCCCTTAACGTAAAAAATTATCTGCAACCCCTCAGCCATACCATGAGCCATACTGCCCCCAAGCATACGTTCGATTATCCAGAGGGAAATATGTGATAGACTTGAAATGACCAACTTATTCTCGTGAGTATTCAGCGGGGTATTCAAAATGAGAAATGAATACCATCTTTCTGCTGTGTAGTGCGTTTCAGAGAGTGGAAAACAATAGGTACTGACGTCACTTTCTTGAGAAAAGGAAGGTTTAGTATTCAGAATCAAAATTGAATACCCTACAGAGAACGACCTCAGAAATTCAACACCTATCGAATTAACAAAGGAAAAATTTGTGATGGATTAACAGCTCATTCCCGACCTTTTGTTCGTTCTGTTTGAAGCAAAGGCCAAAACAAATATTGTTAATTATTTTGTTCGCAGTGGACCTGCCTGATGGCAGGCTTTGCTATTATGACATCACTTCATGGGATGTTTTCTCCTCCGCAGTCTATTTTCTTTCTCAAGATTTTCAAACGAAGAAAAATCTTTTTTTTTTTACTTTTTAATTGGAAATATTTAGGTATTCAGTGAATACCTTGAATACCCCTCTCTGCCGCCCCTGCAACAAGTCATAATTGGACATTCATGATATGCCTTTATGAACATAAATTCTCAAGGTTTCTTTTTTCCCCTCCTTCTGGAGTACTTATCCAGATCTTTAGTAGCTATCATGTTTTGCTATTTTTCTGACTTTTCTTTCTGTACTAGAGACAACGTAAAATAGGAAATAATATAATTCCCTAAAGAATCAATAATTTTCTTAAAAAAATAAGTCTATGTTGAAAATATAGGCTGATTCAACACCATATACTTAATTTCCTGCCACAAATTGACTCCAGTTCTATGGTTCTTTCTCCTTTTGCATGCCACAGATCTGTGACAGAATCTACATGGAATGCAGTCTGGATTCAAAACAAATGAAAACAAGTTTATTCAAAAATCTGGTAATACCCACATGTAGCATGGATGCATCTTGCTTTAGCTTGCAAATCTACAGAGATAATTTTAGAAATTTAAGTTAAGGTAGGCCATGATACTTATGCAAACTCCAAACTAAGATTTTACAGACAAAAACCAATAAGAATTTGTGCAATTTCTTAGGCTCACTCCATTATCACCATTATCACTTAAAAGATGTCCATTAAGCCCCCTACTACACGCTTTTTTTGTAAAGCACCTAGCTCAGGGCATAGTTCTTTAAGTTCCTTATTCTAAGACCAATTTTGACCACTTTGTATTTCTAAAAGTTCTTTTCAATTCCTTAATTTCAAATGCTTATTTAGTGGATAGGAGTTTGTACCGACGCAAGAAAATTATTAAAATTCAACATTTGGCAATAAACTCGTATAACTGAACATGTTGTAACACAAAGAAGCTTAGGCCAGGACTATATGACGTTAAAGGTAATGAGAGTCATTAAAGAAGTTGCATATCTACATCATTGATTATGATATTATAATTTTAAAGTTCCTTAGTTATTCGACCCTTAGTAGTAGAAGTTCCTTAAGTTTTTTGACCTTCTACATGAAGGTTCCTTACAAAAGGTTCCCTTATAAAAAAGCGTGTATCCAAAGGGTGCCTGCAAGCAACACAATGCCACAAGGTTTCTTTCATTGCATTTATCAAGGAAAGTGGATACAATTACTTTCTGGTCTGGATACACAATCGTAAACAAGTACCTAATTGAGAAAAAGTTGGGTAATGCAGGATATCATATGGTTATGGATATCATAGTTAGGCCGATAAAAGATCGCAACATTATCGCGTTTGAAAATTGTGATTTACACCTTAGTATTCATCCTACAAACCTTTCCCGTACCTCAAACGATAGAGAATTCAGGCCTATTTACGACTGTGTATACCGTTTATCTTTTTGCCCCGAATTCTTGAAATCCGCCGCAGGATCTTTGACTTTAGTGGACTGAAGAGCCTCTGAAAATACAGCTAAAAAGCCAAGCAAAGCAAGGCCTAACTGGCCTAAAACATCATCATATTACACCGTGGTCCTTGCCTACTTTCTGATTCAAACTTCTCTGGAGAAGAAACACAATTTTTAGTAGATTGATAGTTAAATCAATAAACGATGAAGTGCTTTACCTATTCTTCTACAAAAGGCCAACGTCTTGTTTAATGAGACAGAGATCTTGGAGAATTTCAGAGCAGAAGTCTTCTGGAGTGCGGCCATCTTGTTTTACCTCCAGGGTTGCCAGATTTGTACTATGGGAAAAACGCCAGTTTGTTGAAAAATCAAGCCAGATTGCCCAAAAAAAAGCCAAAAAAAATTTTCCCGAGAAATACCCTATTTTTACTCAGTAAACGACAAGAAATAAGGCTCGTAAGGAGTTTTTAGAATCTATAACCATTTTCTAGGCCTATAAACCGATGAAATTTGATTAGGCCTTTTGGGAAGCGCAATGAGTCAATGCCCAGACAGCTGGGGGTCTGGGGGCGCCGCAAGCCCCCCGACGGTTCAAGTGTGATGGGCAACCTTTGACGTTGGAGCGAAGCGAAGATTGGAGGCAAAGAGAAATAGCATGTTTCTGGCTTTCAATGCCTTTTCATGATTATAACTTCAACTCTTAAAACTAAAACTACATACACATATATACGAGCAAATAACAATAGATGATTGACATATGATAATCACGAGAGCAAAATAAAGAGAGTTCATTCAATGTAATCAGTACGATAACGAGACTAAATAATAAGGCTACCACATTTCCTGCTACACAAGGCAGAGCCCTAGCAGGGGTCGAGGGGGCGCAGCCCCTGGAAGTTCTTGAGATTGTGCCTTTTCTGAGGGCTTTAATTGGCTTAGAATCCTCCATATGTTAGAACTATATTAATGCAAACAATGTAGAAAAAGTGCAAATACAAGCCATGAACAGAAAATGAATATTATACTATATTTGATATCGACTAATAGACTAAAAGAGTCAAGTCTTTTAAGAAGCAGTGTGGAACAGACAGCGGCGGAAGGGATTCAACAGGATCAACAGTTATTGGATGCAAAATGTTGGGCTAACAAATTTTTTAGATGAACAAACATGGGCCACGAAAATTATTATCATTAAAACTATCAAAAAGATCACGAAATTGTTTCTAAACTCTTGTATTGGGCTACAAAATTTTAGAAAACTGCCCTCCCCCTTTGGTTCATACTCGAATAAAGCTTCCTAAAGACATCTTATGGCAAATTTTCGAATCAACAGGTATCTAGAGTTCACTAAGAGTTGTAGTTACACTCGGAAAAACCAAAATACTGCTTATTGTTTTGGGCTTGAAGCAGTTGAATTGCATAGAAAACAATTATCATAATTTTTGATGAAAAAAGCCAAGAAAACGCCAGAATTTTGGAAAAAGCCAAGGTCAATTTTTTCACGCCAAGCCCTTCCAAAAAAAGCCAAAAATGAGGAATCTGGCGTTAAAAAAGCCAATCTGACAACCCTGTTTACCTCTTATTCGATTTGAGCAACAACAACTACGCTCCGAAATCGGCATTCAGGAACAAGAAAAAGGAGAAAGGGAGCAGAAACTTCTGGACCCTTGGAATTAGTTGACAATCTATGGGGAGACCACCCAGGTTACTATATGGATTGGGAGGTACCAGCCTATCTTAAAAAACGGAACCTGCTTCTTTAAGATATCCCATTTTCTATACCCAAAATATAAAATCCGTGTTCGAGGAGGAAGGAAATGAAAAAAATATGCACTTTTCTTTTAGCGAGAAAAGGTCAGAAAAATGTCGAGTTATGATTTGCAGCCGTAAATAAAAAAGCCACAATAAGTGACACACCTCCACTCAACTTGTAATCTCTAACCTCATAAAAAGACTGGATTGAGCATCTGTTGTTCCAAAATGAAGTTATTCGCGGCCATATTAGTAGGTCCGATTCAAAACCTTGAAATTTCACAGGGGCGTGCTTTTTCTTTGATGATTGTTGGAACGTTATGAATGCACAGCACGAGACTGAATAATCTTGCAGCTATTGCTAACAAAGAATAAAGTCAATATGATTTCTTTGGCAGCCATATTGGGAGGCAAAACACCAAGCCGAGGCAATGGGTTTCAACATCTGAATCCAGAGACAACAGAATGAATGCTCGATCCAGTTTGAGATCAGTGCTTGTAATATGCACTGTCTCCAGGGTGTATGTTGATGTAGTCGTTCCTACAACAATTCATTTGAATGCAAAATCATATTTCACAGGAATCAATCCTTCACAAAGTGAACAATAGAACCCAGAAGTATGACGCATGGTCCCTAGATTTCAAGACTCACAAAATCATGCTTATTCGGATCTTTCATAGATAAAAAGACATTAATCTCAAACGCGATTTTCGATAATGAATTGTTACTTCGATAGCTAACATCAAACAAAATCAAAATTTCAACCATCTAGCTTCAAAATACGTTTATTACTTATTGATGTTAAAACAGCAATAAAACATATTAATTGAAAAATTAACAATGAATAAGTTTACACTCGCAGATCTTTATACGTTCGACAAAATTATATTCATATTCATACAATTTCATAAACATTAACATGACATGAGTCTTTAAGGTCTATGCATGCGCTGCATTCTTCGTCAGCTCTTCCTCAAATTTGGCCATGCGAGCCTCGAGTTCAGGTCGGAAATGACGGATCAATCCCTGAAAAAGAAATAGGATTCATTATAACGCAGCTGATATCACAGGTTTTGATGAATACAGAACATAGCAAAACATATTACACTAAGTGAGTTTTTCGTCTGACTCTCATCAGAGTAATACATCAGGAAGACAACATTTAAGCCTTTATTTTGAGATGCATCAGAGTATCATACGTCGAAAAAGAACCTAAATGACGACCTAACATTTTTGGGAGGTGGTTCGAACGGGTCAACCAAAACAAATTACTTGTTCAGTGTAGCACTAATAATATACATAGTTATCTACTACGGTGGTCATAGTTAGTATATTTCCCTATCCCTCTATTGACCAATAGTATATTTTTAAGGAAGCGAATTGAAGTAAACAAAACAAAATCCTCATCAATCTTAATGCAACGTAGATGTTCGTTTTGTAATGTAAAACCTTGTACGTGTTATGATTGTTAAGCTTATTAAGGTTATGGTTTATCCACTATGTAACATACAACATAGAAGGCTTTGAGAGTCTCAACACAGATAAAGAACTTAAAATTATTACCATACGCATAAATTCAAAGCACTTCTCTATTTTGGTATACCACCATTATTGTTGGTGCCAGGGGTAGGACATTTGTGATCCTAATGCTTAGCAACAAGATGCAATGACGAATGAAGAATGAAAGCAGTCTTGATTTAAAATCAAGATTATTTTGATTGCAGAAGGAACATACCATACATTATAACAGAAAGTACAGAGCATTGTATCATCCTCATCATTACATACCTGAACTGGCCAGGCAGCAGCGTCTCCCAATGCACAAATAGTGTGTCCTTCAATTTGTTTGCTGAGCTCCTAAAATTAATATGGAAAAAGTTTTACAATCGATATTGAACAAACAAGTTGGGAAGATGAGTACCAATCCAATGTTACAATAATTTCGTATTATGATTTGAATTGATTGCGACAGGGTCATAAGACAAAGTGTCCCGGGGGCCATCGATTTTCGAATATAGTAACGGCTTTGACCGTTTTGGGGAGAAGAAGTTCTACCCTTAGCCATTAAGGATACTAAGTCTATACTAAGTAATAAGATTTGGTAGAATTTAGGCGGCCGTTGAGAGGAAGGAAGAAGGAAGGCTGTGATCTTAACGGCCAAACGCCGTTAAAAATACGAAAATCAATAGTGGATGGTGCAAAAGACGCTACAAGCTCAAATTGCTCTACCATCTGATGTGTATTTCACTCACGGATGGAAAGAGAGTTCAAGTTTTGAAAATAATAATATTCAATAGAGGTAATGGTTTGGAATCTACATGTTAATGGTATGGAAGTTAAATTATGATAAATGATATAATAAAGTTGAATATGATATAGAATACAAACCCATATCATATCTATCTCATCGGGCTTCGCATTGCCTTCAACTGTAAAAATTCATACATTTAAGTAATGAATAACAAACAAATACGCAAGATGTCGAGAAAAATCGTTTGAAACCATCAAAAATTAACGTGGTTAATCAACGAATATTACTTTGAGGATGCAAAAGTAAGTGGTAGGTCTAATATAACTGTTAGAGAACAGTCATGATTTGTCTCTCAAATTGATGAGTTTTTATATTAGTATGGTTCTAGTAGTAATTTTACTTGTAGCCCTTCTATTAAATGACGAGAGCTCTGTCTGACAGGCAAAGTTGGCAAATGATTATTTTTAGCCTTTATGGCATTCTAGCTTACCAAATCGATACATGATCTTTGTCATCCATCCGGTTCCTTCTCGGCATGGTGTGCACTGAAAAGATTTGGAAACATTGAAATTAATACTTTTATTGTGATAAATGATAGGGGTAAAAATAGTGAAATACAGTTATATTATATTATATTTATAGACGTAAATTTATAGTTACTTCAGCTTTTCATCTGAAACTCCGAAGGTGAATGAAAAAGAAACCCTAACAAATAGTTAATAAGCTTTTAATGGTTTTTAATAGAAGAGACCTCGTTACTGATAATCTCATAGCTGGCTCCACCTCTTAATACAACAATTTGGTCTTTATGTTTATTCTCTTTTTGATGTAATACTCCGCTGAGTTTCAAACGAATATCTTAAGTAGTTAACAATATTCATCATGACTCCAATTTTTCTTGCCATCCAGAATGGTAATACAATAGAAATTATACAAAAAAGACAGCTTGTAAAAGAAACAGCAGGCAGTTGTCAATAATCGTTTAACGACTTTTCTTGTCACTCAATTAAAGTTGATTCTCCATTTAAAAATCCAAATTTGGTTATAAAATAGTCTCACAGTTTTGAATGAGTTTGGGTACATTTAGAGTACAGTGTGAACGCAATTTGAACACAGTTTAAACAAAATTGAGCACAATTAGGATCTAAATATGAGATAGTTCCTACCTGTCCACAGCTTTCGTGTTGATAAAACTTTATCAATCTCGCAATGCATTTCACAATATCAGCCTAGAACAGTGAATGGAAAATATAAGTAAGCTGAAAAGGCAATGGCAATGAACAATACCTAAGTATGATACAGTGGACAAGAATGATCTTACTTAATGGGATTACTTACTTCAAAGTTGAGTACTTTATACCTGTTTGTTCATGACGATGACAGCTCCAGTGCCTAGGCCAGACTGACAGGCAATGAGAGAATCAAAGTCCATCAATGCTTCTTCTGCAACACTGCAGAATAAACAAAATATTGATGAGCTATGGTTTTATCGAAAAATTGATTCTTTATGTATCCAAAAACTTTATTTGTATCAAAATCAAATATTTGTTTTCCTTCTATATTTTTGTTGGTGGTTACGCAGGGATAGGAAAGATTCTGTAGAATTTCCTTCCTTCCTAATAGTGGTTAAGCTCAAAGTAATGTTAAGGGGTTTAAGGTGCCACAAAATTTTCATCTTCAGGCAAGGTAATGTTGGTCTCTTCGTATTTTTTATTGTATGGGTATTAAATGCGTTTACCAATGATGTATTCAGATCAGACAAAGTCATTTTCCACTTCAGGAAATACCACTTTGGATCATTTAGGAAAATGGCCCGAGGGCTTGAAATGATCAGTAACCTTTGTTTAGTGGAATCAAAAGTTAGGCAGGTTACTAGATGGTTATAAAGAATTCCCAGCCTATTCTCTTGACAATTAAATCAGGCAAGGTTCTTATCAGCTTAGATGCTTAATTATTTCATCATTCGCTAGATTTGCTAAGCAAAATAGTCTTACGATCCCAAACTGCTGTTTGGAATGTTGCATGCTTAAACTGGTAATCTTGTCACCTTTTGGGAATCATGGGAACGGATGAACCACCAGGAATGATTGCTTTCACGTTGTCCCATCCGCCTGAAAAACAAAATTAACTGAAATATCAGGTTGAAAAAATAATTTCTAAACAAATAAAACTGTGGTGGCCTTTGGAATTCAAATTTATTAATTATAAAATCCAGTAAGAATCCACCAAAACCCTCGTGTAAGATTAAAAGACAATAAACCAATATATTAGGAAATATCTAAAGCTTTGTTGGTAACACGTGATCATTTCATGTGAACAACAAGATCCCACGTCTAAACAGAAATGTCAGAAAATGAGGTACCGTTTCATATATTGGACTGTACTGTATACTATTTTTTTAAATGTTAGTTTCTACAATAGTGAACATACGCAAATTCAGATTAACATAAAACAACTTTAAGGGCGGCATTAAGGTTTATTGTATCCAGTAACTTATTCCAGATTTTTGGCCTTTGGAAACAATGTGACTTGATGCCATAGCTGGTAGTTAAAATTGGACCGTCTGTGATCCCGGTGCTGGTTTTAACGCAATTTCCGAAGGTCCAAGGAGAGGCTAATATTACTTTCTGAGAGCATGTCTTCTGAATTTCTTGTAAACATGGTTATATATTTCTTGAAATTTTTCTGTTAATCAGAGATTTCCTATTACCACTTCAAAAACTTAAGCAAAACAAGCAAATATCTTTACGTTTCTCACAAGCAACTTCCATTTGAAAGTCAGAAAATAAAAAGATTCTTCATAGAAACAGAATGAATGAATACTGCAAGAGTATAGAGTTAAGGCTATCTAGATTTCTTATCAAGTGCTTTACCCGTTTTATTGACCTAAACAAATTCCTCAATAGTTTTATTTCATTTCCTTTCTAAATTTTTTTGTATGGTCGAGTTTTCAATGTTTCGAAGAATTATGGTACAAAGTTCCACAGAATTGTTACTGTATCTAGTATTTCAGCTCTCTAGTTTCGACATGCAAAACATAATTTGATAGAAAGAAAGAAAAACTTTAAGTCAACACCTCGATAGTGAGCAATACAATATCAGTAGAAAAAATAACACATTGGACGACATCAGACAAAAAAATCATGCTCAAATTACAACACGTTATATTTTTTCACTTAAAGTCTTTATGGAGAGGCTTCCAAGTCTCGTGACAAGCACAAGAGAGGAGCTTTCATAGACGGGGGTATCAACTTAAATATTTGATTTACAAATTACAATGTCATTTCCTAGACTGTTCATTGCAAATGACATCGTCCAATTTCCATTCAATTTCTCAGCACTCAAGAACTCATGAATTATGCCATACAGTAATCAAAAATATCTCGATATTCAAAAGAAACTCAAAGGAAAATCTTTCCCTTACTTTCACGGAAATCAATACAACTTTTTCAACTAAAAGGTCACAAGTCGACCAAAGATATGGCAAAATAATCCAACAAGATTAAAAAGGGTTTTCTTGCATTATGTAACTCTATTTAAGACCATGCTTTATGTCTATTTATAAACATAAACGACCATTGTTAGTTAGAACGACGCTTTTCTACAAGCAACAAAACCAAGGTTAACATTCTAGCGCCAGCACTGAAATGACAGAGACAATTGAGGGCCATCCAAATGAAATAAGCAACTCAACAGCAACGCATACATGCTGAGGACACTCAGCTTAGACACGTAAAAACCAGGGGGGCACTGGGCCAACCTTTCTTCATACTGAAAGTTTGACAAAGTACGCAGCACATACAGTTCCATGCAATTATACTTCAATTAGAATTCGTTTTTGGCAATATGGAAAATACCACTCTAAAATGAACCAAAGTTTTTCCATTTCTGCAAAAAGATAACAGTGTACACTAAAGAGACAATAATTTCTGGAAGTGCCCTCATACGGCTCTCCTAGTGGTAAACTGTCCTTTCAGTATTGTGACCCCTCATAATAAACCCAAAATGTATAAAAGTACTGCATCATTTAGATAATATATACCGATGCCCTGTTTGCAAAGAAATGTTCAGATATTTTGCAATTCTTAAAACTAGGATATATATTTTCTCTTCTTACACTTAGATAAATACATTTATGGGATGAAGAAATGCATTTCACTTTCAAGAATGTAAGAAACTCTCAAGCAACTTGAGGACTGAAAATCTAAAAGCTGAGCTAAGTCCAGTTTCATGTTCAAAAACAGTGTAAGTCCCCCCGGTTGAAAGTGACATCACAAGATTGTATTGTGGTATTATGAAATACACCGAACGTTATTCCAAATGTCAACATCATCGACAGCAAACAGGACGTAAAATTTCAGAGCAAATTTTCAGTTCTGTTGGCTATCTGGTGTTTTCGCAATAAAATGGCGAAGTTGGTAATAACAGCGTTGGCCTTTCTGGCCACATTCTTGCTGGCCGCTGGCAATCCCGAAGAAAAACTGGACGTCCCCGGTGTCATCAGGCATTGGGGGTACAAAGCAGAGACCCACGAAGCAATCACGAAGGATGGATACATTCTGACTCTGCATAGAATCCCGCACGGAAAACGCAGCTTCGCGAAGAGGAAACGTCCAGTGGTTTTCTTGCAGCATGGTTTGCTATGCTCTTCGAGTAACTGGGTCGCGAATCCTCCATCTCAGAGTCTTGGCTTCATCCTAGGTAATGTTTTCTACCAGAATATAAGCTTACTCTAACGAAATGAGTAGCTAAATGAAAGTCTACCTTCTTCTCATATCTATGAACCTTTATTTACCCTTTCCTAGTCGATTTCCAATGAACGCTGCTCTCGAGTTCCTGAAATATCTTTGATTTCATTTCATGTCAAGCGTATGAGATTTTTTCAAGAACATATGGATTCGAAGTATTGTTTCAAAGAATTTTCATTAGGACAATAGAATTTTCAGGAAAATTTTACGGAATTTTAAGGAATTCATTTGCCTCTCGGCTTTCCCGTTTAGAGTTATTTGCATACAGAAAAGTTCCAAAATTCTCTTGAATGAAACAGCTGCAAGGAGTTTACATGGTTTTTTTGTTTGTTATTCCTTATAATCTACATGTTGATGCTTCTTGTATTTTCAATCGATCTTTTTGCTTTCTTTAAGGTAATATCAAAGAAACTTATATATGTTACCAAGTGAGAATCTAAAAGTAATAAAATTGGTAGCTTGTTTCGTTAACGGTTTATTTGAATACGGATGACGGCAAATATTAAGTGTAGTCCATGTATCTCCTGGTCATTGTTCTCTATCTTGTAAATCATCCTACATATCCCATTCTTTTTAAAAGGATTTGTTTCGTTTTGCCCATTAGTACGGTCAACATTCTAAACTATTTGAGCCATTCTAATAAACTTTGTATTAAGATGCTCCTGTGTACATTGTACCTACTAAGGTATAAATATCATTATTATTATCTATGAAACTTTTAGATCTAAAATACACATTAAATTCATGGAAAGGAGTACAAGGTTTAGTATCTTGACAAAAATGCGTTTATTTCACGGTTTAAATATTTCCATAGCTGATGCAGGGTACGACGTGTGGATGGGGAACGTGAGAGGCAACACCTACTCCACCAAACACATCAAACACAACCGCAACAGCACCAACTACTGGGCCTTCACCTGGGATGAGATGGCCAAATACGACCTGCCGGCCATGATCAACTACGCCTTATTCATGACCGGACAAAAGAGCCTATACTACGTCGGACACTCCCAGGGAACCATGATGGCATTTGCCGGTCTTTCAATGAATCCGGAACTGGCTGCCAAAGTCGACCTGTTCTTCGCCCTGGCTCCGGTTGCTAAAATCGCACACACCAAGAGCCCGATAAGATACCTGGCATACTTCACGCCAATCATCCGATTCTTGTTCGGTTCGTTGGGGATCCGGGATTTCATGCCGTCAACCCGGTTGATCAAATGGATATCCGCAAACGTGTGCCCGGAAGAATTGGTAGCATGCGACAACATTCTGTTTTTGATCAGCGGTTATGACACTTCGAACTTGAACAGCAGCCGGACGTCTGTTTATCTCAGCCACACACCGGCCGGAACTTCAGTTCAGAATGTTCTTCATTACGGACAAATGGTTAAGAACGGAAAGTTCCAAGCTTACGATTACGGAACGGAGAAAAATCTGGCCAAATACGGATCACCGGAACCAACGCAATACAGCGTGAAGAACCTCACAACGAGAGTAATTGCTTATTCCGGAGGGCACGACTGGCTGGCGGACCCCAAGGATGTGAAGTGGCTGGTAAACCAGATACCCCACTTGCTGAATCACAAGATCATATCCAAGTATAATCATCTCGATTTCATATGGGGCGAGGATGCTAATAGGATGGTTTATGGGGGAATCATGCGCACCATTGCCAAGTATGAGAAGAAGAAGAAATATTAGCACCGAATAACTTTTTGAGTGGTTGTTTTGTACTCAAAATTAATTACAAGGCTAAGAATCAGTTATGTTAACTGTAAAATTGATATATTGTTGTACTCAATATGACTAAATTCTTCTATATCTATAATATGAACTGTCAAGTTTATAAAACCTTGTACCCAAAAAGCATTTATCAATATCTTAACACATAACTGTGTTTATATCTTCACATCAATCTGGCCGCAAAAATAATTTGAGTAAACAAACATGTCCTAAGCAGGACTCAAACATGTAACCTCTGACTTAACATACAATTATCAGATTTTCGAAACCCTATTCCTCCTTTAAATGACTTTCTGAATTTTCCAAGTGTTTAACTACATGTTTGCTGTTGAATACTCAGCTGTCCGTCCTTCCGATGTCGGTAAATGAGCAACCAGGATATTCAATCTAGAATATTAGTTCTGGGGGGATACAAGCTGCGGGTTCACACCAACTTCAAACTGCCATGACCCTGACTTGCGCGCAGCCGCGTTTACATACAATAAGCTTGCTTGCATTATTATCAGAATACAGAATATATCGCTCGCATATATCAAGCACTATTGTCAGAATAGACACGCTGTACTGGAGTGATATTAATAAATTAATACATTGCTATCGTAAATCAAGCACTATTGTCAGAATGGGCACGCTGTTCTTGAGTGATATTAATAAATGAATACATTGCTCGCATATATCAAGCACTATTGTCAGAATAGGCACGCTCTTCTTGTGTGAAATGAATAGATGAGTGAAATAAGAAAAAACTCACCAACAACACCACCAGCATGTCTTTCAATCAAGTCTTTTAGTGGAATCGACATTTCTTCTTCAACTGTGGTCGGGTTGTTTACATTTCCAGATATATTGAAGAGCTAAAAAAATGTCACTTTGAATGAGGGCTGGAAATAATGTTATAATGCCTCCATCCGGAGAATGTAACCTAAAAGCCTGGATGTATCAAATATGTGAGATAAGCAAGCCTGTCTAGTTGCTACAATGTTGTTGCAATAGTTGGTTTTATGTGAAATGTATCCGCAACATCCTCCAGTGACCTCCAGACCTGGTATCAACATAGGTTTGGGGGGAAGGGGGAGCACATTCATCATCTTACTGTTTGATAGCTGCATGATTGAAATAATGCCCATATCACCACTGTGTCTCAAGACCTTTTGGCGAGGATTGTAGATCGGACATAAATGCAGTTACATCTAAAATTAGGCTCTCTTTAAGGCCAAAATTATTGATTTAAAACTTGGTTTCATTTGACTTCATCTATAAATTCTTGAAATCTACAGAGGAAAATGTTCATAACAACATAAAAAATCAAACCTTGGTTCCACGATTTCTTTCCCTTCCGAATGAAGCGAACCAATCACCTCCTCGACGACAGATTTCCTAGAAATCCAAATTCATAAATGAAATCAAAGAATTTCTAAATCAAATATCTGTCATTTGAGAAACTATTCTGGACAATCTGAGAGAGTATCTAATATCTAAACATGAATTTAACCAATTCTACAATCTTACCGGTGCAACAGCAATTGTTTCAACGTTAGCCACAGTTGTTGGGCATCCAAAGACACCTAACAAAAACAAATCACAAATTAGAGAAGTATAGATTTGACAGGCATAGTGGGCTATCACAATTGAAGAAGTAGAGATTCGTGAAGAATAATTGACTACCACAATTGCTACCATAATAAGCTAACACAATAAGAGAAGTGTCGATTTATCAAGAATAATTGTCTACCACATTTGCTACCATAGTAAGCTACTACCATTGCTACAAGAGTAAGCTACCACAATTTCTACCACAATTAGAGAAACATAAATTTATCAAGAATAATTGACTACCACAACTGCTACCTTAGTAAGCTAACACTATTGCTACCATAGTAAACTAACACAATGAGAGAAGTATAGATTCGTCGAGAATAATTGACTTCCTCAATTACTACCATAGTAAGCTACCACAATTGCTACCATAGCAAGTCATTAAAATTGCTACCATAGTAAGCTTACACGATTAAATAAGTATAGATTCGACGAGAATAATTGACTACCACAATTACTACCATAGTAAGCTAACACAATTACTACCATAGCAAGTCATCACAATTGCTACCATAGTAAGCTTACACGATTAAAAAAGTATAGATTCGTCGAGAATAATTGACTACCAATATTGATACCAAAGTAAGCTACCACAAATAGAGAAATATAGATTAATCAAGCAAGCATAGTGGGCTACCATTTATCACTACAATAGTAAGCTGCTACCTCAATTAGAGAAGTGTAGATTCATCAAAATAGTTGACTACCACAATCCCTACCCTTAGTAAGCTATCACAATTACTACCATAGTAAGCAACAACAATAGGAGAAGTGAAGAGATGAGGGGGGAACTGCGATTCTGATAGGCCTTAGCCAGGTCAAGAGCCTGAAACCTTGCTAACCATGGGGAGAGGCATTTATTTGTATTTCAGATCTAAATGCTTTTCCAGAGCCATGTATGATGACATAGACTCATTAGGTATCATTAGGTAAGGCTTGAAAATTACAAGAAATTTCTACTGCCAGCCTGAAATGTAGCAAGAACATACATGCTAAAAGAAATAAGAAGTAGCATTTGTACTTTAGCTGTCCATATTTGCCCATTTTTATTTTACCTTGTGTCAATATATATTCTGACAACCTCAACCTACAACAATTGTGGAAGCCCCTGGAGTGATATTAATTGCATTTTTTTAATTGGAAGAGACTTTCGTACAGGCCGATTGGCCTAATTTGGAATAAACTTATATCATTACTATTTTATATTATGTTATTTCAAAGTGATTCGTACCAATATCAGCGGGAAATGGCGGCTTCATTCTTGGTTTCCCCTGCTTGCCTTCAAGACTTTCTATCAAAGCCTAAGAAATAATTCAAAAAATGTCAATGTAATTCAGGGTTTCCATCTGTCCTGGCACCACTAGGGGTTTAGAAACACGAATAAATCACACATAAATAAAAGAAATGAATAAAAATCATAGCAATCCTAAGCCCAAAGAAAAATAAAAAAATTGTTTGTTTCAGATTATCTCCTCTGACCACTGTGAATAAACGGAGTACTCCCTATAGGATTGACAGCATTATATTTTCAAGAGAAGAGCAGCGTAGACTGGTAACATTTAGTCTTCCAGAAGGAAGACAAGCAAATATAGAGTGAAGAAGACGCAAATCAAAGACTTTTCAACTAACCGTTTCTTCACCACATATGTATGCGCCTGCACCTCTGTGCATGAAAACATCGAAGTCGTATCCTGTTCCACAGGAGTTTCTGCCAAGAAAACCAGCTTTGTAAGCTTCCTTGATAGCAACCTGAAAAAACAGTTATTTCATCAGCAAATACCTATTAATAATCGCTTGCGCTCAAATCCCTTCTCTTGCCATTATGCAGTGGCAGATTTAGGGGGATGAAGTTGGGGGCAATGGCTACCCCCTCGTCGATAAAAAGAACTCTTAGCGCCTACTATCCTGAAGTTTGGTGCACATTTGAATAGCTGATTCTTGATATTCCTGTTAGAATAGCTTTCATTAGTGCCCCCATCAAGACTTGCCCCCCCCCCCTTCAGATTCATTCTGGATCCACCCCTGGAAATGGACTCTTTAAAACCTCCAAATAAACTGTTCACTACAAGCTTGTAAAATTTGGACTACATCAAAAAACTCTATTAGATCCCCTAGAAAATTTAGACGTCAAACTTTCTAACGTCGGATCATATCAATGAGCTTGCTGAAACCTTTTTACAAACTTTCAGGCAAATATGCTAAACAGAAATTTAGTCACTCTATGAACTTTCTGAAACTGCAAAATTGAGTACAACATTGAACTTCGTTCATGATCGTACTAACGTTGATTGTTCATCTAACTAGCATTTCGATGATGATTGGTTAATTCTCACCATGACAATCATTCACCCCCTTTCTAAATAGCAGATCTCAATCCACATCAAGGTATAATCATGCTTTAGATTTCGTTTTTGTTCTGACGAGTGTCAAAACTAAAATTCTTACTGCTCTAGTTTTCAGTAAAATTCTTGCTACTCATAATTTTTACTACTCTGATGAGTCTAAGAGGTAAAATTTCTGTCAGTAACAATGTTTAGCCGTTCAAACTCTAATGCACATAGCAGGAAAATCTATGCTTTTGTCAAGTGTTTTAGTATCCAACTTCAATGAGTAATAATAATAATAATGAATAGTAAAAACCAACCTGCATATTAGAGGCTTCATTGTAAAACTCTCCACGAATGTAGATATAGGCAGCCCTGGCACCCATAGCTCTACCAGCAACAAGGCAACCCTCGATCAGCTTGTGGGGATCGTTTCTCATGATTTCACGGTCCTTGCACGTTCCAGGTTCTCCCTCGTCTGCATTCACAACGAGATATTTTGGACGACCATCAGACGGTTTGTTCATGAATCCCCATTTCATTCCAGAAGGAAATCCTAAAATAAAGATGAGCGAGTGAGGTTTTGTTGAACGTGCTGGCTTGACTAAGGGCCTGTTTATATGGGCAAAATTACTTCATTTGCCATACCTGGGGCTAGCAAGCGATACTTCACCCTCCTGTAGGATACCATTGACATCTCAGTTTGCGTTTATATGGAAATAAAAACACTCCACATTACCGGTATATTTAAGTTTTGCCTCACAAGAGGTAAAATTTCACTCGATTAAAGACGATTAATGACATCTAGAGATTTACCTCGCCTTTCAGACCCCACATAAAAATCCCATATAAGCAGTGCTTGAAATTTACTTTGCTTGTTAGCCCCGGGTCTAGCAGTGAGGTGTTTTTTCCCATACAAACAAGTCCTAAGGCATTCTAGTAAGTAAGAAATGAAGTACTAATTTCCTACTTCAAATTGAATTACAGAAAAAAGGAAATAAGATGATGATTAAATGAGTCAAGTTACAGGAATACAAAGAATATATTATCCAAAACATCGGAGGATAAGATCAACTTGAGTATTAAAAACACCTCTAACTACGGCGGCAGGGGAAGCATTAAGAAGGTCTTACTGTCCTTTTTTCAATATGGTTCCCTCCTTGGAGGCGTGAATAAAGAAAGAGAGCCAGTAACCGGTATTCTGGCTTGGACAATTAGTTTCTAGATCTGCAGGTCTTGGTAGTCATGCACGAGGGAAGTAAAGACGGCTGAAACTAGCCAGGAAGCCTAAGTATTCTCAGGGCTTGTTACATCTTACACGGAGGGTTAGTTAGAGAGGGATAAATGAAATAATTAGAGAGGAGGCTAGCTTGAAAAAGGGTATGAAAACATAATTTGATGCAAAATTCTATCAAAGCATCAAAATCATTTTTAAATACATTCGTTCGGATTTATTCTTACCTAACAATAACACGCATTGCTAATCTAAAATCTTGGACATATAATATAACGAGGCAGCTATAAAATATCGGAAGAATGGCACAGTTTACTATCTGCTTGCTCAACCAAACTCCACCCCCCCCCCCTATTTCAATATCTCATAAATCTCAGATATTCGGCCAAATTTCATCTCGCTTCATCCAATATTGGAACAGGCTTCATCCAATATTGGAACAGGGGAGAAGGGGATACAAATATAATGTTAGATCAAAAAAATTAAACTTTTCATTAGTATCTGTATTTTTGACAATGACTGTAGTTTCTGTTTATACTGTTGCGACTTGGTTTTAAGATTGCATGATGGGTGTGAAATTTTGAGAAAACAAAATATATTGCTAGCACAGTCAAGAATAATACTGATTTTTTTGGTATGTCACTCAACAGAGAAACACGTCAGAAAAAGGTCAATACAGCAAAACATAAGTGTAAAGCTTCAAGTCTGATATTCAACACTGAGAAACGACATGAAATGACCAAAACTACAATACTTGTCTTTTGGTCTGTAGTACATGGTGAGGAAAACTATCTAAAACATTTTGCTCTGGCTTTTTGTCTAATACTTGATAAAGAGAAGTTCAGAAAAACTGAATAGAGTTTAGCTTTTGGTGGGACATTCAAACAGTAGAAATACTTTAAAGGTATCAACAATTTAATACTTTGGCTTATTGTGTCTGATACTCAATAAAGCGAAAGGTCTAAAAACTGGAAACATGTCTAAGCATACATAAATTACTAGAGGATTTTTGTCTGAAATTTGACAGAGTTAAGCGTAAAAAAAAATTATATAGCGAAACACAATACTTAGGACTTCCCAACTTATATTCAACTAAGTAAAGAGTCAAAAAACGGTAACAATATCATGCTTTGGCTTTTTATCTGATACCTTACAAAGAAGAAATTTTGAAAGATTGAAAACATATCTAAACATATAATTTACAGGAGGATTTTTGTCTGTCTCTTGACAGAGTTACGTCAGAAAAAAGTTTTTATAGCGAAACACAATACTTGGGTTTTCAACCTGATACTTAACTACGTAAAAGGTCAAAAATTGTCAATAACATAACACTTTCGGCTTTTATCTGATACTTTACAAAGTAGAAAGTCAGAAACATTGAAAACATGGCAAACCATAATTTACTGAGAGATTTTTCGTCTGACACCAAACTTATAAGAGCGTCAGAAATGGCACAAAACAAATCCCAGACGAATTTTTATGATCAAAATAGATCAATCAGAGAAACTATTGTTTTGGAGGGAAAAGAATCAATGGCAGTCCCATCTGCTTTTGCCACCAAGCAAAAAGTTGCAAAAGAAACGGGTGTAGCAGTTTTAGTTACCCCTCTCCTAGATGATTTACAAATTATCCTATAATTGTTTTTTCATTTGGCATTGCCCTGTGTTCCGTATTTTTATATTTGATATATTTAAAGAGGGACAACCTCTCAACACTTTAAGTATACTAGAAAAAAATGAAAATAATAATACAATACAATTTACTTGAATAAACTATTCACTAAATAAACAATAAACTAATTAAAAATAAATAAATCGCTTGATAGATAAGGAGAAAAAATAAGAAAACTCTAAATAAAGCTAGACATATCGGAAACATAGCAAAACAAACACATAGATATAAAACTCTAGATACCCTTTTTAAACCAATTGAGGGTAGATTCCTGTTTAGTTTCTTAGTTCATGCTGCTCCATATTTTTGCCCCTCTGTACGAAAAAGACTTCTGACCAGTATTTGTGGTTTTAAGGGGCAACCTTAGGTCAGTATCTGTATTGCGGAGCTTGTATGAACCAACAGTTTAGTTTTTTACAAATAATGTTTCTATATAGGGTGGAGCTAAGCCTTTGTGTGATTTAAAAACCGTTAGTTTGCCCCTAGTTCATACATTTATTAGGCTCTGAAGAACATAACACACGTAAATTGCGTTCTTTATACTGAAAGAACCAACTTTTCTTCTACTTTATATCAACGAAACACTAAAATTTAATCCATTTTTACTGCAACATCCACACCATGGACGATACTTACCATTGTACAATTGATTTCCTCAGGTAAAAAGGAAAAGAAAAGATTAGATTAAAGTAGAAATACTTAAGCCAATTAAGAAATATGTAACACAGAGTGAATTTCGCATTATCTTGAAATCATAAGAAACAATTGTGTTACTAAATTGATCCTCTGCTTAAAGTTAAGAATAATGAAAATAAAAGAATGAAATTACCAGCTCCTCCCCTTCCTCTTAGACCAGATTTGCTGACTTCTTTCAGAATCCAATCAGAGCCTTTCAAGACAATTTCTTTGGTTTTGTACCAATCGCCCTAAAATTAAACGATAATTCATTCTGAATTATATGAATTTTGTTGTAAATTTTGCCTTTAAGTCTTTTTTCATCATTTCGAAGTTGAATTTATGTATGGTTGTAGATCTATATTAGACCATAATAAAGGTATATCTTAGTATACAGTTGTGTAAAGACCTTCTTGAACTGGCCATGGACACATATTTAAAATCATTATGTACTGGGGTATACCTGAAAAAAGGATACAAGCACACAGTTAATATACCTAAAAATTCACTAATAGCAGAGACACCAATCTCCATATGTAGCCTAGTCAATATGCAAAAGATTATCACCTAGTATTCTATAAGATCTACAGCGTCTTTTAGTTTTAGATTTTGAATTCATTACAATATCAAATATGTCTCTTTAAAAGTGTTAAGAGACTCTTTTTACTTAGTTCGCAGGATTCTGGTCTGCAGTTGTTAGACTTTTCCTGTTCCACACTTTTCTCTGGCTCAGTACTATATCTATTTGGAAAAATTTTGATCAAACAGGATGGAAAGAAAAATTGATATGATATCTTAATCACATTGCTAGGTAGGGTTTTCATGGCTGCTAACAATTAATGAAGTGATAAAAACTATTTTACCCTGGCCATGGCTCCTTTCAACTTCCAATCATGCCTTCCGTAGAGATTTGTGAATATTCTGTCTTCATCCTAAAAAGAAAAGCATAATTTCAATCAAATAATCAAGGGGGAGCAGATACTTGGGAGGGACCACAGCGTGCTGAAATGGAGTGAGAAAGCCTACAAGAGCAGAATATACTTTGATGGGGGCATTTTGTCACACAATAAGTTTGGTCTTTCTCTAATGTTTTGATTCAATTATGAGTAAATGGGTAATAGGCTGACAAAACCTGAAAACACGAGCCTTAAGTGTTGAATAGCTTTGAAATATCTCAACAATTCTGGAATGGCCCTCGTCTGTCGTTGCAGTTCCGTGGTGTGCATTTCACAATCTATGTACATCAGCAATGTATCTGACTGTATTTCATCTGCTTCTAAATTTAGTAAAACTATGTTTCTGCCTAAACACAATACGTTATATTCACGATTTGTTTTTTCTTCAGGATGCTGATTATTTTAGAATAGATGGAATATTCTTTCTTGATTAAACCATCCTTCCTGGCTCCTCTTGTGACAGGTTAAATCACTCGACCCTTGAGGGTATGAGAAGGGAATTTGCTAGCTCTCTGTATTTCCTGGCAAAAAGGCAAAAGGAATCTCAAGGTGTGGTCACCTCGAGAGGAAGGACCAGGGTTGCACTGCTCAATTAGTCTTCCTATTCAGTGGGCCCTCGGTGCTTTGAACATAAGCCAAACCTTACAAAGATAGTAAGTGTGTTTGTCTATCAACTATCAACAGTAACAGGTACCCTAGTCAACCTGGCCATCAATTGAGAATGCGACAATATAACAAAAGTGAACCCTTATTTGATAAAATGTTCATTCTTAATTGTGAATTTAGCCTTATCATGTTGTTAGTCAAATTTATCCATTCAAAATGTTATGATATTTTTGTCGTTAACTCTCACTCTTCTTTATTTGTTCCTTAGACAAAACACATCTGATGGAGGACCTTGGTTGGTAATCTGGTTCAGAATTTTCTAAAGTTTGAAAATTGCTCGTTTTCTATAAGGAATACCTTGATAAGGAATCTGAGGCTGAGATTGCCTTTAAATTTTTAGGAAAATTAGGAATTTTAAGCACATCTAAAATTAACCATTGGAACAATTAAAATCAAGAAAATTAATAGAATTCTAAAATCAACTATAGAGAATGAGAAAAGACATTGAGAAAAGCACTTTAAACATGTTTCCTTGGGGTAAGGTTTTTAGATAATTTCTCTCAAAATTGCATTGGAAATATGGAACACTCTAAGCTCAGTCTGAAGCAAAGGTTCTTTATAAAAGAAATGTGAAATAAATTACTTACCTTCAGAGGCCCATAGGTCTTATTCTAGAAAGGAATAACATTATTTAATCAGGTTATAATGAAATATACTTTTTTATATGTTTTGCTGTGACAGACCAACAAGCTCTAACATTTCCTATACATCACACTACTTCCTTATTTTATCTTGTGAAACGTAATCTGTCTCAGATTCACAATTATATATATTGATTTTTCTTACTTTAATTGGCATATCTTAGTTTATCTTTAAAATTGAGCGACCCATTGGAAGCAGGGGCTGAGGGTATTAAGTCCCTAGTAATGACCACAACAATGGATGGTTTTAGGTACTTAAGGTGACATCATACACTTAGTTCTTTTTACTACCCTTATTCAGATTTCAAAGATTTCTATACACTTTACAGCTCTTCTGCTTTAACAACTGTTCATTCAAGGCTGGTGATGAACCACAGAAAACCTATTTTGATGACTAGCAATTAAAGTCCATAAAGAGTGTATATACTCTTGTTTCAAAAATTGAGTAAATAACTTACACAACATTTTAAAGCTGCCTAGAGGAAGAAATTGTGATGACCCAAAACTTTGGCTAATTCTTACCATATTTTCCAACTCAGTGGGGAAATTCAGGCCCCTGTTTGTAAAAATTACCATTTTCCAAGGTTGCCCCCCACCCACTTGCGATAATGAAATCACAGCACTTTAGTGATTGATTACCTCGGCTGCAGCAGTAGATTGAAATCTGGCGCATGCAATTCTTCCTATGGCCAAAGATACATTTTTACCTGAAATGAATAAAAAATATAGTTACATTTGTTATTCCACTAAGAGCCTTTATAATAGATTTACCCATACTGCTTCTTCTCAACCTTATCCTTTGCAATGGGCATTCTAGTATTTGGAGTCAAATCTTCTTTTGTCAAGTCTTTGGTAATAAAAAACAACTAGATAAGACATTTGCTATGCAATGTCGGAAAACTTCATTTTATCCACCTGAAGACCCTGGGTTTAATTTCAAATAAACCAAGAGCACTTTTCCAAATTAATCTCTTTTTGATTAACTTCAATTCTTACATCCTACAGTAAGTTGCATAATCGGGAAAATGGCTTCTTTTTAAACCTGCACTGTCCAGTTTTGAAAATATATGGGACATCCCAATTACATAACTTTAATTGAAAATCTAAGTATTACAAAAATGGAATGTACCTTGGATATCATTCCTAATCTACCTACTATCTCTGTCAAAATTTTGGAACACCTGCATGGCTTTTAGAGTTTTATAATTTTTGTCCCCTCCCCTTGTATACATTGTTTCTGATAACAAACATTAGCCCAACAATATTCAGCTTGTGTTTGGTGTAGTCTCATAAAGTTCTATTTGTAAACAACATTGTTTTAAGGGGGAGGGGGGGATTTAATTGGAAATTGAATGCCAGGAAAGCTAAAAGGTAGTTATTTGTTAAGAAAAGCAAGGGTGTTCCAACTAGTTTTGGTGGAGATTGTAGATTGAAATTAATTTGGTTCATTGACACATCTGCTTAACATGCTTTGGTAAAGAATCATCATACACAATAATGATAAACTTGTCCCTAGGGTGTGAATGCTATAGAGATTAATGGCGAAATTTGAAAGGAGGCCCTAATAATATTAAATCATATATTTTGGATCTCATGCTCTTTTCTGACTAGAATAAACAGAAATCACAAGTTAACCAAGAAAAGTACCACTTCTTAGATAGAAAAGGGACATGCATAATTTTTGACTGAAAATACTGATATGTATCCCAACTCCTTAAGGCCACTAATTTGTGCAGCAATAAAGGCAATAGGTTTTTGACGACAGAACAATATCAGCTTGAAATAAGCACTTGGTCACAGCTTAGACTCGTAAAAATATACCTACATTACCCAGTTCTGCCAATAACTCTAGGCATAAGCAGATGCATCACTTGTAATAGACCGTATTAAAATCTTAGAGTTTCCGTCTGCAAGAAGTGCTTGCTTCAGTTTCTAACATTCTTTCAAACTCACCACTGACTGAGTTTTAGTTTTTTTAGTTTTTTCTCTGAGTTTCAGAGTCCCTCCAGCGATGATATTCACGTCTTACAACTAAATTCCTATTTTTCTTGATTTGGTATGATTTTCTTACGATAAGTGCCCGAAAAAGAGCATGCGGTCCCCAAAACACAAACTTCTAAACCAAGGGCCTAAATGACGCTAGTGGATTTGTTGATGGCCTAGATTTCGTTACATAACATTTTCAGTGACATTGCTCTTCGGTTTGCTTATGAGGCTAATTGAATTTCATGAATATCAAACTTTGCAAAGTTTTTTACCTTTACACAGCGTGCCAATTATAGAATTACTGGCCATCTTCCATTTAAAATTCGGCAACAAAACGCAGAAGTTTCGGCAGTGCAGTCAGTAATATAACGAACAGACCGAGCAGAAATTATCTGTCAGGGAATTTGCCTCTTTCTAGTGATAGGCATTTGCCCCAAGCCTCATTCTCGTTCCTTCTATTTCTCAAGAGAAAGAAAAATGTAGTTTGCCATTCAACACTTTTTAATTTATTCATTTAATCATTTATTACATTCATACTAATACATCATTTCTATTTTTTTCACATTTTCATTTCATTCTCTAAAATTGTCCTTTATACACAAAATCATCATTAGAAGAGAGAAACGAGAAAGGAGACGTGTTCTTATAAAATTGTTCATATAGAAAAAAAGAGTGTATGCTTTAACCATGAAACATTGTGTGATCAAACAAGATTAAAGCATAACATTTAGCATAGTTGGTTAAATGCTTACCTGCTTGATTCATTTCGTACAGCTCTGGAGTTACTCATTTCTTTTGCTCTAACCAGTACTGGTTGCCTATTAACAAGTTGCTTATTAAAAAAAGTGTACTGTGATGCGAAATCATCACCACATAAGCACAAACTGAAAACCTTATTACATTAACTATTACAAACTCGTTCAAACCAAGATAAAAATCATTAGCGAAAATCAAGATAGTCTTTTGAAACGAAAGACTAAATTGTTGGAAAATTCAAAACGCATTTGAAACAGCTGTAAGAAATAACTATCCCCACTTACGCACGCATTTCTGTCTGGAAAGCTATGAACTCGTTGATGTGAGGGGTTACACAACTGTGTACAATAGTACTACTGTACGGCTACACGTTTTTTCGATAAGCATTTAGCTCCAGATCTCAAAGTTGCATAGATATTTTGGATTTTCAGCCCTCAAAGTTGCGTAAGAGTTGCTTAAGATTTGAAAAACAAAGAAAGTAAACATTTGCCTATACCCCGAACTGTGCAGACGTAAGTAAACCTTTAAAATACAAATTATTCTTCTTTTAACAATGAAATACAGTGTGGTCTTGGTCAAACAAGGTTAAAGCACTTCTGGCATAGTTAGTTAAAATGCTTAGCTGCTTAATTCATTTCGTCGAGCTCTGGATTTGCTTATTTCTTTTGCTCGAACCAGTACTGGTTGCCTATTAAAGATTTGCTAATCAAAAAAAGTGTACTATAATGGGAAATCATCACCATATAAGCATAACAAGTCATCCTAGTATGCATGATACCCAGCCACAATTTGCATGATAATCACCACAGTAATGATTATAGGTTTAGATTACGTGTCTGACATTTGGCGTTGTCTGAGTTTGAACACATTCCTAAAATTGTTTCGTAATCGTCTGTAACCGTTAATCATTTTGTCGTTCTCATTGTGTATTTCATGCTTTTAGTTTCCAGGTTAGAATTCCAAACATTATTTGTAATTTCAAATTATACGATACGCATATTTCGACGCTACAGTACTGTTCATACTAACTTTTACCCAGCAATTTCCTTCCCATGTTCCTTTGGGGATCTGCCGGTCAAATAATCTAAGAAAAATTCATTGGTTGATTTGCTTTCCACTCATTTTGACATTACAAAAATTACTGGAAATTTTTTACATTGTTAGCTAAAAATAAACATGACAAAGGGAAAACCAAGTTGAACATAGGGGAATTTCCCTACCTTACTATAATTAAAGTTAAAGGTCGTACATGAAAGTTTTCAAAGGTAAAAGGTCTGGTACCTAGTTACGTCATAGGGTTATTTTCGTGAAACAAAACTATGCAACAACAAATAAAAGGCAAAACAAAACTCGTGAAAATTACCATAAATTTTGGCTTGTCTGAAGAGAGATATTTGAAGAAGGGGATGAATAATTTTGAAAGGAAAACTGTTGATTTACCTCCCCTTCGATTTCCTGTTGTCCTTCATTAGGTCATGAGCGTCACAGATTCCAGGAATGAATACAAATTTAAAAAGCCTACTTAAAATTTCTGAACAGTCCTACTTAAGATTTCTAAACAACCCAATCCCTGGTCAAATTGTTTATGAATAAAAACAATACATCGGAAATCGCTAATTATGGCTAAAACTCATCTCCAGTGAGTTTCACGTGTTGAAAAGTTGCGTTGGTCTTAGGCACATGAGGTGAAGCCATCACTAGTGATTTCAGGCACATGAGGTGAAGCCATTTCTAAAGAATCTGCAGAAGAATAATAGAACAGACCTACAATTGTCTTTCGAACAATAGACAATAGAAACCCGGATATAAAATGAAACCTTTGAAATGCAATGCCGTCATTTCGAGGAATCTCTGTCTGGAATTACAAACTTATTTCCTTGGAGTACGAACTTCTTACTAAAGAGCGAAATAGTTGCTTGGATTGCTTCAGAAAACATTGGCTCTTGAAACCTGGAAACTCCGCGAAATATTTGCACTTGTTGTCACATTGTAATTTTGGTTTTTGATTGCAAAAGAAGCTTTGTCTTGGCAACGACATTTCATTTTCACCTGTTTTTGCAGAAGTGCAGACAAACTTATCATCGACTGTGTTTATTTTCTAATCAAAATTGAATCAGTTGGTGATGGACGAAAATATTTCTAATTTCAAACAACCGAGTTCATAAATAACCCTTGGAATCGTGAGAAAAAGAGGATAATATTTGAGTTTGATAACAGAATACTAACCATGCTTGTGGTTTCAGCATTGAAAACAACTTCGCATTGCGAAAGTATCAGAATTTGCGAGAGACCAGCGATTCGGAAAGTCGTGAAGAAGAACTCTGAAATTCCGAAGCTCAAGAAAGTTACTAATATGGATGTTTCCCTGGCGAAGTTAAAGATCGCATTGGTAAGTGGGTATTTTTATCAAAGTTGTATGTCTGATGTTAGCTCTGAATATTGAATCTCTCTGAGGTCTGCAGACTCCCTTGCGCCATGGCCGTAGTACAGAATAAATTGTCTGCAATTGGCCTTCATATGTGTCCCTTCGATATGCTTGTGCTTTTGATTTAGGGCACGAGTATAAAGATCAAAAACAGTTTCCAAAATTCCAAACCCTGACCCTGACCATCTCTATTCTTCTTGCGAGCAATGACGCTTGTATAGCAATATTTGTAGCTTCTAGTGAGTTGTAAATATTTCAAATTATGTCTGGAAAAGGGATGTATGCAGCAACTACTTGCATACAGTATCTAAATTAAGTTGAGCAAATTGTTTCCTACCCCTAAAAACTCATAAAGAGTTTACCTGGAAATCTCATTGTCATACGTATTATGAAATGGAAAACTCGTACAATTATGAAAGTTCTTTGATAAAACGTTCTCCAAGCTCAAATGATGAATGCGTCCAAAACAAGAATAAATCATTAGCAAAAATTAAGATAGTCTTTTGCAACCGAAGACTAAATTCTTGGGAAACTCAAAACGCACTTGAAACAGCTGTAAGAAATAACTGTCCCCATTTACGCACACCATTCTGTCTGGAAAGCTATGAACTCGCTGAAGTGAGGTGTTACACAACTGTGTACAATAGTACAATACTACGGCTACACGTTTTTCATCAAGCATTTAGTCCCAGCTCTCGAAGTTGCTTAATTATTTTGGATTTTCAGCCCTCAGTGTGGCGTAAGAGCTGCTTAAGATTTGAAAAACAAAGAAATTAAACATTTGCCTATACCCCGAACTGTGTAAATGTAAGTAAACCTTAAAAGTATAATAAATATGCTTCTTTCAACAATGAAACATAGTGTGGTCAAACAAGCACTTTCCGCATAGTTGCTAAAAGTGATTAGTTGTTTAATTTGTTTCATCAAGGCTTGGGGTCCCTTATTGAAAGAAGTTTAAGCATGACAGCTATAAAAAACACTTTTAACAGCTTCCTACTGCTAAATAGGCCCATGAGACGAAATACAACACAATAGTTAACAATTGCCACAACATATGTTGGCTAAGATTAGATAACTATGTACAACCATTTCTGTCTTCTTTCATTCTCTTTCTTATGAGAACCAGTGAATTCTGACTGGGGCTTAGATGCCCTGATTTGAGTTGTATTGTTCTTAATTACAGAGTATTATTTATAGAAACACCATTCTGTACAGATCTATTTAAAGTAACTTAATGTACAGATCTATGTATCACGCCTTTTTGAGGTATACGTGATTTTTTGGGCCTAAATGTCCCACACGTTTTTTTATAAGAAAAACCTCTCTAAGAAACCCCAGGCTGAAATTTGGGTTAGAAGTTTCTGTTGTTGAAAACTACTTGAGTTATCAAAGGCAAGTCCATCAATGCAAAAGCCCTTGTTCAATTTCAAGCACATTTTTAAGAAGGGTAGAGGTGGTTATTAAAACAGAATTTTGAAAATAGCTTCGAAAATAGGAAACATGTTAGCTAAAATCAGAAGCTTTAGCTCTGATAATCAGATCTAAGATTCTTATGAAAAAACCGTGGTTATCCTTACTAAAATGGTTGACATATATTCAATAATTAACCCAATAATATTGATGTTATCCCGATGAAACCACTATGAAACTCATTATAACTCGTTATGTTGTCACTAGGAAACTGAAACTATTATTTGGGTAGTTCCTGGAGACTCAAATTTCAATTTTCGAACAATCCTGTGTGAAATACGCAGGCAATTAGACAACAAAAGGAATGGAATATATTTGGATCATGAAAGGACTTCGATTCCGACATCTCAACCACATAAAATGTCTGAAATGTTCGAAATGTACACCTTTAAGTCCAACCTGTAAACAGTTCAGACAGAGGGAGCTTTTGTCCTCGCATTTGCGTTAACTTAAAGTCTTGTTCAATTTTATAAAAGAGAAACCTTTAAAGAGTTTTTTTCATAAGAGAATTTTTTGCTATCTCCAAAATCATTTGAGATAAACAAACAAAAAGTTCACCAGTGTAAAGCCCTGAAAACGCATTTTAAACATGTTTTGAGAAGGGCGGCGGTTGGTAAATAGGTGAAAAATCACTTCAAAAATAAAAAACAGGCAGGTTGAAATCGATGCGACCTTTTAAAAAAAGCTTTTGTAAATCTTCCTAAAAATCCCATTGTTTTTAGTATAATACTCTTATTCAGTACTCTATGAAATATCTGAACATCCCTTTGTTCTTGGAAAAATCTTGTGAACAAGAGAGAATAAGATGCTAATGTTTTAGATCATGTGACATCAATGCATTTAGGTGTGAAAAGGTAGACTTTTCAATGCTAGTTGGTAGACATTTCATCGGCCTAATGGTGGGCCTAATTGAAACAAAGGACTACTGCGTCTGCAAGAATTTAGTAGGGTAACCACAACCCCTTCTCTCCCCAAACAACTGTTTTCCTATTGCTAAAAGTCTGGGAGCATCAGGAGGTTTTAGGAGACTTCAGCACCGTAGCTTGGGAAAAAAAAATTGGGGGGCAAACGTTGTTTCAGAATAATAGGAAGGCTAGGAACCATGCTGTGAACAATTTAATTTCAGAATTATTGAGGGGGGTGGGGTAAATGCCCCCCTGACGTCCCCTGGGAGATTTAGTTTTAGAAGCATCCTTTAGCAATTTAATATTGTATGTAGAGAATGGTAGGAAGGCATTGCAAACTGACAAGACATAGTTTCCTCCTCTCTGAAGACTGGGTGGTCGGTTAGGTGGATTATCAGAATTCTTTTCGAATTTTAATATTGATGACCATGATGGATGCAGGGACATAAATTCCCAAGAGAACCATTTGTTGCTGCACATACCACATCATCCCATTGTGTAATCGCATTGCATAACTTTGAGGCTTGTTACCGAAATAACATCCGCAACCCGAAACGCAGAATTCTTACCAACAGATATAGAAAATATTGTTCGAAGGTTCGAGAATACATAATTGGACAATTGGATGAGTTCTAAAATAAATGACGGATTATTTTGGACCAGATTCCCCGAAATTCCCGCTGTCTTCTGGCTAGAGCTTCCCCAAGATGGGGGGGGGGGGGACGCAATCATGATAACTAAAAGTGCTGATTTGCTTCAGAAAAGGCTTGCTTATAAAGCTGTTTCTTATAAAAAATCCGTATTAGCTCTGTTTGCTAGGAAACTTTTAAGAAATTATGAAGGTTGAAAAACCTAAAATTCCAAACATAGGGGGGCTTGGCCAGAGTCACGTCACAGATTGAAAAAGTGTATTTCCCCTTTACCTGACTTATCTCAAAGTGAAACAAATAAATCATGATATGAAATGATTTTTGTGGTCAAGTACCTTTCAAAATGTGATCCCTGAATTGTTTTACTATTTGATAACGATGAACAATTGTTATATGAAATGAACAAGGCATTGGTGTCATGAATTTCACTTTAGCAACCAAACAGATGGTCATTAAACAGTAATGTCTTTTCAGACTACAGCCTTTCAATTGTTGCCACGTTTGCACCTAAATTGACACGTGTTGTCAAATTGTTAATACTGACGTTCGGGTGTTCTTTATCTACTATCACACACAGGAGACAAGGCATTTTTTCAAAAATACCCAGTCCAGATTCCGCAAAATGCCTAGTGGTCTGAGTGTTAACAGGGGTGGAGCTAGGTGAGAACGTCGTGTTTAAAGATTGGATTCAAATTCAACGTAAAGATTAAGTTAAAGACTAGATTCAAACTCTGGTAAATAAAACAAGGACCAAATGTTGTGTTGTTTTAATTCTCCTTCTCCTTTGGAATTGCACTTCATATGGTCACCCTGGGAAACACGTCTGTGCAGCATCGTAGGGTGGTGTGGGGGTGTTGAAAATCATCAGAACACCGGAGGGGGCTCAGTAAAGTGGAGGGATACAATCAGTACTGTGGTGGATACAATAAATTCTGTGAAGGGATACAACTAGTAGCTACTGTGAGGATATACTACCAGTACTGTGGGGAAAAAAACTAAAATCACTTTGGGTGTTATCTCCACATTGCGTAAGGCTTCCCTTCACAGTACTAAACACCCTCCAAGTACTAATGGTATCCCCCACTTTACTGATGACATCCTCAACAGAACTGGACACCCTCCACAGTACTGAGTACTGAACATTCTGCACAGTTCTGAACACACGTCCCTTAGGTTGATGCTTGCATTCAAAGCCACAATGTGACTCTTCACTGACGTAGCATGGGAAAAATTAACGAGGGGAGGCAACCATTGTTTGAGAGTAATAAATGTACTAAGCCCCTTTCTAGACCATTCCTACGGGCATATACTCTTTTAAAGCCTGGTTTCCATATGATCGTTCACGATCGCTGACGATCGCTGGGGATCGCTGGGACTCAGGATCGCAGACGATCGTTGGCGATCGCTGGACATTTGACACGCTGTTTCCATATGATCGTTTGCGGTCGTTACAAAAGTTCAGCGATCGTCAGCGATCGTGAACGATCATATGGAAACCAGGCTTTATGGGACATTTGCATCGCTGCGGATCGTTTGCGATCGCTGGAGTGTTTCCATTAAATTTTCAGGATCGCCGACGATCGCTGAGGATCGTTTGCGATCGCTGGAATAGAACACATTTCTATTCCAGCGATCCTCAGCGATTGGATCGCCGACGATCGCTGGGGATCGCTGGACATTTGACACGCTGTTTCCATATGATCGTTTGCGATCGTTACAAAAGTTCAGCGATCCCCAGCGATCGTCAGCGATCGTGAACGATCATATGGAAACCAGGCTTAATGTTAGTTGCTGTTAGTGAACTCGGCATGATGACTAATTTTGTGGTTTTCATCACAAATCAAAATCTAATTGTATTTATATTGACTTGGTTTGTTTCCATTTACATTTGTTCTTTTATGAAAACTGTTGTCTAGACGAAAGAGGTCGAATTCAATTCAACTGACAAGGACGTGACAGCGAAGAATGAACTTGACTTTGTTTGGCTGATCTTCTGTCTTCAGTTTAATTATGATTTATTCTGTTGGGAGTGGGATGAGAGCCCTAAAGCCATAGGCTGATGACTCATCACTGCAAATAATTTAAAAGAAGGCTGAAGGGGGCTACTGATCCCAATTTCAAGCAATGAAATAATTGAAATACAAATCCCAATTAGGAAAAACAAGAAATTCCAAATATTGACTTGTTTAACAATCCCAATGCCAATTTACTTTCTCATTCTCAAATCCCAGTCCCAAGAAGTCTTAACCCATTTTCCCAGTTAAGGCAAATCCCAGTTCCCAATTTACCCCTTCATAACCCTAATTTAAAGTTAGTTGACGACGGTAAATATAAACTTTTGAGGTGCACATGCAAGGGGTCTGGGTATCCTAGAAATAGATGTTGCCTCTCGACCAATACGATTTCAGAATGCTCTCTGGAGACAATCTGATTGGCCCGTTTGTTTTCAAATTGAAAAGGACTTTCTTTTGCTAAAACAGCGTTACTTTATGTTAATCGGTGTACACGATTTTAAAAAAAGAGGATCTTTTCATGCCTGACTCTCTTAACACATATAAACAACTAATGACACCGATTAGCAAAGGTTACACGGAGTATATCCCACAGAATCGTGTCGAATTCAACAAGACTTCCCCTTCTAATGGAGTTAAGAATCACAGCGTTCGTCTCTTATTGTATTAGTTAAAAGACTCCCGACAGCAGAGCTACTTATCAAATAATCTTATAAAACACCAGACAATCATCAGACTAATAGATAGCTCAGGGTTTGGCTTTATTTTTCTGACCTTTTTCTATCAGAAAGTCCCAAACCAAATCAAAGCAGTCGAGAATCGTATCTGATCTTGTCGACGATTTCTAAAGATTGTAATGTTTTCGCGTAAGCTTATTTTCAAGGTTTCTTACGAAGTCATTTCCGGTTTTTGTTGATTCCAAAACGAAAAGAAAGGTGGCACGAGAGCTGAAGAAATATTATAGGTGGGCAAACACTTTTCGAGGGCTCTAGGTACCTTGCCAATTAAAATTGGCTTCTGGTATCATCGTCACTGATTGCTAGGGGCCAAATGGAAAAGTGGTGCAAGGAATAAAGACTTATTCCGACGTGGTACACGTATTCTTTTAAAAGCAACTGCTTGATAAGCGGGGCAGTACTCGACAAGATCAAAAGTTAAGCAATTCTAGAACTGGATAGAAGAATTCTAAGCAATTTGAAAATTGTAGTTCTGATCCGATTGGCAATGAAAATTATAGAGCAGCCATAGAAAAATAGGTTACAGTGGATATTAGTACCACGGCACACTTTTGCATGCAAGATATCATCGCCATTTGTTGTTGTGGGATAGCATTTTAAGAAACAAATTCTTAAGCAAAAAAAGCTAAGCAATTGCTAAGCAATTTTGAGTACTTAAATCTACCCTCCAGCTAAGCAATTTTAAGTACTGAGCTCGAGCTGAAATTGCTTATAAAAATGTGTGTAGATGTTTTAATCAACCTATGTACAATATTCAGGTCATAGCTTCAATGTACAATATTTATGTAGAATCTACACTCCTCATCTGCCCATGAAATCCCCCCAAAAAGAGTAGGAAACCCTTTGCTCAATGATAAAGTGGATTTATCAATCCTTGTGACCTTGTGAGTAAGGGTCAATTATAATCATAAATTAGCCCTATGAATTAATTAAAGAATTAACAGCATTATGACATTAGACACGAAGGATAGCATGGCCAATTGGGAGATTAAAATGACAAATTGTTTCAGACTAGATGACCTAAGAACTTCTATCGGCACATTGAACTCAACCTGCGCTCAAGTCAACATTTTTATGATGATGAGTTTTCTTATATATTAGAAGAACAGTGTTTGATCAGGAATCGCAATCAAATTTTCAAGCTAGAATACATGGTTGACTTATTTGCAAAATGAATCTTGAAAAGTTATCAGTAACCAGATTCCTTGTGAAAGACTTGACGTTTTTATCATCTACGTACTGGGTTATTTTATCCATATTGATGTTTGAATACACGTTTTTTTTCTCATAAGAAACCGGTTTATAAGAAACCTAGTACTAGAGCCCTAAAAATTAAGAAACTTTTAGAACTACATCAATATCTTTAAGAAACTCCAAGAAAAAATAAGAGGACTTTCTGAGCCACAAAGTAATATATCAACAATACATTTTTGCTTGATTTAAGTTTGCCACACGTTTTTATTCAGAGGAACACTGGATTATGAGTCTACTTGTATTAGTAGGTTGGTTTCACTTACATACAAGAAATATGCGAGGGAAAGTGCAAAATTTTATGTTAAGTGCGTATCTAAAATAAGAAACTTTTAAGAAACTTTTAGTACTAGAAACTGGTGAAAAATTAAGAAACTTTTAGTACTAGGACCCAAGCTAGGTTTCTTATAAAATAAAAAACGTGTATATTTATTGGTTGTTACTAACCTTAATATCACTGAAGGAATGGCAGCTGGTATAAGAAACCAGTTTCTTATGAAAGAGTCATGGTCTGCCTTGTGAACTTGTGTCTGAGATATATGGGAGAAGGTATTGGCAGGGGGTGTGGGACACATCTTTACTAGGTCATATAGAGGGAATTCATAATACTTCATAGTAAAAAAACACGAATCAAAGAGACATCAAACGTTATTCATTTCACGCACTCCATAGCTACATATCACACCGTTTGTTAATTGATTCGTGGCTCAAAATATGGAATTCACTTCAAGATGGCATTAAGATGGCATCGTCCACCAACCATTTCAAAATGTTAACGAAACCTGGTTTTTCGACAACAAACAGCGCTGTAGCTTGGGTAGAATTATTGGGGGGCAACCATTGTTAGAGAACAAAAGGAAGACCAGGGACCACGCTGTGAACAATTGAATTTTAGGATTATTGGGGGGGGGGTAAATGCCCCCCCTGCCCCCCGCTTCCTATGGGCCTGCAACATATGCTGCTGCTCTTTTTGTCAGAAATGATCTGTCATAGGAGTGGCCCGACTTAATGCAACTCTTAAACAGTATGTTACTTTGGGTTGGTTTAAATTAGTCTTCCTGTACTATTTAAATAATAACTTTAAATAATTAACTTTTATGTTATTACTATTATTTATATATAGTCGGTCAAAGGAATAACGTTTGATATATTTTCGTGTCCTTAACTATGAAGTTTGCAAATTGCTTTATGACCTCGTCGAAATTTATAAGGAACAAGAATAATAATAATGAATATGGAGTATTAGCCATTCACAGACTTCTTCCAAGACTCTCTGTAACAACAATTATCATTTGGATTTTAGATGGAGTTGCGAGACCAAGACAAGAACATTTACAAGCAATTCATCACACTGAACAAAAACATCCAACGCCTGAAAGAAGATATAAGGAAGGAAGAAGACAAGAGAAAGGAATACGACGATGATTTCCAATCTGAATCTGAGACTGAATCAGAAGTTGAAAGCGAGGTTGAAGAAATCTCTGAATATCAGCTTGGTTTGCCCAGTTATCGAAAGCTATCACCGATTGGCAGCACAAATAATGAAGTCAAGGTAGCTATCATTCACAATGTTGATATTTGTTATCGTTTTTGTAAATGAATTTCAATTTTCTCCATACTTGACACTATTCAAGTTTGAAAAAATTTACTCCAGCTAACTTTCTATCTGAATCTAGAAATTATCCCTCCCTCAAAATAAAGATCTGATTCATTAGCAATAAAAGCTACTTATCCTGTATTGGCATCATCTCGAACCCAAGATCTGATATTTTCGACGCTGTGTGTAACTTTTTCTCCTGTATGTTCCTGATAGAAAATGAAAGGAAATTGCGAGACAATCATTTACATGGAATGCATTTGGTGGTTGATTGACTTTGGGTAAATTCTTCTTCCTCCAAGCGTAAAGTTTGTTCCTCATAACCCTTCGTCATGAAACTGAAGGGCAGGCTCTGTGTGTGGTAGGCAACGTTCCAATCCTGTGATGCAAGAACTTATAAGGCGAAGAAAACAAGGAACTCCGATTCACTTCTTGAGTCTATTTATAGCAGTTGGTCGATAAAGCCATGTAAAATCTTGGGGCTGTCTAATCGACATTTGTTATCAAGTTGAAAGATTCTGAAACACCCAAGGCTCAATCAAATACATCAAGACCTTACATTCTGATATATGAAGTTATGCAGTGAAGTTATGCTACCGTTATCTTGCTGAAAACAAAGACCAGTATTACTCAGACTACAATATCATCTGTTAAACTCACAGAGTAGGCAATTGAATAGAGTGCGTGCAAACCTGTGTCTACCTCAAACAAGGCCTAGCCTTCAGTTTGTTCGTAAAATATAAACTCTCATTGCTCACTTTTGTTTATCCTTTTAATTTTCATTTGAATTTGAATAGAGCATCAGAGAATGAAATCCTATTTTTGGTTTTTAGGAAGTCGATGAAAATTCGAACCATGAACGATACGATTCTGGGATAATGGAAGATGATCAATATATGTACAAAGATGAATCGCCGTATCGCCCACCTTCAAGGGAAATGGAATTCGATGGCCAACCATTCAATAAACCGAATAGTCCACTCTCTCCTATTAGCAAAGCTGAAGCCACAGAGAATCACGAGCCTCGACCCCAGGTTGAGCCTCGATCCAAAACTGAGTCTCTATTCCAAAGTGAGCCTCGATCCCCAACTGAGCCTCGATTGATGAATGAACGTCAGTTTCAGATCAAGACGGCCAATGGCGTGAGCAAAGAAAACCCAAAGTTGCAACGAAGGCAGACTTTACAGACAGTAAAGATTCAAATGGGACGGAGGTTGAACTTTCACAAACACCGGAGGTCCTTATCCGAGGATCATAACAGAGCAAACAACTCAGACAGCCCTAACAGAAACATAGGGATTGTCAATGCAGCGTTTATCTCGACGCCAAATGCAAAGTCCAAAGAGCCCATTCGTGGAAACTTAGGCCAAATATCAGAGACATCTGGTTGTTGGTCGAAAGAAGACGTACAGCGCCATGCCAATACATCCGCACGGAAGCTCTACAGGCATAAAATACCGCGAGAGAACAACTTCAATATCATTAACTCTGCAAATTCCCGCGTGAGAGACGAAACAGAATCCGCGCATAAACTCATGAACAGTAGCTTATCACAGCTTAATCTGCAAGGGGCCATTTCAAGCGGGACCATAAAAGCGATCCAGAGATCCGCTTCCGTCGCTAATTGTTCTACTGTGGGAAAGCTCACGACGAACCAACGCCCAGATAATTTCTTATCCGACTCCCTGAACATCAGAAGGAGAGAGCCGAATGATAGAATGGCGTGCCGGAGGACCAAATCATCAGGCGGATTGATCAAATGCAGGTCTGGTTTCATAAACAGTAATTTGGAGTTTCAAAGAACATTTAGCACCCGAGACCTGGATACTTTCCGACCGCATGGAAATGGGATGGAAAAAGTGGAAAGGATGTCGAGCACAATTTCGCTGGTTTAGATAGCTTCGTTAAGAAGGATCATACACATGTCTTAAAGACCAGCTAGACAGATATGCTTTCATGCAATGCAAAAGATGAGGGGGTGGAGTTGGAAAAATGAGGGACGCAAAGAACGAAATGACTATCTTAAGAGTGATTGTTGAATTCAAGTAAAGAATGAAAGTAGTAAATGTGCAAGAAATTTTGTAGATTAAACTGTGTTTTTAAAAGTATAGGGCTACAGATAGGATGCTGTTTGTGTGTACAGTTAGGGTAAGGGCCACGAGGCTTAATAAATCATCTAGCTACTTTTGAGTGACCAGCAGCCATTCAAATTATTTATAGTTTTGATTAACAGGGATAACATTTAAATTAACATCATATATTTCTTTAATAGTAACTTAATTCGATTCACATGTAATTATCGTTTATTTTGATTTGCCTGTAATTATCGTTTATTTTGATTTGGCTTGTAATTATTGTAGCAAAGATTGCATTAGTTAAGTTATTTTCTAATTTAAACGGATTCGTGTTTGATAATCATTGTTTTGAATTGCCTTTCCCTTCTCTTCATTACAATACATATTCTTGTGGATTAAGTAAGCACAAGTAGGGAGGTTTGGATTAAAAGATGGAGATGGAATGAAATTAAAGGAGGTCGTAGCTGTAAACTAGCTGCACGGTGCTTTGGATTCTATACAGCGTGTTGTGGCGTGGGTTCTGAACCAACATGTGATGAACTTAAAATGGTTGAACTTAAAATCGTTTCGTGGGCAGTTGTTTTCAAACTAAAAACTTCTGTGATTGATGTAATCAAATATGGAAGGGCCTCATACTACTAGATGATGTAGTCAACGCTACAGTGCCCCTGGTAGCAAGAACCGGCCTATGTCAGACAAGCATGTGAAACATCATATAATAATGATAATAACTTATTTATTTACAGTTGGCTACAATTCTCTAGCTAGTAGCTAATCTAGACCAACCATAGAATCACCATAAGGTGAAAACTAATCATACGTTTTAAAAGCCTAAGTTAACAATAAAAATCTACATAAATCCTACGTTACTTACTTATTTCTAAAAAATCTGCATTCAAATTGGAATCCCTTTATATTTACTTTGATCATTGGTAGTATGGGAGGTGTAGGTGTATCACGTGATACGGACTGCATAGGAAGGAACCAAGATGGCTACCAGACAAGCACGTAGCAACATGTACTTCGGCTACTAAGATGCCATACCAATAACTATCATGTTTTTCTGTGCCAAAAGAAGATGTTTTTCCTGTGGTAAGGCAATACCTTTGCTAATGCGCAGGTTATATGGCAGCTCTCTTTCAGCAAAATTTCATGAAACTAGGATTTAGACCATCAACTCACTCTCTTGCAATCATAATTCGTGTATTTTCATGTGAATGATAACCTATCAACAACAACCGTTGATGAAGTCAACTAATGAATGAATGAACGCTAAAATGTGACAAAAAAGCGAATCAAAGAATAAAAGTTAACGATTATACCTCTATGTTCATGCGCCTTAGGCCGCACTCACAGCAGAACTTTGCATTTGCAACGGGGTATTTCGTTCCACACTCATGACAGAAATTCGCCAATTTTCGCCTACCACTTCCAACTCTCTCTTCAGTTTCCGCAGCTTTTCGCGACGACGGTCGCACAACGCCAATCGTCGTTGGTTTGTTATCCGAGAAAGGAAAGTCATTATCGTCCATGTTGGTATTTCGCTTTGGTTTGATTGGTTTTTCGTCGAAATTGAAGATATCTTTGGCTGGTTCGTCGCGATGTCGCCCACTATGTCGTCCTCTTGAACCAGCTGAGTTACTCTGTTGCTGTCTTTCAGGTAGAATCGAAGGGTCTTCGGTCTTTTTCAAGTCTTTGAACCAAGAAGGGTCTTTCCTAAAGGAAAGTTGAATAGGTGATGATATGCTAATAATGACTTCACACGGCTCTGTATTGGTTTGTCTCCTTATTTGAAGACGGAAAACAGTGCCTTTTCACACTGCTACAATTTGGTGTTCACACTGAAAACGGAGCGTATTCAATACGCATCGTGTCCGAAACTATGCGTATTTAGTTGCTGAACGAATAATAAGAGTTGTATTATTTATCACTGAAAAAGTTTGATATTCGTTTCAAATCGTTTCATATCGTTTCAAAGTGGTTACAGATCGTTCCTGAGTCATTTCAAATAACTAAAAGACTTATCTAACTGTTGCAGTCTTTTCCATTCGTAACGATAACTTGTGGACTTCAGAATAGCGAGAAAATTTGACAATAAAGCAAGACACAGTAGCTACACTACACAAAAGCTTTTTGTCTGACAATCATCAGAGTAGTACGCTAGAAAGAGCAAGCAAATGAGACGAATCGTCTTACCCAGTACAGTGGCAGATCGAAACTGGCCAGTTTCTTTAGTTTTAATTTTTGCTTCATATCTGACGTACTAGTCAGTCAGACGAAAAGCTTTATTTACTATCTTATTTCATTATGTTTCAACCTTTCTTTCCACCCCGAATTTCCACACCGATTAAAGATTGTTCTTAATCAACAACAACAACAAGTTAAACTCATTCTTACCCAGTATGCCCAGAGCCAACTCGACGCATATCAGAGTCTGAAGAACTGCCACTCGATGCTCGCTGTGTATTGTGGGTATCGTTTGATTGATAGCGATGACTGTTGGAACCTAGTATTTTTGTCGTTCCACTCTGGTTACGGCGCTGCGAAGGAGGGGATGGCGATGCCTTCCTGTGCAGTGCTCGTGGATCAACTTGTTCTGAATGGTCTGAATTTCCGCGTCTTCTGTATCCAGGGGACTGGGCAGGAGACTGTTTCATAGAGCCAGCAGAAGGTGATTGTTTTACAGATCCGGCAGACGATGAAGCTTGGACTGAGGAGGGAAAAGATGAAAATCAACCTTATGAATGAATAATAAGTCATATTACTTGAACTACAAAATTATGTACAGTCAAATTTACCCAAATGTTCATAGCTGATATTTAGTCGACTGATAGACAAACCATTAGTCGAGTATTTATATTCAAATTAAGCCTAACATTTACTGCTGAGTATTCATAGCCATTTTAGCTAAATATAACCAGATATGTTGGCATAATAAACAGCAAACTTAGGCTAAACCTCACTAATGGTTGGACTGACGAAAAAGATAAGAATATAACTTACAATAGAATTATTAGTCATACTACTTAAACTAATTTCACAATAACCAGGTTGATAAAGGTTATTTGCTATTGCAATATTTGCTGACCTATTTATAGTAGAATTAAGACGAATACACACTGTTAAATTACGATGAATTTAGCAGAGTATTCTTGTTGAGTTTAGCCTAATATTCATCATATTCATACCAATTTTACAATATCTAAGCTCGATAAAACCAAATTCTAGCAGCCAAACTCGGCTAAACTTAACTATATTGTCAATATAAGCACTAAAGAGAGGTTTTTGAAAATCAGAAAAGGAACGATCAGGGGATGGATGCCGTAAGTATGCACACGAAAAGATTTAACGTTAATTACGGACAAATCAGAAATACGTACCTCTATTTGGTGTTCTTTGTTTCATTTGACCTCCTTCTGATGCAGGTGACGCATTGCTCTTCTTTGATCCAGGAAGAGGTGGTTTGTACTAAAAAACCAAAATTCCAGCATTGAATCATGGGTAATAGCCGAGCGTAAGCAGCATAGTAGTAAGAGTGGAGAGTAAAGCTCCATTTCAGAAGTGAAATAGCTTACAAGTTGATAGTTGATAGGCACATACGCTTACTATCTTCGCAAGGTATGGGTTTATGTGCTAAGCAAAAAGGGCCCACTGAATAGGTGAACTAATCTAGCAGTGCGACCCTGGTCCTTCCTCTCGATGTGACCACACCTCGTGATTCCTTTTGCCTTTTTGCCTGGAATTACAGAGAGCTGGCTAATTCTTTCCTCACACTTTTTGACAGGTCTGAAGGTGGTTTCGAACCGGGGACCTTTTGAACAAGGGTCAAATGATCTAACCACTCGGCAATCCCCGCCATTTGTGCATAAGCAGTAAGAGATTGATCAAGAATTATCAAATCTATATGAAATGGATTGAATATTTGTTATTGTGGATCATAGAATAATTCTTTTTCGAATAAAACTTAGGGAACAAATATAAACATTACAAGATAGGCAAATAAGAATTAAGCAAAAAACATGCAGGAGATTAGCAAAAATCTACAAAAAGACTTAATTCTATTTGGATACAAGTGAAACATTTGTTAAATAACAAAATTTTCAAGGCCCTTAAAATAGAAAAGGAATTCTGTGTCAATTAGAGCTTGTAAAATCGAATTACAGAAAAAAACATTTTTCAAAAAGTTTCAGTATCATAATCTTGTTATATCAGTATTATTAAACTCTCAGTCAGCTCTTCATTCGAAAGGCAGTCGTCTTGAAACTTTCAAGTTAATGATTAATTCAAGTATTTGTACCTGTGTCCGAATGTTCAACTTCGACTTTGCTGGGTTGCTCTTTTTCTGGACACGTGCTTGCTGTTCCTTGCAAAACGGCATATGCCTCTCTGCTGCATGCTCATTGAAATTCCTATTACAATAGGGGCACTCTACGTACCCCGGATCAACCACAGGGGCAGGGGCTGGTCCTGCTCCCCTAGCGGCTTTCAAAGTTTGGATCAGGTTTTCATGTTTGGCTCTCCAATTTGCTTTTCCCTGTGAAAACAAAATATAGATCACAGCAAAACAGGCTATGATCATTCTATTTTGAAATTACGATTTGAGCTCATTATAATAATCATAGCAAGAATAATTGAAAGCATAGTGAAGCAAAACATATTATTTAAGCTTTTCTTCTGACACTCAACAGAGTAATAAGTCAGAAAGGGAGCGAAACAAAAACCTAACAAATTACTATCCCAAGATGTGGTTTGAAATAGGCCAATCAGAGAAGAGGTGAATGATTGGTATAGTGTAGTAGGAAAACCAATAGTCAGCCGCGATACAGTGGGCTGACCAATGAGATTACTTTAATAGTCCTAAGGCGAAAACGAACTCTTTCTGTCTACACAATATAGGGGATCCCTGGTTTTTAAGAAGACAGATTCCAAAATACCTAAATGAAATGTAGACCTTACTCTGCCAATCATTCGAAAATAATTTTCACTGTAGGCTTGAGCACATTCTGGGCTGTTGAGCAAATGTTGACCTACAGCAGAGTCATGTTTTAGGGATCTTTTAGTTTTAGAGGCGCGAGATAGTTCTTCTCGTAGTGGCACAGTTTTTTGTCGTGTGCTAGACTGCGCACGTTGTGTTATCCAGATGCAAGGAGAGTACATTATTAATGAATAAAAATTATAATAATTGGTCTATTTCTATTTACCGCTTTCTGTGAACTTGGTTTGGTTTCATCTGATTTTCTTTGGACTTGCATTGCTTCTGGTTCAACACGTTGTTTTTTCGAATCAAACACTTTCCTTGGTTTCAAATTTGCACACACCTTTTCATGCCTCACCTAAAATGTGGATTGATTCTTGAAGTTCTCAAAGGAGCAACATTTTAATTCAAAAGCACAGGAGCGGTAAAGTGGCTAAAAATGGTTAATAAACTAAATAAAGCAGAATGAACACATTTAAAAACAGACATGTCCTTCTGTTACTCTGAGTTGTGTGCTTACGCACTCGTCAGACAGACTTTATAACAATTAATATAGTCATAAAAAAGATATCTTCATAAGTGAGTTACAACAATTGTTATTTACCCCAGCCAGGTCTCAAGCCTGGGCCTTGCCTGCCATAGGCCCGCGAGTGGCATATTACAATGTGGTAGACCACTCATGACATTGTAGTATTTGAAAGATTCAGGAAACCTAAATACATTGACCATCTGATATATTTCATTTTTGCTGGATCTGAACTCAACCAAACACATGTTTTTTTCCATCGCCTCCAAACCAAACCTTTCCTTTTGCCAATACGGCTGGCTCAGATGTGGATATCTCCTTGCAGTGTCCAGTTGCTGAAGACGGAGGAATTCTTCACCATCATGTCCTCTCCGGCATTCCAGCATCAATAACTAAGCCCAGGGTTTCTAGAATATCTGCCATATTTGAACTGTTAAGGTTTTGGCGCCTTGCGTTACTTGGGTCCTTTTTCGCAACTCAATTTTGTGGACAACTCAGAACGCTGCCTGACCGTGCTAGTGCTTAACCTCCAGCAGTCCATGTCCTGAGTTGCTTCCTCGATCATAAACTCTCTAATATATAACTTGTAAGATCATGCCTGTTGAGTTAATGTAATAAGAAATGAGGCTGGAACAAAATCAATGTTGTCTCATTGTATCGGCTATCAATTTTGAAGAACAGAATTAAAGTGAACACTAACAAATGGAGTCATGTGAAAATCTTTCATCACATTGCTCAATCTATGGGATACAGAGCTATACCAAAATAGTAAATGGGGTGATAAGCCTTTTGCTGCAAAATTGCTGCTGCAATATAATCAAATGTTATTGAAGGCTCTGCATCGAGTAATACAATATAAGAAAAATATATTTATTTACCAGTGTATCTGGATTGAATTTTCGACCACAATTATAACATGGCTCGAGTTGCTGTGGTGTTCTGGTGTCTCTAAAGGCTAAAAGAAAGACAGATTCTCATTCATTTTGATATATTTCCTTTTTTGTTTACGACTGTATGGCCACAAAAAACTGGCTCAGTAAAATGGTCACAGGGGGGTTCAGTATTAAGCGGGAAAACCCACTTTACGAAACACCCACTGACCACAGCCGAGTGTAGATGGGGACTAAGACCCTTAAATTTTGGAAACTACTTTCTAAAGCAATATGAATATCTTATAATCAAAAAATGTTTGGTAATTTTCATTATCTTGTCCTTATTCTTCTTTTCTATCTCCCTAAAACTTAATATGATTCTAGATACAATATATGGATACACTTACCAGCACTGACATTTTTGTTCTACGAGTTCATTCAGCCCAGAGAATGGACATCATAGATAATGATGTTGATAAGGCTGATGCGATGATTATGATTATAATAATGTTCATAAGTGAGGATGATTACCTATCAAAATGATGGTTTTAATCATGATAATAAAGATGGTTATGATGTTAATAGAAGGACCAAGTTTGAGTGTAAAGACCAAGGTAGGGAAGAAGGACCAGGGTCACTGATTGGAATACACTTTCAGTTTTCATGGATGCATCGGTGCGAGAGAGTGGCCACTGTTGATGGCTGACTAGCAACATGAAACATGCATCTGATTTGTGCAAGCACCTTGTGAAGCTCTTTGAACGCCAACTTTGTTTGCAAAACCCACATTAAGGGCCTGTTTACATGACCCTGCTTTGCCCAGATATATCGTCTTGCAGGGATGACCTGCATGCCTATGGAGACAAATACAATTTACATTTTGCCTTTACATGGGAATTCCATCCTGTCTCGCTTTGCCGAGATGATTTCATCCCGTTTCTGCTAGGCGAGATATCCTGTCCAGTCGGGATGATTTTCTTGTAAACAGGAACAGGCAAGATAGCCCGGTTTGCAAGAACTAAATTGGCCTTAGTGGGCATGACATCGTGATCAGTCTTTTGTTTAGTTCTAGATATGGTAGGTAATCGAGAGAGAAAATAAGCACACTTATTCCTGCCCCGGCTCTGTTTCCCATGTAAATGCAAAAAGAAAAACATCCAAGCTAAGCGAGTTATCCAGGTAAGGCGAGATACCCCAGTCCCGGCCAGACAGGATCATGTAAACAGACCCTAAAATATGCAAGCACGTTTTTGTTTTAAGCACTTTTCTCCCAAAGCTTGCCAGGGTTGCACTTCTTCAATTGAGCTGTATGAGCCGATACCATATACACTAGGCTACACCTTAACCTGTTTTTCATGGCTGTATCTCTCGGCACTGTGGAATGGAAATATCATCCAAGAAAAATATAAAGAAAAGGGAAGAAGAAAACATACAAATCTTACCATCAAACTCTGCCATGGTTTTTGGGTTTTTAGCTTTAACCTTGGACAGTATACCTTACCTATTAACAGCTACTTCTTCTAGCTTAGTGGAAGTGTTCTAATTTTCTGACTTCCTCTTTGAATTTTAATAATTTAGGCCACTTAGGCCTGTCTACTGTCGTCACTCCTAACAACGCAGTGTTAACAAATGCAGCTGCACAACTGCAACGACAATAGTTTTAAATTTATTGCCTGTACAAATGTCTTTTTGAATCTTCAATTGAAATCAAGATTTTTTCAGAAAAATTCGTCGTTGTTGAACTATTCTTCGAATAATTTGTTGTTATTCAAAAATACACACAGCTCCAGCAGACTTATTCACCCGCCATTTTGCATTTGAATTCGGGTCGGTTTCTAACACAACCGCTGACCACCTGCCGTTGTCAAGTGGAATAACAATAGGGGAACAAGGACCCTTGGATAAAAAAGTATGGGAGCACTTCTTATCCACAAAAGTTCTCTGTTCGATCAAGTTTCTCCAGCTCAAATTGGACCCCTAATGACTGATGCTGTATAGATGAAATTGAAAAAGTTTACATACTTGATTGCTTATGCTAAAATTTCCTGCAAGATAGACAAAGCCCATTGAATGAATTAAATCAGATAAAAAACCACAGAAATTCAGTCAGTGCATACACTTGTTGCTTCATACTTTAATGCTAGAAATATCTATACGAAGTATATACAAGTTTCTAAAGACGAATCTACAAATGTATCAAAAACTAAAATTTACAAAACTAAAATGCTAGAAGTAGAAAATTAGCTACGTAAAAAATATTACAAAAAGCTTTCGATGTTATAAAAATGTTCTTTTGGTAAAATCATAAAAATTATTCAATCCAACTAAATATTGACTTGCTGCTACTTTGAATCTAAAAAGAAACGAGAAAATTTATTAAAACGAATCATAAATGAATACAACTCATTGCGTCGGTGGAAATGTTTTCAAGGCTATTGGAGATACAAATTCAAATTCCACCCAATTCATTATGACTTCAGCAAATTCATCAAATTCTCAATGTTTAAGACCACGAATAGGACAAATCCACATCAAATTATGGGCCGTGGCTACCAATCGATGAAGAATGTACATTAGAAACGAGGAAATAAGCCAGGAAACCAAAACGGGAACCAATAGTTGCGAAAAAGAAATTCGTATCCTGATACCGGATCAAATGATTTAGTGATGGCTCCTGGCAAATCGTTTCAGGTTGTTAATTAAGATATCTGATAAAATTCGGTGATTTAATCTACATTCGTTTGAAAATGTCCACAAAGAGGAAGTATGGCCTCAAGGTTCAATCGAACTGCCAGCTTTGCATTGTTTCCAAACCAGTAGAGTTGATGCATGACCATTAATGAATTAAGGCCGAAATAAAAGGAAACTACAGTAAAACCTCACATACCAGAACTTATTTTCCTGAAAAGACTGACTATGCTCTTCCATTTACCCTTTTGGCATATTTGACATTCCCAGGGTATTGTGGTCTCTCAACACAAGTTATGATTTTGAAATAAATAAGCTTGAGCTTGAGAGCTTAGTAGAATGTCAGGATATGTGAAAGTGAAACTTTTATGTGTCTTCCCTGCAGAATAAGTCTGTAGGCTGATACTATAGGTGACATAAGATAGCGAAGAGAGTCAAAAATTCGAAACATGTTAACTACTGACACACTGATTACACTACTTTTCAGTGAAGTGCGTCAGAGAAGGAATTAAAATGGAACCTAATGAAGTTTTAAACCCACTGGCAGATCGAAATTAGCCAATCCTGACTTATACTTATTACACTTACGACAGATATGTATAGGCTGTGTGAGGTCTCATTACAAGTTTGCATTATGACCAGGATATAGAGAGCAATATCCTTGGGATATCCTTGTACTTGGCAAATTTTCCAATATCAAAGCATATTTCACTTTTTGGATTGCTTTCCCTGAAGATCAGTTTTAACTGAAGTTGATTCTATGGGTACTTATGACATATCCAGGCTCTAATTACATGCAAACATCTTAAATAGGATGTAGAGAGAAAACGTCTTAAGAACCAAAGTAAATGTTATTTTTAAGTGTCCTCCCTGCAGAATCAATCTGTAAGCTCTTGTATCTAGCACTGCATTGTTTATATCTTCATCACATTGCTAGATATGCGAAAGTATAGAGCAATATATGGATAAGAAGCAAGGAAAGATCTCTTGAACTCAAACTTTTATACTCTCGCAAGCACCAGACAGACCTTATCAGTAAGCTCTAAGGTTCTTGTTTGCAAGGCTTTACTGTGGTAAACAAAGTATAAAAACGAGTAAATATATCAAAATCAACTATTACGAACCTTCATGAGAGGTCTTTCAGTTTGACTGGCTCCCCTCTCCCGATTGTATTTCCATCTTTTCTTATAATTCCTTATCAGCATCAAAAGAGTTGAAAGAACGACTCCAACTACTAGAAGACAAACAGCCACCATTGCTCCGAAACCAGCAGAGACGGGGCCGTCCTTCACCATTGACAGGCGGATGAATGAGGTTCCTGAAAAAGAAATGGAAAGTATCAAGATTAGATATTCTTTGGTCAGCAGGGCATATTCAGGGTGAGGAATGAAAAATGGGGGAAGGGTATGTCATTTCTTTCAATGGAGCAAATCGAACCATTGGATCTTGGCACTTGAGGTCTGGCGTCTGACCTCTGGTAGAATCATCTCATATATAGATACTTTACTCTTTACAAATTCTCTGAAATTGTAGTATGGGAACTTGATTTTTCTCTATTCTGCAACCATCACGAAGAAACCTGCATCCACCCTTTATAGCAACTCAAGTCATGAAATTTGGTAGTTGAATAGGAAGGTTCTCATGCATGTTAGTCTGACGAGTCTCACGCAAGAGGCTCTAGTAAAATATGCTCTTAGAAGGATTGTTTCGACACCAATTTGAAGCCTGATAACGAAGAGGTAAAATTCCCTTATAATGCTACACTAAATGAGGCTAAAACCTAAATATTTTCATAAAATACCTTGGTTTGAGAGCCTGTGAGGCTATGATTTCATCATTCATAAAGGCAAATTCTAGATTCAGTCCAATCAGAAGCTAGTTAAGTAATCATTAAGTGAAGAGTTGATCTGGTTACACAGTTTGTCAACGATATTTCAATAAAAAACACTTACAGTTCTTTTTAGAAAACCCTAGAAGTTAATCCCATTTCAATAACACCTATTGAGGCTGAGTGAAAAACCCAGGTTCTTACACGCAGGTTGATACTGTATGCTACACAAATCAAATCAACGACCTCAGAAGTAGACGAATCCAGTGTTGACAGTTCATGAAGATGAAAACTACTTACTCTCACAAGTGACATTGTCGTGCTTGAGTTTGTATCCAGTCTGGCACTGGCATCGGTATGAGCCTGCAGTGTTATTGCACACTTGACTGCAAGAATGGTGACCTTGGCACTCATCGATGTCTGTAAAAAACAGAATATTCAGAATTGAGAAATCACTTTATCGCATATTCGAAATGCTGCTTACTTTACTAACTTAGTCTGCATACCAAAGTCAGATCTTACTAGATCGCTGAATTGCTCATGCTTCTACCACTGATCTCAAAATAAAGACTGGACCGAGCATTATTTCTATTGCTTTGGCTTGAACTTGGCCTCCCAATATGCCAGCCAAAGAAATCATATTGACTTGATTCTTTGTTAACCAAAGCTGCACGATTATTCAGTCTCGTGGTGATTATTCCTAACATTTGAAAAATCATCAAAGAAAAACCGTTCCCGAATGTAATCTCAGTGTATTGAATCGGACCTCCCAATATGGCTGTCAATTAACTTCATTTCAGAACGACTGATGCTCGATCCAGTCTTCATTTTGAGATCAGTGGCTTCTACACATACGTCAGCTATCTCAAGCCTACATTCTTGTTGATTTATCAACTGACTTTACACATCTAGGTTGAACACTGTAGAAATTATGAATCGAAATCACAGATCCACACGTTAGGGAGGTAATAGTGTAGTATTACTGAAGCGATATTGATTGTCATTACTGTCTTCACTTACATAGACATTGCTGCTCTTCTGCGTGAGGTACTCAGTAATCTAGCCATATGTGCAAGGTGTTTAAAATGAACTAATTCAAAATGATCGATGAAAGCTTTATCGTTTCTCAATTATGAAAAATCGTCCTAGCTCGTCTCGCATTCTTGCAGATCTCTTTTAAATATTCGGAAAATCGTCTCATATTCGTTGCTAAGTCTTTAAAATTCGTTCCAATTCGTAAACGATAATTTGTAGAGACATTATTGACAAGAACTTACCAGTACAGTTTCTTTTGTTCGAATGAAGCTTGAAGCCATCTTTGCAGCCACAAACAAAACTACCAGGTGTGTTGTAGCAGTATTGAGAGCAATTATTTGGACTTCTCAGGCATTCGTTCGTATCTGCAGAAGGGATATAAAGCGTAACAGATTTTGAGGTTTAAAATTTATTTGCTTGATTCATCTTGAAAACAATAATGGTAGCTAAAAGCATATTCATCGTCAAAAACTCTGTTTAATTCATTACTAATACTAACAGATTTGATTTAATTTTTCAACCGTGTGGGGATGGTAAAGTCGTGAAAAGAATTTCGTGATTCGTCATTCGTTTTTTATACTCATTTACGTTCTTTACCGTAAATGTATCCTTTTTAACAATTCATTTATTAGTTGTTGTAAATGGTTTGCCCTAATTAGCAACTCTTGCCATCGTTTACAGCCAATTTAAAATAAAAGTATCAATGATTATATTTGATGATATATTCATCTGTTTTATCCTTCGTGAATCGTTTTATTTGACCTTCCTATACATTAAGAAATGATGAGAAGATACTTGAAATACTGACACAGTCCTAAAGGCTGCCTGTAATAGTTTTATATGAATAGACATACCTTGACAGGTAAAGCCGTCGTCTTGCAATGTGTACCCTGAATAACAACCGCAGTAAAAACTGCCGATTGTGTTGTGACAAATATGTTCGCATCTATGCAAGCCAGTACTGCATTCATCCACATCTAGAAAAAATACAAAGTCATCATTATCATTAAAACCATAGCCATAAATAACAAATAGACCATATAAGTGATGCAAGTACGGGATACATTTTGGGACACATAGGAAAATCATTCTAAGCGTTCTAGAAAGCATTCTAACAAACTGCAGCTTTCGTTAAAGTGATAACACAACAAAAACATGGTAATGTAAAGATTCTTCCCGATATGCTCCTAGAGTAAATTGGGCTCTGGGCACTTTTTATCATCGCATGCCCCTTACAAAAACCACCATCAAGACTAACATTAAGATCAATACTAAAAATAAAGCTGGTATAAACTTATATACCCACAAAATATTTTCTACATTAAATTTTTTCGAGGTCAAGTTCATATGGGAAACTATTACCGTTGTTATAAAATCATGAAATTTGCCAAGTAAAAACCACTAAATTGATGGATTAAAACACAACTGTTGCACAAATACTTCTTTAAAATACTTCTTCGAAAACATTTAGTATATGTCAAATATCTTTTCCTTAAATTTCTTGTTCTTGCTAAGTTTTTGAAACCTTTTTTTACAGTTTATTAACTTCACTGCAAGAAACAAAGGTTTTGATTGTTCGACTGGCAGTCGAAGGTATAGATCAGATAAAAAAGGAAGCTACGTCAGTCACTTTTTGATGCAGTCTGTTAAATATAATTCATAAAGTTACCTTTCACGCGCAAAATCGCTTCGGTGGTATCCGTGCCAGCATTATTAGACGCAACGCATTGATAGACACCTGCATCACTCATTCTGGCGTTCTGGATCAGCAAACTACCTCCAGGCAGCACCACCATTCTCGGATCCCCTCCAAGAGGCTTCGTCTCCTGCATGCCGAATGACCACGCGAATTTTGGAGACGGGTGTCCGTGTGCCACGCATCCCAGAATCACGTTATTTCCTTGTACGACTTCCGTGTCATTCGGACCGTTCACGATCATTGCGGGGACTGTTGAGAAAATCACAATACAATAATTAGATAAGATACTCAAAAATGCCTTATCTACTTTTTTTATGCAATCTAAAAAGTAGAATTTACAAAAACATATATACAATGACGATACCATTGGGAGCAAGACATATATGTCTATCCAATGGCCTTATAATAAACAACTACAGATAACAATAACCATGCGCAAGGCTATACCAGACTTGCTGCAGGCATCTCACCAAGGAAGATTGCCTGTCTGTATTTGAATAGAGGGTGAGTCGGTCATCCGAAAAGTATGGAGCACAAAAAGGTTGATGCATTGATGTTTGAGTACTCGTACACCTTATAATTGAAAGCTTCATATTATGTAGGCTTGGGGATTGGGTGCTTTAGCAACGCGTTTAGGGATTGGGTGCTTTAGCAACTTTTGATTGTACAATTGATTTTTTCTTATCTTTTTGTTCCTTTCAAACCCATTCTGAAAACCAGTAATACTAAGCCATGTTATTCACATAACGACATATAGTTTCCCCCGCTTTTCCATTTACTCCAAGACTACCAACAACTTATACTCCAATCTACCAATCAGTTTACATTTCGTGATAGAAATATTGTAGAACAGCAATATTGAATAAAACTCATAAGCAACATTCACTTACTCAAAAACCTTGGGCCTCTCTCAATTTGGCTTTTCTTCATCAAGGAGCTTGGCTCAGCTAAAAAGGAAAAAATGGTTCGTTAAAGTCGTAAACAATTGTAAACTTAAACCCCATACTATGCTATCTCTCTATAAATGCTGGTAATAGGAGGGCCTAATTTCTTAAGTTTATAAAATAGTACAAAACTAATAGTAAGAAGCTACTGAGTTTATAAAAGAGTAAGAAACAAAAGTAAACCATTCTTCAAACGTTTCGATAAAATCTTCTTCAGAAAAATAACTAAACTAGTTTACTGAAGAGGATTAGTAAATGTTGTAAGTAAGCTTCAAAACATTCAGAGTAAAACAAGGTTATGATGATGATTATTACCTAAATCAAGACAGGTCATGTGATCATCGCTGAGTTTGAAGCCAATGTTGCAGAGACACCGGTAGCTGCCTGGTGTATTGACGCAGGTTTGTTCACAGCCATGAATTCCCATTGCACACTCATCGATATCTGAATAGGATCAAGACAATTATCATTATAACAGGGTCAGGGAGGGGTAAAATAGGAACTGGAATTCATCTTTTTATTAACTGGGAAAATGAGATTAGATTTCTTGGGACTAGGATTCGGGATTGACAAATAGATTGGCATTGTTAAACACGTCAATATTTGAAAATACTCTATTTTTCTCATTGAGATTTATATTTTTTATTATTTCAGTGCTTGGAATCGGGATCAGTACTCCCCCCCTTCAAGGCCCCCTTACAAAATAGCCATAAAATTGAAAATTTGGAAGGAAAAACAGCTATATAGCTTTAGGTATAATTTGTGAGATTGAAAATGACCCGAGTAGGACTCGAACCCACGACCTCTGGTTATTCTTATTCTCACAAATTATCTCGATTGATTTATTCTGACTGAACGATAGAAAGAATACGGTTGCAAGAATACAATAGAGATTGGAATCATTACCATCACAAGTATTGTTGAGAATGCTACGCGTGTATCCAGTTCGACATTCACAATGATATTCGTCTTCAGTGAACACACACAGTTGATCACAAGTATGAGATTTAGCATCACATTGATCCTCATCTATAATGCAAACGGAATACATATTACTATAGAATGCAATGCAAATTTGTAGATATCTTTACTATTCATGATTTTGTGCTTGGTAAGGTGTTTGGTACTTCCAGACTTTGGTACTCCTTTATTCTCATGTCTTTGTCTATCAATTCTATAATTTATTGCTCTGTTTTGTGATTTAATGCTTATTTCCGTGACTATGTTTGTATTTTTCAATGAGAAACTTGATCACAAGTGAAACATTTGATTGGTACTGACAATTTCTCACAATTTCTCACAAAATTTCACAAAACGATAAATTTCTTACTTTTAACCAAAACCTAAGCTAGAGAATATATTATCATTTAAACGCTTTTAAGAAGTATGTTGCTCTTTCATCATCTTTCAAAGATTTGATGATTTTTGATAAAACCATCGTATTATCAGAAACATATTACATACTCAAGCAACGTCTGCCATCAAATGCCAACCGGTATCCTTTGTGACACATGCATCGGTGTCCACCATGCAGCAAAGTAATGCAATAATGCTCGCACGAGAACTCTTCTGCAGGACAGCTTTCATAATCACCTAGAAGGAAAAGTATATTTGATATGAAAAATCTGAAAAATTGAATTGAATCTAAAAATGAATTTATACAAGAGTTTTCTCTTCCAACCATGTAAAAGGGAATCTCTTCCACAGCTGGATCCAAATCAACGGTAAAAAGAGGTTCTCCACAATGCATTCAGAATCACTGATGTTTCGGATCTCTAAAAAAAGACACTAAACAACACAAGGGGGGGGAATTCGAATGGATAGCTTATAATTCGTGTCATTATTAGCAATGCAGTCGTTAATAGGTAAAACCTAAAACACCTAGGGCCATTTGAAAATCAGCTTATTTCGTCTTCTCGATTTTCGATACAAGTATCAAACAATCCATTAGCAATGGTGTATCTAATTGCTAAAACCACAATTACTTATTCTATCATACGTGACGTGAAGAACTGAAATTCAACTATTCAGGATGAAAATACAAACCATAGAAGTTTCTACGTACTTGGATTTCCACTACTCAACGCATCAATCATGTCCATATCCAACTTCGAGATTGGCACAGGATGTTTCCTCCGCTTCTCAACCTCTTTATCAATCTTCATCTTCCTCATTGCTTTCTTATGATGATGACGTAATGGCCTCGCATGATGTTTCTTCTTACGAGGCTTCGACGCCTCCATCATGTGAACGAGATTGGCAAGCGTTGGCCTGTCTCCAGAGCCTGCTCCGGACCCAGACCCCGAGCCTGAACTTTCTTCGATTTGATTGAGGAGAGCTAATAAGCGTTGATGATGTAATAACCGCCTGAAGTGAGCGGCCATGTTTTTGTCTGCCTTCATTTGTTCTGACAACGTAGGATGGTGTTTTGGTTTATGATGTCTATCATGTGATCTATGACTGTCTGACTTCCTTCCATGCCCGTGGTGTTTTGCTGATTTCGCATGTTCTTTCGCGTGATTTCTGCTTTTCTTCTTTTTTGCTTCAGTTGGCTTTTCAGTTGTTGTTGTCGATGAAGTTGGTGTTGTTGTTGATGCTTGTGTTGTTGTTGTTGCTTGGGTTGTTGTTTCTGTGGTTTTTGAAGTAGTAGAAGCAGCTTTAGTGGTTGACGTCATTGCTGAAATAAGGTGAACAATAATTCGTTAATAAATTGTAATTAAGATACTGATTTCGATAAACACGAAAACAGGCGAAAGTTAACAAGCCTCAAAAAAATATCCTCCAGATAATCTTTCAAAAACGTATTTGTTTATATCAAAATAGTTTCGAACTAACAGAATTATTCTGCAAACAACATACAAATACCTTCCTCAACAATCATTAACCTCTTTTCTGAAAAGCTAATTACAATAAACCTCTGAGAGAGATTCGATAGAAGAGAAATTCATTTTCGTCCTCTTTTAGACGTACTACTGTGATAAGTGTCATACAAAATGCTTTTATCGCAGTTTGCGTTTAAGGCAGTTATCATGTTTCGCTGTGTTTCCAATTTCTCTGAAATTCTGCAGACCAAAGACTGATCTGACGATCTACTCAAGTGTGAGATCAAAGACCTTAATAAACAACAAGACGCTTAATTTGATACTTACACTGCGTGGTATTGTTAGCAAAACCATGCTTTCGATCGAAGTTTTCTGAAGGAGAAAATGGGAGGTCAATCAATGAACGGGTATTAGGCCAAATAGAAAGAGAAAGACCCCCTTAAAGATCATCAGGAAGAGGCAATTGACATATTATGGCTACATAAAAAGAGCAAACAACGGTTTAGAAAAACTGATAATGCAAGGAGTCATTGAGGGGAAAAGAAGAAGTCCTGCAACAAAGTGGTTTCACAACATAAAGACGATGGCAACAAGAAGTGTTTATCCGCTCAACAAAGAAGCTAAAGATAGAACGACCTGAAGGATAAATGAAATAAAAAATTTTAATTTTCAAATCACACAATATGTAAACCGTAGAATACTTTGAATCGAGGATATCAAGAATAAATCTCAAAAATGAGTAAAATAAAAAACTTACCAGAAGAATTTCGGTTTCTGTTAACAAACGCAATGACCGGATTCAAGAAGAAATTCGGAGCTTTGAAAGTCGTGCACAACTCGGTGTTATAACATTTGACGGAATAACAACTTCTATCAACCATATAGGCCAAATGACAGTCCTTATCCCGGCAACAGTATTCAGTACACGTTCCTATGTCTGCCACCTCTCCGTGGTCACGGAACACGCCGGCCTTCATTCCACCCATCAACCGCTGATTCTGCAGTGTCTCTTCTTTCTCACAGTAGCCGATATCGAAGCCTTGAGAAGACTGGGGTACGGCTATTGTTGGTAGGATGAGACCACTCCCTGGTATGTCAGGCCTAATCGGTTTTGTGGCATTTACGGATTTCGAAGCTGCATTGCTGTGCTGTGTTGGTGTGCTTGCAATGCCATGGAGGATGGTTCCATGATCGATCTTGTTAGAGGTGCCCGTGACGTCAGGTACTGCAGAGCCATTCGATACAGGCACCATATGATTCCCGCCGGGTGATTTGAAAATAACATCGGTCACTGCATCTTGGGCACTTTTGAACAGACTCCACCCATCGCGGATCACGTACCCAACACTCGAGTGAGAATCAGAAATTGTCGCCTTACACAGATCCCTATCCAGACATTTCATCGTGTAACAGGTGCCCTTATCCACATACGCCACTGTACATCCGTCTGATTCACAACAGTATTTCATACATGTGTTGATGTTATCAACGTGCCCGATTATTCGGTAGGTGCCTGCATGTAATCCACCAATCAGCTTCACGCCTTCTAATATGAAGTCGGTTGAGCACCATGATTTGACGTGGTTGCCGAGGTTCTTGGGTAATTCGATGGTTTGTATGTCTGGCTGGGAGGTTGTTGTTGTTGCAGGTGGTGGTGTCGTTGATGATACAGTTGTTGTTGTTGTTTTTTGAGGAGCTCTTGTTGTTTGACGATGACGAGGTGTTGATGGGGTTGTTGGGTGTTCATAATCATATGAAATATCTAACGATAAAAAGATATTCATTAATCCTATTCAGTTTGTATAGTAATTGTTTACATTGCCTAAATTGTCTTTGCATTGTTAATGTTTATGTACAGGAGTTAAGGGCAAGAGTTAAGTAATGTAAATTTCCTGATTATTAGCAAAAAGGGGATTATAGCAAATGACTGATCCTCTTTCTTGCTCATAATATACATTTGAAAATTTGAGGTATTCAGTTCCAATTCTAAATACCTTGGGGTCAGCATGACAGAATGAATACAGTAAGTAGGAATATAAAGCAACCTTTTTCGATCCGGTGCCCTGTTTAGAAACAAAATTATATTATGTTAGTTCATTTGAACCAAGTGTCTCAGTGTTCTAGAATTTTTCCGGGTACCAACTAAAGTTGTTGCTTACGTATAGGCAAGGTAAAGTAACTCTACTACTCAGATAAAGAAAACTTTATGCCAAACCTAGATTTCTTGGACGAGGGCGGTTGTGGACCGAGCTCTGGGTATCAAAAACATAACTCTTCGCTTACCTTTTTCTCCTGGTCGTTTCTTGTACGACAATGTCAAACTGAAGTTGGGAAGCTGCGCAGGCCGTGGCATACACAACGTTTTATTCTTGCACGAAACGAGAAAGCATGCTCCCTTCATCATGATAGCAATATCACAGTTCGTATCATTGCAGCAGAGCGCTTGACACACATCCATCCTCTTGATGAGCCCCTTGTGCGAGAAATCCCCAGCTTTCAAACCCCCCTTCAGAGTTGTATGGTTATGGACAGGTCCGAAAATGCATGTTGGTGGGGTTGGTTGAATGGGCTTTCTTGTCGTTGTGTACCAGTTTGCGTCTGGATGTAGCAGTTGGGATTCGAAATCGTTGATTTCCTGAAGGGATTCCGGAGGCTTGTGGGGCTTTTTGGCTGGCTTTGGAGTTGTTGTTGTTGGCTTTGGTGTTGTTGTTGTTTTCTTAGTGGTTAGGGCGGCAGTTGGCTTTGCTGAAATAGAAAGGAATGAGTTGTATGATGATTGGTAGCGATAACACAAAGCGAGCGTTAATCAGATTGAGACAATCAATTCTGAGAAAACAATATCCTAAGGCTCTGTTTAGACTGCTTTAGATTTTCCTCTTCGAAATACAAATACGAAATACCAAGGCCTAAATATCAGACTATTTTCTAAAACATTATGCTTAATCAAAAAGAGTATTTCACTCCATTGTTCAATTATCTCGAAAACTCTCTAACTAGCTAAAACTGACTAAACAGAATAAAGAAACAAGCTCACCTTCTTGCTGACTCGGTCTAATTACCATTCCAACAGTTGGTGCCAAGGTGGAAAGCCCTTTTGGAATGATTCCACACAAGTCCCTACTGTAGCACTCAACCAGATAACACCGACCAGACAGCATGTATGCCAAATCACAGGTTCGGAACAAACAGCACATCTCCATGCATTGCAATATCGTAGTTACCGGACCGCGATCTAGGAAATTACCGGCATTGAGACCGCCTTTGAGATCCGAGCTACCATGAACCTTACCGAGCTGACAAACATCAGCGAGTTTTGGAGTTGCTGTTGTTTTGATTTTCGGTTTGACTGTTGTTGTTGCTGTTGTTGGTCGATGGTTGATGATTGTGATTGGTCTTTCAACTTGAATAGGATGTGACGTCGTTTTGATTGGAACATTCTCGATTTTCGATTGGGATTCGTCAAGAGCTTGCTTGAACTTCCGGACGTAATCTTGAATCTCAAGCCGATCCAGTGCCCGGGAGTAGATGTAAATATCATCCATATAACCAAGTAGAGCCCGTCCATCAGTGTGTGTACCGAATCCTGCCTTGGCACCCCAGTCCATAGACAGCTCCCCATGCCCCACATCGACCGTCTTCAGCACCCCATTCACAAATATCTTAGCTTCACCTAGGTTCGAGTCGTAAACGGCAGCAATGTGCGTCCACTGATTCCGTTTAATGACAGGCTCCGTCACAACAGAAAACACCTGCTCTGCGTTCTCGTCGCGATGAAACCACCTCACCTTCCCGTCTACGACTTCAAAATGGTACTGCCCGTTGTGATGATCAGAGATACTTCCGACAGTGTCGAATATCGAATGAACGCCTGACGTCTCGAGGAGTTTCACCCATATTGATATGGTGATGGCCTGGCGTGGTTTCGGGTTGAAGTGCTCGCCGTCTAGAAGAACGTCACCGCCGTCAAGCATAACGCCATTGCCTCGAATACCACCGCCTGGGGAAATATTGGCACCTATAAGGGAAACAGAGGATGAGTTGAGTATTTGAAGATATGATTAATATTTTCTTACCCCATAGATCTTTATATTCTAAAAGCACAGAGGTAGATTTTCAGAGAGGAGACATGTCTTTTTCATAACTTCAAGTTTCAAACCTCTGTGTATTCCGCTCTGCCTATGGCATAGAGCACTTTAAATATCCAGGATAGACAAGTAGAGTAATAATATTCTAAAAGCCAAATTATTGAGAGTCACCTGCATCAACCCAATATCATTTGAGGAAGTCTCAAACGGATGTTCCCTAGTCGAGATCTTTTCACTTGAGTTATATTTCGAGGCCTGGTAAGAATCTCTAGTACTATACACTGCTGTTTTTATAAGAATTATTCTAATCCTATACTGCTGCTTTCATAACAATCATTTTTAGCTCATTTCAAACCATTTATTATAAGAATCGTCCGGACTGCTTTAAAGTGAATTTTTGATAAAAATTTATAAAGTTCTTTGTATTTTATATAGTTTGCTTTTATCATCAAAATTAAGAAATCGATTAAGCTAAGAATTTGTGTCCAAGCCAATTTAGAAGAAATTGATTATTAGTATCATTGTCATAGATCCCTAGATACAAGACTGAATTCTTGGAGAGAGGCGGTTATTACAGCTCTAAAAAGTTGTGAAATGATACCTATATAACAAACACCAATAGAATACCAATAGTACCAATAATACCAATATAATACCAATAAAATGAATACCTGTAGTTAGGGTAGCATCATTTCCATATTTAGAATCATCAGTGATTTTATTTTCATTCAATTTATCAAATGTCAAGTGTAACACCAAGTTCGGGTCTGATCTTGTCAAGGTCGGTGAGAATGTTGGAGTTGGTCTTCTTGTAACTTGCGTGGGGTGGTGGGTTTTCGCCATTTCTTCTGGTGCTCTCGTAGGCTTCGTTGGCACTGAAATAAACAGAAATTGTCACGAGGTTTGTAATCTTCATTAAGATAATATTTTCTGAAGCATGGTCAGTAATAATGATGATATCATACATTCAGTTGCCAACCTCCGTTTTTGGACAAAAACTGACATTTATTAAGAACAATCAAATAGAAAATGGCCAAAGACAGAGCCTTGTCGAACAACCAAGGAATCCTTATCAAAGTAATAGATAAGATGGAATAAAAATGATTTCGTATTTTGCTTTCATTCATAATTAACAATTAACTCTTCAATATCTATCCTATTGGCTATTATTCAAAAACAGCAAAGTATTTCAGCGAAAGCACGTCAACTTCTATACTCGGTTCTTCTCAGTATTTCCAAATCTACCTCTATTCTCACTGAGCTGGTCTCTTGAGAAATCAAATAGCTGAAGCCACCCGTGCGTATGAGGTATCTGATTGGTCAGAATGGTTCGAACCCAGGCTCCTGAGCACATTACCTCAGCCAGCAAGGTGTGTCTTGCCCTCATTCGACAGAATCCGCCAAGGCCATCAGGAGAAAATCGACCCACCCACCTCCTTCGGTGATGGTTAGCAGCTACAGCCTCTCGACTTGCTTTATGGCGAAATCTCCTTCGCACTCCGCATACCTTAGCTATTTGGCAGGGGGAGAGGCAGGTCGGTGAGAATATATCACTATTTCTTCTACCTCTATTCAATGTACCCCTATGTAGTGTATCTCTATGTGATGTATCAAATCTACCTCTATGTATATAATTTATTAGGCACTTTTTACATGAATTTGACAAGAATGAAAACAGACGTTGTATTTGAAAGTAATAGAGCCCTGTATTCGTATTAGTGGCATGGTGACTCACTCCAGATATTTTGCAGAAAGATCTGTTAGGACACTAACTAAAAATCACAGAAATCGAATACAAGTGAAAAGCTTACCAACTCCATCGAATCCATCTCTGGTGACATAAGCAATCTGCGCATGCCCATCCGGGATTGTTTGGCAATCAGCCAAGCTATAGCAATGGACAGTAAAACACTTCCGGCTGAGAACCATGGCTAAGTCACATGACGAGTCATTACAACAATGTCTGACGCAGTCACGCAGGTTCCTCACCACACCCATGTCAGTAAACTTCCCGGATGTCCATCCTCCTCGTAGTGCGACACTGAAGTAAACCATACTTTGAAGACAGGTGTGTTTGGGTGGCGTCGATGCTGTTGTTGGGGGCTTTGTGGTTGTTGTTGTTGTGAGTTCAAGGAGAGGAGATTGGGTTGGATAGTTCTCTGAAAAATACAATACATCAGTTGATAAACAAATACTGAAGTTTTATGAAACAAGAACAGGTTAACATTCACGCTAGAATAACTTAGGCTTTCTCTATTGATCGAATTCGAGTATACCAAAATTTGTTCAAAGCAGTTAGATAAAAACAGTATAGGCATGGAAATGAAATCATCATCAAAAATTCCAACATGTAGCTGGTCTTTGGGGATCTTTCGAAAGTTTTTCGAAAATGGAAAAAGACAAAGTAAATTAGTTAGTCAAGGTTTAAAGAACATGGTAAGTTTTACGATTGAATGTTTACTATCACTTCTTGTAATGACACGAAGGCGACATCATCAACTCATAAATTGTTAAACTAGAAGGCAACCATCCGCCCTATGACCTTGTTATTCAATTAATTGATTAAGACCACCTTCCAAAACAAGCTTCAACCAGATTTTTAAATGGAAGACTTTAATCTTATCCATTTGACAACTCGATCTGAAAGCTTTCGATTGGCTGAGAAAGAAACTGGAGTAAATAAAGCTGGGTCTATCATGCCAGTGTCATCCACAAATCAAACAGAAAGATAACTGAAAACTGAAATTTCAAAACATGAGTAAAAATCGACTTCTGAAACTCACCGGGATCGTACACCGTCTGGCCATTACGAGATACGAAACCAAGCGTCGTATGCGTCTTCACAGACCGCACAGGCTGACAGAGCGATGGGAAATGGCAGATGACCACGAAACAAACGCTTTTATCCATGTACGCCAAATCACATCGTTCCGTTGCACAACAATGCTGAGCACACTCTTTGATATCTTGAACACGACCGATTCTCGTGAACAACCCACTATTGCGACCACCTCGTAAATCAGTACTGTAAAAGACAGAGCTTTTGCTGCACTGCTGTTTCTCATCATCATTATCATTGTTATTGTTGACCTCGATTCCATTTGGGTCGATGTCTTGGTTACTGTGTTCGCTGTGGATGTCTAAATTCGAGTGACGATTCGCCTTCGAGTCAGATAGCCTCTCTTTCATTTCATCCAATTGTGTTTCAGGTATCAAACCGTTGTAAGCACCGTTTTCAGTTGGAATTGAAAAATCTACAAAACAAAATATAAAATTTGTCTTATTCTTGTCATATTTCTGCGAAATACTTATAGAGAAGTTCTAACTGCTTTTATATTCTTAAAAGTACTGGTCCATTTGGGTGACAGTATTTCTTAGGCCCACATAAAAAACCATCGAATAACTTCTGCAAAACTTTCGGGCTTAAAAACATCGCAGAAATTTCACAGACCGAATCTGACTTGAGCAAATAATTTAAAACTCGAGCTTTTAAGCATACAACTTCCTTCAAAAAACTGTTTTTTCGATAAGTGGACCATATAATCATAAGATAAATCATACAAACCTGGTCCAAGATTGCATAACTCTGTCAGATCCTTCAAGTCCAGTTGCGTCAGAGCTTTATTATGAATATAGAATTCATCGACCAGGCCAGGCAGAGTGCCCTCGGCACCAATGGCTACCTTGCCCTTCCATGCTACAGACAGGGGTCCTGTCCCACTCTCTCGTTTGACGAGTTGAGAATCGACGTAGAGTTTGGCATGACCAGTGCGAGAATTATAAGTGGCTGCGATGTGTGTCCATAGGCCTTGTGGGACGGTGGCGCTTTGAATTGTGAGCAAGTCGAACACGTAGCTCCCATTTTCGTCTATGTGACTCCAATGAAGTTTTCCTATAAAAAGATGAAAATATTCTTCTTAGATGAGGGATGATTTAAGAAGGAATAAATGCAGTAATTATAAGAGAAGGTAATTACTATTAAGGTGAAATCTAAAGTGTGCAAAATCATACGTATTGAAAAAATGATAAATTCGTTAGCAGGTAAAGACAAATGAAATATCTGATAAAAGCAAAGTTCAAAAACTATATAAGTATGGACTGCAAGATTCATCCTGCAAAGATATATGCTATCAGAAATTTTGTTTTAGAGTGAGGTAGCTGTGGTAGACAGGGCATTATACGGAGGCTACTGCCATAGATGAAAAATTACATCATGGAAAAAGGTGTTGGATAATAATTCTAGGTGGATCTGTTGTATACGACAGGTTTACTCTCATTAGTTATTGACCAATCGGATTTGGGTAAACCACACTGGTATGAGCAGAGACGAATTTCTTTCCAAATAAGATCTATATACTAAGCTTACCTAAACTAAGATTCATAATGAGAGTGAAATGATTTGAAAATAAAGTAATTACCATTTTTGATTTCCAAGGTGAAAATAGCTCCCTTTCCACTGAGTGTTTGTTTGACATTGAAGAAAGACAAATTATCATCGTCTCTGTTCAGCTTTACCCACAATGCAACAGTAATAGCCAGGCTTGGTTTGTTTTGAAACGTCAGGCCATTCAGAAGCACTTCTCCTCCACTCAAATCCACTGATGCTCCGCATCTAGAGTCTTTTCTATTTACTTTGGCACCATTTACGAGCAATGCATTGTTGTTACTGCCAGAATCATCGCGGACCTCGTTTTGGTTAACAGACTCGAATCCATAATGAGCAACAACTCCGTTATCTGTAAAAAGTGATAAAGACTCAATTCATTGCAGAATTCAAAAGGTTTGACATTATCTTATGGATTTGATCAATCCTTACAAATTCCTTTTCAAGTGTGCATCAATAGAAAGAGGTGTCAAATTATCCTAACACAACATATCATACCAGTTAGACAGCAGGCAGAAATGTATCATGAAACCTGTGGGACCATTCATGCTTAGTTAAAGCCCAAAAATACAGGAGAGGCTTTGCTAAAATTTTGTATTATTTGCATCATTTTTTATTCTTTCTTCTGTAACTATATTCTCTCTACACCCGGTAAAAAATCATTCATGGAAATGACTTACCATCATCACATACAATTAGCGAATCAAGCATGACGACGAATAACAAAAGGAGATAAAACATATCCCTGCGTTACTCATAGTGATCACAAACACACAACGTGTCGTAGGAGCATACGAGTAAATCCTTCTCAGAAGTAACAACAATCGTCGAAGTGTATGGAAGCAAATTCATCCAAGTTTCCGTCCAATTAGTTTGATAATATATTCACTGATTCAAAATTCCAGGCTTCGCCAAAGCAAGCGAGTAAAACCAATTGATTTCTTTTTAGTAATGAAGAAACTTCTCCAAGGGAATCAGGACAAGACCTTCAAATGTCCATTCCATGTGTTGAGTAAGAATGTTGCTGATGAAATAATGGGAAGTGCTCCACAGGAAATCTAGTAATCTAATCGAAATACATGTTGTGATCCAAATTGCGAGTACTCCAGAATGCTTGTCAGTGAGAATCTCAAAACTTGCAGCAAATCAAAACCAAATTCTTCAAACATCCATATGATAAATATATTTCTCGAGAAAAAGTCATCTACCCATCAAAGATTACTGTTTTATTTTTATAACTTTTAATCTAAACTATGAAAATAAAGAAAGCTACGACGTGCTTAGGCCTAGCCCATCTCTGAAGATCAGTCGGCGTGATTAACGATGCTGAAGAGCCTAACAATCCAAGGGTCAAGGCTGAATGGGTTGCCACCTGCAATCTCGCTTCACGCTGATTGTGAGTCGTGGCGTGGATGCTGCACGCTGCAGAGCGGTTTGTGTACACCACGCAGATTTGGGAAACTCATTAACAAGAAACACTACATGGTGAGAGTCTTTGGTTCCCTGCCCCCTTGGAAAATCACACCTTGGAAAATCACATCACACAAATACTCGGTGCTTTTCGCTATATGAAAAGCTCATGATAACTTTAGATAGTTAGTTGTTTTAGAAAAAGGTATTTTTGTTTCTATGGCAGTTCCTCAGACATGTTGTAGCAGTCTCGTTCTCGTGCCAACCATCAAAACAAGCGAGGTCCAAAGACTTCCAGGCTGTTTTGTCAGCTTAGTATCGCACCTTGAATGGGATTTTACACCAATCAGAATGCAGCACATCAGGATACTCCACCAATCAGAATGCAGTAGATCAGAAGAATCCACCAATCAGATGCCAAGGTGATTTGCTATTTCGTGATAATGCCAGGCAGCACAACAATGTAAGGGTCGTTTAAAACGATCTCTTACAATGTTATGCTACCCGGAAATTCACAGCAAAATCCTCTTCTTCCAAGCAACTTGTCTTTTCTCCTTTTATTTCCAATAATCCAATGAAACTTGCAGATGCTGCAGAATTCGTTTATGGGTTTTGCAAAGACCATACATTTTTGTGATGCCCGAATTAGGATCGATTCGATTTATACTAACCAGTTCAAGTTTCGAGCTTCGGTTTTGTGCGAGAAACAAATCATTACCAATCGAAAAAATTGAGAGTGAGGAATTTGAAAAAGGGAATATCTTAGATATGCATGATGGGATCGTATCAAATGCATTTTGGTATAGTTTTGAAAGCTTCCGTTTAGCAAAGAGTTTTATAATCAAATGGCAAAGAATCAAACACTCACCTGGTAGGCCAGGGACTTCATCTCGTCCATTCGTCTTTCCCCCAAAATAATTCACACCCCAGTATCGGTGTCTTGGTGTTGGAACACGTGATTTCTTCATAACGAGGTTAGCCTCCGGACCCAGGCCTTTGATTGCTGCAGCAACTTCCTTTTTGTAAGTAGCAATCTCACCGAGATCAGAATTCGACGGCGTTTCGGGGTTGTGAGAAGATGAAAGAGTGTTTGTCGCAGCCTCGACTTCAAGCTTTCGTTTCCAGGCTGGTTCTTGAGTCTTTGGATGCCCTGCTGGAAGGAGGCTTCGGGAAGCTCCCAAGTTTCCAATATCACCAAGTCTTGCTTCACCCAAATTGCCAAGATCTCCCAGTTTCAACTCTTCCAAAAGTTTTTCCGGTACAGAAGGAGTCGTTGAATTAACTTGGTGTTTAGGAACCTTGGCAGTATTTACGACTTTTTTATTTCTCGTTGCGTTCTGTTTCACTTGATGCAACACGGTGATGTCTTGAGACGATGGAGTCTCCACAACCTTCATTTTCCTCTTCTGAACTTTCACAACTGGGGTAACATTCTTCCGTTTTGATGGCTGGGGTAACATAAACCCATCAGCTACCCCACCAGACTTTTTCACAGCTTTTGAAGGAACTATGAAACCGAGAAGACTGAATTCTTTGGAAGAAGAATTTTCTTGCTTGATTGTTGGGTTGAACTGGTCAAGATGTAACGCCATGTTTGCACGCGTTATGTGCCTCTCTGTCGGTATCTTGTGAGAGGCTGGCTTAGAATGGCTCGTAAGTGATTCCAAAGATGATTCTGCATTCTCAAGGTTGTCCTTCTTGTCACTTTTAATGTCTAAAAGTAACAGAATATACACCGGGTGCTCCGAAAAATACACGATCCGATGAGGTCTTTATGAACAATGTCGATTGCAAAGATTCGACTTGATAATGACAATAACAATAAATGTCTGCACTAGGTAGCCAACAACAATTAACAAGGTTGAGTTAATTTCTTACAGTAAGGCCCATTGAGAATACAATTAGTTAAAAAGAAATGTGTTTAAGGGTATACAGATGCACAATATCGTGTATCAGAGTTCATTATGAAATATGTTCAGGATAATAAAAGACTAGTTTTGAATTACAAAATGCTATTCATTGCTGTTAATACCCTAGGTAGATCATTCCAGATCTTAGTTCCTCTTACTCAAAAGCTTGATGCAGGAGGCTTTCGCGTGCTCCGCTTGCTTTTGCTGATATGGAATTCTTTTGGTGAACTTGAGCTGAACTCTCAAATCTCTCAGACAAATAACTTGATACTCAGCTCAAAATTGCTGAATAATTGAGAATGCAGAAGATGATAAATTTGGCATCAGCATTAGTAAAAACTTATAAATACCTGTGCTCTCCATCGCAGCAATATCATGAACTGGCACCGTGGCGTCCACTGGCATTTTCTTAGCAGCTTCCGTTGGCCTTGATTCGTATAGATTTGGCATTCCGATTCCAGATACTTGGGTAGGCAGTAAGTCAGGTGGCATTGAAATATTTCCCAATACTAGAGGCATTCTTCTGATTTGCATAAACGAGTCTCTCTTGTACCCCTGTTCAATCGCATCTTGTTTCAAAGCGAGGTTGTTTAACTTGATTCTTTTGCGCATGTGTGGAATAGTACCTCTTCGACGGGCGTTCAGTGTACCTTTAGGTATCTGCCTCTCTTCCATGCCCCCGAGCTTCAAAGCTAGGGCAGCACCACCATGGTCAGTATAGTTGTGTCTATTTGCATTGGCTGCAGCTAGAGAAACGTTTGCAAGTTTTGAGCGCAAATTTCCGATTTCTTCCGTGAGGTTTTGAACAGTTTGTCGTAGCTTCGATTCAATGGTTGACTTAACTTCCAGTTTCATTTTGGCGGTAGGGATGGTGTCTTTCCTTACTGCTCGAGATGTGGTTTTCACTTTATTCGATAATTCTGAAAAAGAATATAGTAAAACTGTTTTCAAAGCATGCATGATATCGAGTTCCTTACAGTAGAAAAACATCTTTCATACTAGGCCATACGATAGTAAGTTCAACTGCAATGCCAAGTTTTCTTTGTTTCTGCACTGTTCTATCGAATCATCAAGGTTTTTTAATAACACCCAATTACTACTGGATCTCGCAGACTATCTGTCTCACTAACCTAGACTTTTGCACCATCAAAGAATTTTTAACAAGTAAGCAAGATGTATTTTGTGATGCATTTGAGGGGATAGCATCAGTGCCGGGAAGGAATACCGTCAGTACAATGGAGGGTATTCAGTACTGTTTAAGGATATCACCAGTACTTTGAAGATAATACCAGTGGTAATGGTAATGGTATCCCTCAACAGTCCTGAATATTCTCTACAGCACTACACAGACGTTCCCCAGGGTGATAACAAAAAATAAAATCAAAATAAACACAAGCGAAAAGTAAGACATCGACTTACCATGCTTGTTTTGTGATGCATTCTTCCCTTCTGCAAGATCATCCTTCTCTTTCGTATTCTTCAAAGATGGTGCTTTAGTAACCTTTGCAGACACAGCTAAATGTGGTTTTTGAGTAGTGTGAACTCTCTTTGCCACACGTGCAGATGTTTTCGTATGCATTCTCGTCGTTGGTTTGTGCATTGCCTTCTTCTTTTCAGCATTTTGCAACTTGGATGGCCTCTGTTTCACTGCTTTTGTTGGTCTTGGCTTCATTTTTGCAGTCTTCCCCTTCGTATGCGGCTTTCCCGTGGGGTGAATCTTTCTCGACATATTTGGCCTGCTCATAAAAGGCTTTGACGTTGTCAAGGGCCTAATTTCAAGTCCTTTATCGATGCTTTGTCGATTGGCAGGAATACCAGGGAATGTCTCTACATTAATCGATAGAACTATTGGTTTGTCATTGGCTGCTTGGGCATCAGGCTTTCCTGGCGTCTTTTTGGGAGTCGTAACTGCTTTCACGGCTTTTGGTGTAGTACGCTTCGTCAGTGGTTTCGTAGACTGTGTATGAACCACCTGTGGCTTTGTCGGTTTCTTATGGCCAGCCTGTGTGGTAGCCAGATATTCAGGCTTGTGAGTATGCTTCATAGTTGGGTTCATATCACCAAGAACCCCAACATTACTGTGCTGCATGCTGTTTTTAGCAGCTTTCACAGATACTGCGTCACTGAATATATCATCCTCTAGCTCCTTATGTAACTCCCATGGAAATGTACGCTGGTGGATTTTAGGTTTTCGTTTGATTATCACGTAAGGTAATTCATCCATGTTTTCGTCTTCATGCACAGCCGTCACCAAATCTGTTTTTCTTGGATCATCGATGAATTCGTATTTCTCTTGGTCAAGGGGGACTCCTTCGTGCACAGGAGAAACCACTGTCATGCCATGTCTTCTGTTGAGCTCACTCAGGGGAATCACTTTCATGTTTTGGTCGAATAAATCATAGGATTCTGGGTCGTGCAGCAATGGATCATGGGATGGGGGCAATGAATCATAGGAATGATGCGGGGAATCACCGTTTATGACGTCTCTTTCTTCTGGTTTTGAGGCATCTCCAAAGAGACGATTAACCTCACGATCAAAGTTGAACTCTTCAAAATCGTCCTTCGACATCACCACCAGAGGTTTGGGTTTCTGCAATTCATGCTTTTTATATGGAGTATCCTTTGAAACATGATCAGGGGAATGAACAATGACGTACGGGTCATGTTTTGATTGGCTAATGCGATTGATCAGCTTGGAAACACGTGATCTGTATGGTGCTCCATTGTCCTCATCACTGCCATCATTCGAGTGATTCTCGGATTCTTTCATGCGACCATTGGAATCATTGTAATCATCTTCATCATTATTGCGATCATGTCCTTGATTTCTGTGATGTTTAGGAGTGTTCTCAGTCAGAGGTGGTCTCTCTGTCCCAGTCAGTTCATCTCGCTCTTCTGTGGAGTGATGTTTCTCCAGATCCTGTTGTTGGTGGAAATTTCGTCCATGATCATGATCATCAGTGGATGAGTAATCAATGGGTCGTTGTCTCTCTCTGTGAATATCATCACTGGCTCCGTCTTGTCTTTCAGTTGATTGGTGGTTGATTGTAGCCTCATCTCTTTGGTCGTATCTTCCATAATTATCCTCTTCAGATGCATGGTTATTTTCATGACTAAACCGGTTATTTCCATGACTAAACCAGTTATTTTCATTACTTAACCGGTTATTTTCATTATTAAACCGGTGCTCTTTGGCTGCAGACATATCTTTATGCTCGCCCATCTCATGAAAAGATTCTCTGTGATGTTCATTACTTTCAGAATGCTCAGTGTCTTCTTTGGATGAATAACCGTCTTCATGTTGAAAATGGTTGCCTTCTGATACAGGCCTATGGAGTATCTGGGTGTGGTGGAAGGGGTGCCCATCTTCTCTGTCTCTGTGAGACAGCCTGTCCTCTTCATCAGAATAATATCCTTCATCATGCTCAGATTCAATTCTGTCAGAACCATGTCTATGATTTTGTTCTTCATCGTTGTAGAGGTGCTGCCTCAACTCTTCATCCCTATCAGATAGCTTTTTATTTCTCTGATCTTCTTCATACGAATCTGGTCCATCTTCATAATATGATCTTGTTGGTTCATGTCTACTCTGTGCGATTCCTTCATTTTCATTATCTCGCTGCTTGTTATCATCGTATCGATGTTCAAATTCATCATCATTCTGAAGATATTCTTCTCCATGCCTATGCCTAATAGTCGCTCTATGATGAGCTGCCTCTACATGATGACGAGATCCTTTCAATTCTCTGAAGATGTTATGTGAAACATCATCATGATCATTATCGTAGTGTGAGATCTCAAACTTATCATCAAAGTCTCTGTGAGCTGGTTGCTGTTGCTGTTGCTGATTACGCAGTTTGTTACGATGCTGCAAATGGATTCTTTCAGAGTCGTCTGTATTGGGGATACGGTGATTTTCAGGAAACCGTGGAAAATGACGAAGTTTTTCTTTTGCTTGTTGTCTATGCTTTAGCCTCATACTTTCACGGCCATTTTTCTTACGTCTCTGTCCATAATCATAAGGTCGTTCTTGATGACGTCTCTTATAATCATCATCATCATTATCATGAAAAGCTGCAACATTGTAATCTCGTTCTTGATTCAGTTTTTGAGCAGCCTCTTTTCTGTGCTGCCTAGTAGCCTCGTTCTTTTCCTCGGCAACTGTCGATTCTTTGGGGCTGTCTGGATATTCACTGGGTTTCTCTAATGGGTTTACATCACCTAGTACCCCTATTGAGCTATCTTCAAGGTTTGTCTTCAGACGACGATACAGGCCGTCATTCTTTCTGTTAATACCTGAAAAACCTTCATATTTGAAATGTGTCTCATCCCTTGCCCTTCCAGTACCATGTCCAATACCAACTCCCAGATCACCTGCATCGCTATCCTCAGGCCTATCAGCAGCATCCCCTTCATGAGGCAGTTCAGAGTTGTCTTGCAAGTGGATCTTACTGTTTATGAATTGAAGGCTCCCAGTAGCTCCAAGACTCCCAACTTCACTTTTCAACTTTGGCTCGTTCTCCTTGCTCGTTATCAGTCCCTTCTTCTGCGCGTTTTCATCAGATGCCTCCTCCGCAGAGGCTAATTCGTTTAGATACTCCGCAATTCTCTGAACATTATTCTGAGAGTGATCATGATTGACATATCCTAGTGAGGCATCAACATGGTTATCGGAATCATCGATATCAACCGGTCTGTCATGTGACTTCTTATCAGATGACTTGTAGATGGAGATGTCATTGTCAATTTGTATTCTTGGGCTACCTTCAATCACCTTGCCTATTTTATGCTGTGCATGCATTTGGTCACTCATAGATTCAGTTTTAAGTCTGTTAGAAGGTGCTCTCGAAGCCTGACCAATGCTTTCTGGTGTGTTTTGTTGCAGTACAGCAGAGAGTTCTTGCTTTTTGGTATCTTTACCTGCACTGCTATACCCAGATTTTTCAATTAATTCTGCAAGCTTCTGTTTCGTATCGAAAAACTTGACAAGGGGATCCAAGGTGGTGTGTTGAGTCTGCTGCACTGTCGGTTTTGGAATCGTCGTCTTCTTGTACAAAGAAGATTTCTTCTCTCCTCCCTCTCTCGCAGCAAAAGGCCTTACAAGAGCTACCTTGGGCGAATACGAAGACTCTCGCATTGGGTCAACAATACAGTCTTCTACATCGTGACACTTCACACTGTAACAATACTTTTTCAGCAAGAATGCCACGTTGCACGTGTTATCTCGACAGCATAATTCCAAGCATTCAGCCTCGCTTTTAACAGCACCATGCTTGGTCATTTCCCCGGCATTTAGACCACCTTTCATAATTCCAGTTGCAAATTTAGTTTCCATACAGTGCTCATCAACAGCTCGTACAGTTGGTTTTACACTCGGTACAAATTCTTTCAGTCGTCCTTGAATCGTTTCGTCAGCTGCATTATCAATACCACCGCTATGGTATACGAAAGCAACTTTAGTCTTGTAATCGACTGATTCCAGTGGTTTCGTATGACAAACATCAGCAGTAAGGCACGAGATTAAGACGCATACGTCATTCACCATAAGGGCTGCATCACAACCTGTCGATTCGAATTCACAGCAGTAGTCAATGCATGTCGATATATCATCCACATTACTGTGTTTCTTCAGAATATTAACCTTGTTGCTATCAACAAATGTGACGTCATTTTCTACTTCTCCATGCTGACATTTTTCATCGCTCTTAGCATCAGCAATCAAAGTGTCTGCAGATTGTTTATGGGACACGAATGAAGATGCTTTTTCGTCAATATGCTTCTTGCCTTCAGTTGGTTTACTGCGCCTGCTTTCAGTCTGCATTGGTTTTTCTCTCAATGCACTTCTTCCCAAACTTTTCTGGCGTAATGCACTGCTGGCCAATTCATCCTCTTTAATACTACTAAATATGTTGGTTTTCCCTGCTTCTAGTCTTGCTCCTGCTAGATTTTCTCTCATAACATCCTCATCATCATCGTTATTTTCATCGTCAATGTTGCTCGCCATTTTCTTTTCCTCTCTCATTCGGTTCCTGTTCGGTTTTTCGGTCGGTACAAATCTTCCTTCCTCCATTTCAGAATTTGATTCGTTAGATTCATTTTCCTCTTCATCATCTTCCGATTTGTCTGCCTCATTTAGCGACTGTCCGGCCTCTTGTTGAGTATCATCACGATCATGGTTGCTGCTTTGTTCACTGCCTCTTTCATCAGAGTCATTGTCATCAACATGGCCATCCTCGGTTTCAGATCGTTCGTCACCATCATATCTTGGTGAAGGTGTTGTTATCAAATGGATATCCTCATCTTTCATTGGCGGAGACGCTGTTACCATGAAAGCATCATCTCTGTCATTTGATCTTTCTGTATCGTCATCTTTGAATGGCGGAGGTGATATCGTCATAGAAACATCCTTTTCATGATCCATACCATTTCTATCATCATCAGCATTGTCTGGGCCTCTTTGATCCCAGTATTTCATTGGTCGAGATGTTGTAGGCATAGCAATATTGTCTCTATAGTCTACTCTATTCTCGTGTCTGATTGGTGGACGTGGTGTTATCAAAGCATCACCATCTTGATTATCTAGTCTTTGTCCATCCTCGTATTTGATTGGAGGATACGGCGTTGTAACAGAAACACCATACCTGCTTTCTTCCCTTCCTTCGTATTTCATTGGTGGAAATGCTGTTCCCATGGTATCATCTTTTTCGTATACTGTACTGTCCCTATCCGTATATTTCAAAGCCTTGGCATCATCCACAGCACCATCAAATCTTCCCTTATCCTCATATTTTATAGGAAGGGATGTCGTTTCAACATCTTCTCCATCTCCACTCTCAAACCCCCGTGTGGGAGATACAGGCTCCAAGTCACCATCTTCGGAATCGTCCAATCTCTCTCGATCCTCGTGTTTTTCTGTTGGTGCTGTCGTCACAATCCCAGAATCCGATGCAACATCAGCAGACATTGGAGTGAGGCTGTTCTCGCTCTGAGTATGAGAAGACTGAAAGTTAGTCTCTGCGTCATGTTCATCATCGAAAACATTCTTTGTTATTTCATCTTGCTTCTTGGAAATATCCGACCTCTGGACGTTCTGAGACGGCTCATATGGATCAGTCACAGGAGTTTTGAGATTGGATATTTTATCAGAAGGCTGGTAAGACTGGAAGATATCCTTCATGGTAGGCCTATTTTTGCTTGTGACGTTCAGTACTTGAAGAGAGATGTTGTCGTCGATGTTGTCTTCAGTTTTGGCGGGAAAATCGCGAATAGCGTCAGCAGTGTCCGCTGCATCAGATATGGCGTCGAATTCAGCTTCGAAATTCTTGATGTTTTCGTGGTTGGATTTGAAATTTTCGATTGATTTAGGAGCTGATGGGATTGAGAAGAAATTCATCTTTTTAGCTTCACCACCTTTCTTCAACACTTGCATTTCTATGTTGTCAAAAGCACTTCCGAAGTCAGTTTTATCGAACAGTTTGTCGTTGAAGGATGGGTAGGCAGTGACCAAGTCAGAAATGCTCTCTTGCGTGGGCCTAATAGCACTGTTAGGAGCTTCGTTGCTCCTGTTTCGAGCAGTCGTTGCTATCAATGAGTCGTTATTTTCTGTCGTGAAACTTTCGTTTTCCATACGATGAGATTTTGCGTCACTAGTAGCCGGATATGTTGTAGCAATATCGATAATGCTGTCTTCGGTGGGTCTAGCCGTTGGCGTAGAAGTTTCACTTTGATTGGTTGTTGGGATGAAAGTTGGTTTATTGCTTGCTGTGATATTCCCATACTGCAGCTGTAAGCTTTGCCCTTCACCATGGATTGATGACGTAGTGGCTGAACTAACATTATTTTCTTGAGTAGGCCAAGGGTTTTCAACGGAATATTCGTGTTGAGTGTTTTGACTTGCCGTTGGAGTAAGCAATTTTCCATTCCTGACGGATACACTGTCATTTTTAAAGGCCAGTTGATCATTTGAAATTTGTTGTGTTGTTACGGAGTTGGCAATGCTATTCTGAGAGGGACTGGATGTTTCCACATAAGATACATGCGCTGTATTCTTCATCATAGCTGGGATGAGTTGATTTGTGGAACTAATGCTACCATTTTGTGATGCATTGTTGGGCAAATACCTGGGTGGTTGCTCTAGCTGACGAGTTGCATAAGACGGTGCTTGCACAGCATTGTGGGTTGGATTCGTAGGTGCTTGCACAGCATTTTTGGTTGGAAATGAAGGACCTTGCACTGCATTGTTGGTTGGGTATGAAGGTGCTTGCACTGCATTGTGGGTTGGATATGACGTATTCAGATCAACAATACTATCTTGAGTAGGGGTAAGGACTTCAACACTAGATTTAGGCAGATCTTGAGCAGCTGTCACAGCAGATGGTCCAATCTTTATGGCAGTGCTTTTTAACTGCAGATGTGACGTTCTCACTTCATCTCCAATATCAAAAGTAGCTGGAAGGTCGGATTTTGGTAAGCTAATAATAGATTCATTTAGCTCAGTTATATGGCCTAAGCTATCACCTTTACCACGAGTAATGTTTTCAGTAATCTGATCATTTAGGCTTATACCCTCGTTATGATGAAGAGTATAGCTTTTCTTGAAGCTGGGCTCCTCCCGTAATAACGCAGTGCTGTTATCTTTCGTCTTGGAGCTGCTCAAAGATTTTGCATCGCTCGAGTTGAAGCCAGCATTTTGGCTCTGTCTTCGAACGAATACGATTCTAGGAGACGTTTGACCAGGCTGTAGACCAACCAAATCACACATCTCCTTATTCGGGCAACTAACCGAATAGCAGTTGCCACGTAGCATAAACGCCACGTCACAGCCAGGGTTGGAACAGCATAACCTCGTGCACTCACCCTCAGGAACCGTGCCCTTGTATATGAAGTAGCCCGACCCCAGGCCCTTTCGTAGCGTAACATTGTAAGAGATCGGGCTATACATACACAGAGGCAGGTTCCGCGGGATGTCCCGAGTTTTATCTGCAGTGAAGTTAGTACGGGAACTTTCTGTGCCGTCTAGCCGATTTGGGTTCTTCGACTCGAACCCGTTATAGCTTTGTTGATTGTTTGTTTGGATGGATGGTGTTGGGTGTGAATATGCAGATGAAGTCAGAGGATGGTTTGGTGTCGTGCTTTGACTGGATCCAATCTGTCTGGAGATGAATCTGGAGGTAACGGTGGGTAACACTCGGGAGCTTCTACTGTAAGACACGCGGGAGCTTCTACTGGGGAAGATTCTGCTACTACTGGTAGTGATCAGGTTGATAGTATCCATTTTCACTGTGCTAAATTTTCCACTATGCCCTAAAGGTATTACTACACTAGTCTTGAGAATATTGGTTGGTTTTTTTCCATTAGTAGCATGCGATGATTGTAGTTCACCTTCAGGATTTCGAGTTCTAGAGATTTTAGAGGATGTAGTTCCACTAGAAGCACCATCCTTAGCTTCAGGATTTGGTTCAGTTTCATGACTAATCAAGACTGTATTCATGTGTGGGGGGATGTTGAAATCTTGTGACAAATTAGAAAATTCAGGTGAAGAGGTCGATGGTTTTGACAAATATCTACTTTGGACTTGAGTTGCAACACCTATTGAAGCTGCACTTCCTTCCTTAGCTGAGCTTCTTTCTGATTCTGACAAGATATCTCTATATGCATGTGACATGCTATTGTTACTTCTCAGCATGTAAGATATTTGGGGTAATAACTTCGACGGTTTCGATGCCACAGGTGCACAGGCATCAGGAGTTTTGCAGTGTACCAGTAAGCATTGCTTGCCCAGCATCATGGTCATGTCACAAGATGCCTCCTTGCAACACAATGCAATGCAGCTATCCATGCTGTCCATCTCTCCCTTCTGCGCAAAGTCTCCGGCGTGGAAGCCATCTTTGATCGTGTGATTCGTTAAAATGATGGAATGATTGCAAGTAATTTGAGAAGAAGTTTCGGCGGCTTGTGACTCATCATCATCAGGTAAATCATCTTCGACATTGATATCTAGAAGAACTTGCTTTGTACCAGACTGTGGAGTAGCCTGCATTGTACCAGATTGTGGGACAATTTGCTGTGTACCAGAGTGAGTTACAACTTGCTGTGCACCAGACTGAGGGGCAACTTGCATTGTACCAGGCTGAGGGTCAACACTCATTGTACCAGAGTGAGGGACAACACTAGATATTGAATCGACCAAATTTCCTGCGGTTGCGAATGTGTATGGTTTTGTTTCAGAAAAAGTATCTGTTTTCAAGCTTCCAACAGCTAAGTTTAGTAAATTTGTAACTGAATATGAAGCTGAATTCCTAGCTGAATCTGCAACTGACTTTGCTTCTGAATCTGAAGCTGAATTTGTAGCTAAATGGCTATTTGCTGCAGACTTCACTCTCAAATCGTACTCATTTGCAATATCGTTTTTTACTTTTTTAAGAATCAAGCTCATATTCCAGCTGGTAGTCGGTTTCGCAATATTTCCACGCTTTTCAATAGCTTCAGTGATTATATTTGAAGTTGGTTCAGCAATTGTTGGTTTTAGTATGGGCTGAAGAACATTTACTGATGGTGAAGACAGCGAAGTTTGTGTGGTTGATGGGATAGAGGGGCTTGGTCTGCTCTTTAACAGTTGTTGGCTTGCATCTACTGCAAAACCACTCACAGTTGTTGATTCAATAAAGCTATTTTGCGTTTGTTTTTGAGAAAGCATCTTGCTGTCATAAGAAGTTGGTTTTGAAGCTATATTTGAAAGAATTTGATTGCTATTTTCTAAAGTTTTTTTAGATTGAAATCCACCAGTTTGGTTCGAGATCCCCGTTGCGTCACGTTTTTCATTACTGTCATCGTTGATCTCATTCAAAATGCTGTTCAACATTTCAGTATCCTCATCGGAGTCACTATTCGACTGAACTTCAGAATTCTGAATCCCGAACTCATTCTTGTGCTGGCTTTGCGCAGATTCCTTGATATCCTGAATCGCTGACTGAATAACATTCACGAGTGGCTTGAAGAAATCTTGATTTATCGGGTTCACAACTCGATGTATTTTATCCAAGGTTTCTAACTTCGCCTTGATATCGTTGATTGCTCCAGACATGTTCAACTTTGATATTTCGTTGTTGATTATTGCATGAATTTCATCTTTCACTTCATTGCCAGGTTGTTTCGAGTCATTGATTTTCTGCTTTATGTTGTCAGTTTTGTTGATGAGATTTTCAATGTGGACTATCAAGTGGTTGAGCTTTTCGAAATACAGTTTATCGTATAATTCCTTTGTATTTGCCGGGATAATTGCTGACCTGCTAAGAGTGCCTGGGGTATTGGTTAGCTTGGATGGATCTGGACTAGGAGTCAGTTGCAGCGAAAATAATCGATGCTCTTTCCCAGTTGGAGGTATTGACGATCCTGATGCTTGTTGCATGACTGTCTTGGGTATTGGCATTACTGTGGAAGCAACCAAGAGCGTTGAAGATATTGGGATAATGGCTGGTCTTACTGCTGTTGCTGTTGGTTTGATAGTATTTAATGCTATTTCTGACGCAGTGAGTGATGGAAGTTGTGAAGCAACAGGCAATCCACTCTTTGCATATGAAGCAATTATTGATAGAATAGGCGTCGATTCGAGTTTTGGTGTCACATTACGCAATATTTCATGTGAGTTTAATTCTGGTTGTTGTGATGATAAGGTATGTGAATCTGCAGTGAGTGTTGATGCTGTTGATTCTGGCATTAGTGTAGGTAATATTTTCAATGTGGAATTTTCAGATGGTGCAGATATGTCAGTGGCAAGCTTTGATTGCTCTTGTAGAGTCAGTTTCTGCAATCTTGATACTGAATCAGTCTGCAAGAAAGGTAACGATGCAGGATATGTTAACGCAGAGTATATTGATGCAAGTTTTCCATTGACAGACGGTATTCGAGAAGACAGAACCGTGGCTTGGGGTATAATGGTTTGAGTAGGTAGTTGATTGATAGACCTAGTTGAAGCAGAAGTAGCAAGAGATGCAGTATTAAGCATCGGTATATATGTTGCTGATTCCATATGCATTGTCAAAGGTGGCATCAAGGTATTGCTATTAGATATGATATTGCTATTAGATGCTTCAGTGAGATACTGCGTGGTGGGTATTGTCGTAACATGAGGGATCTGATTTCGCTTCTGGACTCCCTCTGAGCTTAAATTTATTGCAACAGCAGCACTAATCTTGCTTTCAGAGCTATTGGCATTATTACGCATTATTCCAAGCGATGTGTTATCTTCACTCTTTAATCCAGGCTGCAACGAGCTACGAGGACTTATTCTGTTAGAGGCAGCTCCAGTCTTACTTCTACTTATGTTTATGGAATAGCTCGTGGACTTGTTTGATTCATGTAATTGTGTATGTTTAATGTGTGCGGTTGGTATATTGCTAAGCAGACCTGCAGTTGAGCTCAAAATAGATTTACTAGCAATACTACTATCCACATTTCTTGTAAAAGGAGTAAAAGCTGCATCTGCTGTTTTGATGTTATCTGCAGTATTTGCAAAGCCAGTAGTAGATGGAATTCTCGAGGCTACAACATCAGTGAAATCTGAAACGTTCTTCATGACAATTGTAGATAAAACTGGTTGACCGGATGAATTCTGTCCAACCTGCGAGATATTGTTGTCAAACTTCTCTGCATTCAGCTTGCTTGATATTTCTTTCAAAATCTGCAAGACCTTGGTGTCATTTTTCACCAAACTAGTGACATTGCTTACTGATTCGAGGCGTTTTAGTACTTTATCTATCGTCTCGTTCAACGTTGGTGGTCTAAAAACCTCTGATCTTTTATTAGCCAGAGACAAACTCGTTGCTAGATTATTCTGACTTTGATTCAAACCTCTTAGAGCGAGTAGAATATCCTTCATTACGTCATTAGATCGTTCGATTGAATTGAATGGATGAATCTCCTGTATGTCAGAATGAAGGTGATGCAGCGTGTTTATAAGCTTAGTGAACTTCTCCTTCTGAGCTGAATCTTGAACTGAATGTTGATCCATGAATGATGTGCTTTGATTGGTTTCTGGTGACGCTGGCAATGCTTTATGGGACTCGTTGCTTTGATTGACAGATTGCTGGAAATGAGTGACAGGCTCAGAAGACAATATTTCATGAGAGTTCCCATTATGCATTGTGTCTGTAGATTTCGTTGTTGTTGCTATCACTGGTGAAATCGTTTGTAGCAGTTTATGAGTTGTTGATGTTGGGTTCAGCTGCGTAAAAGATGGACTGGAAGTCTGGAGCATCTCATGGGTATGTTTTGTTTTCAAAGGAAGGACAGTTGTTTGTAATACGTGGACAAATTGCTTCATTTCTGTGAGATTTGGTACTTTGTTGCGAGTATCATTTCTCAAAGGTAAATGTGGCAAAGATTCGTTATTCGCAAAGCTATTCGTCTTCAACTTTGATCTTGCAGTAGTTGATATGTCTTCAACTGTTTTATTTGCCTTTTCTTTTGTAGAATGTGCGTCATTTGCATAAGTACCAAAAACATCTGCTTCGATATCATTACGCGGGACGTAAGCGAGGCTCGGTTTTGTATCCAGCCCGTCAGCAGAGACCTGGGCACAACTGTAAGGATTGTGACATTTTATCAAGAAGCAATGCTCTTTCACAAACATTGCAACGTTGCATTTAGCATCATCACAGCATTTAGATAAACATTCTGCGATTGTTAGTGCTGAGCCCCCGTCTGTAAAGTCCCCTGCCTTCCAGCCTTCACTTAGAATCGAATCTAACAGAATAGTTGAATTAGGGCATGCCGGGGGTGGAATTGGCACTGGCCTAGCCACTGACGATACTGATTTTGAATTGTTACTGTCTTTGAGTGCATTGAAGGAGGCCTTGCTGATGCTTGCTGATTGAGTAGCACGAGATGCAATCAAGTTTTGATATTCTTGTGCTTGAAGTCCAGTTGGGTCTCCATGTTTTTGGAAGAACCTTGCAATTATTTTATTCTCATCATGAAGATGGAATTGATTATTATTAATCCCTGGCATCTGAGATTTCAACACCGATGGCGTATCATTTCGATGCTTTGAGACAATAGTCAGTTCATCGTTTCTGGATTTGTTATTGTCTTGATTCTGGTTGTGTGATTTTGTGGGTGAGATTTTCAGAAACAAGTTATCAGAGTCTTGTTGTTGTGGCTTGAAAAATTGCATATCGAGGGACAACTGCTGTTGACGAGAAATATTGAAAATCTTCGGTTGAAATGAGGTGTTCTCTGCAGGTTGTGGCTTCACTGTAGAAGATATCCCTGGATGAGGGCTATTCAAACTACCCTTTTCAGAGGTCATTTTCACTTGAGACTCAGTTGATTCATTTTGCAAAGCTAGAGAGCTTGTTATCAGTCTTATGTTATCTGCTTTTTCGCTCTGCTTTATCGTGGGTTCACTGATTATCACATTGGTGACACTGTTTTCAAAATTTCTTGCCTGAGGCTGAAACGTTGTTGGTGCCTCGATCCCAAAACTGTTAGAGACAGATATCAGCCTCATTTTGCTATCAACCACTTGGCTAACTTCTGCCAAATTTCCTAACGATGCACTTGGATAACGAGAATGCTGGTTCACAACTGTATTTGTACCTCTCGTCGTATCTAAACCATTCCCTAGTCTGCCAGTATTAGTGTTATTAACAATTTTGTTTCTGAAATCTGCATTACTCCCACCTATATCACCAAACGCTGGTGGGGTTGGGGTGCGGTAATTGGATAAAGGTGTGGCTGAAAGGTGTGATAATACGCCAGGCGAGGGTGAGGGAACTTTAGGCTTGATGGGGTTTAGATCATTTTGCAACATGTTGAGTTGCTGTTGGTTGGAAGCATCATTTGGCTGTGTTGCATTCTGTGATGAATTCCTATTAGGTTGATGAGGTTGCTGTGGGCCTGAAGTGGTTGTCGTCAATGGTTTTTCATTTGTAGACATTACAGCAGTTTTCACCGATTTCATTGGCTGAATTGACATTGAGCTGCTTTGCTCCTTATCCATCAGCTTACTCTCACTTATCCTATTTCCATTTTCCTTTCCTGTAAAGTTAATTCCCAAACTGGTTCTAGTCGATTCTACCTTAGCTGCAGCTTTTTCAAAGGAATGGCCCATGGTAGTTGTGAGAAAAGTGGGAGAAATTGCTCTCGATGACAATAAGGAACCTACTTGCATATTTCCGGCCGGAGGTTCAGAGTTCGAAACCATTTTTGACGCCAAGTTTTGAGCCACCAATGACCAGTCACTTCCTTTTGACATGATACCGAGGTTTTCTGATGAGAGGCTCTGTGAGGTAGCATTTTGTATGCTTGACTTTGAAACCGGTGGTGTTACTTTAGGTGGAGTTCTGATAAATACAATCTTGGGCCTAAAGAACGATATTTTCGGCGAAGCAGGCTTACAGCTCGATATATTGAAGCACGATACAGTATAGCAATGCACCATTATCATAGCCACGTGACAGTCTGGAATACTGCAACATCTTTCCGTACAGTCCGAGATGTGTCTTATGTCCCGATGGCGAAGGAAATTTCCAGCATTCCAGCCGGCTTCAAGCACAGTGTCGTAGTGGATTTCCGAAGCTTTGCATTCGGATTTATTTTGTGAACTATGTGATCCGTTATCAGTTTTATGAGTGTCCAGATTTGAGGTTGGCTTTTCAGCGTGAAAAACAGCACCGGATGAAGATTTTGATTCCGGATTATATGGATGATAAACAGCTCCTGAGGCAATCTTTCCTTCTGTTGGCGATTTCTTGTGTAAATCTGAATCCGTATTCTCGGGATGAAAAACCGCACCGGAGGAGGTCTTCGGTTCCGGATTATACGGGTGATACACAGCACCTGGAGTTGACTTTGGTTTCGCTGTCGACTTTTTCTCCGGATTGAAAACCGCATCAGTGGTAGTAGGTTGTTGGTCTAAGTGAAATGGGTGGAAAATTGCGTTTGAAGTCGATTTTTGATGTTTTTCCAAACTTACTGAACTTTGAGCTTCAGAATGAAATACTGCTTTCGATGTAGTTTGATGTTTTGAAGTTGGTTTGGTATTCAGTAACGCAACAGACGATTTTACTTCTGTTTTTCCGTGATTTGTTGTATGTGGGAGGCTATTCGACGTAGATAAAGCAGGCTTCGTTGGAATGTTGAATTTCTTGATGATTTTTCTCCCATTTACAGCCTGACTTCCGTTGAATTGAGCTGAATTGCTGTATTTTGAGCTGAGTTGATGTTCTGTCGAGCTGGATTGGTGTATTTTGCTAGCTTCAATGCCTGAAAGCGAGGTTGGACTTGGTAATAACGAGGCTGTATCCCGAGTTTTAGCGTCAAGTCCACCGTGATATATTGCTTTCTGTTCGTCCCCTCGTTTGATGTACACCAGTGAGGTTTTCAAATGTTTGTTGTTATTCTTAGTCTTACCACAGAGCCATCGGTTAGTGCATCGAATGTTGAAGCAAGATCCTTGCAGCATCATCACAACCGTGCAAGATTGTGTTGAACAACACTTCTGCGTACATTCCTCAAGAGTTTTCATATCAGAATGATGTGAGAATAGGCCAGCTCCGAATCCGCCTCGTAGTGAGTATCCTGGGTAGATAGAGAGGCTACCTTTGCAAGACTTGGCAATCTGCTGGAATTCAGATGAAATCATAGTTGGAGTATTGACTTTGGAAGATGTCGCTGTTGTTGTATTTGTTGTTGCTGTGGTTTTGTTGGCTGTTGACCGTTGCGTAGGAACAGGGTATGTTGGGTTGAGTATTGATTTCGATTCGATGGGAAGGGAACTCGATGATGTGGATGTTGACATCTGTTCAGTTGGAAGAGTGCCATCTTTGACAATACTTTTGTCATCAATAGTTGTCATCTCCAATTTTCTTCCAGTTTCAGTCACATCACTGGCCATCTTACTTGATTGAGTCTTTGAAATCAGACTAGGGCTGAGGTTTTGGCGATCCTCGTGTTGGAGAGCCAGCGAGATACTGGTAGCTGAAGGGCTTCTCTCTGACGCACTTCCGCCAGCTGAATTCCGTGTAGATATCGGCATGGTGACAACCCCACTTCTAGTTTTATCACCAGTAGCAAGAAGCAAAGATGCTGTTACTTGGCCTGAATGAGATTTGTCTTCCGTAGATGACTCAGATCCTGTAGAGGTCTGGAAACCAGTAGGCGATTGAAAACTTGTAGGAGACCCGAAGCTGGTAGGAGATTTGAAACCAATACGAGACTGGAAACCAATAGAGGATTGGGTACTAATGGACAATCCTGTTGCATCAATCAAAGTAGGAGATGGAGATATTGACGATGTCACAGTAAATCTCGGTGAGACAATCGAAGCTGATTTTGGCATGGAAATCAAGTTAGTGGCTGAAGAAGATACGTGTTTTTGTAATTTATTCACAATCCTGTTTAGAACTTCGACTGTTCTAGTCTGGTTCTCTTTCGAAGAATCCTCATTATTGTCAATACTCCTCATCACATCACCAGGTGTTGGCTTCGTTTGTAGCTTCTCTATAAGACCAGTGAGGTAGTTCAACCTCGATATCATACTAGAATATCGCTGATCTGTCATATTCCCTTGCTTGATGATAATTCTGTTGATGTTTTGTTCTTTAGGCTGGCGTTTCTGAAATTCAATTTCTCCATCCACCAAGTTTTCTAGCTTTTTAACCAAAGGTGTAATGTGTACGAGGGATTTGGCAGCATTCGATGTGTTCATTGCTAAATCTTCGACTTTAGTGATCATGGAACCAATTACATTTTTTGATGCTTCTTCGTTCAGGTTTTTTCTTGTTGGGTCTTCAAGAGTAGGTGATGGACCCGTTTTCACATTCAGAATCGGTGTAGGATATGAAGAATCGATGTGTGAACTTGGTTTCTTTGAAGCTACTGCAATATCAAGCGAAGATTCAGTCATGGGTGAAATTTCATTGAAATACGCGGATTTTTGTGCGTTATTTTTGGGAGTAGGGTTGCTATTTTGTAGACTAATATCGTTAATGTCGGAGCTTGGTATCATTGTAAAAATAGGGACATTGATTGCCGTTGCTCCATTCTGAATTACACCACTTCGTAATGTCTCAGGTGGACTATGATTCGTGATTCTAGTTTCAGATTCGGTTTTCGCAATTGTTGATTTGGCCGATATGAAGTTTGAAAGTGAGATTGTGTTGGTGGGGTTCACATGAGGTAATATAGCTGTTGAACGCTGAATTTTGATTGGCAGTTGCCTGGATGAAGGTATTATCACTGATGGTTCAAGTCTGCTTGGTTGAATGGTCCTAAGGATTGAAGTGCTACTGGAGACGATAACCTTTTCATGTACAACAGCAGTGGACACTGGATGCATAATTTCATCTTTCTTGTATATATTGGAGTCATATATTTCTTTAGTTGTTGGTGCAATAACAATGTTGGGGAGACTGGTGGAAGGGGTAGGCTTGATAGAAACTGTATGCACAGACTCAACGGATGTGATAACTGCGTTGTTGACAGCAGAAGAACGAGCAGTGAGCAATGGAGTAGTTAACATACTAGTACGCAAAGGTTGCAGTGGAGGGTTTTGGAGGCTGCTGAGCACAGATGAAGATAACTCTCGATGTTCCAAAGATGTATCTGCTGGCAAAGGAGTTGCTTTGACCAGGCTAGGACTAAGCGTGTGAATCGAGGTTGGTGTAGGTAGTAGATTATTCCTTGCTTGCAAATTCGAAAGGGATTTTATTGGAGACGAGTTTGGATATGTTGTTGGGCTGCTCGATGGATTTTTCGAAGGCTCGTAGACTGTAGACACCGTGATAATGTCCCTCGTGATCTTGGTACTCGAGTGTGTAAACACAGTAGTTGCGATACTTTGTAAACTTGATGGTTTATTGTCATAATCGGTTTTAGTGACTACATATTTTGAAGGCACCGAAGAGCCGGTTGGTGTTTCACCAGTTTTGAGGCCAGGGACCCTTGGTATTGAGGTGGCCAGAATTCGAGTTGATGTTTCACCAGTTTTGAGTCTAGAAGTGACCGCAGGGACAGCTACAGTAGTGGACAAAATTTCTGGTGTGTTAGAAACTGAGGGATTGTCAGTAAGGTGGCTTCTTGCTGTAGAATGCTCTGATCTCTTCTCGGCATTTTTGCTGCTACCTACTACTACGCTAGAGATAGACATTCTGCCTGATGTATCAGCCCTCGAGAAGCTGCCACCAAAAATACTCGAAGAAGCAGATATCGAATTCCTCAAAATATCGAAAACAGAGCTCCATTCAGTATTCCCAGAAGCCTTTGTTATTCGACTGTTCCTGGACGATGCTGATGACATATTCTGCCTCGACATGAGAACCATCAGAGGACCAGTCTCGTTCACAAGTAACTCAGACTCAGTTTCATTCGACACGAGTGTCGTATCATTAGAAGGTACTTCTTCCTTGACCTCGCTTTCATCCGATGTCATCGTATCTTCTTTCGTTGATTCCACGTTGATATTGAGGCTAACATCGTCGGTATCGTTGAAGTAGAATTTCTGACGTCGCGTTCTGGCTGATAGTTGTTTTTCAGTATTTGGCAATGCGACACTAATGAAAGGCCGATACGAGGGGATAGAGTTCCTGGATACTTTGGTTGGAATATTTCGGTGCATTAGAGGTATCGGCATATTTGAATTTCTCACCACTTTCCGCTTGCTCTTCAAGTGTCTTTTATGATGCATTTTATTTTGTGCATGATTTGGTTTATGTGACTCCTTTTCAAAATTCTGCCTCGATTTCATTGTTTTCTTACTTACCGTTGTTGCTGCTGTTGTTGTCGTAACGTTATTACTGGTGCTGTGAAAGTCATTGGTAGATTCCTGTGTGACGTCAGTCTTGGTTTTTTCAACAGAATTATCACTCGATTCATGCTGTGATCCTATAAGAAGAACTTGCAATCATAACTTAAATCGTAAAGGATTTTGACATGATAAACCTATGAAAAACAAATCAATTCATTTCTGATATGCAAACTATGCAGAGCAGTAGAAAACTCGGATAAGTCTGTCAACAGATCAACGAACCCTAATGAAATCACGAGGTTCTGTTCCAAGCAATATCATATCATATGTTAATCTCCAAAATTCATGAAAGTATCGGTGTTTAGTTAGTGATCAAAACGAAGAAAGATCTATCAATTGCTGTTTTGAAAATCCAAAAATCATTATTACTGAAATGCTACATGGTATATTGAATGGAGAACTTCTTTTGAGCTCTTTGTCACTTTTTCAATTTCATAGCGGATAGATTGTTTACAGTCATGGATGAAAATGATAAACCATTCTCTAAGTGGCCCTTTCAGATAATCTTAAACTGTTCTTAGAATGGCGTGTATGTTTAAGAATTAGACCGTTTTAGTAGGTGAAGTGCTAGCATTCCAAAAAAATGAGAAAATTTACCTCGATTGGACATGTAGCCTCTGATAAACGCCATTCTCGGGGCGTACTTTGAAGATTTCGCCTGAGTGGGACGACAATCCTTTCTCGTCAAGCAAATAATGCTGAAACAATGATCTTTCAGCATGAATGCAATACTGCAATTCTTCATACGGCAGCACTTTTCTACGCAGTCTGAATCCGGAAGTAAACCATGAGGTATTAATTTCTTGGAATTGAAACCACGTGACAGAGTCATGTTGAAGACAATTCTTGTTTTCATGCAGATGCTGTTGTTTGATGCATTTGAGCTGTTCATTGCTTGGTTAATATTCGACGGGGGATTGAATCGTGGAGCAGTTGTTGATTTTTGCATGTGAAATCTACTGAAATGTCTCATCAGCAATGGGGTAGCCTTGGCTTGATATTTTGATTTGGGGACCTTTCCACGCAGCCCTATATCATTTGAATGCAAATGTGGTGCAATATGCTCCCTTGTATGCAAGTACACCATTCTCGTCCGGAAGACCATACCCGCGTAGGCCCGTGCTCTCTGACACCCAGCCCTGCTATGGCAGTAAACCAAATAGCATTGATTGGTAACCATGAAAACTAAATCACAGAACTTTGCATCGCAGCAATATTCGACGCAATCTTCAATCCTCATCACCTCACCACGATATGAGAAATGCCCTGCATCATAGCCTCCTTTCAGTGTGAAACCCTCGTACACAGGAGATTTTTGGCAAACGACAATATTTTGAGGCATGATATTTCCGTTGATTGTAGAGCTGACTCTACCGTTACTATCTGCTGAATATGTGACCGTTTTTTTAACATAGCCTACAAGCATCACATAATGCCCGGCCCGTTTACGTGGCACAAGCTTGCATAATCCCGGCGTGAAGCATTTGACGGTATAGCAATGTCCTGATACGAGAATTGCCAAGTCGCATTCGTTATCAAGGCAGCATTTATTGATACACTCGTTGATTCCAGGGGTTCGTCCTCTGAATGTGAAGATTCCAGCCCTAGGCCCACCAACGAGGGTCACCCCAGCACCGATAGAGGAAACAAGACACGTCATTTTACTGTTGGGATTCCCTTCGACTAACGGCTCTACAAGATTCGGGTTATTGATTTCCGTTATCTTCTTTCGCTGTTTTGTTAGATTTTCATCAGCCACAACAGGCCTAATTGAATGTCCTCCTTCTTCGTTGAATTTCCCAGCATGCTCTGCCTCATGGATCAGTTCTTCACTGCTATGAATATGGCTATCATTATCATCATTACTCAGTTCTGAAACCTTTCCTGTCATTTCTTGAGCTCGGAGCTCTTTAACAGCATCAAAAATCGTCTGTGAGACTTCCTTTCCAGCAAGTTGCGATTTGCTGTGTTTTATGACAGTCTTTATTTCCGGCAAAACATCTTTCAGCTGCAAATTTACAGCTGACAACAACTTTGACAAATTCGCAACAACATTCTTCACATCTGTTCTCGACATTTTTGCAATGACGGAGTGGATTGTAGGCCTGAATGTCCGTTTCGTAGTCATTTGATTGGTTTCTCTAAACCTCGTTTTTGCCGTTGACTGAGTAGGATGCCTCGAGAACAATGAACTGGTAGTTGCACGAAGAAGAGGCATTCCAAACATGGGAGACTTCAACTCAGAAATTTCCTTACTTGGTAACTTATGCGCTGGTTTCAAATGCGAGACTTTTCCGCTTGGAGAAGTTGATAGTTCTTTTGTTTTATCATTCCTCTCCGATTCATTCCTTGCTGATTCATTTCTGGCGCTTACAAAATGCGTAACATTCCTCGTATCATCTCTGAAAAAAGTAGAGTTCTTGTTTTTAATTCGATTCAACAGCGAATGAAACAAAGCAAGTAGATTCTGCCGTTCCGTTTTTTCCTCATGCTCCATTTTTCTAGGATGAAAACTTGTTCGTTCTGTCTTATCCTGGTGCTTGTTTTTGTGACGATGAAACGCGGACTTTGGTCTGATAAATTTAGTAGGTACATATGACAAACCGACCTCTGGTGGAGCATGAAAGAAACTAGACAAGCTCATTGTCTGTGGCTTACGAGTTGCTATCAAAATATGCTGATGTTTGGTCCGTAAATTAGCGCTTACAAGCTTGCAGCTCTGTGGGCTGAAACACTCAATCAAATAACAGAAGTCTCGGTAGATCATGGCAAAATTGCATCGTGGTTGCTTGCAGCATTCGCGATGACATATGACAGGGTCTCTGACGAAAGGAATAGGAATGAAGGTACCAGCCTCAGCACCATCTTGAAAAACTTTGTCGGTATAGATACCAAGTAATTCACAGTGAGATTCATGTCTGGGTCTTTCCTCGAAATCAGTCGGGGATGAAATCTCCTCACTGTGCCTCGAGTGGTAGTTTGTTTTGGGAAAATGTTGAAAATGTTGAATTTCTGATGCTGCTGAGTGACTTTGCAGCTCGATCTTCTGGGTATCAGTAGAAACATCATGCTGGTCAGCTTTAACAGGGCTCCTTATAGTACTATCAGTAACTTGGTTATCGAAAACCGGGTTTTCGTACTTAGATAGCTCTTTAGTTGTCCCTTCCTGATCTAAGAAGTGTTTACTTGGCACAGGCAATGATTTAACCGGTTGTCCAACTACCTTACGATCACTCCATGACAACTTAGGCCTATTCATAACATTCAGATATCTTGCAAGAGGTGTTACTTGAGTCTGTGTTGGATCTAAAGATATATATGGGGGACTAACAACAACTTCAGGCTCTATTTGAGTAGAACTAGGCCTTGAAGTTGATTTAAGCCCTGTTGTTGTGGTCTTTTGAATTGCATTGGGTCCTGCAGTGGTTCCTTCAATACCCTTAGCCCTTGCACTGCTTTCTCGAAAGGCCTTAGGTCCTGCAGTGGTTCCTTCAATAGCCTTAGGTCCTGCAGACGTACTTGCAATAGCCTTGGAATAGCTTGCAATAGCTGTTACTTGAGTCTGCGTTGGTTTAAGAGATGCTTCTAGTAGACTAACAACGACTTCAGGCTCTCTTTGGCTAGAGCCAGGCCTTGAAGTGGATTTAGGTCCTGCAGTGGTTCTTTGAATAGCCTTAGGCCCTGCAGATGTTCTTTGAATTGCCTTAGGTCCTGCAGTTGTTCCATGAACAGCCTTAGGTCCTACAAAGGCACTTGGAATAGCCTTGGAATTGCTTGCAATAGGTGTTACTTGAGCCTGTGTTGGTCTTAGAGATGTTTCTAGTAGACTTATAACAACTTCAGGCTCTCCTTGGTTAGAGTTTGGCTTTGAAGGGGTATTAGGCCTTGCACTGCTTCCTTGAATTTCCTTGGGTCCTGCAGTGGTTCCTTGCATTACGTTGGGTCCTGCAGTGGTTCCTTGTATATTCTTAGGCCCTGTAGTGGTTCCTTGCATTGCCTTGGGTCCTCCAGTAGTTCTTTGAATAGCCTTAGGCCCTACAGTGGCTGCTTGAAAAGCCTTAGGTTTTGCAGTGGTATTTGGAATAGCCTTAGAATAGCTTGCAATAGGTGTTATTTGAGTCTGTGTTGGTTTCAGAGATGTTTCTAGTGGTCTATCACCAACTTCAGGCTTTCTTTGATTAGAGCTTGGCTTTGTATTGGATTTAGGACCTGTAGTGGTTCTTTGAATAGCCTTAGACCTTGTGTTGGATTCTTGTACAGCCTTAGCTGTTGGTAACAAAGGCAAGGTTTCGTTATCTTGTTTTGTACCTTTTGCCACATTATTTTCACTCTTATTCGATTTCATGTACAACTTAGCAATCCCGTAAACCTCTGTCAACTCTTTTGAAGCTGCAAGTGTCGGCTTTCTCAATTCAGTAGTTTTGGGTGGGGATTTCTCAGTTGTTTTGATTTTATGATGCTTATGTCTTCCAAACTTGAGAAGTTTCGGGTCGTAGTAAACCCTGATTGTGATATTTGGCCGTAATTCCTTTGTTGCAGTGTGTAAGAACTGCTGAGTTTTGTTCCACGGACTGGTAAACAGAAGATCAGATGTTTTGTTGACTTTATCATGATGGAGTGGCTTTGCGAAAGTTAAAGTTTGAGTTTTATTGGAAAAAGATGTAGGTGTTTCTTTTTTGGCTGCACTTTGAGCGTCGAAAAATACACGTTTCGATCCGTTGGCTATTTTTGATTTGGAAGGGATGTTGCTAGAAGCGTTCATGGATGCATTATCAAAGCCTGTTGCTTCCGTTGTTGCATTTGAGCTGGTCACATTGAGAGGGTAATGATTTTGTTGATGATTGATATAGGCTTTATCTGGCGACTGTGTAGTTTCGTGCTGAATGTTACCAATATCTCTCAGAGCTGCTGCTACTATTGTTGTTGTTGCTGATGATGTTGCTGTTGCTGTTGTTGGTGCTGTTGGTGTTGCTTGAAGTAGTGGAACTTGTGTCGTTGATTCGTTTGACTGACTAGAATTCAGGTTATGATGATGATGATTTTGCAGATGATGAGGATAGGCTTTATTTGGTGACTGTGTACTTTCTTGTTGAGTGTTATCAATATCTCTCATTGCTGTTGTTGTTGCTGTGGTTGATGCTTTTGTTGCTGCTGCGGTTGGCATTGCTGTTGCTTGAAGTAGTGGTACTGTGGTCGTTGAATCCTTTGACTGATTAGAATTTAGGTTATGATGATGATGATAGTTTTGATGACGAGTATGATCTTCATCCAGTGATTCTGTAGTTTCATGTTGTATATCATTGATAACTTTCAATGCTGTTTTTGCTATGGCTGTGGTTGGTAGTATTGTTTGATGTTGGGTTGCTGTTGTTGTTGTTGACTCGTTTGACTGATTCAGCTTGAGGTTATCATGATAATATTGATGACGTTTGTGAGTTTCATCTGCTGATTTCGAAGTTTCATGCTGTGTATCATCAATACCTCTCATTCCTGTGTTCCTTGTAGTTGTTGCTGATGCTAGCAGTGTTGGAGCTTTTGTTGTTGTTAACATTTTCGGGTTTGATTTGCGGTTATGGTTATGATGATGATGATGAAAATTAACTGGTGACGTTGACTTCTCGCTTATTTTTAAGCTTGAATTTGGCAGTCTCGATGCAGTTCCATGCTGAATACTATCTAAAGCTCCTTTCATTGTGGTTGTTTTTGCAGTTGAAAGTGGTTGGGAGGTTGCTTGTGTTGTTTTTGGTGCTTTTACTGGAGGCAGTAATGTTGTTGCTGCTGTTCTATTTGAGGTATCAGACGTATGACCTTGCTTATCGTGATGCATTTTAGCCGCGTCTGTTGATGCAGATTTTGTCAGGTTTAGCATGACTTCACGATTAAGCTGCGATGCGTTTTGATCTGCTGCCATCGAATCCTCAACCAAAGCGATGCCTGAATTTGGTAAAGTAGGCCTAGACACGTTAAAACCAGCTGTAGAAATATTCACTTGAGTTCTGGTTGAATTTCCAACCTTAGAATCAGTATCACTCGGTTGGAGAGTTGAAACATTCAAATCTCCAACATTCAATCTTTCATTACCTTGAAGAAGCTTCAAACTCAATTCATGAGTATTCCTCTCTTCACCATACGAACTCTTCGTGTTATCAGACTGACTCACGACTTTGCTTGCAGTTTGGTTTTTCGCCAAATCTTTCATAAGCTGCCAATAAGGACTTTGAGCATCGTATTTCCAGAAGAATCTCTTAAGAGCAAATGGGTTTGGGGTGGATTTCATTGCATTTGTTGGAGCGAGTGTTGAGGAGTCTGTTGGACTCTTGTAGTTTCTCCATGGATAATAGTAATTAGGCCAATATGGGTACCGATGATAGGGCCTAGAATCAGCAGACGAATTTGATGTGTTTTCATCAATTTTGATATTTTTAGAGATATTTTGGGCTGCTGCAATACCAGCTTGCTTTATAATTGACGAATTGAATGTTGTGGCATTCTGGTGAATTTCGCTTGCCGAAAGATGTTTTACCCAATTTTTGCCTGTTTGTAAAAAACCTTTATTTCCAATCTCACCAAATTTAATTTGTTTTGTGAGATTTTCATTTGCATCAAATGCAGCTTGGTTAACACTAGATTGATTTAGTTTTGTGACATTATTACGAGCTTCATTTTTGAGGACATTATTCGAAATTTCAATGATTCCAGTTTTACCCTCGGCTGTTTTCAATGACATTCTAGTCTCAGTTTCACTGATCATAGGCTGCTGTGTATGATTAAGATTATGGTTACCAGGACGTTGAGTAAATCTAACATTGATTGGCTCAGTTTTAGCCACAGTAGGATTGTTATCGAAGCTTATTGCAGCAAAACTCTCCTCAGGCTTTCCATCTAAATTACTTGTAATCTGAGCATTGTTTACAGAGCCTACAGTGTAGTTTTTCTTGACTTCTTCGCGACCTTGCTTCTTGTAATTCTCATTTGCATACAAAATAATACCGCTACTTGCATTGTTACTCAGTTGTCTGCTGTTAGTAAAACTCTGGTTGCCATTACTAATATCAGAAATGTTTCTTTGTGGGTTCCCCACAGCGTCATTTGCTAGAAAGCCTTCATTACTGCTTGCAAGTTGTGTAGTATCATCAGCATACGAGCCCAAGTGACTGCTTACTGATGCATTGCTATATTCGAGTCCTTCAATTGGGAATCTCTCACTGCTGTTACTTATAGTGCTATTCTGTGTCTTTCTACCGTCTAAAGAAGCAGGGTACGATACGAGTCCCTCTGTATACTGATTTGGTGTTGAATTGTTATCATCATCACTCACCCGGCTAATTGCTGGTTTATCAAAACTCTTTTCAGTACTTTTAGGCCAAAATCTATTGTATAGCTCTGATGCAGTTCTACTGTATGGGGGGCTCGCAATTTTCTTTCCATATGCAAAAGTTGGTCTTAAGAAATCACTTGATGTCTTCCCCGCCATACGATGCTCATCACGAGAAATATCAGTCCTGTGCTTTTGAGAAGACGACTTGACGTGTTTCATATCGAAACTTGCCATTCGGTCCACGTATTTATTAGTTTTATGGACGTTAGAAACACCATATTTAATGTGCACCTTATTCCTATGAGAATCATGGTTCGATAGGCTTTTGGTTGGTTTATCAGGTTTCTTTTCCACACGTTTTGCAGTATCAAAGTGACTTACGTCCGTTCTCGTTTTTGGGATGATTTCAACATTTCCACGATATTGACCTAAAGGTGATGAGATGGATTTCGCTTTAAAAGAATGTTCCAAAGAGCCAGCCTCGTTTCTAACTTGCTTTTCAGTAGTACTTGAGATCAGACCAATATGGCGGATTTCCTGATTCAGATTTTGTTTTGCGTCATCATTCTCATAAATATCGATCACATCAGTTGGGGCTGCATTTTGCAAGGTTGGCGTAATGTTTGATTTCGTAGTGTTGCTTGTGGGTTTGGCAGATGCAGTAAATGGTTTGCTAGTTGTCTTCGTTTCTTCAACAAAAGACTGCATGGATTTGGAGGGTGTTTGCAATGAAAGTCTGGGTTTGAATGGTTCTGTTGGCCTATGGCTGGGGGATGCTGGGCGTGTATAAATCTCAGCAAAATTGTGGCTGGTGTTCTTCAATGAAGAAACTTTACTTTCAAGTTGGGCATTGAAGTTTGAAGACGAGCTTTGGTTAAGGGTTGAATTCGCTTCAACCATTAGAGCCTGTTTAGTAAGAGGTTTAGAGGTAGTTTGCAACGAAAGTTGATCATCTGAGGATGTTTTCTTGGTTATTTTTGACTTGAAAGTTGGTGTAAACGGATCTGTCAGTGTAAATCTGGTAGACATGGGATTGGTAGGAGTGCTAGTAGAAGGATAACTTGTGCTGTTTGTAAATGAAGCTTTGCTGTGTCTTTCATGGACGTTTGTGGACGAGTTTAGTTTACCAGAGATAACCTCGATGAAACTGTGCTTGAAGCCATTAGAATTTCTATTGACAGATTTCACAAGACTCTTTCCGTTTTTATTTCTGCTTTTAGCTTTCCTAGCATGGTGAGATTTTGATGTTTGAATCGAATGCAGTTTATTTGTATCCTGTCTTTTGTTAGAAGAACGAAGGTAAGATGGCGGTTTTGGGTTTGTTATCTTCTTAAATCTGGGATTCTCATGACTTGAATCGTGGATTTCTGTCAAGATTTCTTGATATCTCTGTCTGTGACTCTTGTATCCTGTGCCAGCCTTATACCAACTGTAACCTCTTTGTTTCTTATCACTCGTTCCTTTGAATTGACTTTTGATTTTTGAACTTTCACTTTCGACCTCACCCTCTGGAACTTCACCTTTAGCATCATTGGAAGATTTGACCTTTTTACTGGAAGATTTGACCTTTTCATTTGAAGATTTGACCTCTTCGTTGAAAGATTTGACCTTTTCGTTGGAAGATTTGACCTCTTTGTTAGAAGAGTTGACCTTCTCATTGGAAGATTTGACCTCTTCGTTGGAAGATTTGACCATTTCATTGGGAGATTTGACCTTTTCATTGGTTTTCCAGAAGGTAGAGTGGCGAGAATAACTTTTATTTCGGAAGTTAAAAGAAGTTTTAGTTGAGGGACTCGACGAAAAAACCTTCTTCTTGCCTTGAAGATGGCTATTGTCATTTAAGTTCAAATGTATCTTTTTGGAAGGGTTTTTCCTTGTCACACTTGAAGAGGATCGATTTGGAATAATGCTGGAATCTCCCTTGGAATTCAAATTAGTAGATTCTTCAGTAGTACTTTTAATCAAATGGTCAGAAGATTCTCCTTTTGGGTAACTCGGGGCAATTCTGTGAGACTTAATCTCATGTTGGGGTCTCTTTTCCATATCAACTTCCAAATTCAAATCTTTCAATTCTTTAGCAGTATTTCTGCTCATATTGTTTGAAGATTCTTGCGTTGGTTGGTAGCTCAGAGAGATTGTATGAGACTTTGCGGCGTGTTGGGATTTGTTTCTCTGATTCATTCTGAGCTTAAAATCGGAAAAGTTGTTAGCAGAACTTTTGTAGCTGATGTTTGGAGAAATCTGATTCAGAAAATAAGCAGAAGGTGTAATTAGAGACATGTTTCTTTCCGATGCTGAATAAATTGGATTTTTCGTGGATATTTTTCTGGGAATATTTTGTGAAATTTGATGTTCGAGAAGGTGAGAAGAGATGGTTTTAGTTGCTGGTTGATGTGCACGTTCTCTGTTTTCGCCGAAGGCTGAGTTCAGAGGGAAAACTTTGCGATTAGAATCAATCGAAGGATTTACTCCTGATTTTCGTCCTATAGAGGGTCTTGCTTTTCGCCGATTTATTAGTCGATGTGTAGAATTCACATTTTCACTTGCGAAAACGTCCGTGTCATTTCTATCAACAATAATTTCCGTTTCATTTCTCGGTAGGGTAACACTGTCAGTTGTAACACTTTCAATACTTTTCCTATCGTGCTGTTCTCCCATATCTTGCAAGCTAGATAATGTTTTGTTCTGTGTCTTTGTTGCTTCAATGTTATCATATCTATACACGGAAGATTTTGGTTTACCGTAGAACGCAGATAAAAATGTCATACTCGGAGTTGTGTTAGAAGATTCATGTTTTTTGTGATGTTTTTCGGAAGAGCTAATAACAATGTTTCCTTCATGACTTTGTGTTGAATGATAGACTGGAGTATTATGAGGGACATCATCATTTGTGCTATTTTGAAGAGCTGAATCAACAGTCAAGTTGGATCTTCTTGAAGAGAGTTCGTTATCTTCAACATCAACCGTTTTAAAGATAGGTTCAGCGGATGGTTGCCCAGCTGGTTGAATTTTATTCATCGCCAAACGCATTCTGGGATGATGCTTGCTTTTCAAAGTGGTATGTTCACTAAAATGTTTGCTTGGTCTGCTTGACAAGGTAGCTGGCTTGGTTTGCGTAGTAGGCCGTGAACGATGCGTTCCTCTCAAACCAATATCCGTGTTTTCTTGTCTATTCTGTTTACTCAACGACGAACCATTCAACTCAACGAAGCTCATCTTCTGGTTTACACGATGAGTAGGCCCAGCTATAATTGTATGATGCGTCATGTTCGCATGTGAACTTTGATGTCTGTTTGGTTTGTTCAGCAACGAAGCATCATAACGAAGCAGGCTCTTCTCTGCTTCAGCTGAAATATCAGCTGGTTTACTTATGTTAACACTGTGAGGAGTGGAATTTTGAAACAGACTACTGCCATTCACTATAAGGTGTTTGTGTTCAGTCTGGGATTTATTGTACAAACCATGACGATGTTTGCTCAAACCACCACGATGTTCGCTTTTGTGCTTGGTTTCGTTGGCCGCACTCGGAGAAGTAGGCTCATAGACTTTACCTCTGAACACGAAAACCACTTCAGTCGTCTTACGATGGTGACTGGGGACAAGCTGACAGTGCAACTCAGACTTACAAGTTATCGAAAAACACTCGTTCTTAATCAGCATTGCCAAGTGACAGGTATTAGACTCACAGCAGTATTTGATGCATCTATCCATGCCAGACACACTGGCATGCAATACGACTTGGCCAGAATGCAAGCCAAATCTTGGGATGACGTTCAAATGCCTATGCCCATGGCTGCATAAAGGTATTCTCTGGTAAGTCGGTTTGGCATGGCTTAGGGCTCTGATTAGGTGGTTGGCATAGTCCTCTTCCACAATGGTGCTTGTGTTGCTATTCATATTGATCGAAATTCTTTCTGCATCAAATTCCTTGGTGCTGTCGTTGGTAGTGTTGTATTCATGAGCATAATTAGAGGCAATATCATGCGCATTTCTTGTATCAGAGGCATATTCCATTGGTTTGGTATCTTTCTGCATCTCCTTGCTTCTCTGTATGGCTGCGTTGCCGATTTCGAACAAACGCTGCGACATTCGAACCCTTACGTCATCAGTATGCAGTTTGAAGAACTTTTCAAGTATCTTGCTCCTCTTGCTCTGCATTTGGTTGTTGCTGTTGTTGTAATTCACGCTATTGTTGTTGTTGTTTTTGGTGATGATTTCATATTTGCTGCTGTTACTTGTAATGTTGTTGCTGCTGCTGTCATTTCGGTTGATATTGTTCTTGTTGTAGAGGATATCCATGCAGGAATTCAAATGCTGTTGAAAACACTTCGCTATTTTCAGCGTTGTTTCAGCGAAGGTATGAAGTCGCTGACTACCTCGTGTTCTTTTACCATGTTTCCCGCCATTGGCTCGATTACGAGTAACTAGCAACTTCGCAGCTTGCCTTATAATACTTCTGTTATCTTGGACAGCTAAGTAGCTCTGTGAGTTGTTTGTATTCATGCCTTCGTTCCGTCGTTCATTTACATCAGATAATTGCGAGTGGTTTTCAGTTGTTTTGTTGAATACATTTCCACTTACATCATTATGCCCCTTTAAACCTCCAGTAAAATTCTGATGATCAAATTCATTTCTAAAATGTCCATGATTCCTATACTCTTTCCCATTATTACTTTTCAGTCTCTCGGATTTTCCATGAGGTTTCACTATTGAGTGAGCTCGGCGCGGAGGACCGATCTGATCCCTGGTTTTGCTTGGAGAGAGAGGGGTGGTATCCGAATGTAGCAAAACATTGTAAGAGACCACCCCTGTTCTATTCGAATGACTGAGTGATGGGGCAGATGTTATGTCGTTCGTTTGGTTCGTTGTTGCAGTCAACAGTTCAGTTGTTTTTTGTTTCGTTTGTGTATCTGTCAAAGGTAATATGAAAGTGCTTAAAAAGGGCTTAAATTATTATATAATAAAGGTAAATAGATGCAGCTAGCAGTTTGAGTAGAGTCGGCTTCAATCAATTCAAGTCTGGGGATTCGTTAAAGATTTCAGGAAGATGATTCCATTTTGGGAGTAAGAAAATCATTCAGAGTGAGAAGACCGGTCAAGGAGGTAGGAAATAGAGCATGTACGCCATTCCAAATGCAAAGTATATGTTTCAGGGCTGAAAGGCTACAACAGTCTTATATCCATGTTTCTAACCTCGGTTTACTTTAATCTATCAATGAACATTAACAGTTACATGTCATAACATAGTGTCTAGAGATTTGAAAAATATTACGTCATAACATAATAACTTACAGTTTTCTTTTGCAAAGCTGATTTTCATCTCAGTTGCTGAAGTGTTCGCAGAATCGTTTTTCTGATTATTTCTTGATTGACTTCCAGGAGATTTCTCTGAAATAATATGATAAAATCTTATTAATAATTTAAACAAAATAAGACTGCAAAATAACTATCATTCGAAGTAACAGAATAAAATTCCAGAAATTATTTAAACAAAATAAGATTGCAAAATAACTATCATATGGCATCGTCCCAAATTCTTGTAAACAATTGTTTAAAAAATCTTTGAAATATGCGAATTAAGGGCGTTTGGAATCGTTTGACATTCGGTGCAAATCGTTTCCATTTTGTTTTATCCATTTTTTATTAGGAAATAAACGTCTTTGACCCTTTATATACAGATAGGCTAACTTTTAACGAATTGTAAAATACATCATAAGAATTTTTCTTCTCCTGTGAACATTTCCCTTAAAATTGTAAAGTACTAGACACAATTTTCATAGCAGCAATATGTCACTATTTTGAATTAGTTTAAAAGACATTCTGTCTTGACGTTGATTGAGTAAGAGAACCAAATATATTTTATTTTCTCAGTATATAATAAATGATAAGAGACAGAATGCCTTTAATATCGAAATTGTTTGTAAATAAGTCTTAGAATAATGTTTGATATCGATGTTGATAGTGAATGGAAACTTTAAAATACCTTGAATTGATTCACTTCCATTACCAGAGTCGAGCAACGACTTTTCTCCTGACTCCAGACTGCTTGCATTTTTGGGTGAAAAGAATTCGGACACAACACGGGACGATTGTGCCGGTGCAGTTCCATTTATCGCAGTTCTCTGCCTTTTACTCTCCTCGATTTGTTTGACGATTTCAATATTGATTTCATCTCCAAGATCGCCAAAATCACCAGATACCCCATATTGATCGACATTCACACCTGAACTTTCATCATTATCCCCCGGATTTTTTTCATCTATATGCTGAGAAACACCATTGTGTGGAATCATCGTACGGGGTGTCATCATCATGATATTATCATTATTTTCTGAGCTCAACAGTCGGTAATCATCTTCATTTCGCTCGCCAGCATATCCAAAGTCTCTATCAATTAGAGGTGTTGTTGTTGCTGCTGAATATGTTGGTGTCGGTATATCAGACATGTCATAACTATAACCCGTTACGTCATTATCGATGACGTCATTATTGTCATCTGGGTTGATCAAATCGTCCATTATGTTGTATCTCGTGTCGACGTAATCATTATCATAATTTTGATCCTCGAGATGGTATTTGCCCAGAAGACGATGGTTTTCACTTGGCAGATACCTGTACTCCGCATCTTTCATAATATCTCCTTCTGAGTTATAAATCCCAGGACTTCCTTGAGTATCTTGAGAGGAATCTGAAGGAATGTCATACTGATTGTGAATCTGTGAAGAATCTACAGGAATCTCGTAATGATTCTGAACTCGAGTCGGAGTTAACAAGCCGGATCTCATGAGATCTTCAGATAGAATTTGGTTGCGTTTTGATTCAGCCTCTGATTCATTCCGAGATTCATTATGGGTGGGTATATCATCTGGAAAAACGGTGTTAAGATCGGTGTTTTCATCGTGATATTTTTCCAGTTTGGATAGGCCTTCGTTTTTAGATGAACTGGGGTTATAATCTCCTGTTATATTTGGTTTCCGAGAGCCGTGATTTCCAGATTTTCGCTGATGTCCTTTGGTTTTATTGGCTAGAAAATATGATTCTATAATTAGTGATGTGAAATAGTTGAGAATGAAATAAAAATAACAGTTCCTTTCCTTTTTTACTTTTTCTGATCTGTCTTAATTCATATATCTTATCAAAAGTTATCACCTTTAAACTATTGAATCAATGCCTTTCGCTCAGTAAACAAAGAAGCAGACAGGCATGAATTCGGGTATAAACTTGTTTACCGAGGTATTTGCTCGGTGAAATTAATAAGAAACTGTCAACTATTGGGTTGGTATAATGATTACTGATGAACCAAGTGCAATGAAACAAGCATCAACCAATTTGTACCTTCATCCTCGTCAAATACCATATTCAGCGCATCGGGAGCCTGCGCGATTTTACTTCGCACTGTTGCTGCTGTTTTTGCAGTTGTTGTTGTGGTCTTCTTTGAGTGCATTCTCTCAGTCGTTTCTCCATGTGCTTTCAAAGCATTCCTGGCGGAATGGGAGACGGTAGGCTTCGCTGCGGCCTTGATGTCAACATCTTCGTCATCTTCGTCATCTTTGTCCTGGTCGCCTTCATCTGAAAATCCTGTTTCAGTAGGGAAGAATTTGATTGAAATAACAAGTCAGTTGTATCTAGGCTGCTTAAAATTACACTTCTCTATTTTCAAATCTCAATTGCATGTTTATGAGGTTTACGTTTTAATCATCTATCTGACGTACTACTCTGGTGATTTCTGAACGGGGAAACTACCCACTCCACTTGTCATCCAACCGGGTAGATACAATTTTGCTTTTTTGGAAAAGTTGAGTGTGAATTATGCGTGTTTTCAGAGGTAATACTTATACTACTAATAATGATAATGATATGCGATATGCACAAGTCACTTAACATAAGTTTGGACGAGAACAAAACAAGAATACACTAAAACCACAGGAACTAAAGAAACAACTTGCGAAGGAAAAGAAAACTGTTTATTATCAGGAATTTGGAAAAACAGAGTCTTGACCGTGTTGTCTAATGAAAATGCAAAGGGCAGTAATAATGGGTTTTTCTTTATTGAATAGGAGGTATGCTAACAGATAGTTGGGTCAAACGATGGTAGGTTTGAAATTTGGAGAAGTCGTTCTCTTTGTTCAGCGTAGGCAAGACAAGCACATCCCCAATTGCATCCAAAAAACATGTTGGGCATTTGCGTTGGGCTACTTTTAAACATTTCTCAATCAGAAGTTTGTGACCACTATTGTAAAGAGATGGAATAGAATACCAATTCTACACACCTGCCACGTGATTTAATCGTGTCTTTGTTCTGGTGATGTAAGCAATCGCAATGGATTCCTTCCGGTTACTAGCATCAGACCACAAACAGGCTTCTTCGTTCTTGCATTCAACCGAGTAACACGCATTGCCTTTCATGTAAGCTACGTCACATGTATGTGAATGACAGCATGCAGCCTTGCATCCATCGATATCTCTCGCGTGTTTTCTGCGCACGAATTTTCCAGACTGCATGCCGAAACGCAGGTCAGCATGCAGCAACGCGGGAGTTGCAATGCAGTCCTTGCCGTAATCGCTACCGGAACGTTTTGAGCGTTTTTCGTCATCATTTGAATAAGCTGAAAAAAACAATTAGAAAATATCAAGTCAAAACCGAGTATCAAAGCATGATTTTTATCAAGCACCGTGTACTAATGATGAAAACGATGTGATGAACTGAGCTAGTTGACCAACTGAAAATTGAACTTTTTCCCACATTCAACTGGCTAGAATATACCAGAGAGTAACTGACAATATCATCCCAAGAAAATACCCAGATACATATCGAGATAATAAACTTTATCGTCACATGCAACTGTTTGCTGGGAGAAAACGAATATTTATAGGCCTAAAGGATGTAACAGAATGAAGGCATTGGGGTAAGAGACTTGAAGGAGCCTTTGATGCAACACTTTTCGTACAATATTCCATACCTTCCACTCTGTTGCAGGGCGGTTTTATTCAAAAAGACGTATATCATAGAGCTATGACCCTATTAACTCCTTAAACTACCACTGGTTTACAAATACAACGGACAGAATAAAGAAATTACCAAAATATAAAGCAAGGAAAAGATAAAGCTGTCAGATAAAGCTAAGAGGCAGTAAAAGCATTTCAAAACAAAATGAGAGATATTGGTTAGCGTCATAATCACGATAATTCTACACTGTAACTGATGATGGCTAATAAAGAAGGCTAAATGTCTCGAGCCTATTTCAATGTTTTTAAAAATGATATCGAGCCTATTTCAATGTTTTTAAAAATGAAGCCTACATCGCTTATTCTAATTTTGATAGCTAGTAGAAGACCTTACAAATTGAGAGCAACTTTAAGCAGCTTGTTGTGCACATCCAGGGTAAATCATTGCTAAAATAAAGACTTACTCCCAATGAACATCTAATGAGAAACCATTACTTGCAATGAACATCTAGTGAGAAACCATTACTTGCACTGAGCATCTAGTGAGAAACCATTACTTGCACTGAACAACTAGTGAGAAACCACTGCATCTTCACAAGAAATCAGACATCCACTGAGTAATCTTCCCTGCCAAACGCCTGTTCACTGCTCAACCGTCGACTGAATAACTTTGACGACGGTTTAGATTTTAACCGGTGAGTTAACCTGATTACCTATTACCGCTCGTAATCAAATCACGGCAATGGGCAAAAATGCGAGTAGAGTTCAAAGCAAATCGCCCTGCGGTCAGTGGCTGGTTAAAGGTAATGGCTTAACTTTAAACATGTTTTGAGACTCGTGAAAATGCAGGGGGACATTGTTTTTAATACACTATAATCTTTTAGTGGCCAAATATACACAAATGTAAACATAATGATAATACGAGAGCCAAATATCCTGAATTTATAAAATAGTAAGAGACTGATTCAAAATAAACCATGCTTCAAACTTTTCGATATAATCCTCATCAGTAAACTTTTCTGACAATGATTGGGGGACTTAAAAACCTAATTTACAAAACGCAGGGTTAGAAGGAAATGAACCTAACCGCGGAACCAGGGTTAAACTAAAACATTAAATGAAGGATGGCCTGAGAAAACAAAGAGAAATTAACAAGCCAAGAAAGGTGCATTTTTAAGATCATTGTTATTATTGTCAGAAAAGTTTCATTGTTAGAAAGTTTACTGATGAAGTTTAAATAAATACATATACTAAGCTAGAAGAAATATATCACAGGAAAAGACGCAATCATAGAAAACTGTTTCTAATTCTACTCTCGGATAGCGATGCACATCAACATGGAAATCGAACTATGAAAGATCACCTTATTCGCAGCAGAGATAGTCCCAGAAACCCTAACAGGAGAAACTAAAGCAAAGCATACCCCCGTCTTAAGAAAATTGTTTGCAAACACGACTACAAACAAAGTCACAATCCTGAATCCACGTTAATAAAGAGAATTTTAAATACTGATGTCTGAAAATTAAGTAAATTCAATTTAAATTTGATAAAAGTAGTGAAAAACAGAACCCAGCCTTGTTGTTAATCTTACCATAAACTTCAACATTTAAGATCGAAATGAAACATATTTTAGTGTTTTGATGTTAAGGTTGGGAACAAGTGTTCAGTGAGTTTCTGTTCATAGGCTTGAGTAAGAAGCATGATAAGCGTCAACAAAGCACGAAAGTCAACAGAAAGCACATGTGTCTCAACTTGATAGAAGACTATACAAAGATTATCATCTTCTGAATAGAAGTGGCGTCTAAACCCACTTCAAAGTTCTACCTTCTCAATTCAAAAACCTTCTAACCAACTTCAAACTTCTACCTTCTCAATTCAAACAAATTTAAACCAACTTCAAAGTTCTACCCTCTCAATTCAAAAACTTTTAAACCAACTGAAATTGCTAACTTCTCAATTCAAAAACTTTTAAACCAATTCAAAACTGCTACCTTTTCAATTCAAACATTTTAAACCAGCTTCAAACTTCTACATTCTCAATGCAAAAACCATTAGACCAACTTCAAACTTCTACCTTCTCAATTCGAATATCTTCCAACCAACTGCAAACTTTAAACTTCTCAAAGCCTCATGGTCGAAATTAAGATTTCAAACCAATGCCTATCTAACCTAACTAACTAGATACATAAAAGAATATAGGTGTGCAAACACGAAACAGGCTTGTAGAGATGCAGATAAAGACTCTTGTCTCTTTTCTTTACAATATATAAAACGCTCTAAATTTATTTACCAAACAGTGAATTGAGGGAAAGCCAAAAAACAGTTCTTCATAGGATATATGCATGATCCATTTTGCAAACAGGACACAGTAAAATTTTCATTTGATTCTTTTTGTCATATAACCTAGCATAAGACTTATTTTTCATATAACCTAGCTACACATATAAGGAACAGTTAGCCTCATAAATTGAAATCATTTTAGACAGTTGCAATCTCTTGCAATCCTTTTCGATAAACTTCCAATCTCGATTTATAACAATTATAAAACGATTGGGGTGGAAAATGGTATAAAATAAAAATTTGAGTCAATCGACTAAAAACCTCAATCTTTGCACATTCGTTTATTTCAGCAATTTCGTGATCCTAATTCGAAACGATTACGAAACGAGTTTTAACCATCATGGACGAGTTCTAAAGATTACTAAACAATTTCAAACAATTCTGAAACAACTTCTAGCGATTAAAAAACGATTTCCATCGATTGTGAAATAGCAGGCATGATATCGAAACAATTGCAGATAAACGAAAATCGTTTAAACCTTGATATAAATCGTTGCTTTTTCGTTTTTTAGTCATTTTAGTTAGACGATTTAGCAAAACGAATTGGCAACAATGATTTATATTTAACCCTTGGAATACTAAGCAGGACGAGGCCTGCAAAACATAGGTGTGCAGCACTCTTGTGAGCACGAAACCAGTGAGCTCCATTGGACAAACTACTCACTGCGTTGGAGAGATGGGAGTGAACACAACCAGTGAACTAACAGTACACACGTCAGGCTAGAGTTAGCTCATTCATGCTCTAACGAATGCTTACGGTCACGCGTTCGCGACTTTTAGGCCTACAAGACCAAGTGTCAATCATGAACTCAGCATCACTATACTAGTCCCCTTAACGAAGCTCTACAAAGGATTCTGGGTTTCACGTCTCTATCAAATCCTGCAATTCATACTTGTAACTAAGTGGGTCGATAGAAGTAGCAGGAGCAGTTATTCCTCTCAATATTGTTCATACTATGCTTTATGACGCATATTATGCTTTATGACTTTACAATGAACAATTGTGATATCATTAGGGTACGAGCAACCATCTTTAGCCTCAGCCTAAAAGCATGATTTTTGTGCCATCATATGTAATGAACTTTATGTCTTGTAAGGATAGTTCTGTTTAACAATTTCTTGGTTGAGGATTATTTAGAAAGCCGAAGTTGTAGGCGAGCCAAAGGCCACACTATCCTTTGCTGTTATTTTTGTTGAAGGTTTGAAGCAAGATTTTTTCAATTTATGTTTGAATGCATTTGTTGATATCATTGATTTTAATTTAGTGGAAAGGTTATTCCATATTTTTGGCCAAATAAGAAACACATTTTTGTCCTCTGCTTAATTTGCGGAAGGAAAATCTAGTTTAAGAGATAGCAGACAAGGAAAGTCTAGTTTAACAGAAAATTGCGTCGTGAGCGAGCCAGAAGCTACGCAATGCTTTGCCGTTATCTTTTTAGATAGAGGTAGGCACAATTCCAATCCCTGGCTTAACAGCAACTCACTCTCAATAAAACTCGTTATGCTTCTCTTAGTTTAATCAAATCAATGGTTTTGTGTTTAAGAGGCTTAAGGAATTTTTTTTAGTTTGTTTAGTTTTTCCAAACTGCCTCTAGCTTTATTAGAATTTCGATTCATGTTTTTACTCATTTTTAACACTGTATTTTGATAACCATTTCATTTTAATAGCGTATCGGTATCTCAATCTTTATCTAATTGCAGATATTTGTTAGATAATGAAATGTAGATTTACAAAAATTTAACTCTTTATGTTGAGTACAAAGTTAGGTGGCATTGGATACCTTTTTGAAGTCTTAAGCATGACTCAGCAGTCAGCACGGTGTCAAACCAACAACCTCCCGAGACAGCTTTGAGTTATTCAACAACAGATAACTAATACGAAAATTTACCTCATCAATGCCATAAATAGATAGCAAATAACTAATTAATACGATACAGAGCATATCTGGTATATAAAAGCCAATCCCTTGCTCCAAAGTTCGAACACTTAGGCATCAGATGTTATGTTTAAACTTTCTAGATACAAACTTGGCAGTAAATATGGGCCCACAACTATTATTTTCTATCAACTAATTGGTTTTATCCTTGGAAATCCTTGATATTTCAGTAAATGCTAAACACTTACCCTAATGAATCCAGAATATAATGTTTAAACTTTCTAGCTGCAAACTTGGCAGGAAATATGGACCCACAACTATCATTTTCTACCAACTAATTGCTTGTCATCTTTGGTAGTCCTTAATGTTTCAGGAAATACTAAACACTTACCCTCTATCCTACAAGATGCATCGGAATACAACCTTTAAACTTTCAAGATATAAACACAGTAGGAAGATAGACCTGCCATGCTCCTTTCAAGAACAGCCTATTATTTCTAAAACCTCTGAAAGTTTCAACAATATCTGGTTAAGTAGAGCTGAAGATTCAAAGAAAAAATGAACTTCAATAAAATGGCCTTGACTTATTGATCTTACGGGGCAAACAATTGGCCTTGACAAACAGACGGGTGTTCCATTGGTCCTGACTGGTGATTTGTCCTGTTCAACAATCGTTGCTTTCTACTCTATTATTGGAGTAATGCAATAGTTGGTATAATGAATTAGGAAAAGGTCAAAATCGAGATGAAACTGAAATTGCAGAAAACAATCTATCCTAGATAAAGTAAATGCAAATTCCATGTTCTCAGTACGCATCTCTCACAAGGTGGTGTGGTTGGGAAGAAGCACGAATGACGATGACATTTTAAAAGAAGCAGGATTTGGAAAATCAATCGAGATGATTTGTGTTTATGAAAATGACCCTAGCAGGACTCGAACCAACGACCTATAGATTTGAACTCAAGTGCCCTACCACTGTGCATCAGGTGTATTTAGGATGGGGATACTTCCAAAAAATTATTTTTTGAAATTTCTCAACCTTTAACCAATGATACTTTTTTTCTCATATGAAAGAACCATTCTAAGAAAGCCTCTAATATGAAGATGCCAATTTGCGTTTTGACTCTTTGTTGCATGTTCCCTAGTCTAGGAAAATTATGATTTTGGTCATACTTTCTTTGGTATTTGTTAAGAATGGCCTGTTCTGTTTTCTGTATCATTGCACGATTTTCCCATATAAGTGACAAAAAAAATAAAACAAGAAATGGAAGAGCCAAAAGATAACTACGAAATGATGGACCCAAAAAAATTCTGGCACGAATTTTAGAACCAAAAATAGCAATGCTCAAATCCTAATAAGATCCATGAATAGAGACTGTATGTGCAATCTAAAAACGATTTTCTTGAAGCAGGGTAAATCTACCTAATAATTTCCTTGATCAAATACATTAATTCCTGACTATCAATTAATCGACTCACCTTGAATGAAGCCATTACGCGGATCCATCCAATTCTCATCCTCGCTTTCACGTCTATCAGCCTCGCTATCATCTCTAACAACCGACTTCGAAGGCTTGCATTTCTTTTCATCCAGGCATTGGATACCAAAACACTTGCCGTCTGATACGAGAACATAGTCGCACCATTTGCTCTCACAACAACGTTTCAAACACGTTGTTGCGTCGTTTCCATCAATGATGCGGTAGTAGCCATACATAAGACTAGAAACATCTCCTTGTAACTGGGCTTGGATTTCTCTGTTGTTACTGCATACGTGTTGATAAAACTCGTTGGTTGCATCTGGAGAAACCAACAGTGCCCCTGAAAGTGATAGAAAAAGTACAGTCTTTGAAAGGGAAAGAACACAGCGAAGCGAAAATATGGATAACTATATTAGCTTTTCCCACACGATACCAATCATTCACCTCTATTCTGATTGGCCTATTTCGATCTACATCTGGGTAAAATGATTTGTTGAGTTTTCGGTTCTCTTTCTGACTTATTACTTTGTTGAGTGTCTGACGAAAAGCTTAAGTAGTAATCAATGTTTTCGCCACGGTGTGTTTCCCATTTCTCTGGCTAAAATGAAAATAGTATACAGAAAGACTACTTTTCAATAATTCGATTACGTAATGGACACGTGACATGTGCTAATTGGTTAGACTCGTTATGTTATGCAACCTGAGATTTGAGAATGAAACTATACCACAACAACGAGGTTGGGCCCTCGAAGGAACATAGGTCTAAATCAACAGTTGATACCAAGATTCGACTGGATCAAAATAGCAATGAAATCGAGAATCAACCATTTTAGTCAACCCCCTAAGAATGCATAAGATGAATCTTACTGCTCTGAAATTTAGATTTCGTCTGTCAGACTTAGGCCCAAAACTTTGCATTGCAAGTCAATACTGCATCTATATCTCATATCTCCTTGTAAACCTCTTCAAGGTTAACAATAATGCTAGGATATTACTAGAGCATAGAGGCTGACCGTAGAGGCTGGTTTACAAATTCTGGAGATCATAATCTTTATCGCTCTGATTTGTCAACAGCGAGATTGGTGTGCATAATTGCTGTTATTGTTGTAGCATCGTTTCGGAAATATCTGTTATTTAGCAACACACTTCCTTTTCACCAATATCATAATCATCATCATCATGTTTATGAGTTCATTCGTATCCTTAAGATGTCTCAATATATTATATTCGAAGAATAGAGACATGAGCTCACTTGCCTTCTCTGCATCATCTACTTGTATCATTTTTCTGGATAGCAACGGTGCCTTATCTAATTTTAGTGAAGTATAGATCTTATAATAGCTAGGAAGAGTATTTTTTGGGAACCATCACTACCACTATTCCATGACATAGGAAAGATGCGAAAGATTTCTATTCAGTGAAACTTCACTTTGGTAGATAGTTAACGAAATCCTGCGTTAATAGTCGTTTTTGAGCTTCTTGGCGTGAAAAAATTCACAGCAATTACTTTCACTTCGTTTCCCCGCAAAAACTGGCGAATTAAACCAGGCCTTTTGGGTAATATTTGACCTCTTGATCTTATCTCTAAAAACAATAATGCACAAAAATCTGAGCACAATAATCAATAGAAAATACATAAGTCGTGCAGAGATTGTCGTGAACTTGCCAAAAAACATTGAAATTCTCCAGCTAATGTAACAAGTAGAAAACGCAGATTATAGCTTCGAAGAATGAATTGATTGGAAGCAACCGAAAAATCCCTGACCCTGAAATTTGCGTGGTCAATAAATCAAGGCTAATTGCGGCCTAGATTCCCTTTGTTTTTGACCTGCGATTATATAACGGAAGAATCAGAAGCAAAAGTAAAATCCCGAGATTTCATGACTTACCCCTTATAATCAGCAAAATAAGTAGAAAATGCAATAATTTCGCGATTGTAGTTTTTCGCCTTCCAGGAGATGTTTCGGTACAGACGTTCGCATCATCGAACATAATTTCATCGCTTGCAAATTAACTGCAGGGCAAGCACGATCACGAGAACTAACTCATGCGTGCATATGCGACTAAACCAACAGTCACCAGCTGCATTATTTTTCATTTCTTCCCTATTTTCTTTACAATTCTTCCATTTTTCACTCGGCTACGGCAAGACTCAACCGCAAGGGCCTGGCTGCAGAGTTAAAATGACGTCACATGTGGATTGGGAGAATAGTTTCACCGCCGAGTGTGAATTGCAGGGTATCAGATCAGAGACGGAAAGAGAAGCAAGAGGCAGCTTGCGACGGGGGTACACGGCAGCCACGATGCTTCGTCTTGAATACAGGGCAGGTGGAACGGACGCCAGACAATGACCACTGATGTACAAGCTCTGAAAGAGAGATGGATTTCTGAGTTACAGTAATACCAGCATTTGCAATCACCAACATATCAAAACTCTACCACCAAGACAGCAAGAGAGCGCTTAACTGCTATCCTCAAGTATTAGGGGAGAGACAAATATTGTCCAAGGAAATTTTCGTAAATCAAAACATCAAGCAAAAGAATACTGCACTATGCATTGGCGAATTCTAAATCAGAAATTCGTTAATCTTTTGCTCGTAAAAGCGAAGGAAATTGATCGTCACTATCATATCTAGACAAACTTTCTCATTCAAGAAAATTCATGGGGGTGTATTTTTCTAAACCTTCTTAAAAACCTTTCGAACCATCGAAAAAGAATGCCATGATTTTCAAAACATACGAATTCTGGAAACTTCAGGCAAGTTTCTTCCTCGGGTCTAGTCCTCATTCTCTCGTCCCCAGTCCCATTCTTGATGACATGTATCCTGGCAACTGACAAAATTGCAACCATGAGTAGAATTTAAACAGCAAATCTCTTGAACGTCTTTTACTGGCAGAAGGTTTTAGAAATTGATGAGTTCCAAAATCTGCAGTTTTCTGAAGAATGGTTTGAGAGAACTCACTCAGAAAAAGAAGACAACCGAACACGCGCCATTAATCCCAAATACTGAAACCAAAAGAACTAACCCAGAAAAACCATACCTGGTTCTAGCAAGAACTCTTATGTTCTAAATAAAACCATTTTGACACAGAGATACCACGAGTTCGAACTTAAAGTCTTTGAGGAGGATACCGCCTTATGCAAAATTCACAAGAAAAAAGAAACCCAAAGACAAAGCTGGAAGTGATGAAGGTATTCACGTTTAGTATGATACCCACAAGCACCGACGTGACCCCCGGCATTGCCTTGAGAAATATTGCAGCCAATATCTCAGATCGAGGCTAGCGTTCAACGCTACAGGCCAAGCCACAACGCGACGCACTTCCAAACATCTGCAACTCAAAAACAAACTTACTCGCAAAAAATCTCTAAAATATCGTGAAAAAACTCTAAAAATATCTCAAACTCAATCTAATAAAGATTATTTTATCAAGTTGAATTATCAATCATTTTACAAGCCTTTTTTGACCTTCTGATAGAATAGAATCTAAATTTTAGGTCAAGCACGATGCTATAGTTTGCGGGTACGCTGCGCGCTCCATTGAACGCAGATAAGAGCGATTGTTCGTGTTCAGCGTTTTCCAACAATGCTACTGTTATTGTTGTTTCTGGAGTGGATCGGAGGGATGGGCCCAACGCCAAAAAGCATTGACCAGGTTACATTGCGACCAGGCTATAGGAATAACTCATTGAGCGAGAAGGGTAGTCGCAGTCTCATTCGGTATAGCCGCAACCACGTTGATAAGTCAAATTTATCCTGGACTTGCCTTTAGGATAACGTTGAATATTTCGATAGCGTGGTGATGAGAAACGAAATCATATGAAAAGATAAAATAAAAAATGCGACGTACGGCAATAGCTGTAGGGATATAAGAAATATAATTCCAATTGAAATAAGCTGAATAGCTGGATTATGAAAAAAACTAAACGTACCGGGCATAGCCCTTTCTCGATAGCGTCTGATGAAAAGGGAGCCTGAAAAATCATCGTTACAATTCCCTACAAATTGAGACAACTTGCAACGATTTCAAACGATTCGGTAACGATGAGATAAAAAGTAAATTTTTCAAATTCAAATCTTGATACTTCAATATTTCAAACAAATTTAAAGAAAAGAAATTCATGAAAACTTTTTGACATTAAAACCCAAGGGAACGTCTGTGCAGTACTAGTGAGATTGTTCAGTACTGTGGAGGGTGTTCAGTACTGTGGCGCATGTTCAGTACTACGGAGCATGTTCAGTACTGTGGAGGGTGTTCAGTACTGTGGCGCATGTTCAGTACTATGGAGCATGTGCAATACCGTGGACGTGGAGGATGTTCAGTACTATGGAGCATGTGCAATACCGTGGAGGATGTTCAGTATTGTGGAGCATGTTCAGTACTATGGAGCATGTTCAGTACTGTGGAGCATGTTCAGTACTGTGGAGCATGTTCAGTAATGTGAAGGGTGTTCAGTACTGTGGAGCATGTTCAGTACTGTGGAGCATGTTCAGTACTGTGGAGCATGTTCAGTATTGTGGAGTATGTTCAGTACTGTGGAGCATGTTTATAACTGTGACGGGTGTTCAGTTCAGTACTGTGAAGGATGTTCAGTACTGCGGAGAATGTCCAGTACTGTGGAGCATGTTAAGTACTGTGGAGGCTGTACAGTACTTTTAGGGGATATCATCAGCACTGTGGAGAATATTGCTGTGGAGAGAAACCACAGGGACCTTGGAGGAAATACGCAAAGGGCTCGTGGCTGCCCTCAAGAGTGCTGATGGTATCCCCCCACAGTACTCATCATCTTGTAATCTACTTATTGTATCCTCCCAATACTGATGTATGACATATACTCCACAGTTCTGAACATAGTGGGCTCATTTACATTTAGGTTAAAATTATAATATGTTGCGTGTGGTACTTTAGTAAGAATAAAAAAGAGACAAATTGTATTTGAAGTACCAAGTAATATCATTGAAAAATAAACACTGACGTTTCAGGCGTATGCCCGTTATCAAAGTGATAGGAAAACGGTTGGGTAGAAAGGAAATAAGGAATAGAAAGCATGATTCGAATGATGGAAGTTAGAGTAGGAGAAACGATGTGACGTAGCATAATAATGGAATGAGCAGAGGAAAGCGTGGAGAAGAATGCTAAAAGAGTTACACAAGGTATTTCAGTATTATTTAGGTATAAGGGACTTAAATTAGCGTAGTTGCGAGTATGGAATGGAGTCCTTGCATTTTTTTGGGTGTGAAGAATTGTAGTCGAGGAAGCAGTGAGCATCTGTGGGTTTGTAATAAATTGAGGTGGAGATTTGGTTGTCAGATATAGTTAGAAGAATGTCCAGGAAAGGAATGCTAGCTTCAGTTATGGTGTACGTGAATTGCAATGCAGGATGAAAGTTGTTGGTGTAGTCGATGAACTTCTGTAGGTCGGTTAGAGGAAGGGATGTAGCACCGATGATGTCGTCAATGTAACGCTTTATTAGACACGGCAGAGGACCTTGGTAAGACTCGTAGATTAGTTGTTCCTGATGGCCAACAAAAAGACAGGCATAGCTAGGACCAAGTTTGCTTCCCATAGCGACACCGGATGTTTGGAGGAAGAACTTGTCGTCGAAAGTAAAGGCATTGGTGGTGAGCACTAACTCGGCCAAGCGAAGAAGTGTAGCGGTGGGTGGGTTTTGGTCACGTCGTTTTTCCAAGAAGAATTTCAGTGCATTGAGACCATCCGAGTGAGGAATGCAGGTGTAAAGTGATTTGACATCCATACTGAAGAGGTATTTTGTTGTTCCCGTGAATCTGAAATCCTTGAAAATTCGAAGAGCGTGAGCAGAGTCCTTGATATAGGTCGGGAGATCTTGAACCATAGGTGTTAAGAAGGAGTCGAGATAGGCAGCAATTTGAGATGTGGGGCAAGAAACAGCTGAAACAATGGGGCGGCCAGGGTTGTTTTCTTTGTGGATCTTAGGTAGCATGTAGAAGACTGAAGTTCTGGGGTGCTGGATGTACAGTTTGTTAGCATTGGAAGGCAGGTTGTTGTTGTTGATTTCTTCTTTAATGGTGTTGATAATAGTTTTGTTGAAGGATTTGGTAGGATTCTTTTCTAGGGCACGGTATGAGGGAGTTTGAAGTTGAGAAATTCCTTCTTGAAGGTAAAGGTCTTTACGCCAGACGACAATCCGACCACCTTTATCTGCTGGTTTGATCACCATGTCATCGCGAGCCTTAAGTTGATTTAATGACATCCATTCTTGTCTTGTCAGATTGGAGTGCCCATGTTTGGCCTTGAAATTTATCCGTGCTATCTCGTATCTGCATTTTTCAATATATAAATCCAAAGCAGCGACTTTACCAGGTTGGGGTGTCCAATTAGATTTGGTTGGGAAAAGGGTTGCTATTGCATCAGCTTGAGGGTCATTGCTACTTCCAGATCTTTCCACAGTTTCTCCATCATGTTCTGCTTCGAAATGGGCTTTGAGTCGAAGACGGCGGAAGAAAGATTCACAGTCATGCTTGGATTGAAAATCGTCGATATTCTTCTTGATAGGAACAAATTTGAGTCCTTTGTTGAGCAGTTTCCGTTCTTCATCCGACAATGGGAGATCAGCTGGTATGGTTTCTACAATGTTGACAGGTGTTGCAGACGAATCGGTGGTTGTTTCTCTTTGATTTGGAGTTGCGAGGGATTTGAATTTGCAATCTTTTATTTGTTTCAAAGCTTCGTAGATGGTTCGGTTGAGGAGATGGATCTTTTGACGGATCAGAACAAAAGTTTCAGTGTCAGATGAACAGGCCAAGCGAAGACGATTAACCAGTGCAATTAACCAATTCAAATACAATTTGTCTCTTTTATATTCTTTTCATTTACATTTATCCTCTAATTATTGTGGTCCAAACTGCCAATGTAGCTTGTGTTCCTTTTCTTTTAATTAGATGTAGACGATGTAGACCACTGATCTCTTTATTTAGAGATCAGTGATGTAGACTGACTCTAAATTATCGATTTGATTGGATTATTTTATGTCAATTATAATAGATAAGCATAATTGGAGTTATCGCAAGGGCCTACGCACGAGAGCACAGGGAGACAAGTAGAGCAAGTCTAGATTCAACATTTTCAACATTTTCAGCGGGAAAATAATTTTCTGCAATGGCGGCGATGTCTTCAACACTGAAAGATTGAAGCAAGTGAAGATGGCAACTAATTCCGTTTTGGAAGACTTTCTAATGATAGCTCAGTGCTCTGAAGATATCGGCAAGTTCTATCTTAAGGAAAATAATTATATTCTGCAGGTAAGGCTATCTTTTTGCAATAAGGGACCAAAAGCAATCCTTTTTTGACCTTCCAAAAGGCACTATGCATCTTAGGCCTAGGCCTAGGCTAGATGTTTCTACAGTAGTCTGCAAAATAATAGCGTCATTTCAGTTTCAGTTTGTATATTACAAAATTCCAATACATACAATAAATAAACTAGATTACATGCAATTAACCTAGTATTACAATACGATAAAATTAGTGTTCAAATTAATGCTGACATGCTGACATGTAGTATGTATATATTACATAAAGAAAAGCTTAAGGAATTACTTTATGCCGGGGAATTTCTTAAGGATGAGCTCTGTCTCAGTAACTATGCTAATCGAGGAGAGAAAACCCTCTTTCGGAGGTGGGGAGAATAAACAATAAATTGATTTGTTCAATGAAAGTAACTTGAAGAGTTTCATTTCCGCCAAAAAAGTAGAAGATTGTAAAGAGAAATTGAAATAACAGTATAGCATGTTTTTTTTCGGTGAAATTTATTATGAGAATAGTAATAACAAAAGAAGAAAGTAAAGATATTTGTCCAAACACAGATTACTATTGCCAAAAAACGACCAAGTTAAATTACACCCTTAAATTCAATTAAGGCGGAGAGTCTTACAGACCAAACAGCCCCCTTAGCATAAAAGACCAGAAATTCTTTGTTATTTTCTGCATATTTTTTTAATTAGCAGTTGGATCTTAAGGAAAAATCAGAAATCTCTGAATAAAAAAATAGGGAGAGTTGGAAAGTCTGAAACTTTTTGTATTTCTTGATATATTTGACCTTGATTTAATTCTAATCAAAAATATTGACAAAGCTTGACACCAGTGAATTCCAGACATTACTCTATCTTTTCGCCAAGATTTTGGGCGGGCAAATGCCGTTTTCAATTGTTCTATCCTATTGTTCTATGTTCCTCTGTGTGTGAACATGCCATACTTTCGAAAGACAACCAAAAAATTCATCATGTGAATTAGAAGAGAAACAAGAAAGAAGACTGGCTCTCTGTTACTAAAAGTTTCATGCTCACACAATCATCAGACAGACTATTATGAATTACATCCTGATTCACTGAAATTTATTTACAAGGGGGGTTGATTAAAACAAAGGAGTTACTTTTAGAATTAGAGTCAATTACCTACTTTGCGTTAAATTGTTCTTCATTTTGAAATCAGTTCGGAGCGTTTGTTAAGAAGTGAGTCATTTATGGAATTTATGGTCTTTATTGAAATGTTTGTTGATGAACCTGAGGAAGGTTTAGCTGATGTTGGTTTTACGTTTTTACTGTAGGGAGGGTTGTACCAGATGATGTTTCGTTGTCGGTTTCTTTTTGCTTGTGGTGGTGATCTTTGGTTTTGGAATGCCAAGGGTTGGTTGTGTTTGTGAATTATATTCAAACTGTTCATGGTTCATGTGAATTTTATTTAAAATAATGTTATTTTTCAACAGGATGCAGTTAACCAGTTTTTTGAAAAGGGATGCATGTATGCGGAGAGGCAGGTAAAGCCTTTTTATATCTGACACAAAACATCAAACTCAAGCATTTGCAAATTTCTACACCATGAGAGTTCCACTTCTACATCCACAATCAGCGACCTACTACATTCTCAAAGTATTCATTAAGATGTTTTTTGACCATTTTAATTCATCCCTAATATTTAAGAGAGTTACATTAAAACCATTAGACCAGGTGGAGAGAGGGGGTAGGGTCCCCTGACGGGGAAATTTACGAGAACTAGTGAACTTTGTCAGTTTTGGAGTGCTGAGTTAAAAAATCTTTGGTATACAGGCAATGGGTGGGGCCTTCAGCCTCATTTTCACTTTTTATTACCTCGTTTTCATGATAATTCCTGTGATGCAGGCAAAAAGTATAAAATCACAAGAAGCCTAGATAAAAGAGGATATAATACAGCCATTCTAGTCTTTAACTATCAAGTAGACAAAAACAGTTTATGGGCGTGGCTCTGCCTGGCAAAATTGTGCGGAGTTGAGGTCAACGTTTTCAACTTTTTTCGTCGCGCGGGAACAAGCTACCTGGCTTTCATTCTGCTAATTGGAAGGCTGCGCGCGCATATTTTACACTTTCCTCTATATTCTGGTGTATTCCAAGATAGGGCTGTCCAAACGAAAGATTTGAACTATTCGAATTTTTGCTTACAATTTTACCGAATATTCGGTTATTTGGGTGTGGCCAAATATGACGTGAAAAGGGCGTGGCAAAATACGACGTCATCAAAGCTTTAACAATTTTTCGAATCACATAGCAAAATTTCGTTTCTTTTACTCCATCCAAAAGTCGCAACAAAACAAGTTGGCCATGTTATTATAAGAAACAGATCTACGCAATAAAATTATCAAGAGAGTTTATTAATCAAGGTCTATTTGTCCAATGCTTAGTCTTTTTATTTAATCAACTTACCCCGGAGTTGTTCATTTCGATCCAGCCCAACGTTAACAGATTTTGATTCACTGATTATAAAAAGCAAGTCAATTGCAAACCTATACAGCAAGCGTAAGCCGTAAGCCACACTTGAAGACAAACTCGAAGAATCGATCTATTCGAATAATTGTTGACATTCGATCAGTCGAATGGTCGACTAGTCGACTGATCGATCGATCATAGCTATTCGAATAACCGAATATTAAGCTCAAGCGAATAATCGTTACGCATCACTGCTATTCGAATAGTTCGATTATTGGGTTCAAGCGAATAATCGTTACGCTTCACTGCTATTCCAAGAATTTCATTTCAGATGACAAAATTCCAAGAATTTCATTTCAGATAACAAAAGAAGAAGATTCTGACTGTGAAATTATTGCAGTGAAAATTGCTCAGGCTGAAAGGTTTGAAATATGATATATTTTCAATTGTCAACTCTACAATTTTCGATTCATTACTCAAATTTGTTGGTGTTTCAATTCTCTCTAAACTACACTCTTTTTTTATAAGAACCAGTAAAATTGATTTGAAGCTGGCTGTTCCTAAATATTCCTAAATTTTCAAGCTGCAATGTTCTTAAATTGTTCTTACTTTTACAATAGTTGGGAAGCCTTTTTTGTTATTAGTTGTGTTTAATTGTTGCAAAGTTCGACTCTCTTGACCATCTGACATTATCTGTGAGCTGCCAATCTGCTTGTTTTGCAATTATTTCTCTGTTTTATGATTATTTCATGAAATTTTCGTATTAATCGAAAATGGTCAATTTAGTTGTTCTTAGCTTGTTCTCAAGTTTTAGCCAAATTTGAGGCTGGTGTTCTTATAAAATTGTTCTTATAAAAAAAAGAGTGTAGAACATACAATAGTTGTTCTTGCTTAATTTAATTATATTTTTATTTTTCAAGCATTGAAGAAAGTTGCCCAGCCTCATCAACCTTCAAACTCATAACATGGAACATAGATGGTCTTGACGAAGAAGATTTGAAGATGAGAACGCTTCAGGCTACTTCTATAATAAATTCCCACAACCCAGATGTTGTTTACCTCCAAGAAGTGATAGTGGAAACCCTGAAAGTGATTCAAAGAATGTGCAGAGGGTGAGATTTGTTTCTCCAGAGGGGAGTACTTTTGACTAATTTTTGATACGGGCCCAAGCATACTATTCAAGCTCAAATGCATACCCACAACACTCCTTTAAAATTAAACCTAGATTTGCTAAAATCAACTGAAATTGAGAAAAAACAACTTTACACCAAACCTACAAAAAAATGAACACTTGCACAAAACTAAACACTGAATTCATTAAAAATCAATATCATTGATATCTTCTTTAAACAAAAATTGGAATAATAGTCAGAATTGCAAGAATGGACCCTGGCTAATCAACTTAAGTGGATCTTATATTATTATTGGTTCTGTTTACTTGATTTTCATGCCTCTTCATACCAACCACTACCATGCCACTTCTTATAAGCCACACAACAGAAGATCTCTAATAACCAGATTATCTCTTGTTCAAAAATTTAAATTAGTATTTTACCTCTTTAAAGTCTGGTTCCATATTAACCATAGCTGCTGCAAAACTGCCAGCAACACCCTTAACTATTAATGGAAACAGACTTGCTGATATTGACTGGCTCTGCCTTCACTGTGGCAGGGAAAGCTGAATAATGATTAAGATTTGCCGGCAGTTGCAGCAGTGGTACAGCCAGCATTGAGATTTTTAATGAAAATACTTGAGCAGTCATAGCAGCAATTTGATTGTTCTCTTAATATCACTTGATGCCACCAAACCAATCAAATTTGCTCTGTTAAGTGGCAAACCCACTCCTCTTTCAAAATGGCAACTTATCAAACTGTGTTAGCAAAGTATTAGCAGTTTTTATGGCAGTAACGGAACATATAGAAACAAGTCAACAGGACTATTTGGCATTACCTTAAGCAAGGTGATGCCTTAGTTTAACGGCAGTTACGGTTATATGGAAACTAGACTTTAGTGTGCAGTAAAATCTATCAAGAACTACACTATTTTTTTTTATAAGAATCAGTAAAATTTATTTGAAGCTGGCTGTTCTTAAATATTCCTCTATTTTCAGCCTGAAATTTTCTAAAATTGTTCTTACTTTATATCAATTTGGAAGCCTGTTTTTGCTATCAGTTTTGTTTATTGTTGAAAATTTCAACCATCTGACATATCTGTGTGCTCTCCTTCTGCTTGTTTTGTAATTATTTGTCAGTCTCATGGTAATTCAATAAAATTCTTATATTGAGCAAAGAATGGCCAGCCTAAGTTTGTTCTTAGCTTGCTCTCAAGTTTTGGTAAAATTTGAGGCTCCTTAAAGATAAGGCACTCTGGTGGCACTCATCAGAGTAGTACATTAAAACGAGAACGAAAATGAGGCTGTCATGTTAGGAATTTTTCCCACCATCCCGCAATTATAAATTGCACAATTGTTCATTTAATTTTTCAATTTTTCATTAAAGACAATGAGTTCTTATAAAATTTTTCTTATAAAAAAAGAGTATAATTTAAAAGATGATGTACATTTTTAGGTACAAGATCCACGTTTACATGCGTGCTCCTTATTTCTGTGCAATTCTTCTGAAAAATACTCCAGCTCTGAAGTTTGTGTCAAAAAATGTGATAGAATACCCTGGCTCGACCATGGGAAGATACCTATTATGTGTGAACATCACCTACAACAACAATGCCATCACTCTCATGACGTCACATCTTGAAAGCACCAAAGATAAGGCAGTGCAACGAAAGGTGAAATATTGATATTTAATAGGCAAACATGTTGCTATCTTTGTAAGGTATTTGTTTATGTGCAAAGGACAACTGGGGATAATGAATAAGTAAAATAATCGAGAAGTGGGACCATAGTCCTTCGTCTGGACTTTTAGAAATAAAGAGTAAGATTTTCTGGGATTTTTCAGATTTCTCACAACAAAAGTTAACAGATTTGAGGAACTTTGAGATTTCTAAAGATTTTAGTCTATCAGTGAATGAGATGTTTTAATTGATTAGTTCTTATTCCTCTTTCTAATTTCAAGGTGCAACTAGAAGAATGCTTCTCAAAGATGCAGGAATGCAGTTCAGCTGTAATCCTGGGGGGAGACCTGAACATCCGAGATTATGAAATTGCCAGTATTGGGGGCCTACCAACAGGAGTGGAAGATGCGTGGGAGAAAACAGGGAGTGATTATTCTAAGAAATTCACCTGGGATGTAAGTGAAAATGACAACCTTGACTGGGAGTACTCCCACAAGCCCAAGTTACGCTTTGATCGGGTTTTGTATAAATCTGGAGAAAAGGAGAAGATGGAAGCGAAGAATTTCGAGTTGATCGGTAAACGTAGGATGGATTGTTGTGAGAGATTTGTCAGTGACCATTGGGGGATTTTGTGCGAGTTTTCTGTGACAAAATGAAGAAGGAACTTTGTTTAAGGCATTAGGGCATAGGTAAAGCTAGGTATATAAACAAACGTTTAGACTTGACTCAAGATTTTTAGACCAGTCTTTGAACAATATTGAACTTGGGGATGGTGAGACAAATCAAAAACATAGCAAAGCACAATGACTATTCAAGCTTTCGTCTGGTGATACTCATCAGAGTAGTAGATTAGGTATTTAAAATATTAGTTTATCTAGAACTTGTTGAAATTATGTTCAGTTACTAAGGTTGATGAAATGTCAGTTTATTCAGAAAAAAATATGAATAATATATAGTTTGAAACTTTTGATTGTTTTTTTCTCTGACGATATACTCTGCTAAATCAAAAGTGTTGAGTTATAGAAGCGGTCGACTTACCGGGTCCATCGCCGCAAGGTAACAGGCCAAGCAGAGATTAATCCTTTTTTAAAAAAAACTTACATTTGTGTTACTTATAATTCTCAACGAGACCATAAAGGAATTTGCAAATTTCATAACTGTTAACCTCGAAGTCAACACGAATAATATAGATATAACACGTTATTCCTTTGACGCTTTGGACATGAAGTAGACATCAATGCCCTATTCATGATCAAACTGCTTTTTCATGTTGATTCATTCTATTTCCGATTACGAATTAGTTCGATCAAAAAAAGGGCCGAATCTTGAGATAGTTTATCAACTAGTGCCTCTCTGTAACTTAAAGTTTCATGCTCACGCAATCATCAGACAGACTATAATCTATATAGACTATATAGACTATATAGACCGAATATAGTCTGTCTGATGATTGCAAGAGCATGAAACTTTAAGTTACAGAGAGCCAGTCTCCATTCTTATTTCTCTTCTATATAGCTCTGTACTTTTGTACATCGAGCACTATGATGCGGCGTTAGACAACGCAATTTCTATAGTATACAATCTCTATAATATACAAATTCATTGAATGAATGAATTTGTATATTTCTTTTTTTTCAGCAGGGGCATCCAGGGTGGGAAATAAATACATTTCACCTGAATGGGCGTATGGGCCCTCTCTTCAACATAATTGGCTTATCCACCCAAATCATACAGTGCCTATCAACATCAAGAATTTGCTTAGCCACTCTCACTGTCACCCTGTCGAAATCTTCTTATAGCACTTCTATCTATTCTGGACACGAGTTTGTCCGTGTGACTATAATTCTACACTTTCTGAAAGTAAAGATAAGTTTCAAGATAATGGAAGGATGAAGTGGTACATTATGCTACCAAGATCACTTGCTTCACGAGTCCTTGCTTCCCTGCGTTCTCTAGCATGATGACGTCACTCGACGCTCATGCACACAGGAAAACAAAGACTTGTGAAGCAAGTCTAACAAAGAACTCGATAATTCCAATAAAAGCAGCACTTACTGTGATTCACATACTGAAATTATCAAGAGAGATTATCTTAGGGAATTAGTATTGGTTCAATTTAACTGTTGATAAAGTTATTCTATCAGAACGACACACACCAGCAGCATAAAGGCAGGCATACACAATTTCCCAGCAGTAACGTTGGAGTTAACACTAACACAACTGCACTCGCAGCGATGCAGAAACTCGCGGGATCCCGCAGAATGGAAGCAAACCACTCGCCTATGTTGTGATCACAAAGCATGGCTGGATGAACTGAGCTGTATTGCCAATTCTACTGTAACTCACTTGTGTCTTGTGGTAAAGTTCCAATGCTGAGACTTTATTGTATCACTCAGATTGGGTGTCTTTGTTATGCATTCACGATGTCTGGTTCAGGTATTGAGTCGAGAGAAGCAAATTTCTGCAAGTCTCTTATGCCTTTTAACTTTCTTATGTCTTTGGCAAGTTTGCTTTTCGTGTTTTGTCTCTTGACTTTGGCAAACTTTTTAAATATCTTTTGCACGTTTTTAAGGTATTTGGCAAATATCTTTTGCGTGTTTTCTTGTGTCTTTTACACGTTTCTGATTTTTTCCGTGTTTAAAGTAGTGAAATACACTCCAATATCGCTATTATTGCACTCTGTGTAATTAATTGTGCTGTGTATCCAAAGAAAGATCTTCAACTTCGCATCTAGTATTCTGCTGCTGTTCTCGGTATACCGAAGGAACTGTCAACTCAACAATGCTTTTTATAAAATTTCAAAGCATGCTCATATTCAAAAGTTTTGTTGCAAGATGTAATATATGTAGACTGATGCTACAACTTCAGAATGAGTATACTATGACTGATACAGAACTGTTAGATTATAAAATTTGAAAGTTTAGATGCCGAAACTCTACAAACAAAACGGTGTTCCTCGCTTTATTAAAATTTTAAACGAAATAATAAGAATTAAAAATTGATAAAAAGCGTTGAATAATAACTGAGCTATTGTGGGGGAAATATGAAAACAATAAGTAGCATCTATTCTCTTCGCTGAATTCAAGTAAACCAGTTACTCATTTGCTACCCTTGGTACCTGTTAGCTCTCTGCAGGAACTTAGAAGGTTCTGAAACTTCTTTTAAAAATGCTTCAACTTAGATCCATGTTTACAAAAATCAAGAAACTTCTTTTAGAACGTTTTTAACTTAGATCAATGTCTACAAATATCAAGAAACTTAACGTTTTCAACTTAGATCCATGTCTACAAATATCAAGAAACTTCTTTTAAAAACGTTTTCAACATAGATCCATATCTACAAAAATCAAGAAACGTCTTTTAAAAACGTTTTCAACTTAGATCCATGTCTACAAATATCAAGAAACTTCTTTTAAAAACGTTTTCAACATAGATCCCTATCTACAAATATCAAGAAACTTCTTTTAAAAACGTTTTCAACATAGATCCATATCTACAAAAATCAAGAAACGTCTTTTAAAAATGTTTTCAACTTAGATCCATGCCTACAAATATCAAGAAACTCCTTTTAAAAATATTTAGCAAGATCAATGTTTCCAAATATTATGAAATATTCAGAGCTTTCTTATCTTAAGCAACCCAAACGAGATTTACCAAGGGCGAAGCTAGCTATAATTCAAAATTTTAATGTTCCTTCGCTTGGTTACAATCATTATTATCGATAATTGTAGATGTTTGTAGTTTTTTGTAATTGTAGTTTTTGTAATTTTAGGTGTTTTGTGTAATGGAACTGGGAAAGTCATAAATTTTGCTTCCCAGAGTATCGTCTCCGTAACGTTTATTTGTGTATCTTTATTGTACGTTTTTATATTTATCGAAAAAAGTATCGATTGAACCAGATCTCTTGACATGGTTTTTTGACTGCCGGCACAAAAACGAGATTTATGATTTATGTCTCTCCAACATTACGTCTCAGCAATGAAGGAAAAATGGATTAGCAGTTCTCAAGCAGTTTTTAGTACTACAATATATAAATATACTGTTATACGTTATATAAATATACTGTTATATGTTATATGAATTTTACACAAATGTCTTGGCTCCCCAGTGTACACCAAGTCATTTAGTTCATACCTAGTTCTTCTCTACCTGATCCTACATAACATGAACTTAAAAATATTCTGATAGACCAGGAATTACTGAGACTTGCTGACAGATTTATGGCCAAGGGGTGTCTCCCAACACCCTACCTTCAGAACGCTCCAGAAGTGACCTATCAAAAGCCTTCATGTTGAGTAACCTACACCTCGATCACATGGGAAACTCAACAGTTTGCATTATTATTGGCCAGGTCTATCTTAAGCCACACAATATTGCATATGTTCAAATCCAACCTCGATCCCGAAATTTCAATTTCCCATTTATTTTTTTAAGTTATTTTCAAATCCCGTTAAAATTTTAATTCTACAAGGAATCCAACATTTTTTACCGATCAAAAATTTAATTCAATTTTAAAAAGTTTCAAAATATCAATGAAGTCAGTAAAAATTATTTTCCTCGAGTTTGCGATACCAGATAAATAGTAAAATGTAAAAATTTGCAATCGAAAGAAAAATGAGTTGAAACTGTCAAACCTGATCGTCTTTGTAATGGCTTACAAAGGTACCTTTGATGAGTTATGGAAACTTTTCACTCGGGAGAAATAAAATGGCTTGTAGTTCTGCACGTCCAGTTGATTCGTCATCTGCTGACCAGTCGACCTGAAATATCGGAAAATAAAATGATAATATCTGAAATAGATATATGATATAAGAAAATAACTGATATAAGAAATATTATTGAATATTATATATCTGAAATAATATTGGTGAAAAAATAAGAATATCTTAACCATCATAAACATCAAAAGTAGTATTTTATCGAGATAATGTGTGAGAATGTAAATTACCCGAGGAGGACTCGAGCCAACGACCTCTAAATTGGTACTCTAGTGCTCTAATCTACTGTGCCGTTGGGACCTCGAGAAAGCGCACTAATGCCTCAGTTTAGAGATCGTGGGTTAACCCAACCACAAACCCTGCAAACCACTGTTCTGAGGTAGCCTCGGCGTTTATCTGACTCCAGGATTATTCGTAGAGAGGCATGTCAAAATTTTATCCCCAGCCCCAATGATGTGTAGTTCTTCTTCTTTGGGTTGATTTACGATAATCAAATTTCTCTTGACTTTATTTTTTCGCAAAATTCATACCCATACTTCCGGGTACAACCGACTATTAAGTGTAAATGTACACCCATAATTCCGTATTTGATTTTAAAAAGGTACCCCTAAAAAATGGCACATCTCCAATACCATATCCTTGTTAAGATACCCCCGAATTGATTTTTAGACTAGTGGATAGTTGATTAGCAATTTCAAATCCAAGAACAATAGGATTTCTGGTTATTTTCAAAAGGATTTTCGTAAGAACAATCATTAGCAATTTCAACTTGTAGCTATGTATTCGGCAACTTTGATAGAAGTTATTATTATTATTGTCATACTTTGTGCAGCAAATCAAATACTTCATCATGCTAAATGTTTTACACAATAATAAGGGATCCCCTCATACCCCTAACGAACAAGTATCATTGGTGGGGTGAAAAGTAAACAAATATTGCCCACAGCATTGAATCAACAAATCGCACTTACCTGTGAATTACTTTATAGGAATAGTTGACCCAGACTAACTGGTTATTTCTCTTCCTTCCCTGATTTCGAAGTTGCAGCTCCTGTGTAGGATGAAAAGTTAAAATAGTATTATCCAATTCTGAAAGTATCCATTTGAAGGTTTTGACGAATATGCAGTTTTTAATAGAAATTATTTCGTTTCTTGTCTTTAAATCATTATAAAATTGTATGCCCAAAACCATATTCTAGTAGATAACATTGCAATGAAATAGCGTTGCAACAAAATACGACACGCTTCTCTTAAGTTGTGGCCGTGCTTTAGCAGCAATGGGGTTCTTAACAAAAGGTCCACCATAAAAAATAATCCCACATAAAGTCAGTTAAAGGAAAGGTCTGGAAATTATGATATTGTTGTTCGAAAAGCAACCTTACAAACATTAGTTGTTACTTAATTTTATGGTTTGGTATCTAAGTAAGCTGTGAGTTTCTTCTTCTCCATGTGCCTTGTCTAGGGTTCATGGCCCTCCAAACCAATCTGTTTTCTGCCATCCTAAAAAGTTCTCACTTTTTGCCTGTCATTGACAACAACGAGTTTAGATTCCCAACAGATGTTATCCTTTGATGACCCCTGCTTCGTTTTCCCTTGATCTTTCAAAGAAAGGCTCGATGCTCTTAATCTTCATGCGGCAAATGTGCTCTAGGAATTGAAGTTGTCTTTTATTCATCGTCTTAATTAGCAACCGAGCAATCATTCTTCTGAAACACAACATCCCTGCTGTTTCTTATCTCTTTGTTGATTGTCCAGTACTCGCATGCGTACAATAAGATAGACCACATATATCTCTTTACAAAGTATGATTCTGGTACTTATTGTTATACTCTTGTTTGTAAGCAAATATTTTCTTCATTTTTCCAAAGTTATTTTTGCAATTCTTTATCTTATTTCAGTTGTGGACCTACCATCTGATGTTATCACGTAAGCCGAGTACTTGAAATTTGTCACATTTGAAACCTGTAAGATTACGTGATTTAATTCGTGAGCTAGGCCAAATTTCATCACCCCCTTGAAACATCTCACCACCATCTTGAAACTTTTTTTAAAGAACCATTTTCAACAGAAGTGGCTGTTTTGTTTAGACTTTTGAGACGTCAATATCTAAAAGGAGCAAACAAACTCTGGAAACTTACCATATGGAAAATTTGCTCCTGGGTAGTTGGGAGATTGGCACGTGACCGCTTATATCTCGAAGACTCTGATTGGTTCTTTTGAAATTTCTTCGTAATTATATCAACCATTTCACCGTTCAGTCGATAATGACCTTTTATTGTTGTTGCTGTTTGTTGTTTCCTTCTCAAAGTTGGAATTACTGTTGACGGGTCATCGGCAGTTGTGGTTACAAGAACAGTACCTTCGGAAAAATGAAATTCACACAGTCAAATTCTGATCTAATTCAAATTTAGCCGGAAAAATCGGAAGCATTAGCGAAAAAATGGATTATCTAACCTTTTCGTCTGACATTCAACAGAGTAATAACCTTCGAAATTTTGTAACAACCAAAGACAATTGTGTTAATTCATATTTCAATAACTTTAAAATCTCAACCAACTAAAAATTATGCTTCTCTGGGGAATAGGATTTAGACCGAGAAAGTAATTTTGAAAAACTGGTAGAGGGGAATTGGTTTCGAAAATCCTACCAAATCGTTTCAAAATCTGTGCAAATCGTTTACGCCTTGGATTAAATATCTTTTCATTGTACTTTATAAGGTTGTCACTACTTCTCGTGTTCAATGCTACGAACGACTCCACATATAAGAAAAGAACATTAAAGAAACTGCAGTCTCCCAACATAGACAAAGATTATTTTCACTTTTACCAATACTGTAGGGAATTTCAAAGACCATATTTTTCTCTGTTACAAATACGCACTACTTAAAGTATGGCAGGTATTACAATATATTAATAAGACAAAGTGACAAAGTTACAACAGCTAAAAAAAATCAATTCCAAAAACTACAATATTTTTGCCATGCTAATTGTTGACATTTATATGGCACTCCCCTCTGTTCCATTACACATTTGATCATTAAGAAGTCCTTTTGTATAAGAAAAAGGGCAACCTGATTTGATAATTCTAGGTCTTGTATTTGGGTGGGGACTTACTGTAGTGCTCAATATGCATTAGGCATAGAGCAATTGTTTAGAAGATATTCCGTGTGATGAGTGGAGAAGCACGAGGCTCGGAGTTACAGAAAAGCATTTCTGTTTTAAGAGTGTTGCTTCTTCTATAGACTCTGATATAGATATATTCCACCATAGAAGTAAACACACGTGACAAGTATACCATTGGAAGATTCCATTACACTTTCTGGCTCTTAACAGAAGAAACGTGAAACCCGGATGGCACATAGGGCCAGAAATAACTTCAGCCTAGGACATACCTATGAAACTGAACTTCAATAGCAGAAACGCTTATAGGAAAAGGGCACCACTGGGCTTATTGCATCACGACAGACGATTGAATAATTGTGAAGGTTATCATCCAGTCAGATCGTTGTAAAACACGCTGATTTGAAGAAACAATGAGTTGATTTCAGAAGACATACCGTCGGCATAGAATCTCAAATATCTGTAATATTCCACAAGATGATAAGGCCGATAGAATCCATCAAGGCTTTCTTCTCCAGGTCTCACATACGAGTTCTTGTTGATGTAAACACCTATGAAAATAATGAATTGAGATAATTTGAGAGGATGAGATTGACCCAAGTAGGACTCGAACCCACGACCTCTAGAATAATACTAAAGTGCACTAGTGTACTAATCTATAGGTCATTTGTTCCTACTCGGGTCATTTTCATTCTCATAAATTATCTCGATTGATTTTCAAAACCCTGCTTCTTCTCAAGTATAAAAATAAATATCATTTGATAAGATATCGAGGAGAGAATTCATGTTGGAAGAGGTTTGAAGTGCTCAAAAGTGCTATGTATACAAAAAGGAACCTTAAAAAAGTGATACATAATAACTACTAAAGCTTTACGTCTGACATTCATCAGAGTAGTACCTCAGAAGAAGAAAGAAAATGAAACATAACGAATTAGAAATAAAACATGATTAATACTAAAGCTTTGCATGTGACACTTATCAAAGCAGTACCTCAGAAGGAGAAAATGAAAATGAAACCTAAATCTACTTTGACTGTTCAGGCTAACAGGCTTAAAGTGTGCTTATAGGCTGGATAAGAGACTCCACTTTTCAATGATAAGTCTTTTTGTGTTTTATGTGGTTATGTGTTTTTAGGTGATACTTTTTATTTTGATTTTCATTGTTAACAAAGATAATCTAATAAGTAAAATGGTAATGGTAATGGAAACGTGACAAATTGTTGTACTGAGACAAGGGTGGATCGAAATTGACTTATCAGAAAGGCATTAAACTTAGTATTTAGGTGTAGTCTAGTGGGAAGGAACATTAAATTTGGAAACTTCTGAAGCACATATGGCAGCAATAAACACATAACAACGTCATATATCACTATATGTGGTGATGTAGTGCATACATCTGTGTCCCAGCTGGAAAAAACTAGTATGTTAAACATAATAATTTCACTTAACTCACTAGGACCTCATTCATCTACAATATGTAGTGAATACTACAGTGCAAAGTCAGGAAAAAGGCTTCTAATAGTCTTTTGTAGGCTAGCATACTTAAATAAACTCACTCCTAGTTGGTTAAAAGATCATATCAACATAATAAATGAAAGACGAAGAATAGGAAAGATCTTACCATTGAAATGAAGATGTGGTCTGTGGATCAGCATCTGTCTCCAACAACCACCAAAGTTAACTGGGTTTCCACAGTTCACATTCCAAACCCTTGTTAAGAAAATTCAAGCAATGTGTAAAAAACGTTTTGAATTATTCAGTTAGTACAGCGAGAAAAATCAGCAATCAATCAAGCTATTAAAACTTAGCTTTTTGTCCGACAATCATTTAGAGTAATACGATTTAATCAGTTTCTCAACGGTACAAGCCTTCTATCTAAATTCTATAAAGATATACTGCAGAAAAGAAACAGAAAACTACACGTTCATCTTGACAAGCCTGTTTCGTGATTTGTCATTCAGCAGGAGATGTACATCTAGTGTAGAGAAGGTTGATATGTTTATTTGTAAGGTAATATGTTTATATGTACGTCTCGCGTAGAGCACATCTCCTGATGAGTGAGAAATCACGAAACAGGCTTGTCGAGATGAACGTGTAGTTTCCTGTTTCTTTTCTACCAGTTAGTATATTTACGCTCTACTAACATGTATTGAGCACCATTTTCTGAAAATCGAAACACGGGCTTTATACATTCAATAAAAAGATATTAAGGAACGAAAACATTAGTTACCTTAAACAGGCAGACCTCCACACCGATTCATCTCTAGCACAGGCATAGAACCATTTACACACCTAAACAAATTACAATGGAAGCTGTTAACTATAGTATTTAGCTGTTAACTATAGTATCTAGCTGTAAACTATAGTAGCTGTTACATTTACTTTGCATTTTCAAAGAATCGAAGAACACACTGAAAAGGCATTTCCGCGTGGTATTTCCAAAGTAAAGGTTCTCATTGCAGTTCTGAAGTTTTAGTGCATTTTCATAACTAACGAACTAATTCCCGATAACCATTATCAGCTAAAGCAGCAACACTAATAAAGGCCATTTCTCAAAAGCTCTTGCGTGAGGGTGAGGAACTATTGAAGGGTAAATAGCTCAATATAGAAATGATAAAATATAGCATATAGAGAATATTGTAGGGTAAATAGCTCAATCTAGAAATGGTAAATGATATAGCATATAGAGAATATTGTAGGGTAAATAGCTCAATCTAGAAATGGTAAATGATATAGCATATAGAGAATATTGTAGGGTAAATAGCTCAATATAGAAATGATAAAATATAGCATATAGAGAATATTGTAGGGTAAATAGCTCAATATAGAAATGATAAAATATAGCATATAGAGAATATTGTAGGGTAAATAACTCAATATAGAAATGATAAAATATAGCATATAGAGAATATTGTAGGGTAAATAGCTCAATATAGAAATGATAAAATATAGCATATAGAGAATATTGTAGGGTAAATAACTCAATCTAGAAATGATAAAATATAGCATATAGAGAATATTGTAGGGTAAATAGCTCAATATAGAAATGATAAAATATAGCATATAGAGAATAGTGTAGGGTAAATAACTCAATATAGAAATGATAAAATATAGCATATAGAGAATAGTGTAGGGTAAATAACTCAATCTAGAAATGGTAAATAATATAGCATATAGAGAATATTGTAGGGTAAATAACTCAATATAGAAATGATAAAATATAGCATATAGAGAATATTGTAGGGTAAATAGCTCAATATAGAAATGATAAAATATAGCATATAGAGAATATTGTAGGGTAAATAACTCAATATAGAAATGATAAAATATAGCATATAGAGAATATTGTAGGGTAAATAGCTCAATCTATAAATGGTAAATAATATAGCATATAGAGAGTATTGTAGGCATGGCCGTACATAGCGGGGGGGGCAAGGGGGGCTGCTGCCCCCCCAAAAGATTCCAAAAGTATATGCTTCCCTATAGAGAATATCCTCCAAAAGTTCTTCAAAAGGGGTTTTTGCCCCCCCGCTAAAAATTTTCTGTGTACGGCCTTGATTGTAGGGTAAGTAGCTCAATATAGAAGTTGTAAATAATATAGCATATAGAGACACATTTTTGTCGGAGAGCCCCAGGATTAAGTTCAATTGGAAGAAAAAGCCTGATAAGGCTTAAATAAAAAAATAAAGTTTATTTTTATACACAGGTTTTTACTGCGCTTTTCTACGCGAAATCTTTATAATAGATTCTTGACAATTTGCTGCTGAGCTATCTTATGCGGCATGCTATAATGTTATGCAGAGAAATGTTTCTTGTTGAGGCAGTAGCAGATTAAAGGGTTGCAGTTTAAGCAGTCGCAGATTTAGGGGTGCCATTGGGGCAGTCGCAGATTTAGGGGGTGCAGTTGGGGCAGCTGCCTCCCTGTACGGATAAAAATAACCCTCAGCGCCTACTTTTCAGAAGTTTTGCATCCATTTGAATAGCTGATTCTTAATATTTTTCTTAAAGTATTGCATTTGTCAGGAGCCCCTATAAAGCATCTACCCCCTTTCCGATTTATTCTGGATCCAACCCTATGTGGAGGCATGTATTCTGTTGAACGAATGAAGTCCACAATACCAGGATCTGTGCCGGATTCTCTTTGAATGCTTGCGACAAAGTAGGTAATAATAAGAAAGGACAGGAACATCGGAAGACGACACAAACAGAAAAACGTAGTTGATTAAATATCATAAATAAAAGATATTATTAATATTTCGCCCTGGCATACAGGGCTACTTCAGGACTCATTACATGGCATGAAAACCCACCCGACCATATGACCGGGCGGTCGCAGGAAATTTTTCATGCATGAAATCCTGCAGGAAATTTTTCAAAATATATCCTCAGCGCCAATCACTCCTGTTTCTCATATGTTCATAAAAATGAGAAAAAAACATGAAATGCAGCAAAAGCAACTTATCTAGATTGTATGTCATGGTGAATTTACCATATGACAAATATACTTTCTCTTATGCGGCTGCAGGAAATTTTTCAAAATATATCCTTTGCGGGAATCACTCCTGTTTCTCATATGTTCATAAAAATGAGAAAAAAACATAAAATGCAGCAAAAGCAGCTTATCTAGATTGTATGTCATGGTGAATTTACCATATGACAAATACACTTTCTCTTATGCAGATGCAGGAAATTTTTCAAAATATATCCTTTGCGGGAATCACTCCTGTTTCTCATATGTTCATAAAAATGAGAAAAAAACATAAAATGCAGCAAAAGCAGCTTATCTAGATTGTATGTCATGGTGAATTTACCATATGACAAATACACTTTCTCTTATGCAGATGCAGGAAATTTTTCAAAATATATCCTTTGCGGGAATCACTCCTGTTTCTCATATGTTCATAAAAATGAGAAAAAAAAACATAAAATGCAGCAAAAGCAGCTTATCTGGATTGTATCTCATGCATGGTGAATTTACATGGTGCATTACAGAGTTTGTGCACGTTAACATGACAAGAATTCTTAAGAATTTTGAAGAGTTCTTCGCATGCTGATAAGAATTCTTGAGTCATATGAAAGGTTGTACATTTTTTTAAACAAGAATTCTTAAGAAATTAAAAATGTTTTTCAGAATTCTCAGGAATCCTTGAGAATTCTTAGGCAGAAAAACCATTTTACTGTGCACAAGGCCTGTACTTACATCCCAGTGTTGTCTGTTTTTATAGTTATGATGTTGGAAATGATAAGTGTGTGGTAAAGCCAGTTTCCTGATTAATTTTCATTCTTAGTATGTCTATTCAATTTCAATGGTTTACCCTTACGCTACAGAGAATGCGAAAGCTGGGAGAAATTCAGTTTTGTAATTCTTTTTTCACCTCCTCGATTAGAATTCTCAGATTCTCAGATCATCATAGATCATACAAATGTTGATGCCCCACGCAACACAATCTTCCACAATTTTGATCAAGAGATGTGACATTTGCAAAGATGATAATGACAAGAAGGTCATAGGATCCATCTTTATAGGCTCTCCTTTGAATGTTGTTTTTCTAGCGCCTAGAGACATCGCCCAAAGTTAACAGCTACCCCAATGCAACCTGCATTGGTACATGTTCACATGCGTTCTGGGTAAATTTAATTTTCTGATTGTAAATAATCTCGCCTGTTGGTAGGTTAATATTGTAACTAAGATCATATTTGAGATCTGATCAGATATTGATACATAAAAGAACAGTTTTCAGTTAACAAGACTCCGAAAAGATTTTGTTGTGGTAGTAATATTTGGTATAATTGCATTAAACCTTTTTAGTTATAGTTTGTAGAGTTAAAATGGCGTGGAGAGTTATTTATCTTCATCAATGTCATACCTACATTTGCATAAAACCGGTGACATATTATTACTATCTTTGGAACCTGACTCCTTTTCTATTTTTATCTTCCATTCTCTGCAGGAAATTTAAGCATGATTTTCGTCCGGTCGCAGTTAGGAAATTTTTTTTTCATGCCCTGGGACTCAATGAAGAAGCCATGCATGCCAGGGCGAAATATTGACAATATTTTCTATATAATATTTAATCTATCTCTACAGGGATTATTTGTCTTACGTCGCATCACAGTTCTCGATGTACAAAAGTACTGAGCGATATAGACGAGATTAAGTTATACTTACATAAAGCCAGTCTTCTCTTTCAAGTTTCTCTTCTGATATTTAATCAATCTACGTTTTTTTCTGTCTGTGTCGTCTTGCGATGTTTCTACCCTAATTAATTCCTTTGTTTATCACCTGTTACCAGTAAATAATTGTTACCTGTGATAGTTGTTCCAGTGATCTAAGATCCAGCTCATTAGAAACTACCCATCGAAATATATAGATCAGCAACTCGGTCGGCAACACTGATATATGGGTTTGCTGAAATGGAGTTCAAAGATAATTTAAACAAAACACGTACAAACATTATTTCTATTCTACCTATTTTCCCTGCTAGCGGGAGCTCACCGATCTATGAGTTTTTCTTCTACAAGTCTCCCTATCGCTTACCATCCTCTTCTCCAGCCCCATCACCCTTATATCATCTCAAATTTATTTCAAACGAAAACAGAATCATTTTTGAACTGGAAATATTCGACTAGCAGTGGAATGGCATATAAAATGGTACACGTCAAAGTCTTATCAAGCTTAAAATGAATTTGAGGGAAAGTAAACAATGAACAGAAACTCACTTTTGTCTCTCTTTGGGGCTCACAAAGCCCTCCGATTCCAAGAACTCCAAACTTCCTTGTAAGGATTTCAAGATCAGCACTAGAATTAAATATGAAAATTCTATTACGAAAATTGGAAAAATTAAAAAAGAAAATGCAAGGAAAACCAGAGTAGATTCATCAAACGATCTTGTCATGGTAATATTGTTATATAACATCAAAGTAAAGAATATTTCTTTAAAGCATGTTATGTCAGGAAAAAAATGACTTGATAACTAAAGGGAATACTATTTGAGTATGTTGTTGAAGAGCATTGAAACGTTTCAAACAATGATGAGATATTGATGAAAATACTTATGTCTACTTTTCTCATAAAGGGAGTAATATTATTCTACTACCATACGTTTTAGTAAATGCATAATCAAACAAACATAGTAAGAGAAAAAAAATGAGACTTGTTCATCATAGTTACCTTCTCTCGTTTTGAAAATCATCATTATCCTCATCACTGCTGTTATCTTCATGTTCAAATCCTGCAAAAAGTACCTCAGTGGAAAATGAACTATTTCCATTTTCACGTTTTAGTGTCCATGGTTTTAATGTTGACAGATTACAGAATTCCTAAGTCAAATGATGTTCCTTGAACAATCGATAATGCGTCAACAGTTCTCACTATAGTTTTGACAACATTCTGGGTTGTCGAGTAAATAAATTTCAATGATGTGAAACTCTATAAAGAAGCTTGAAGTTACACTGACTACAAACATTGATGTACTACTGATACCAACAGATTTCTATATCATTAAACCCATTGCCAAACTGTCAAAAATATTGGCGATTCAAGAAACATTATGAACCCCCCCCCCCCCCCCATAAAAATCATCAGCTTCTATCCCAGTAATTTTGGCACTGGTAGGTCTTTCTTAAAAGGCTGCAAAGGGAGAGACATAACATAAAAATGATGCAGAAAGTGAACATAGATTTTGGGCAGGCAAGTTAGTTTACGTATGTAAACCAGCAGCTGGAGATACTATTAAAAGAACGTTTGAAACAATCAGGTGGAACTTGGGTAAAAAGTTTATACATTCCATTGAATATGCCTAGAGAAGAGGCTCATCCTTGTTTGTATGGCAGAAGGCTTTGGGATAATAGCCTTTTAACAACTTGACCAAACCAAACTCGCAATCAAACCAATCTCATAAAAATGGTGATGCCAAAGAAATAAATTTCTGGCCATAAGAGACAAAGGTGCACCCACCTGTGTTATAGTCTGTTATCCTTGATTCGATATCAGGAACCAGACGGACTGCTCTTTTGTAAAACTCAATAGCTGTGGAAGGAAACAAAATATCAACCATTTGTGTGCTTCCAAACACAGGGACTTCTACCTTTATAATGAAATAAATAATTTGACGTATATGGCAACAGCTGTGGCAAGAAACAGAAAATTTCCCAATTAAAATAACCTAAATAGCACAGATTATAGATAAACTTCACTTCTACCTTCACTTCACTTTAAATCTTGCAAAGTGGGTATCAAAAGGTTCTAGGCAAATTTTTAAAATAAACTATGAGTTCACCATTGAGGAAATAATTATTTGGAGTAATGTACCTCTTTTGCCATACTTAGAGTGAAAATCGTTTACCTAGGTAGAAATTTGTATTGCTCTGATATCAGAAAACAAAAGAACACATAATATACTTAGGCATTTAGTGGATAATTGGAATACATCATGTTAGAAAGAAAACAAAAGAATCCTAAAGAATATTGCTAACCAAGAAGAAGATTTGAATAGTCCATTAAGAAAATGGGTAGTAAACTGATAAAGGGATGCGGGAACTCTGCATAAATCAAAGACTGTTCTGTTTTGATATTTGAATCAAACTGATAAGTATGTTATGCTTATTCCTATCACCCCTATGAAAAAATTGCTTGAAAGAATTCTTTCAAATAATGGAAGCTATGAATTTCGATTATTCTCTCAAAGTTCCATCTAAAAGTGCAAAGATGAGAATAGAGGTAACTTACCATCATACATATGTTTTTGCCTTTCCATTTGAACTCCTTGCAAGAACAACTTGGCAGCCTGAAAAGGGAATTTCATTACTATTAAAACTAAGATATATATACAAAACTACATGTCCTACCATAATAAGTCATCTCACCGGGAACCTGGAAGGAAAACAAAATGTTTCAATCAACACAATACAGGATCCTTGATTTTTGGTTTTAGATAGATTCTAAAAAAATACAGTGAGAACCTTATTTTAAACCATCTGAAATTCCATAACATTTCATTTCAAAATTTCTTTGATGGAGGACCAACCTTAGCATAAAATTACCACAAGTTTTATTGAAGAAGGTAAGATGAATGTTGAAATAACATGAGGAACAGAACGACTACCTTCAGTTGGCCTAGTCTGTTATGAAAATACCAAACTGTCTTAATTGTAAGAGTATCAAAGGGAAATACTGCTTGATCTTGCATTAAAACAAGAAAAAAATTGAAAGAGCTAGAAACGAGCATGAAGCAAGCAGAAATAACTAGGAAACAATGAGATTGGTATTAGGTGTAGATCCACTCATTACAGACGGAATAGCGGAGGGAATAAATTAAATCCTTTTTAGCAGCTAGTTTCCTAAGTCTCTGCTTAGTTCCTACTTGTTTCAGCCAATTTAACCAATCTAACATTTCAAATGTTATCATACTTCTTTCTCCTTTTCTTTTTCAGCATCTTTTACTTCAACTTTGCCCCCATTTTGAGAATTTTTGTCTCCTTGGTTAACATTCTTGCTCCCATCTTCTCCTGGGCTAATTTGCCGATTTTGAATTTCTTCATGCCACTGCTGTCGAAATGATGCCAACTCCTCATTCAAATTCTTGTCTTCCTGATAAAAATAAAAAATGTAATAAGAAGCTGCATACAATTTACCCTCAAAGAAAAACCACCTGGAGTCTCTGCTAGATATACCTACTTCAGTCTTCAGAAGCAATTGACGGAAATAAAAGAATTACATCATCTATCTTTGATTTCTTTTCTTTCCACGTCTAAGAGAGAAATATTGTACCCCTCGCAACAAAGATTTGATCGCCAAGGGTAGCTCCACTTTTACCTAAGATAAATTAGCAACTAAATCTAGTGAGAGATGTTTTGGGAGTTAGAGGTGTGGTCGTAATCCTTAAATTCTTGGCTGTGTCCTACTTCTCCCCATTTTTGAAGGCTGAAGCTTTACTTATCTGAAACATTTTATTTCCTTTAGTCATCCCAGCACAATGTGGTGACCACAAGGGTTGGATTTTATTTTTTTTTCCAAACATTCAATATGCTATTGGTTTCCTAGTATACTCCATCATAAGAGCTACTATGCTCTTGCACAGTATATTTTCTATTGAGGCACATTGCATTGTGTTTCAGCCATTATCTTCCTATCTCTGCATCGCAGCTCACGTACAGTGTGTTCTTAAAGATCACTTTCAATGTTAACATTTCACAATTCTTGGTTTACTGAACAGTTGGCCCTGAATTAATTGTCAAATGATGTGACTCTTTATTGTGGTCCTATTTTGCATTTCAAAAGGATCTGATTTGCCTCTCCAAAAATGTAAAAAAACTGAAAGTGGTCTAAAGCGAAAAAAGCGCTTGCTAAATCCGAATCTCGTCCTGGTCGTCGACCTGAATGTTTTTGCCTTCCAAATTCATGGGCACCATCCTTTTTCATAAAAATAATGTTTTAGCTTATCTTACCGCCATTTCTCTACTCTAGGGACGCTGTAATACCATAACAAAGAACAGCAGAAAACGGAAAACGAGTTAACAAAAAGCAGGCACAGTATCTTTCTGGTTTAAACATCGTAAACGTTGCACCACACATGCAGAAAATTTCAAAAACAAAACTGAACTGCAACCAAACCAGCAGCTACAACAACAACAACTTTTCAGGCTAAGATTCAAGTTTGCATTCGGGTAGAGTTATAATTCGAGTAGTTGCTCATTAATCTTAGCATGGGCAAATCTAGACTGCACTTCTCAAGCTGTAGTAAATATTTCTGGCCTTAGTAATTGTTATTTCTTCTGATTTAGGCTAGAAGGTAGAAAAATCCATTATTCTATCGCTTGAACCAATTTGAGCAAGAAGAAGTCAGAATTTTTCCTGGATCCGCTCCTGCCCAGGGGGATGCTACAGAATACACATGCTTGATGTAGATACATTGAAACAGTATTGGATAAGTTTGGCTAAATCCAAACTTGTTTATGACTTTTCTGAGCCTTAGGCCAAAAAAGATTCCAGACTGCTGTACTACTATATACTGAAAGATCAAATTTGAAATTCATCGCACTCAGAGAACAATTGATTGAAAACACTTGGCATTTCATGCTTATTCATTGGCTGTCATGCTGAATATATCTAAAACTCTTTACCTATCTCTTCTCAACCTATAAGGATAGGCAGCCTGGTTTTGCTACATTCCGTTTTTTAGTGGTGAGTTACATAGTGCTGTATATACAACAGATTTTTGATTGCTGCTACAGTACAGCAGACACAGACATTAAAAATTTGAAGCTTCAAAGATATAAGATATGACTAAGGGCTTTTCCTCTCAACCTTCAGCCAAGCCTTTTGTCATTAATTTTAATGCAATGTGCTTCCTTTTGTCTGCAAACAGTTGTGGGGATTGACATCGAGACCTGCCATTATTTGATTTTAGTTTCCTTTAAAAAGAATGCTTCTCTTATTTACCCATGTGGTTTTCTATTGAATGCAATACTAAACATTTATTGTTGGTGTTTTATAACACACAGTCGTATGGACGAAAAGTGAAATTACTTCAGTAAGTCTGGTCAAGTTGAAAGATTTGCGACATTTTCAGCCAGATAAAGCTTTTGTTACAAGTATTTTGAAATTTGAACTTTGATTGAGATTTTGAATGTGCTGATAAAAAGGCCTAAGACCTAAGAGCTGTTACTGGAGAAATTTTCAGTGTGAAGGGATTAACGTACAATTTTGTAATTCGGTTAAATTTTACAGCATCTTTGAGCTTCAACAAGACTCTTCATAAGGTAAAGAAGTACCTTGAAACATGAACTCCGTTGGAAGTTTTTTTGAATACGATGATAAAGAAGGCCTAAAAGCTGCTACGGGAAAAATCTTCTTTAGGAAGGGATTTACGCACCATTTTCGGTGAATTGAAATTATAGAGCATCTTTGAGCTTCAACAAGGCTGTTCATAAGATAAAGAAGTATTTTGAAATATGAACTTCGGTGGAAGTTTAGACAAGGGTGGGAAGAAGGCCTAAAAGTTATTACTGATAAAATCTTCACTGTGAAAGGGTCAACGTACCATTGTGTAATTTGGTAAAATTTTACAGCATCTTCGTGCTTCAACAAGACTTTTCCTTACGAAGTATTTTGAAACATGAACGTCGGTGGAAGTTTTGACTATGGTGATGAAGAAGATCTAAAAGCTGTTACTGGAAAAATCTTCACTGTGCAGGGATTGCCATTCCTACGATTGCAATTCGGTGAAATTTTACAGCATCTTCGCGCTTGAACAAGACTTTTAATATGTTTAAAGAAGTGTTTTTGAATATGAACTACGGTAAAAGTTTTGACAAGGGTGAGAAGAGGGCCCGAAAACTGTTATCTCAAGCTCAAAGTGATTAATGTGATAGTATGATTCAGGAAAAGTGTGCTAAAGCTGCCAACTGAAGTTTTGTATGTTAAGAAGTATTTCGATGAAGACATCAATGCAGACTATACCAATGATCAAATAGAATGCCTTCAAACTTTTACTTGGGAAATATGTTGGCTACATTCGTTAAGCTAAACGAAAATGCATATTTGAACAGTTGTGAAAAAGAAAGTATTATAACTCTTACTTGGAAGATATTTTGGCCTCACTCCACCTAAACGAACTACACAAACAATACTTCAATAGAATTACAAAGCACATTACCTAACACGTTACAGCTTCAAGACTTTCCCAAGTGATAATATGTATTCAAGTCATTGAAAATGCAGATTTTAACAGTTGTTAAGAAGAAGGCCTTAAAAATTTTAATCGAGAAATATGCAGGAGTCGCGACGCCTCATGGAATATCTGCTATTAGCCGTAGCAGGTCAATATTCACCAGAGTTTTCTGGACAATATTATTTTTAGGCCTGTTTATCGGCATGACATTCAGTGTTGTGCAAAACTTCAGAACGTTCTTCCGTTATAAAACCGTTATAAGCATCGAAATAAAGCAAAAACCGAGACTCCGCTTTCCCAGCCTTACCATATGCCGAAACAACCAGTTTTCGAGAATGCATCTTCCTCAAAAGTACGACAAAATGGTGCTGGATAATAACGAAAAGTTACGAGGCAATAAAGTGCCAAGGTCCGAAATTTATGATTTCGTGGTGAATACAAGTCTAACTATAGAAGCAGTCATGGAGAATCAAGTGGTGAATCTTCCGAACAGTCCTCCGTGGATTTTGAATGGGATCCCGGGCAGCTGTTTGTTCGCTGGGATGACGCCATGTGACATGAAGCGCGATTTCAAGCGTACTTTCATGGAGAGCAGTTTAGGAACATGTTACACGTTCAACTCAGAAGACGCTCATGCATACTATCAATATAACAATGGACCTCCATATGGAGTTTCTTTCATTCTGTACGTCAACCAATCAGATTATCTACCGCTGTTTCAAGATGACGGTGCGGGGTTTGCCCTGAGTATCCATCACCACGAGGAACGCCCAGACCTACAGACAGGGGTGGTGTTTGTAAGCCCAGGGCAAATCAACAGGGTGGGGCTATCAAAACGGGAAATCAACCTTAAACAGCACCCTTACCCCTCTAACTGCAGCAATGGGAAGGGCATTAAAAGTTACTTTTCGGGACGATATTCAACAACAAATTGTAAGATTTCTTGCACGGCTGAAAAAGTAGTGCAAAGATGTGGTTTTGTGGACAAATCAATCAATGATACAGTCAAAACCACGCAGTTTAAAAAGACAACAGTTGAGATGTTGAAATGTCGCAATAAAATAGTCTCAGAATATATTCAGCAGAACGACAACTGCGACTGCCCATCTGCCTGCGTTACTGATCAATTCATTCCGGTTGTTTCGACATCTCGTTGGCCTTCTGATGTTTTTATGCCTGACTTCAAGTTATTGGTTGCCCCTCTCATTGGGTACGACCCCAAAAACATAACCGACGAGTTCGTGCGGGCAAACTTCGTCAGGGTAGATGTGTATTACGACACATTAGCTGTTGAAAAATTGAACGAGGAAGCCAAAGGGGACTGGGCCCAGCTGCTCAGTGATATTGGAGGTATGCAGGGATTATGGTTGGGCTCTTCGATGTTTTCACTACTCGAAGCAATGACGTTGGTGATTGGAGTGCTTTCAATTTTGTTACGCAAGAACCCCGCCAAAATGACAATTGAAAAGGACGTATTCCACGAAAATTCTGAAACCGAATGCGAAAAAGATTCTGCAGCTAGCCGCAAGGTCTCAAAACCTGAATCAGATAAGAAATCTGAATCTGAGGAGATGGTTTCGAAACCGGAATCTCGAAAGGAGTCCGGAGTAGTCTTCCTGAAGTCAGGCTCCGATAAGGAGTCCGAAGACGGGACGATATCTTTGGAACCTGACCCGGATAAGAAATCTGCGGCTGATGTCACTTGGCTCTGAAGCGATTCTTCAAAGTAAAACCGATCTCGCAAGTAAATGTCTTAACGTCAAGCAGCTAGACTGCATGGGAACCATAGTTTATAGAAGAAGATCATTAGGAAACATAATGTTGCACGTCTTTGTCTAACGTTCGATGTTGAACAGTACCTGAAAGTGCACAGCATATGCCATACCCTCTCTCTTGAAAGATAAAATTGTACATTTACACTACTTAAATATATTGATAAATATTATTAAGCCTTTCAAAAATAATCAATATGTTTGGATAAGGAACCAAAAGGAGCGTTTTGGTGTATTCGCTCAACCTAACCCTGTTGGCTGAAACATTGTCAAAACAATAAACTATGCTCTCTCAACTTTCGAAAACTTACAAAAAGATATAAAAGAAGGTTACAAAAAAATCTCCTTCTATTAACTATGGGGGAACACACGCATACCCAATTCTAAGGAACATGTATCACTGCACATCATGATACATTTTGCAACAAATTTGGGAGAAAAATGTGGTACAAAAAACTCTAAATCTCCTACAAAAATACACCTCCAGCGGTGTTTTGCTTACTATTACTAAAACCATAGGCTTGTCACCCCGTACATATCTAACGTGAACGTACATGCTCTCTCCCAATTTCGTAGACTCCAAACCAGATGGTTCTTAACCACTGCGATCAATCAGCCAATGTTTGATATTAAAATTTGTTAATTCTATATGATTTGTCGATTTATCTTACTAAAAACTCATGGTTAAAAAAAACATTCAGAAAATTAACGATTTTGTCCAACTTGCATTTTGTATGGTAGCAGGCATAAATTTCGCTTCAATTTGAACTTCAATAATACCTTTATCACACACGTTTCAGTGTTTTTAGCCTTGAAATACATATATCAGCTCCAAACTTCGTGGTAACTTTGCATTATTTTCATCTTTTTCCCCAATTGAACGTGCACCGTACATCTCTGGCCAGACATCGCTCAATTCATCAGCTTGAAGCAAAACATAAAGAAATGTGGCAAAGCAGGTACCCCAGTTAAACTGTGAATTTACAAAAATCAAGACCTACCTTTATAAGTTCATATTAACTTCAGCAGGTTCTTGAATTTCTGCTAAACTTTATTCCATTTTATTTTCTTTTTCGTTGTCTTCTTGTTCTTCATCTCTTCTTCTTCGTCTTTCCTGTTTTGTCTCTTCGCAGAATACTAAACAAAATAACATACAAAAATGAAATGCATCTATTTTATCTACCCCATAAAAACAAGACTATACACCTCATTCTACAGTATGCTATCAAACTTATTCAGAATAATTGTTTTCTTCGCCTGCTGCTCTTATACTCCATGCAGAAAATATTGAGCACGCCAGGCTTCCCACCAAATGTTGCTGAAGATCACATCAATGAAGAAGACATGGACTTTTGAAAAAAAATGAAACCTTAAACTAAAGCTGCTGAGCATTTCTTTAACTAAATACTCCCTTTGAATAAAGAACAATTACCTAAGGGGCCTCTCTCTTGTTCCTTTCTTTTTTGTTATCTTCTCGTCATTGAGTTGTTGTCCCTTATTTTCTTTCTTTCGTCTTTCATCCCTGCTCCCTCTTCGCAGTCTTCTTGCGTCTGCTTCTCAAGACACTCGAATATCGAATTTATCGGCCAAAATTATCAAATGCCCGGTTGTGAAACAGCGAAAATAAAGATCTTATTTCAATAACTTTTAACCAATCAAATTTGCTCTAGCTGGTCTGATTAAGAATATGACATGCCAGAAATGTTGATTTCAAAGTTATTTTAAGAATATGAAACGTGAATATGAAACGCGAATATCTCTCAGGGAATGAAATAGACATAAAAATGATATTTCTATTTTGGGACGCTATTTTGGGATGTCTGCGCTTTGAGTATTGATTTCGCCCTGACGTCATGTCTACCAATCATCTGGGGGAGTACCTACTATGCACTAATGCTTAGGAGGAGGGTGTTTATAACTGTGGTGGATGTTGAGCACAGCGGGTTATGCCTAATTTCAAGGAAACTTTATTACTTACTATGGTAAAGAGTTGATTCTCTGCAATTTATATATATTCAGTGCACACTGTTAAAAGTATCACCGTATAAAACATATTATCACTGCATGAATTAGTTATCGATAAAAACTAAAATAAGGTATACCCTCCCTGGTACCATGGTATCAAAATACCACGAGTCATCTAGTAGTTTCTTTCGTTAGTACTCCTCTAGGTTTCTGGGAAAGGTACAAGCTTTACACAGAACACAGCACACTACCACCAAGGCAAGTTGACACTCAAAACAAGTTTTGAAATCCAAGAGAAATAGAAAAAAGCATATCATCAGTCCTGTAATTAACATACAAATCACTTCCAATCCCGAAAGGGCTGCTAAAATAATCTCTATTCTGATCAATCAAAGGAATACGTCTAAATGATGGGAATGAATATGACTTAATGGCTTTATTATATCGTTTTAAATACATAAACATATATATCAAAGATACGAGTTGGCGCGCTGCAGGGGCGGTTCCAGATGGCTGCAGTGGTTGCAGCTGTAACAGTCAGATTCTTATATTATACAGTATTACACATAACTAGAAAAATTCTTAAAAAAGAAGAAAATAAAGAAAATCAATCTTTCTTGTATAATTTAAAGGGTATAAAGCCAAGCCCCCATAATTTCTTCATTCTGCAACAGTCATTGAAACAGCTGGATCCGCCCCTGCGATGGTTTCTTTCGAGGAAGGTGCTGGGAGGCTAATTAAAGATATTCCTAAAATAATAGGCACTTCCATTATAATGAAACAGGAGGTGTAGGAATTACAAAATGAAATGGAAATATTGCCTTTATGGAGCATATCCCGTGCTTTAGATCGATTCACACTAAGATATTCAAGGCTGCATTCACAATATAAGCTTGTAAGCGCTAGCATAGAATTTCCTCTTCACATTAGACCCTTGTAAAAGCTTATATACCCTAAGTAAATAAGACTCTTTTCTTACCGCGCTCAAAAGATTGCAAAAGATTCCATCTTTTTATTAATATTTTTCAACACAAACCCTTCAATGAGACAAAATCATGTTTTACAAAAACTACAAGAGGCGTGTTTCTGATTTCTAGTAATTTGGGAACACTTTTGGTCAAATGATCATATGGCAAAAAAATATTTTATTTCAATCTAAACCCTTTCATGGGACAAAATTTCGTTCAACCCAACCTTCAAACAAACATAAAATAGATTACCCAAATATATTTTAGCAGCCAACCTACTGTACAAATAATAAACAGAGAAGCATCTATTATATTTATGCAGGGCTGTATCCAGCATTACAAGAAAAGGGGGGGGGGCATAATTTGCATATCAAAAGATTTTTGCAAAAAGAAGCATATATAACATACGTCAATTTATTATGGATCTGCAAAAATAGGGAGGGCCTACGCCTCTTTCGCCCCCCCCAGATATTTATGTACTGTGAACGCAGCCAAGTAAGGAGGAAGAAAGCCAGATCTTTCCACGCCATAGTCCCTCCTATAAACAGGACATTTAACATATATTATATTACCCCAAATATATTGATAGCATTACCAGACAATTTTGTAAAAAGAAAAACCACTAACTATAAAAAAAAAACGGTTTACCTAGCTCTATCTATCTATTCATTTCAGGTTTATTATTCACTATGGCCAAGGGGGTCAAGTCTGAGTAAAGGAAGGCCAAAGGCAAACTCTTCAGAACTACTTAAAACTATCTTGGCGCAATTTTCATTATCTTGAGCATAATAAACGAGGCAGCTACCCAAACAGAATGGACCCCCTGTCTTGAATGACTAATGACCCCCTGAGAAAGTATTTCAGTTTGACATCAAAGGCTTCAGTCTAAAACTGGAACCGCTAAACGAATGAAGAGCAACGCATTAGGCGCCTAATCTTCTCCCTGAGATAAAGCCTATTGGTAGCGAAATATTTTCTTCGAATATTCCAAAATTATCATTTTTCGCGACTATCAGTCTTCAAGAGCATGACACTTTTGTACTGTAGATCTTAGCGAGTTTTTGGTTGCTTTCAGTGGGCCAAGCCTTTTAAACTGAACAATTCTGAGTATTCCGGAATATTAGTCAACTAATTCTCGAATTTTGTTGAGGTAAGATGAACAAAATCATTCGCTTTTTAGATAAATCAAAACTAGATTTGATCAAATAATAATTAAAAATTTATTCATGTCTGGTCCTTTCAAATAGAAGCAAACATTCTTTGATTCTAAATAATCTAAAGCTAAGGAAACTGAAGCACCGAAACAAATTAAAACGAGGTTGATGCTCAGAATTTCCTGCAAGCATAAATGACGTAATCTCTCTAATTCAATACGAAAGTTCAGGATGACTGCATTTGAGCAGACAGATTTTCATTACAAACAAATAATTGAATTGAATCACAAAATCCAGGTTAATTTTCCCGGGTAAATGATTTAATATAATACGCAATCAAAGTTTAGACTATTTCATTTATTTTGCATATTCCAATTTTCCTAGGGGTTCATTCAAAAGAGTTTAGGAGCAGTCAGGGTTAAGTAGTGACTTTCGTTTCGCCATTTTTAGGCCTATTGAGAATCAATCCTCTACTAATACACTGTTGCTAGGTTGCAACTAAATCAAATTCAATTTCCTGAATGCAGCAAAAGTCTGTCCGCTAAAGTGCAGTTTAACCAAAGCTCAAGAAATCACCAGAATTTGTTAGGTAAAAAATCATCTACTACTATACTAGCTAAATATACAATTGAAAACAAATTTCTATCATTTACTCTCAGTGACGCTGGAGCCTAGCATAATCAATAGTTTGTCAACCTTTATAAATAAGCCATGTTTTGGAGGACAGGTGAAGTAGGACACAGCATGCACGGAGCCATCGTTCTTCCCTGTTATTGAGAGATAAACATAAATAAGTTGGATACGAAGTAGAGACAAAGGTTTATGTTCTGGGATTTCCCAAGGTTCACAAGGGCTCGATAAAAATATGGAAGCAATGTCCAGTCCGAGATGTTGCAAAGGGGAGAAGTTACTAAATCTTTGAAACGCTCATGCTTCTACGCATGGGTTCCCATCTTGGGCCCAAATTTTGTAAATCTAGGTTGAACTATGGTTGAACACTATAATAAATATGATTTGAGATCACTGATCTACTTGCTTGGGAGGTTATATGGTAGATTCCTGACAGCATGAATTATTGTCAATTCCAACTTCATTTACGGTATGAATTATTCATCTTTCTTACCCGTGAGCGTTTCAAAGATCTAGCAAGACCTTTTTACTCTCAGACATTGTCTTCCTTGATACAGAAAGTGTTCTCGTAGCGTCGTAACTCCCAAGTTTTTGAGATGCATTCTGCGTCCCTAACTATCAGAGTAATACGAAAATTCTGGTCTCAATCGCTGATTTAACTTAGAATAACTTTAAGAAATAGATTCCTTGGTTCTGGAAATCAATAGAAAGAAACGGAACTTTGAAGTTTAATTTTCTCCTGTGTGGTGAGTAGAAGAAATATTCTACATAGTCGAGAAAACAAAGAAATATTCTAAGTAGTCGAGAATACAAAGAAATATTATAAGAATATAAATAATAATATTCTAAAAAGTAGAGAAGATAAAAAAGAATTGAAACAGACTTACCCTCAGCTTTATTTAATGCCAGACCAGCCCACAAACCATCAGCGAAATCAACTTTCCCAAGATACCTGACTTTAGCAGATTTTCCAACTCCAAGTTCGACGGTATCACCCATTTTCAAATCTTCAATACTTTCATACACATCCAAATTAGGAGTCGAGATTACTTCTGACGGAGTAGGTGGCACAGAAGACGCCACCGGTGTTTCAGATGACGCCACCGGTGTTTCAGAAGACGCCTCCAGTGTTTCAGAAGACGCCTTCGGTGTTTCAGAGGACGCCTCCAGTGTTTCAAAAGACGCCTCCAGTGTTTCAGAAGACGCCTTCGGTGTTTCAGAAGACGCCTCCAGTGTTTCAAAAGACGCCTCCAGTGTTTCAGAAGACGCCACCGGTGTTTCAGAAGACGCCTTCGGTGTTTCGGCAGGGGTATCACATACCCCAGAGGGTCCCGATTCATCTTCAAGTTTCTCAGGCTCAGATTCAGTTGTCATATTCACAGACGACTCAATAACGGGTTCGTCGGATTTAGACTCAGTAACAGGTTCAGAGTCTGATTCGAATAACTTTTTATTTTGAGGCTTGTTAGGCCGTGAGTTCGACGTGATATTTTCATCTTCCATTAACGGATGAAGCAATTTGGAATTCGGAGTACTAGATAGGTTGAAAGCGCTCAGCAAGGCTAGGTCTGGAGAGGAATATTTGTCTACAGCTGTTAGAGGCAGAGCTGGTTTGGTCTCCACCATGCTGGGAGACTCAAAGCCAAAAAAACTGTGTCGGTTCGCAGTTGACTTTGCGATGCCTTTGTTTCTTCGTATCACTACACTTGTCCCAGCCTTTGATTCTGCGTTCACCTAAAATAATTTGAATTTGCATTTAATCGCAGTAATAGGAAAACAGTTCGAAGGAGATATATTCGCTACCAAGAATTGAGTTTTAGAAAAAAGTTCAGCCCTTGCCTGGGCCCTTTCGAGATCTACAGCGGCTTACAAAACAGCCTACAACAATTTTGACAATCTCAACCCTTTCCCCTCACTTCTGTTAACCGTCGCAGTAAATTCACCAAGATAATCATCTTTCTAACTGATTTTTCACTGAAGCAAATAAAAGTTATTTCTCATAACTTTGATATCATCCCTTAATATTATTGTTGTGATGGCCCAGGCAACATAATCTTAGGCAATTTTTTTGGTCTTGTAGATCCATTCTTGCCATTAAAGCTTCCTGTTAAAAGGATTCGAGCGTAAAAAAGAAATTGATAAGCGTCTCATGTGTGAAAATCAGAGAAGTTTCAAAGCAAACAAATATGCAATAGTATAGGCAGAAAAATCGGAAGCATAGCAAAAACATGGATTACTTTAAGCTTTTTGTCTGACACTCAACAAGATCAAACGTCAGAATGAGAAAGAAACAAAAACCAAAATAATTACTATAACTAGATGTGGATCAAAATAGGCCAGTTAGAAAAGAGGCTGAAATATGTGATAACTCACCCCTGATTTTTCATCTTTCGTCGATGATTCTGCATCATCTTTTGTTAGCTCTTCATCGAACTCCGAGTTTGACTAAAAAGATCAAACACAAAACAATAAAAATGTGATTAAACGATCAGCTTGCTTATACCTTAATTAGTGGTGGCTTGTCGGCCAATACAAGCTAGAACGCTTAGTTGAGTAGTGTTAGTACGGCTTGAGAGTCATCCACAAATTTCGGTTATGAATTGAAAGTTTTGATAAATTCCATTACTTTTGGAATTAAAAATCATTACAGCAACACAAAAACATTAAGTAAAAGTCAATTATACGATTAGCATGCTTATACCTTAGCTAGTGGTTGCTTGCCAGCAAATAAAAGTTAGAACTCTTTGCCGAGTAATGGTAGAAACGCTAAAAAGTCATCCAAAACTTCCGTTACGAATTGAAAGTTTTGAACAGTTTCAATATTTTAGGATTAAAAAATTGTTCAGGTTGAATAAAAAGAAACAAGAAACAACTCGTAAATACTCACAGGGAACGACATTGATGCTCTAAATAGATTTGTCATGCTTTGCTAAAGAAAATAGAAATAATGCGTGATAAAACAATGCTATTGACCATAACCCTAACCTGAACCAAAACTAACTGCCCCTATCATATGAAATACTCCTACTGTTATCATAAGGAATATTTATTCCATCTAAAAATCACTCATCCTAAAATAAACACCTCGAGTACTTGAATGCTTGACCTGACTGGATATGGCACTAGACATGGTATACTCCTTTGGGAAAAGCGTATAAGACAGAGTAAAGGAGAATGAACACATTAAAAACAGACATGTCCCTCTGTTACTCTGAGTTTCGTTCTTACGCACTCGTCAGACAAACTATACGTATATATAAGTGCGTGATACTTATATATATAAGTATCAAAATCGTGTGTATCCAAATTTTTTTCGAAATATTTTCATAAAGTTTCTAAATTTTTATGGGGCAGGGTCATTGTGCTAAGGGATTTATGGCATATCCAGGGAAATCGATGAAACTTTTATCTTATAAGTGGATAAGGGTTACTTTGTCCTGAACTCCTCATCAAAACATTACCCCTTGTATCACAAAAACTCATCATGGCGAACTATTTAATCAGCAGTTCCTACAGTGTTCGTTGCAGTGATTCCACTGTTTTACTAAATATTCCCTAAATGCTGCAATGATAAGGTTGAGATTCGTTATGCAAATCCATCACAAATACAAACCGTTTGGTTGGCGTGCAGCAAGTTCGGCGTGCTGGCATACTTCCTCAGTGACTGATCAGAACGCCCGACAGTGGCCAGTTTTTCTTCCAGCAGAACTTTCTGTCGTAATTTATGCAGGTTCAGAATATTTTCAACTCTCGTGATTCCCTTGCTGTACTTTTCAATCGCATCACCATCGAACAGGTTGTTTTCCGCACCCATCGCGTCTGCAGCTTTTCTTGCCAGTTTCTGTCTTTCTTCAGTCTCCTCGCCAGATTGCTGAAAAAGATTGTGAAAAGATGGAGATAACATGAAATCCGTTATAAATCTCATCGAAATGAAACTGAAGTCTATTAGCAATTAATCGTCAATGCTAGTATACAAGTAAGCACCAGGCCCATAACCACAAGCTTTTTGCCACTCCTGAAATTTTTCAAGGAACCACAATGGTTTTCTCATTGCCCAGTTTTGCACCCTTTAGAATGTAATTGAAATAGATGAAAATATTGACGAGAATAAGTGTGAAAACAGCATATTTTATATTGAATATAAATGGGCCTAAGTTCTGAAAGTTGTCTTTCCTATAGTGTTTATATTCGTTTACCGGTGAGCCTTTCCACTCATCCAAGGAAGTCTTTTAAATGACTTCGAAATTTAGCCACCCCGGCTTCAAAGGCCTGATCACGAAATCCAATCCATAAGCCCCTTCAATGACTGAAAGGGTACAATAATGACTACGCTGCCTTATTCTGAAGCATGCTACTTTTAGGCTTCTACATTTCAGCCTAAAAATGCTCCTTCGGTGCCCATAGCTGAACTAAATACTGAGAACTTTGATGTCTTTCAAGAACATTGAGAATTTGCGCTCGAATCAAGAAAAGGAAAATATACTTTCTGTATAGGAAGGCATGCTACTAAAGTAATGTGAGACTTTTTTTAAAGTCGATCTTGAGTAGATTTAAATCTAGGCCAAGCAAATAAAAGTTCCCGAGATTTTTTGGTGATGAGTGGGCAATATCCGTTCTATAAGTATAAAAACGGTATCCAATTCTTATTTTCTCCTTTTTGGAAAATGTACAAAAAGACTATCGAAATATTGAATCAAAGCGTTGAACCTGAATCTAGCGAAGAAACAATCAGCAAAATTTGTGGGCTCAGTAAATTAAGGCAGGGCAGTCGAGAGACAGCTCGGGCCCCAGCGTATTTTATTGAACCGGGCCCCATGGGCTGGGGGAGGGATGAATCTCGAAAAAAATCATCCCTGATCAAACTTTTCATAATACAAACAGACAAAGGGAACACGTTTTCAAAAACAACTTTTTTTATTCAAAAAAGTAAACATGAGATACAACGCTATGAAAACTCAAAACAAAACTTAACTCTTAAAATGTTTTGAAATTATCTCTATTTGTCTACTTTTCACGGGCCACTTTGGGGCTCGGGCCCCGGTCCTTTAACCCCCTACCCCCGTCTCGACGCTCCTGAATCAAGGTTAGCTTGCACACAACAAAAGGATCACGCTTTAATATCAACTCGTAGCTCACACCTAATAACTCCACTAATAGAAGCATACCTTAGGAATGTGAGACACAAGTTCCACTGTTAATCCACTTTTTACAAGGACGTTCTGAAATGAGATAAATTCAGATTATAAAAAACGTGCTAAATAATGTATTCTTTATCCTTAGTAACTTAGTAACAAGTAACTTAGACCGAGACGGCTCTTAACTGTAGCATATAATTATGTGGCTAAGGTCTAAACATTAACCAAACGGGTTTAAAAGTAGAATCTAAATTACAAATTCAATCAATTAAGGAATAAGCAATAAACATATATCAGCCAATAGTCATTGATCAAACTGGTTTCAAGGTAAGATTGAATTGTCACTTTTCAGATGAATACAGTAAGTAATAAGTAACAAGAAAAGACAACTTATTGGAACTAACCGAAGGACGAAGGAACTTCTTCTTCAGACTTTCCTTGATTCCTTGTCTCTTGTATATCCGAACGCATATTCTCTTCCTCAAAATCAAATCCATCACAGCTGGACTGCACAGGCGTAAAGTCACCTGGAAAAACGTTTAAACAGAGTTGTCAGTCATTTCTAAAGGCCCATTTCCACTTCATTCGCAATTCGCAAATCACATGTGATCTTTTGTTTGAGATTCGCACGCGAACGTTCGCAAACCCCATGCGAACGTTCGCAATGCGATTTTGACCAGTTCGCAGTGTTTGTTTTTTTGCGAACCTTCGCGTGCGAATGAAATATACGGATAGTGATTTAACCAATCAGGTAACTTCTCAATGGAGACAGCAACAACAACAACAGCAAAGCGGAGCACAAGGTAGGAAATCGAAATGGCTGACATCAAGATAGAGTGGAGCAGAGAACTTGTGGATGATTTGATTGAAAAGTACGTGCACATGAAGTTCTTTAGGACATAAGCAACTCGAAGTACAAAAACAAAAATTTTTCAAAAGTGGCTGAAGACATACGAAAATATTTAAAAAAACTTTCGTGGTCCCCCAGCTGCATCTCCCGCACAAGATTGGCATATTCTCCCTGCTGCTTTCTCTTCTGAAGAATAGAGCGAATCCAGGATCTCTTCTTGTACCTGTTTGCTCTTCTCTGTATTCTTCGTTTTAGTAATAATAACAACAAAAGTCTTCTTCTGTTAAACGCCGTCATTTTAGGCCTAAATATCATAAGCAAAATAATCGCCCTCGCGCCAGCTTGCGCCAAAAATTTGATGTCTTCCCGCCATTTGATGAAAGCAAATTTCATTGGCTCTCGAAACAATGAAAATTCGTGCGAACAGAATTTCAGTGTGTATTGGATTTGCACATGTTCGCAGTTCGCAATTCGGAAATCGCATGCTAACAGCGAATTACGAATGAAGTGGAATTGGGCCTTAATAGGGAAAAGCTTTGCTAAAGCTCTGCTCAGCACTGTTAAAGCTGCCAAGTTCTGCTAAACAAGCATGAAGGCTGGGATGGCCGAGTTGTTGGATCAATTGACCCTTGATCAAAGGGTCCGGGGTTCGAAACCGCCATCAGACAAATCTCAAAGTGCGAGGAGAGAAATTGCAAGCTCTCTGTAAGTCAAGGCAGAACGGCAAAAGGAATCACGAGGTGTGGTCACATCGAAAAGAAGAACCAGGGTTGCACTACTCGATTAGTCTACCTATTCAGTGGGCCCTTTGTGGTTGGCACATCAACCAATACCTTCCGAAGTAAGTGTATTTGCTTATTAACTATCAACTATGATTATGATTAACAAGTATCAAATATGATTAACTATGAACTAGTATTTGAGCAGCACATAGGCTGTGTCAGAAACATCCTTAAAAATCACAACTTCCAGGGTTTTTAGGGGATTCTGGGGATCGGAAATTGAAGGAAATTACTGATAGAGTTGCAAACATTGGCTGTTATTACAATAGATTATTGCATTAGCTGTGAAAATACAATTTAAGTTGTAATCGGCCACTTTCTAGTTAATTCTACCACCTAGGATGTATGCAAATTTGCCCCCTGGTGCAAAGGAATCTGGGAAATATTATCCCAGGATCCTTTGCAAATTCAGAGACAACGCAATGCACTAAGGGATAGCCGGGGGACAGAGTAGCATTAATTGGAAAGTAGTTCATAAGGCTCTTGATGAATGTTAGAAAATTCAGATTGCAAAAATATTGGAAGTTTGCTAGCAGCAACACAAATCACAACGTATAGTAGAATCAACACTCAAAAAAACTATTTTTCTGTGACTCCAAGTTTCGTGCTTTCTCACTCGACAGACATACTATATCAATTAAAATTTGAAAATATGTTTTGAGTATTTTCTACTACTCTCTGGAATAAGAATGTCCGAGGTGGACAATTTTCTAAAAATTGCTAAAAAGGAGAAATCTGCGAGAGATAGACAGTGAGACGTTAAAAATAAAGTGCAATTACTTCACTGATTTCACTCAAAATTCTCAATCTCATAGATTTTTATAGTATAACTATTGTTTTGTTTGCAACTCGTTACAAGAATTAATTAGCGGGGGGGGGGGCTGGAATAAGAATGTTCTGAGTGGAGAATTTTCTGAAAATTAATAAGTAAGGGGTACGTCTATTAGAGACCAGAGAGTGTGCAATTGCTGTACTAGCGCAAATCGAGCACTATACCCAGGATAGGCACGATCTTCTCGAGGTAAATGCAGATCAAAATATACGTCAGTGAAATATCACAAAAAGAGCATTTCAGATATGTAAGATACAACTAACCTTGACAATCAGGTAGATTCTCTCATTGTTTTGGGTGACTCGATTGAGAAATGCAGAATCGTGCATGGAAGAGTCCCAGGAGGCGTAAGCTGTCACCTTCTGCTGGTCATACTTCACTATGGGTAGTTCTATCAATCTCTCCGGCTGCTCCAAAGGAATACACGACCTTAGGCCGGCAGACTCGGGCTCAATATCTGGGCAACCACTCAGTACATTTTCTAAGAACGAGAAAATAAGAACTAGGTATAGTTTTGGTACTTACTAAACATAGAAATAGCTAGAAAAGATGAGGAGAAGGGCTAAATTGGATTCGTTAGGATATTACTAGAAATAAGAAAAGATCACAAAACTTGCAGCGATGTGTCAGAAAATACGAAGAACTCTAATCCCTAGATGCAATTCAAACCATACAGTTGAATCCTGCATATAAGAGCCACTTCTTTTGAGAGCCTTCATCCTAAAATTTCAGCATCGGAAATATAATACGAAAAACATTTTTTAATTGGTATGAAGAAAATTTTTTTCTGGTTTTTATTTACATAGGAAACTTGTTTTGTTTTTTTAACTTCGATTCAATTCGATGCATTAAACCATACCAGTTGAAAATCAAATTAAAGTTAGAATACTAATTTGGCAATTCCTTTGTGAACATTAGAGTGTTTTAAGTCTATAAGTAGAAATAGTAAGTGGCTGCTGTTTGTCTGTATTTGTAAGCCTCACATATTTTGATTCCGAACTTTTCGACAACTAAACACTGTTGCAGAAGATCAGACTGAACACCAAATAATAGTTTGGCCACATTGCTTAACCTGCATTAGAAGATGAGTGGTTCTAGGTAGATAAAACATTTATAATTCAAGCATGAAAATCATACCATCTAGATCCAGAAATATTAACGGGATATGAGCTTCCATACCAGGAGGTGGATCCCTTCAAAAAACCGAGTAAAAGAAAGTTAAAATTAGTTTTACCATGAAATACATACATAAACTTTGGGTTGAGAAAAATACTTATTGGTTTCATAAAAAACTAGCCTACACCTAGACACTGACACTTGCTGAAGTGAAATTGGTTTGTTCTGTGAAAGTCTATCTAAACTGGGTTAGTACCATTCCTCCAATGACCATCATAGAAATTTTGATTGCTTGAAGACCTCCGAAACCACTGTCAAACTAGAAAAGAGGGGGTGTATGGTGGACAGTCATTTTCAAATTGAAAAAGTTTTGGAGCATTCAACACTCTAACACCTCTTTTAATACTTTATTAATGATTTAGCGAATGCTACCGTACTCCTGCTGAAACCAGGCACAGCCCTAGTCAGATTTTATTTTTACAGTTCGTCCTAAGCTCTTACTACATGTAGTTTCTGCAACTTCATTCATTAATAGACCAGATAGGATCTTGAAGCAATAAAACGACTCTCGATATTTTAGTTGGTGGAGCTTTTAAGGCCTAAACAAAGGTTTTCTTACGGGTGAGGTAGTGGATTGAATTGGCTATAAAAAACCCCTTACCATTCTAAGGGAGCACCCGGAACCCCACTGCCAGAAGACGGACACAAAACATTATTTCTTTCTTCTGTAAGTGAGACCCATTGGTCTATGAGCATTCCCTCACGCTCTTTGTCAGCAACGGTTTTGTCTGCAACAAAAGAAGAGAAAATCAGTATAGCATTCAGCAGTGGTTATGAAAATCTCGGAAAGAAATCTCGTTTATTGCAGTTGTCAAAATCGATTCCCAAAAATTACTGTCTTGAAAATGACTACACACGATGACTCGATAAATCGTCCTTAATAAAACGGTACGGATATAGAATTTCGTTTCTGCCTGTTCGTTTCCTACCCATCTAAAATGCTTGCCTTAATTGTTGGAACGCTTGATTGATTTCCATCTTGACGCAACATTTTCCCTTCTTGATTACAACATTGTTTATCATGGGGGAGGGGGGATACTAATGCTTATGTTGATGTTTCCTCTGAAGAATTCCTTGATTCTTGTCAGGTGTTCCAAGTAATTCTGACAAGCATTGTAGCTATTTAAAGAAAACAGTTGAAATGTTTTTGAGATGCTTGGCATAGGGGCTCCACAATCTAGTAGATTTGTTTGGAGATTTGTAAACATGTGAAAATTTGATTTCGTCCCATTAAAGAGGATCAAAAGAAATGAATAACAAGAAATTAGAGTTGATTCTACAATTTACCTGACTTGCTGATTAAGTCTTGTATTTTCTGATCCAGGTATTCCCTCCTCCGTAACAGTGAGCTCGACCACTTTTCCCTCAGCCTGAATAAAAATCAGCAATAAAAGCTTTTTTATATTCATCTCTGTCAAGACGATATCCAAAATAATCTATTTTGAATAGCAGAAAATGGAAGCAGCCCTATCTGATGTCAATTATCATTTCTTGGAACAAATATTTAGAAACAAACTCTGAAAGAAAAAAAACAGGCTTATTCAGGGCAGGGATTTAAAAGTTTACAGTTTGTAACTGAAATATACTTGGCTGTGCTTGGTCAACATTTAGACTAGGAAACATCCAGGCTGTCACTAAACTATTTATCCCAAAGTCTTGCAGAAAGGACATCAACCTAAGGAGCCAATTTCGGAAGAAAGGTGTAAAGTAAGCCTAAACTAGCTGAAACTCTAAAATAAAAGCCTGCTGCAAACAAAGTATAAATAAAAATGAAATTTAAGCACAGGAGAGTATGAAACTCTCATTTTGTAACAAAATAGGAATTGTAGTGGTTCCTATGGGGTATCCTGGGAATACGATGTAATCAGATCCAAGCTGTACCTTAATTTTGTTACATTATTTCCAACTCGAGCGATTCGATTCAATTGATTCACTTCAATCTTACGAAAAGAAATAACCACTGCTTAGAGATTGCTTGAACTGGTTTTAGGTGCGTGTTAGTGACCGTACACCAGAATATCCTTTTCCAGTTACAGGTCTTACACCAAACATTTGACTAAAACCTAAAACATAAAAACCTTTAACCTAAAATCGAACCCTAAAACCTAGAACTAGAAGGTTACTCTGGTGTATGGAAACTAACATTGACCGTAGTTTTGAGCGTCAAGTAAATCAACCAATAGCGATAAACTGCAGCTCATGTAATAAGTCAAACTGTAATCCGACCAATCAATCTTTTGGAAAACCTAAAAACCGAAGAATCAAACCTTTGCAGATCTCGTTCTTGATAACTGTCAAGTCCCTTCTGAATCTTGGCCCTGACATTCACACTACCAATCGATATTCCTTTGATTCGTTCCAAGACCACCGGGAGTTGGCCTTGTTTTGGTGCCGAGACTTGCACGACGACGCGCCTCGAAAAGCCTTGTCGTAGTTGGAATATCCCACCACACTCTGTTGCATCCTTTGTTTGAAGTTCGACGGGAGCGTAGGTCCCTTGTTCGTTCAGTTCATGAACCTCTGTCAACAGTATAATCTTACGTATCAATTCGTTCCATCTGCAATAAAAAACCTCAGGTAAAATGAAATAGAGGATACAGTGAGTAGTCGACCATAAGTATACAATATCAACCTTTTTTTCTCATTACTAAAATGATTAGACAAAAGGGTTAAACTATTAGAAAAGGGGATGAACGTATTTGACTAACAGCAAAAATTGTCAAACGAAAGACTGAACCAATAGTTAAAGGCAAAAATTATTAGACAAAGTTTTAAAACTATTAGAAAAAGTCTAAAATCATGACGAAGAGCTAAAATTATCAGCTACAAGACAATTATCACTAAACAAAAGACTAGCACTATAAGACAAAATGCCAAAACGATCAGATAAGAGGTAACGATTAGACAGAGGGCACAAGTGGTTAGACAAAAGGTTAGAATGATTAGATAAAGGTAAAATATCTATTATGTACTATATAATTAGTATTATAGTTGGTTAAATAGCAATGAGTAAACAAAGGTTTCTGTTATATCTTTGGAATAACATTATCAAACATGGTTCATTTAACACTTTCAAGTTATGCAAAGCATATTTGTACCAGAGGTAACATGGCAAATATTGCACAAACATCGCAAGCACCGCTATTGTGTCATTACAGTCACTTTCGAATACCTGTCATACTACAGATTGAGCCTTAATCGAAGATATGAGGCAGATCTTCGAGCAATGAGACAAAAACATATCTAAAAAGAACATCGTTAATTGGCAGTGAAGCATACCACAGACCCCCGTTTTCTAATTCTACTAATCATGGTATTCCCCCACAAAAGTGAACATCCTCCAATGCATAGAACGGTATCCCCCTGCAGTGCTGAATGGTAACCATAAACAATACTGATTATATCCCCCAACAGTACTGAACAGAACATCCTCCAAAGAAGCGAGCATGCTCCACAGTACTGATGGTACCCCCTACATTATCAATAATCCTCCAAAGTACTTCACACACTCCAATCTACCAATGGTACCCCCCCCCCCCCACAGTAGTTATGATATCCCCCTGCATTACTAAACATCCTCCGCATCAACAAACCCACTTCAATGTACTAATGGCATCCCCTTACATTACTAAACATCCAACACAGTACTGAACACCTTTCAATGTACTAATGGTATCCCCTTTTATTACTAAACATCCCACACAGTACAGAACACCTTTCAATGTACTGATGGTATCCCCCACCGTACCGAACATCCCTACAGAACCGAGCATCCTACTCAGAACCGAACATCTTCCACAGAATCAAACATCCTCCACAGTACTGCATAGACGTTCCCATTGATGCTTCTACAGACAATTCACATTATTTCCTTGCTCTTTTCTGCAAAACTTATCACGTACACTAAAACCTAGCTAAAAAGGATATACTGTCCCTACAATCGTAGCCTGCTCAAACATCGAAATGATAATGAACATACCACTAATGAATGTGATGATAGAAATAAAATTGTTAGTAAGAAGGAGTTAGCTAAAATAAAACAGGGAATTACCAAATAAAGGGAACACATGCAAGGGAATTACCTTATTCTGTGAATGACTTGGACTTTTGGCAACGGGCTTGTATGGATAAGAACAGAAAAGAAGTTGAAAACAAAACACAAAAAAGCAAATTACATCATAGGCTAGGCATCAAAGCTCAAAAATAGAATAATTGGTCTTTAGAGTTGATTCTTTCCAAATTTTGTAACTTTAGAGTCAAATGATGAAATGAGCAAATTTTTAATTGTGCTCCTCATCAATTTTAGGAGATTTCAAATAGTTTTAAACATATGCTGTCATTTTTTTAAAGTTGATATCTAAATCATGTTGTGTAGGCTTTTTTTGAAGAACATTTGATTAGCTTAAATCATTACCAACAAGGGTTGGTGAAATTTCAAGCTTATCCAGCTTAGTTTATCATCTTAGGGTTTATGCCCATTTACGTTCGTTGAAAAAATTGAAGATCATTTCAACTATCGAAATATCATTCATTGTTTCAAGTTTTCACTATCACACCAAAAGGCATTGCCGTTATGAATCAATAATTTTTATGAAAGCCGTTTTTCGTCTTCGCACTTATTGCTTCAATCTTTATCTCTTACTATTTTAAATTTTAGTAGATATTTTATTCTCTTGAATGTCATTTTAAATTCCCTTTGCAGAAACACGTTAAAGGTTTAATAATTGATGCAGACTATTTCATTGTTCATTGATTTATGTGTTTATGTTAGAACATTAGCAGAGAAAGGACAAAACATTTGGGTGGCATAACAGCAGAAAAGAACTAAAGAAAAATAATGATAACATGCGAATTCTGGCGTATGAAAATGGTACTGAGACTCTTGCTTCGACAATAAAATCATTTTCAGTGCAAACTGAAATCCGGGTGACAAACGGTGCTATGTACATCATTTTGTAACAAAAACGCTAAGTACAACAACAACAACGAAAACAAATTACAACAACAAACATCAAAAACAACAACAACAACAACTTTACTTTAACCATTCAATAAACCACAGAATCCATCATGAAAAACAAGCACTTCGTATTGTCATTCGCCATGGAAAAAATGCTGGGAACTTTTACTGGAAAACATCTTATAAAGTTACTTGTATAGTAATAATTTATTCATTCTTATTTGAAACATCTTTTTAAATCTTTCCAATGTAGATTTTAGGATGATTATCATCAATTATGTATAACTTAACTATTACATCATCTATTAATTCCCAAAACATAAAAACATTTCATTTAATTGAGGCTAAAAGCAGATGCTTTTAGTAAATCGAGTTTACTTCATCAGTCCATTTAGATGACGATGCAATAGTAGACTTATTCAAATGAGTCGTAAGTTTTGCTATCAGATTGAATATAAACTTTGTCTACGTTAAAATTATATCTTATCACAATATAATCCATTTTTAGGTGATTTGATATGCATTATCAAAGCTAAGTATATGAACATCAATAAATATTAATAAGTCTGCTAGCGCGAGGCATCAAAAAGCAATTTGGCTTCATAAATCTTAGTACCGTGTTTTTAAAGTTAGGCGTAATGTGATTTTGATGAATATTTTTACTTCATATCTCTGCCGCATTGTGGTGCTCGATGCACAGAAGTACAGAGCGATATAGAAGAGAAACAAGAAAGGAGACTGGCTCTCTGTAACGTAAAGTTTCATGCTTTCGCAATCTTTGAAACATTGCCAAAGATTGCGAAAGCACGACACTTTAATTTACAGAGAGCCAGTATCCTTTCTTGCTTCTCTTCTCCTGTTTTACTTCATATCTAAAACCATTATCAAAATATTAATCAATCTAAAACGATTGATGAGTCATCGGACAAAATAAAGCCCATATTTCTGAGGTACTGTCCAATCATTTCCCTTTACCTGGAGCCCTCTCTTTTAAGCCCCCTTATCAAGCATGAATATGAAATAAGACCCCTTTAGGCCCCTCAATTTTCAAGGCTAGAGGGATTCCGAAGTTAAATGCAATTATTCAGTTATATTTAATGGTATATTTTAATTTGATATCGCACATGTCTCACTCAATATCCTTGAATGCATTTTAGTTATTATTTTGCAATAATGTTCTTTAATGCAATATCAGAGCCGTAAAAAAGAAACAGTAGAAATACTTGGTATCCTTGACCTTCAATTTCATAAAATCTCACTCCCCAATCAATTCTCTCTCTACCTAGCCCTCCACTCTCTGAGCCCTTTTTTCATTTAAGGCCCTTTCTCTCTCTCTCTGAGCCCCTCTCTCTTTTAGGCCCCTCTCTCTTTTAAGCCTATTTCTCTTATGAGCCCCTCTCTCTTCTAAGCCCCTCTCTCTTTCAGGCCCCTCTCTTTTTTGAGCCCCTCTCCCATTTAAGCCCCTCTTTCTTTTAAGCCCCTCTCCCTTCCAAGCCCCTCTCTCTTTCGAGCCCCTCTCTCTTTTGACCCCCCTCTCTCTTTTGAGCCCCTCCGTCTATTAAGCAACGCAAATTGTAAGAGTTAGCAGAAATATCAAACATACCTTTCTGCAGTTGGTTTATTTTCATCGTCAGGACTTGGAAGACCCCAGCTATAACGAGTGGGGGATTCGAAACCCTGGCTTCTGTTTCCATACACCTCGATGGCCAGCGAGGCGTCTGACAAATACTCGAGAAGATCGTCATTAATTTCGAATGTGAAAACCTACAATATCAAACATAATCAAAACCCGTATCTACATAGTTCATCACAAGGAAGCGTCAAAATATTATTTATCTCAGGGCATTGCTAGACCAGTATCTTTGTTTAACACCTACTAGAAAGACCTAGACCTAGACCCAGACCTAGACCTTCATCTAGACCTGCCTGCTAGAATTACAATCCCAACCAAAAGTCCTTGTACACTTGAATGATTTTTACAGTTTTCTTCATTCTGCCCCTGAACTTCCCCTCTACAATGCTGTTTCTAATAACAAAAATTAGCCCAAAAACATCCAGCAAGTGCCTGGTGAAGTCTAATGAAGTTCCTTTATGAAAAAAACTGTACTGTTTTGATAGGGAGGGAGTTGATTAGAAATAAAATGCTAGGAAAGCTAAAAATGTTGTTAGGAAAAGCAAAGGTGTTCCAACTACTTTTGGCGAGGATTTTAGACCCGCTAGACCTGTTTTCTCGCCACAGCTTTCCATATTACAAGAATGCTGGGGAATTCGGGAGACACAAATACTCACTAAGCACCCCGAGATGATAGAAATAAACTTGAAAGTTTACAGCTTACCTGAGTATGGTTGAATTGCATGGAATTAGACTTGGGAGCCGTTTCACCAGAAAATGCCACATTGATAGGAGGAACAACCGTCAATGGCTGATTGTAGAGAATGTACTGGCAGAACACATAATTGCACAAAATAGGAGGAAGGCCAGTTGCTTCATGAATCGTAACCTTGAATGAAAGACAAGAATTCAATTCAATTTCAATCACATTGCATACCAGCAAACAATCTTAATACAAGGTCAGAAAATATTGTCTACTAAAAGACCCAAGAAAAGCAATGCTTCATTTTGCTTTCACTTGATAATGACCTCTGGAAAGTGTAGGTCGAAATATTGTTATTAAATTATACCATCAAAAATTAAGCTTCTTGTGATTCTTTGTATTATAAAACTTTTTGCCCGAGCCAAGATAAATACTTAAAATGCTTGGGCCGTTTAATTGAAAATGAACAAAAAGATATGTAACTGTAACAAGATTTCAAAATATAAGGTTTTTTGCTTGCTTGATGGCTTTCACTGTGAAGGACCGAGGAGAATGAAGTGGTGATTGGAATGGTGGGGATGGCCGAGTGACTAAGCCTTTGCTCAAAGGATTGTGGATGAGAACCAACCTTCCAACCTGATGAGCGATGAAAGAACTTGCTAGCTGTGGCCCCTTTGTGCTGTGCGCATAAACAAATACCTTACAAAGAGCCTTCCAATAAGCGTATTTACCTATAAACATTCAATGCACTGCTCAATTAGTCTACGAATTGAGTGGGCCCTTTGTGCTTTGCACGTAAACCAATACCTTACGAAGATAGTAGGCATATTTGCCTATCAACTATCAATGCACTGCTTCGAATGGTCAACCTACTTAGTGTGTCCTTTATGCTTAGCACATAAACCAATGCCTTACAAAGATAGTAAGCGTATCTGCCTATCAACTATCAATACAATGCTCAAAAAGTCTACCTATTCAGTGGGCCATTTGTGCTTTGCATACAAACCACTATCTTACGAAGATAGTAAGCGTATTTGCATCATGTACCAATGCAGAGCTTTTATTAGTTGACCTATTTAGTGGGTGACCCCAATCAAGAGCTAAAAGAAATGTACTATCAATTTACAAATGCACCTACAACATAAACAGTAGCATACATGACCCTTACAAGATAGTATGATTTTTGAATTCGCCCCTTACAAGTATATCCAACACGTTGATGATACTGGCAACTTGTAATTCTTCAAGGTTGGCATTGATGGAAACAGAGGTTTGAAGATGACGTAATTAACACGCAAAGAGCTTATTACCTGAACTTGGACGTTTCGACCGACTTCAAACTGCTCATTTTCCGATTTACAACTTCCGTCAGAAGATGTTGTATCTGAGTCACTTTCATCTTAGGAAAAAGGAATGATGATAAAAAGCCGAAAGATTTCGAAAAGTTGCAACAGTTTTAAATCAAAAGCTAGGTTTAATTCACAGTCAACAATTTCCAGCGTATTCAAAAGCCAATGTTATCATTTTCAATATAGGTAGAAAAATCTGATGCATATCGAAAACGTCGATTTTTCATTTGACACTCGAGAGAGTAAATGGTCAGAGAGAGAAAGAAACAAAAACCTGACGAATTACTATAGCAAGATGTGGATTGAAATATGCCCCTAAAAAGCGGTGAATGATTGGTATTGTGGTTGGAAAGCCGTGACTTATGTTTTTAATATGCTTGCAATTTTTCGCTATATTGAAGTTTTCCACCAATACAAGACTATGGTATCATTTCACGTAAAAATTAGTCTGGCCTACGGTACCATATTGAATATACCGGCATTAGATCCCTACCATAAATTTTGCCCGAAGCCCCCCCTCCCAGCAAAAAGAGTAATCAGATGGCCTCCAGAGAGGGTACTCAGCTTCTGAGACTGGGATAGCTGAGTGGCTACATTAGATAATATTAATTTTTTCGTATTTTGACATATCAATGAATGCTCAAAAAATGGAAATATATTTTGAATTCAACTCTGAACTATACCTGTTAATCGTCGTATATCAACCATCAGTTTTCCACACACCTAAACGTGAAGAAAGCAAGCTGATTCGAGATCAATTCTAATACCCAGGGGGGCAACGGGAAAATGGGCAGGGTCAGTCCGATATTTTTGGGTTAGAGTTTTGCAAAAATGATACTTTTGGGTCCTAAAATTTGTCAGATGCTGATATGATATTTTTTAGGGTTTGAGGATAACTTTACTTAAATTTAGCTAAAAACCATTCTTTTAGTTCTAAAATTAGCTATATATTTGGGTTTGGGTACAAAGTATCCCAAAGAGATGCCATTTTGGGATTTTTCAAATCAACGTGTAATACGTGAGGAGGGAAGGTATTATTTGTGTTTCTTGTTGACTTGAAAATGGCAATGCGACAAAACATTTTCCTGTAGCTATCATTATTTAGAACGTTATCAAATAATTAAAATATACTTCTTGATTTGTAAAGATTATTTTGGTCAATATACTGGGTAATGCATCCTTTCTCTATAATGAAAACTAAGGCATAGCAAATGCCATGGTACATGAAATATATACCGTATGCTTCGATTAAACACCCCCTTTGAATAAACCCCTCTATTCTAAAATTATTTCAATAAACATCTCCTGTTTTGAATACAAATAAAAAAGCCACGAGCGGCTCACCCACCTCCCCTTGCTGACTTATGATTGGGGCAGCGTAATCTAACGGGACACTTTCGAAAAGACATTCGAGCCAGACGGTGGCCACTCCAATCAACGTGTGACACTCAACTTCAAAGAAGACACCATCACTGTCAGAATTCAGACCATCCTGGAATCAAGAAGATAAGCATCACACACAATCTTCTAACTTAATACGATTAAAAATACAAATCTCGTTAAATCTTAGCCTTACTGCTTACAAATGAGAGTCGATGATTTCATAAAATTGTGAATACATTTGGTCTTAAGAAGATTATTCCTAAAACAATATTTGCCATAATAGTTTATTATTGCCAGATCATGGGGGACGGCTCTCTCCCGAAACGTTGCCTTATACTATACGCCAAAGACTGGTAATGATAAGTATGACTATATCACGTCAAATATAGTGTCAGAAACAGCCTTGATTAGACTGGATGTATTAACGTTGCCAAATCAAAGGCTTGTCTTTATAAGCGGTGACTATATCATGGTAAATGTTGTGTCAGAAATAGCCTTGATCGGACTGAATGCATTTACGTTATCCTTCTAAATAACAAAGACTTGTCAAGATAAGTGGTGACTATCATGTCAAATATTGTGTTGCTATAAAAGCTAAAAAATGTAGGCGATGAATAAGTCTCATATCTTAATGCAGTATAACACATATTGTCATTGAGATAAGAGATACAACTAAATAGACGAAACAATAAATAAAGGATAAATATAAATAAATACCTTTTCAGCGAATTCATTCACGATTGTTTGTTGATAAAGATCTCGCATGCCATACAACTTGTTTTTCAGTTTTTCCACCGACCAAACTAATGAAATACACGAGTTGGAATGAATATTTTATCTTATTTATATTTCCTAAACTCTCATTATTTCATTTATATTGTACATCAACTTATTGGGCATCAAGATATATTATTGACGAGATCTTTTCGATCCACAAGGAATTCTTAATAGTGGCCTAAAATGAAGTGACTACCCTGATAATATTCAATGTGGTTCAGGTCCGGGCAGATCAGGAGTCTGGAACCTAATGAGTATGACATACTAAATATCATGTTTCTGGATTGTATTAGGTACGCCTAGCTTAACGTCCTTTCCAAAGGATGGGAGGCTGTTTTGATCAGTGATAATCTTGAAGGTCACATATCCAGATATCGACCCCATACCACGACCAAGCTTCACAAATACAAACGACAAAATAGTTCTAAATATCTTGAAGCTACCATAGCTGGAAAGAACATGAATGTCATCGAGTTCCAATTATTACAGCCATTTTCAATTAATGTACTAATGTTCAAATAATCTAACAAAAAATGGAAACAAAAAAGAATTAAGCTTAACAATTTTGCTGCTGCTACTTGGTATCTAATTATTGACCTGAAAACCTTTTTTTATTCCTAATAAATGAAATCGTCACTTCGAGGATCGTTCTATAGGTAATAATATCATAGTGCGAATCTCCAAACATAAGTAAAATACATTGAAGTTTCTCATCGTGACTTCAGTTGTAGATGGCAAACAAAGAGAATTTATTGTCTAATTACAGGCCTAGGGTCCTTATAAAGCTATTCCTTATAGAAAATAAATACATAATTTCAAAAACTATAATTAAATTCTATCAACAGATAATGAAAGTACAAAACTGACCTTGGGTGCCACGCTTGCTGTGTTTAACAACAACTGCTACCTCACTGGTCAGCGGTGCTCTGTTCCGTCCTTGACTCAAACTTGACGTTGGTATCTGAAATCAATTGTGTTTACACGATGGGAAAATCAGGGTAAAAAGTTGTTTCAATGGAAATTACAGAATAAGTGATTTAATAGGGTATTGAGTACTTTAATTGATAGCTTGCAGCAAACACAAAGTATTTTTCTTTCAATATGAAACGTACACAGATGAGATCTCCTCCATTTGATTGACTATGTGAGCGAATACAAATGATGTTTCCTAATGATTGAGGACTTAACTGGTCGTGTGTTGCAAACACAATATATGTTTCATTTCAGTGTTTAGCAAACACAGACCAGGCTGCCTCACTTTGACGGACTGTATGTAAGCGAACATTTGTTATGTTTCCTATTGATTGAGGGCTTTCGTTGAAAGTGTGTAGCAAATACAATAGATGTTTCTCTCAGTGCATACACTATAAAATATAATCTAACCTGCCATTAAATTTTATTTTTACTGTAAACATAATATCTCGTGTTATTTACCTGGAAAATTTCAACCTGTTCGCAATACAATTCAACATCTTATTCTGACAAAAACTCTGTCCACTAAAGTGTAGTCGTCCCAAAATGATGAGCTCCTACAAACTAGATTGAATGCGTGAAGAAATCTAGTCTTAGCCTAAAATTACCTGTAATGTGACCGCATATTCTATCTTCTTCTCCATTTCCTCGCTTAGCTGATTTGCCTCTCTGTGTATGGAAGAATGTGAAAGGTTGACATGAACTATCAAGCAGGTGGTAGGAATCGAGTTCAAAACCCCTCGGTTAGAAACCAAGTGCCTTGGCGATTGGCTATGCAGCAAAAAAGCTAAGGCTGGGAAGGAGCCGAGTTTATCCAGTTGGTCAGTTAATTATTTTTTGATTTTTTTTTTCATTTCTCAACGGTGAGTTTTGACTCATACAACGGATGTATGGTTCTGCTGAGCACAGGAATGCTTGGTACCAGTAGAAAATTAGCAGTGAGATAATGCAGGTAGTAGGAATCGAACTCACAACCCCTTGGTTAGAAACCAAGTACCTTACCAATTGACTATGCAGAACAAAAGCTAAGGCTGAGTAGAGTAGGAACGGGGTAGAAACCCTCACTTGAGAAATGAAATAATATCATAAAATAACGAAATTTCACGTTTATATGATGATATCCACAAGGAACATCATACTAAATTTAGCTATGAGTTTGGGAATCCCTGAATTTCTCGTAACAATTTTTTTGATTCTGAGCTAATGAAGTTGGAAGGTAGAATGAAATTTCACATATAAACTTATGATGTTTTCATACAGCCTGTTAGCTTCACCTCTATGCTTTTGGCCTTGCCAGTTGGATGATTTTGTTCATATATAAACAGCCCCTTTGACTATCATTAGTGTTTCACAATGGCTTATCCAATAAAATAGCTAATAACAGTGGAAACCCACTACGTACAGCCATCTCGTTATTACGGCCAGTTTGTTGCAATAGCCAGTTTGTTTATCCCAAGCATAAGTATTCCTGTGAGAAATAACCCTCTTATATAGCTACCCTATTGTTGTGATCAACGTTTGCTGGCACTTGTCTGAGGGTCACACTGTATATTGAGTTACATAAAATCTAAACTAACCTGACAAATGCATTGGCCTTGAGAACCTCTTCTCTTAAAAGACGGATGCTGTCTTCGAAAGATACGTCTTTACTAAAAAGAACAAAAGCCGCAATTATTAGCAAAAATGATTCTTATTAGTTGATAGGAAAATACACTTCATATCTTCGTAAGGTATTGGTTTATGTGCACTAGACTAATCGAGCAGTGCGACCCTTTTCCTTCCTCTAGATGTGACCACACCTCGTGATTCATTTTGCCAAGAATTACAGAGAGCTGGCTAATTCTATTCTCGCACTTTGTGACAGGTCTGAAAGTGGTTTCGAACTTGGGACCCTTTGAACAAGTGATCTGACCATTTGACTATCCTCACTCACAATGAATAAAAGAAATAAAAGATGTAAGTTGGTGAAATTAGACAGAAAAAAAACAGAATAGCAAACAGCTAATGTTGGAAAGTGATTTAAAGGAAAAGTGACTTAGTTAAATCAGAGGTTCTCAGGTACCCAAATACAATGGTACACTCGGGATCAAGAATGATTTCGAATTCCATGGAATCAAGAAATAAGGATACGCACCTTTCTTCAAACACAAAGTCCGGGTTTCCGTAAGCTCGATCGTCATGAATAAACAGGTTGGAGCCTTCACGGTCTGACATCCGGGAACCATAACCGGACGTCGTCAAACTCGTCCTCCCATCCGAATTCTGCGCATTTTCATCTCCGGTGTCGATTGGTGTGTTCAGACGAAGCTTCTTGATTTCTTCTTCGAAGTGTTTACGCTGCTCTTCCAGGGCACCTTTTCGAAAGTGTAAAAATAAATATTTAATCAAATATTTTAGTATGAAAATAGAATATCTCTAGTTTTGATATGTGCAAGGCAAAATAACAGTAATGTTTCAGGAAAAGCGAGTAAGGGCCTGTTTATATGGGCAAAATTACTTCACCTGCCAGATCCGGGGCTGGCAAGCGGTTCCTCCCCCTCCTATAGAAAACCATTGAAATCCCAGTTTGCGTTTATATGGAAAATAAAACTTCACTCCACACTACCGGTAAAGTGAAGTTTCGCCTCTCAGGAGGTGAAGTTTCACTCAGGTGAAGTGAAGTTTTCCCATATAAACGCAAAACTATCGGTGAGGTGGAGTAAATTCGAACTCATAACAATGGAAAATCAATGATGCGTTTACAATTAATGACGTCTTGGGATTTACCTCGCCTCTCAGACCCGGATTGAAAACCCCATATAAACAGTGCTTGAAATTTACTTCGCCTGCCAGCCCCGGGTCTGGCAGGTGAAGTAATCTTGCCCATATAAACAGGCCCTAAGTAAGTAAGTAAGTAGTAAGTAAGTGAGTGATTGAGTGACATGAAATTATTTGAAATTACTTTAGTTTTAAACAAAGAGAAATTAGATTGGTTGACAAACCTTGCTTTTCCTTTTCATGGTGTTGTTCAAGCTGTTTGATTATATCTTTAATTGGTTCTGAAATAAAAAGACATTCAAAAGCTAAATAAGACAGTGCTGATTCTAACTACACATGTTTACTGATATAAAAATCAACTATTTCTTATCTTAGCTGGGTAACACAACTTTTCAGCTTAGAGCCTTAATTTATGAGAACATGTTTGACTAAAATATATGACTTATTAGTTACTACAGATATTATATAAAACCTTCATCGTTTTCTTAGTTTTAGCTTATATGCTTACATTTCGAGAATATCCCTATAGATCTAAATTTGAAATTTTGAAATTGCGTCATTAAATAAAAACTAATTCATCAAAAAGATAAGAAACAAGAAAGGAGACTGACCCTTTATCTCTCAAAGTTTCATGAAAGTCACCTTTCTTGTTTCATCTATATTGCTATGTACTTCAGTACATTGAGCACTTAGATGCAGTTATAAACTAAACAATATCATAGAAATAATTCCCTAAATAGAAATGACACCCAAAATCAAATTTCGATTCATTTCAAAACAAAAGCCTAAGGTCACATTTCAATTAAAAACAGTTCTAACTAAAGTTGAGTTTCTGGTACAGTGATTCGACCAACAGATTATCGAAAGAGTTCCCCTGGAAAAACGAGACCCTTCTGTCTATGGGATATAGGATATCTGGTTCTCTGGGTAACATAGTTAGAATTTGAAATAGCCAAATAAAATGTTGACCTCGCTCTGTCAATAACGAAAAACTCTTCCCAATGTAAGTTTAATCAAGTCATGAGTGGTGAAGTAGATGTTGACGAAGAAAAGAGTTGCATTTTAGAGTTTTAAGGTTTTAAAGATGCCACTTGAGTGTCCTCGTCAAAGTGTCATGGAATTCTCAAATCCCATCCCATACACGATTCAACAACACCACATGGTTTAAGAGAGAACAAGGAAAGGTAAATAGATATCTGGAGTGTATTAAAAATCACATAAACCACTGAGAGCTTATAATTCATGATGCATAGTAGCTAGCACGGTTACATCAACCATTTATTTTGGAATTAATTTTAAGGCTATATATCGTTATTAAGCTTCATACCCTTTTTAAGTAAATTGAAGCTCTTCCCATTTCTAACGGCCGTATTAGGCCCTACGATAACAAAAAGAGAAGGTTTCCAGAGCATGTATTAACATATGAAGAACACATTGATACGTTTTAAATTAAACATTAAAATGTATTGCTTATCATTCCCCAGGTGCTCAGAATACCCATTAAAATACTTTTAGCCGAGATACCTAAGGATAAAGTGAGTTTCAACAATATGGTATAACTTAGTAACATTTATTCTTGAGGCATGGTCTAACACGGGAATTTAAGTTTTACCAGAGCAGGCTACTGCAATTGACATATGCTAACACCGGGTTTATCTAAATAAGGAAGTCGACCGTAGTTGGCTGCGACCCCAAGGCTTCTCTTTCTTTAACTAAGTATCTTTGCAGAAGAGTGTATCAAATATTTCTTAAATCAAACCTTGTCCTACGAAAATCTTGATTGTTTTGATAGCGAGAGAAATATTATAACAATAACAGTAATAATGATATATAATGTTTTTATGATATCTTTGTCTAAGGGTTTTCCTTTGATTCAGGGCCACATTTTGCCCCCCAAATTCACAATTCTCACATGCGAATCGAAAGGTCCACCTTTTCACCTGCAAATGACTTTTATTCAACGAAAATATTTTAGAACATCAGAAATAAAGTAGTTAAAAAAAACTGAAATCTTACCACCGAGAGATTGAAACTCGTTCAGCATGAGTTCGCTTTGTGCAAAGTCAAAGTCGACGGTTTGATCAAGCTCCGGATCTGAAAATGATAAAATCAGAAAAATTAGTTCTAATAAAACAGTTAAGGGACGAACATCATAAACACGGAAACCATATGTCACATGAAACGTCCTCAATATGTTTCTTTTAAAGATTTTTTATTCTAGACAACTTGTATTTTATTTATAGCGGTAGTACTTTTATTTCTTACAGTAAAACTCGCAACTAAGAACCAGGAAGTAATTTAGCCCATATGAAACAGGCACTAAAACAGTAATAAAGAAATACTCACCCTGCATCATACTCGTAGTGTGTGGACAGTTCAGCCGGAAGAAATGGTTGTTTCCCAGTAAGATACGATCTCCGTGCCGCAACTGGGTCTTTTCAGATATCAACTGACCATTCACACACGTCCTAAGATGGGAGAGAAACAATCATAAACTACAATAAGTCCCTCCATATTTGAAATGGACATATAAAAAACTGCAGCCAGCTCCTTTGAACAGTATTTCCATTATTACAATTTTTTGCCATTATCAATACTACAGAGACTTTCATAGAGTGGCCACTTTAATTCGTTATAGATAGATGACATTACTTTTTGTTCCTATGGGTAATAATAAACTTTGACCAAAAAATTAGCTATTTTCTATAGGATACAGTACAATTGATTTGATCATTTGAGTTTCAAATGTGTGGGGATTCACTGTATAAAAATCCGAATTGTCAAATCTTAGATAAATTTCAGACGAAATGATCATTATACTTCGATATGCTAACATCGTCACTATTTCAAGTTCTATGCCCAGTTAACACTGTAAAACAATGAACAAGAAACACTGATTCGGAAATTCAAAACTTGTTCAGTTTAGTTTCATGCACACTTTTTTTATATAAGGAGCCAGTTCATAGGGAAAGCAGATCTAGGATTTTTTGTATAATACAATGGATTCTTTTGTTCCATCGTTTCCTATGACAAGAAAGAAAAACAGAAAATTTAAAGAGTTTTTGGTACTAGGCCTTGAGGTAGGTTCCTTACAAAGTAAAGAACGTGTATATCTTAAAATTCTACCACATACAACAAATAAACTAACATAGAATCAACATAACAATTAAATTATATATATTTATATTGTTACACAAAACTACATAAAGATTAGCATGAATAATTACTGTTTACTGGGGAATTTATTAAGGAGCTCGCTCTCTCAGTAGCTATGCTAATTAAGGAGAGAATCCCCCCCCCCCCCTTTTGAAGGCGGAGAAAGTACAATATTGAATCATTCTATGAAAGTCATTTGAAAATTTTCAGTTCTAGAAGGTTTTCGGTTTCATAAGAATTTTGATAGGTTCAAACTCGTCAAAGTAGAAAAAGAGGGTTCGGACTTTACCTCGCATCGGTTGAAGGATTGATGTAAACTACTTCCTCGTCGACTTCGATGACGCAATGTTCTTTCAAGATTCCTAGGCCACTTAGTTGTATATCCTGGAATTCAGAAGCCATAAATTTGCTAGTAAATTCATCTATTAATGTATTATAGTATCAGAAACAAGAAAGGAAACTGGCTCTCTTTGACTTAAAGCTCCATGCTCTCGCAATCATCAGACAGACTATGCGCAACGCTAAAGAGATCAACGTATTATTTTTGTTATTGTTTAAGTATAATAGTTATGTAGTATGTACCACAGCCAGTTTGTAACATGCACTATAATCTGATATTTTGTTCTGTTCTTGTTTTATGAATGTGAACAATGTTTTGTTATGTTTGATTCACTTGTTTACTTTACAAGAGTACAGTCGTGTTTCCTCGTTTTCTCTGATAAGTTTTACTTAACGTGGTCCTATCGTGAAGCAGTAATACATAATCCTAACAATTATTGTCTAGGAACAACAACAACGTATTAGCTGTTACATGGAAACACATTTACTTTGTATTCAAACCAGTTTTTCAGATAAACTCTTGGTAAGAATCTAAGGGGCCATATTCCGATATCAGATTTTGGAAGGCGATTTTTCGGTGTTCTAAAAATAAGGTACTAAATTCAAATCTCACATCTTACCTGCGGAACTGCTGCGGTTTGTCGTCCAATTAAGGTATGATCCTACAAAACAATATCAAAATGAATTCCAAATGAAACAAAAAAATATACAAACATGCAATAACACTTGTTTCTGGAATAAAATGCAGACTTTTAGGAATAATTTCTTCAGAATGCAATCGATAATTTTTGGAAAGGAGGTTTTCAAACGAAGCAATTGCTACTCGTAACTTTTCACATCATACAATGTGTGCAGTAGAGAGGGGTGCTGCTGAGGATGGTCGAATGTTTAGATGACTCGACCCTTAATCAAAAGATCCCAGGATCGAAACCACCTTCAGACTTGTCCCAAAGTGTGAGGAAAGAATTTGCCAGCTCTCTGTGAATCCAGGTGAAAAGGCAAAAGGAATCATGAGGTTTGGTCACATCGAGAGGAAGGACCAGGACTGCTCGATTAGTCTACCTATTCAGTGGGCCCTTTTCGCATTGCATATAAACCAATACCTTACAAGATAGTAAGTGTATTTGCCTATCAACTATCAATGTACTGCTTTGCTTAGTCTACCTATTCCGTGGACCTTTTTTGTACTTTGCACATAAACCAATACCTCATGAATGTAGTAAGTGTATTTGCCTATTTATCTATCTATCAGCTATCTATCTATCAACGGGAGATATTCAGTAGTAGGAATTATTTCGGGGTAGTGGGGTGATGTTTAGTCACTGGTCTTAAAAAAATGACTCGATCGATCCTTCTTTTCTTTCTGGAGCCAAATATTTGGAGCCAATAGCTTCGGCTAGGACGTGGCCTCCCAATATGGCTGCTAGAGAAATTATATTGACTTAATTCTTCGTCAACAATTGCACGATTATTCAGTCTCGCACTGATTATTTATAACATTTCAATAATCATCAAAAAAAATCTCCCCAGTGTAATCTCAATGTATTGAATCGGACCTCCCAATATGGCTGCCTATTGACTTCATTTCAGAAGACAGATGCTCGATCCAGTCTATATTATGAGATCAGTGTGTTTAGTAAAGTAGAGGGATTATATGAGCATGGCGGGAACCCTCACACCCCGATAAGGTCTATCAAAAACAGGTTACCTTGAGATAGTAGACAAGCAGTTCATTGAGTGAAGGATCAGCATTTAAGTTAACAAGATAGTAACGCCCTTCTTTGACACCGATTCCAGAATCTTGAACAGAAATTCCCATCTCTTCTAGAATCTGATGTCGTTCCTGAAAAGTAATCAAATATTGCAGTGAGTGCTGCTTCTGGCTCAACAGATATCAAAAGAGATAGGAAGGATCAAGTGTCATATTGAAATGAATATCATGCTAGTGGGTCTATACACGCTAGAAACCTATGCACTCACCTACTGCAGTGGGAAAACTTATAAGAGGGTGGTATCATATTACTTCTCAAATTGCTTGGAGCACCCAGATAAAAATATCAGATTTTTTATCAGAAACTGCAAAGATCTAGGACATCATAAAAATTGCGTTGCGCCGTTTTGAAAGATCAATCAAGAGTTCCAACAATTCTGGAAAGCATTGTAGATGGTGCATATGCAAGATGTGAAATATCATCTTAAATGCATAGGAAACGGTGGAAAGACGAAAATATTGCAATAATTGCTGCAAATTGTTTCTTGACGGCTGGAAGACGCTTCAAAATTGCTAAGTATCGTTTCAAATAACTTCAAAATCGCAGCAAATTGTTCCTTGATCGTTCCAAATCATAACATAATTTTCAAAAATTGCAGCAAATCACTCCTTGATTGTCCTAAATCGTAAAACAGCTTTTTTAAATTTCAGAAAATCGCTCCTTAATTGTCTTAAATCGTAGAGCATGTTTTCAAAATCACAGCAAATCGTTTGTAATGTATGGCCGTTCTGTTCCCTCACCTGGTGGATGATTTCCGTTTGCTTCTCTTTCTCTTCCCATGTTCGTGTGCATTCTTGGATCAGTTTCTCATTTTCAGCCAACTCTTCTTGGATGTTTCCAGCCTCCACACTGTCCCTTGCGATTTTCGATCGTGCGTTCAGCGTTGGGTTAATGGCTTTACTTTGTAAAAGCACGCGAAGGCGATCGACCTCTTCACGCAACTCTCTTATGATCTGAAACACGAGTAATGGTCAAATGTTAAACCGGAATTACTCGAAGATTCCATTCGAAAGCAGATTCAATTCGAAGATTCTAAAAATGGTCAGTATCTGTTAAGCCCCGTCCAAACGATCATACAATATTTGACAAACATCTGGATTTTTGCTTATCAAGCGGAATGTTTGTCAGTTTAGCCACTTATAATAAATATTTCAAACAAAACATTGGCAATACCTTGGCATTTGGATCTTCATTAATAAAAGCGTGATTTTCAATCCTCTTAGCTCTATCAGCATAGCGTAACGTCGAAAGAGTTTCTTCGTAGTTATCTGCAGCCGGACTCACTGTTGCTACCATGACAGTTTTACTGTTACCACCAAGATTATCCTAAAAGGGAAAAACTATCAAAAAAATCTGTGCAATAAAATGAAACGATCTTAAAGGATAAGATCGGGTTCGATAAATTTCTAGTTAAAGTAACTGGCAACCCAACAGGTATTCGGAGTACTTTCTGCATTTTAGGACCTCTACTAGCTGTAAGCTTACTTTATGGTTATCATTTATAGATTGATAACATGAACCCTAGTTATCGCTATTGATGAATTCAACAAACACTCAAAGTATGTGGACTCGGTTTAGTGCTAGCCTCAGTTTCATAATGACCGATTTCTTGGACTCAAGTCTAAATCATTTATAGACTGATTACATGAGCCGTAGTTATCGCTATTGATAAATTCGACGAACGCTCAAACTACTCCAGTTTGAGCGGACTCGGTTTACTGCTAGCCTCAGTTTCGTGATGAGCGATATCTGGGACTCATGTAATCAGTCTAAATCATTTAGTTAGGCCATAGCTTCTATGCGATCTTCAAAGTTCAAATTAACCATTTGGCAAAGTGGAAGCCTCGTTTGAATACAAAGTGACGTCAGAGGACTCAAAAGTGACGTCACTGCACGTAACACGCTCTACCTTACAGAAAAAGAGAAAGGTTGGGAAAGATACAACACAATATTCACAATAACATGTTATTTCACTCTATCCTCAATTTTACCAGCTGAAGATTGAAAGGCCACTTTTTAAAGGCCCGCATGGATAGGTCAGTCTATAATTCAATTCAAGCAGCCAATCTTTTAAATTCTTAGCAAGCACCCACATCTTATGTGGAGCTCACAGGGCCTAAATAGTTAGTTACACCCAACAACATTCCTTGAAAAGGGCAAGAAAATTAGAAATACATAATTTGCTTTCCCTTCCACACTGGCAAGGATGTTTTGCAATTAATCTTATTCGCAGAGATTCAACGTCTCGTGCCTGTCCACAGCAAATTGTTCAAAATCTTTAATTGAACAGAATTAGATCACGCATAATTCAAATTATCGAACTACCGAGCCATCCTTGTGCACTTTAAAGCTTATTTAGTAAAACATTATTGACCACTTTTCCACACGATCCATTTCTTTTTGTAAAAGAAGGACAAATAAACAATTTATGAAAGAAAAACAAGCAGGAAAAAACAGGAAGATGAAAATCGATTCTGTCTCCATACCTTGAGTAACCACGTGAGAACTGAATCTCTGTAAGGAACAAATCCTTTCTTGTGTTTTCCCCCAGTCTGAAATAATAAAACAAGGAGAGGTTAAGGCTTGAGTTACACTTTACCAGATCATTATAGGAACAGAATGACTACGGATAAGGGGGTTTACAGTTACACTAATCAATGCTCTGATTTGTTGGAGTTAGTACACAAATCAGTGTGAAGTCAATTAGTAGCTTGTTGTGAAATCACATACATTCAAGATGGAGTCAGTACAATGATTCAATGTAATTCTTAGCTGGTTTGAATCGGCGTAAAAAGTCTAAAAGTGAAGTTGTTATTAGTTTCGTAAAAAGGTCATAGTTTGGTTCCCTTGGTTCCCTGCGAGCATGCAAAATGGGTCCAAAAGGCAGCCTCGTTTCAGAATTTCCCGATTTGATATTGAACACTGACACAAAAATTAAGCTTACCTGGTCTGCAAGAGCAGATATGACAAGGCCAAGAGTACTTAGAGATCTATAATGCAATTGAAAACATTTGAATTAGCTGAATACAGGCTTCAAAGTTAATTTATTCGTAAATCAATACAGGCCAGTTCAAAGTCCAAACTCAAGCAATTAAAGAAATGAACTCATCCCGGGAACTGTGATTACTGTATTTGTAGCCAAATGAAGAAAAACTTTTAATATGTGTTCACGCTCCAGCCATGCAATGATTGTATGATAATACAGAAAATCCATGAATGAACTTGAGAATAGCTGAAAAAAGCAGTAGTTAAAAATCATGCGATTAAACAATTCTAGTCCTACAAGTCATATTCGAGGAGAAAATAGCGTAACTAAGGAAGACAAAATTCCTCATACTTGTTGATATTGCCCCCTTCCTTCAGCCTGTCTCCTGCGGCTCCAGTCTTTGAAACACGCTCGCTGCCAGCAAGATCTACCAGACTCAATTTGCTTACTTTCTCTCCAGTGCTCTAAAAAAAATTATATTTGCGAGTGATGAACCAATCTTCTAAAATATACCAACAAGCTGCGCGTAAATAACAACAGCCAACTTGCTAAACCTAATATAAGGATTCTCCTCTAAATCGAAGTTTTCTGGGCTAATCAAACCAGGAGTATGCTATAGCCTGCAATCAGCAATCAGCATACTATCATACCCCTGCTGAAAACAAGGCCCAAGCTTGGTCAGCCTGGCATGTCAGATAGAAACTCACTCACTAACTAATATGGGTAAAAATCAAACATAATAGAAACTCATACTTCTTATTTCATTTAGGATACTGCAACCCGCTTAGATACAAGGCCCAGCATTTGCCAGGCTAACATGTTTAACAAACAGAACGTCTTCCACTCACTTATGGGTCAGGCTGCTTTTACTATATTCTGGTGTCACTCTCTATATACCCGATACTGATATCAAATATCAAGTAGAAGACGAGAGAAGAAATGTACCTCTGTTTCTGGGTCATATTGTCTTTCAGTGAGAACAACATTAAAAACTGCATGAGACCGACTGCTTTCAGCGTTCATCATTGTTGCTGCCACCGTACGCGATTTATTTCCTTCCAACATCAACGAATCTATGTCCTGTTAAGAACCATAAACATTAATGAGTAAAACATCTCACATACAACAAACCAGTTTGATGCTTGTTGCTTTATAACCAGTTTAGATAGTTTTGTCGAAGGGTCTTGACAAGAAATACTTTTAAAAATTGTTGCATAGATGGCCAAGTGAGTTCAAAACCACCTTTAGACCTGTCACATAAAGTGTGAGGAAAGAATTTTCCAGCTTTCTGTAAGTCCAGGCATAAAGGAATCACAATTTGTGGTCACATCCAGAGGAAGAACCTCGCATTGCTTGATCAGTCTACCAATTCAGTGAATCCTTTGTGCTTTACGCATAAACCAATACTTTACGAAGATATTAAGCGTATTTGCCTATCAACTATTAATTCACTATTCTATCAGTCTACCTAATCAGTGGGTTTTTTGTACTTTGCACATAAATCAACACCTCACCAAGATATTAAGCGTATTTGCCTATCAACTATCAATGCATTGCTTCGATTAGTCAACCTATTCAGTAGGCCCTTCATGCTTTACGGATAATCCAATACCTTGCGGAGATAGTAAGAAAATTTTCCTACGAAGCATCAACCTAAAAACTATCAAACAGTCTTGGTACAGAATATCAGGATGGAGAGAAAAACCAAAAACATAGCGAAAAGTATTAATTACTTGAAGCTCGTGATTTTCTCACCTGGTAACAAGAAACTACGAGTTTGGAAAGGCCATCCACATACGGTCCCATCACTTTGTGCTCTCTTACTTTCAGGTTCTGTTTGTCACTGTATTAGACAAGAATTTATTATATTTTCACAATCAATATTAGATAAAGAGCATGGTATACACTTCATATCAGAAGCAATGATGTTCAGGAAGTTCATCTTACCAGAATTCAAAGCACAATAGTTATAGATGGTGAAATATGAAATAGCTAATAGTAATACCTAGCATACAACATATGCTTAGATTTCCTTTCACTTAAAAATATGTTTGTTTACTAAACTAATTTGTTTTCTGAAATAATTTTATTTCCATGACACTGATGCCAAGCTACTTTTTAAAAGGTAATCAGTACACTGGTAAATAAATAAATGATTTGACCATGTTCTTGTTAAAAAATCTGTTTTCAATAAATGAAAAATATTTTGAGCGTTTATCATAATTGCAGAAACAACAAAAATTGGCAAATATATGATCTGAATATCAGTTCCTCTAAATATTTTATTAAAAAATATTTCAGGAAAATCTTTTTTCTTGTCCCTCCGTTAAAATTTTCAAATCAACAACCCCTAAAATAGTCACTTCTTTAAGTGCCAAAATTGATAAATGCTCCTTGGTGATGAGAAGAAACGGTAGTCGAGATAATTTGTGAGAATAAAAAGACCTGAGGAAGACTCGAGCCCATAACCTCTAGATTGATATTATAGAGCACTAATCTACAGCGCAATCAGGGCCTCGAGAGAAATTCAGGCCATTTCATAGACAGATCTAGAAGATGTGGGTTTGAGTCCTGCTATGGTCATTTTCATTGTCACAAATTTTCTTGATTGATTTTCAACATCCTGCTTCTTCTCAAGATGCGGTAGAGTGATATTCTAACAGGATCTTAGCAACAAGATCTGTACTAATGGCTCACTAACACAACCAGAAAGATAGAAACTTTAGGGAGCTTTTATCAATTAATCTTATACATGTTAACGTTTTTGAAATTTGTAAGAGATCCGGTGAATGATATTTGGGTAAAACAAACCTTTTGGGACATAAAAGATCCCTGACTTTTTCATTATAAATTTCCATATAAGATACTTCAACTTTGTGAGTCAAATTATTATTTTCTACCTACAAAAAAATTAAAAACATGTATGCTTTTATCAATAAATGTAATTGTGGCTATAAGTTGACCTTTAAGAATACATAAGCTCAACAATACAGGATATCCCTTAATATCTTCTTTAGATATGTGTTACACTTCCACCTTGTAGAGGATGCTGGATCCAACATTAGACGGTCATTTCTAAGAGGAATTAAAAAATGATAACAAATGTGCCAGGAGGACACGTTTCTTAAGTCACTTTAAACCAAGAATTATCTGAGGAGAATCGAAAATATTTCATATCAATGCTAAATATAACAACTTTGATATGGTCAGGTTATTGAATTTTGAATGGTTGGTTTGGGGCTTCTCATGAGGCTAGCAAAAGGATTGAAAACGGTATATGATTTCTTGAGGCCATTCATAAATAGGCTAAGACTCTGGAACAATATGCCCTTCCCTCTCCTGGCAGCCCTGATAATTGGCAAATAAACGCGAAGAACAAAAAGCTTACATGCTTGGTTGCTATCTGCTCAAACAGAGAATCACAAATGCGAGGGATTAATCCCTTGGAGCCAGAAACACCCATCATAGTGTAACTCTTACCAGAACCTGAAATCAACAACAATAAAGTTAATGGTTGTCAAATCCAAAAATTACCATTGTGAATTGAAACAGATTAGTGCTAGTTTACAACAATTTGCAACATGAACTATGTTATTGTAGCTAGTTATACTTGGCGGGGATGGTAAAGTGGATTATTCCAGGGAAAAGAAATCACAACGAGAGGAGGGACCAGGGTGGCACTTCTGGATTAGTCTACCTATTCAGTGGGCCCTTTGTGCTATGCATATAGGCCAATACCTTACAAGATAGAAAGCCTATTTGCCCATCAACTATCAATGCACTACTTTGATAAGTCTAACTATTTATTGGGCACTTTGTGCTTTGCATATAAACCAATACCTTATGAAGGTAATAAGTGTATTTACCCTAACTATAGAACTGTAATTTAACAGACTTGAACTTACCAGTCTGTCCATATGCAAATATACAAGCGTTGTATCCATCAAAGGCATTCCCCACAACATCTTTCCCTAAACACCCATATACTTCATCTTGTGCTAAAAATCAGGAGATTTCAAATTAAATGAGTCTACTTCAAGCTTGTCTACTACAACATTGAAGTACATTGAGGGATCGAAAAGCATTTACAAAGAAGAAACAAAATATAGTATAGGCTAGGCCAAAACTAGCATGGCTTCAAATGCATGGAATTGCTGATGGGGAAATAAAATTGATGCCCAGGTGTTTATATCCTTGCAGTGGAATTCATTCATTTAACTGTAAACTATCTCTTTAGCTCTTCTATTTAACTCTAAACTATCTCTTGGGCCCCCTTGAAATTGTATTTGTACCAATACATGATAAAAAGTGAGAATTTTTTAAAGTATTATGTTCTTTGTGAATAAGTTTAATTGAATATATTCAAACAGTGTGTACTGATGATAACGATCTTGACATAAGTTGTACTGCTTTTACAATACTAGAGATATAATATAAATTCAAGAAAATCACCCTCCCTCTTTGATAGTCTTTCTCCACCACCATAATCAATTCTAGTATGGATTTGGTAGGTGGAGAGTGGTCAAATGCTTTGGCATGCTGCTACTGTAGTGAAATAGCACCACTAAGCCTCATTTTTACACCTGCATGAAAACAAGATAGTACGCTTGCAGGAAATAATCCAATCTACCACATTGATTGCTGACCTCAACTAGCACTTTTACTAGAGAAGCCCACCTAACCATGAGGAGAGCGGTTCACTGCCCACCTATTAAGATTCATCATATCCATATCTGCAGTTTCACATCTTATTACTTTCTCTGAAGAAGGCCTTAGAAATAATTCTAATAAGGAACAAAAGATAACGTTTGGGTTTGGCCTTTTGAGAGTGCTTGTTTTTATGATAATATTTGCTGTATCCAGCTCCATATCATTCAAATATATTCAATAACCTCATCATGTGTCCTTTTGTAATGGAAATATGATATTTTCATAATAATCCTGTGTATTGCATACATCTTTTTTCATATATTGGATATTTGCAAATATTTAGAGATATAACAGTACAGTCTTGATTTTAGAAAGAGATAGCACACTGCTTGATTACAAGCAAATAACTGCTTCTTTGTTACAGGGAAACACCTTTTGGAGTTTCAATGAGTCATTCATTCTTTCATGAATGTTTACTACAACACCCACATAACTGTTTTGGTGATGGTTTCCACAAAGTTGAAAATATGTAGGTCATACATAAGCCATGAGTATCTCTTGTGAATGTTTCTCAGTAGCCAAACACAGGTGGCTGATTTAGAAGGATGCACCCACAAGTCAGCTGCTTTGTTTAAGAGAGTCTGCACACAGTGGATTCTGAACCATCATGTGTCACTTTAGCATAAAAGGGTTGTCTAGTGAAAAGTAATTCCTAAATTGAAGATTTCTCAACACAAATGTAATGAACACTCTTGATGTACTAGGGATGTAGTGCATGTTACTGTGCTGTTGCTTGAAACAAGAACCTGCATTTTTCAGTTAGCAAGCCCAACAGAAACTTGCTCAATCACAAGTTTTCTTCATGAATTGAAAACTTCATTATGTAAAACCTTAATAAGCCTCCACGGGGGAATATTGGTTTTATTTGGGGCTTAACATAAGGGGTATTGAGTTGAAAGGAAGGCTCAATAATTTCCATCTCAAATTATTGATATCTTCCTAAGATAGCAAGAAAAATTGGAAACATATCGAGACATAAACAACAGCTCATCAAAAAAGTATGTCAGCAAAATAACAAAAATGAAAACCTTAAATATTTTAACAGCCAACTAGTCCAAACAGAAAAACCATTTTTGCTGTTCCGTCTACTTTACTGATCAAAGTGCGTTAAAATACTAATGAAACTGGTGTCTGAACAAAAATGTCTAAATAACTATTTAACATGACAGATTTGAAAATTACCTGCTCAACAAAGTGGTTGTATATTAAAATTATGATGGGTCCTTTGACAAAATCATTCATGGTACTTTAAATCTTTTATCAGATTTACAAAGTTCAAGATAAATTATCTTATAACAAACCAATCTAAATAAATCTTACATGCGAATTTCTCGTTTGATTCATCCATTGACCAGAAGCAATAATCGAAAGCAAATGTCTGAAAAATAAAACGATAACACAGTTACTGAGTTGTTGTGTTTATCTAAATAGTGTTAGAGATGCTTAAGCGATCTGCCCAAATTTAAGCCTGATGTTTTTTGGTTGAAGGTACATTTCAATGGCTCGTAAAACTATGGTACTTTACCTAATTTTCACACCCTTCCAGTCAATATGTTTTAAATCTCTTTATCTACACCAACATCATGAAAATGAATGTATACAATAAATTCTTAAATGATGTATGTATACGGGAGCCATTGGTTCAAATTTTGTTGCTGCTTATAATAAAGGGGGGCTTGCAATCATCTTTAGAAAACTGGAATGTAACTTTTTCTAACATTTTTCAATAATGATTCCTCCTGAACAAATAACCTCAAGTAAACTGCTTAATCTTTCTCCCGAAAAAAATGTTTCTACTTTTTAGCTCAATACTTTTTAGAGCTCTGTGTTGTCTTTTATCTTATTAGCTCTCAGATTGTTTTGGCCCCAAACCATTTCTGTCCCTACTCACCCTTCTGGAGCCCTCTATATTCAGTAATTACAAACAGAGTTAATAATTGTAGAATTCTCCAATATTTTTCAACACTTACCCTTGAAGGCTTCCTAAAAGGATAACAGAGCACAAGTTACAGCATTTAAATACAACAGCATTAATTGAAGATAAAAATCATTTCAAATAAGGACAAATGATAAGCACTTTTTGGCAATGCTATGAACAGTGCTAAGTGGACTATTTGTGGCTAACAAATTACATGCAATTTGATGGATAGTTTTTCCAATATTTTAGAGGGCTGTCTAATCGAGGGGGCATTTGATAGATGGGGCATTTATTGAATGTTTTACATCATTACCAGTCAGTTTATCTAAAAGTATGATTGCTTTCATAGCGTGAATTGTTGGTTAAGTATCAACTATATATAGAGGTTGCATAAATTCATCATCATTCTACAAAACAAAGCTAAAAGAGCATAGAATAGCGCCAACTATTTTTTATGACTCTATATTGGAATACATACCCTTCTGGTATCATTTGGAGGGAGCTTTTAAAAGAGGGGGGCTTCAGCATTATGGTAAGGTACACTTAATAGGTAAACTAATGGAACACCGCAACTCTGGTCTTCTCGATGTGACCACACCACAACACACCATTTGCCTTTTTGACTTGAGTTCTAGAGAGCTGGCAAATTCTCTCCCCACACTTTCCGTGACAGGTCTCAAGTGGATTTGAACCAAAAACCTTTGGGAATGTGGTTAGTGATGTAACAGTAAGAGTTGTCTATCCCCAAGACTGTTTTGATTGGTCCTGTTTCATGTAAACAAAGCACTTGAATTGACATTGAAACTAAAACAAACTGCTGAACAAAGATATCCAATTAAGATTTCTTACCTCTCATTTTTAGGCGGCTTTAAGAAAGTTTGATTTCCTTCCATATCAATGCAAATATCAGTATCAAGGTCAGCCTCTGGTGTAACAAAAAATCAGTTGTTTAAGAAATATCCAAGAAATGGAAACATTTCCAATACTCTGAAGTACACGCTTTTTTATATAAGGAACCAGTTTATAAAGAGTCTAGACCTAGAATTTCTTGTAAAATACAATGAATTCTTTTGATCTATTGTTTCCTTTATCAATGAAAAACAATAGGAACTTTTAGTACTAGGCCTTCCGGTAGGTTCCTTATCAAATAAAAAGCGTGTAAAGGACTTTAACAGTGGTAGATTTCAAGGCTCCTCTTGGGAAGGAGTTCTTTTCCTGGACCCTTTCTACCTAAATGAAGCAAGGGGCCATAGCCCCCTAAATGCGCTTCTGGGTTGGAATGCACGTTCAAACATAAAATCAATGTGAATCGAGGAAAAAATTTGGTTACAATCTAGATCAGGCTTGAAAATTAAATTTGGAGCAATTCTAAAAACAGGTGGTTAATGTATGGGAACAATAGCACATCTTTTTCGTTGAAGTGAATCTGAGGATGTTATTCCACAAGATCTTAGGAGCAGAACAAAGTAAGAGATTCAATTTGGCACAAGTTTAGGTACAGATGTGCTGAATTCTTGCAAATTGGGTGCATTTTTGTACCAAATGCAAAAGATTGTTACAATTTTAAGCAAAATTTTTAGTGCAGATGGAAACTTGGATTCATCCTAGCCCTTAAGCGTTTGGTGGATAATCTAGAATCTAGCCTTAAATTTTTTTGAACAGTTTTAATTTCGGTAGGTTAAGCCCATTTTTTTAGTAGGCCTGTTTTTCTAGTAGGCCCACTAACTTAGTTACCTTGTCCTATACCTTATTACACTTCAGCAGCCATAACGAATTAAAAAATTATATAAGATGACTTTAGGTTTGTGTTTGAAAATTATTGCAATACGATTCATGAGTCATTTGCTCTAAAATCATTAACTCGCCTAGAGCATATCTTGGTGGTTTTTAGTTGTAATGAAATAAGATATGAAACTCAAAACAGAAGATATGTTAACGCATATTTACCTCGCCTGTTCATGGGGCGAACCCTCACTGCAACTTTGACTTTCGACGAGACCTCCATCGTAGCAGGCTATGAATCTTCTGCTGAAATACACTAACCTCTAACTTCTTGAGGTACTCATGTATATTAGTGGCAAAGGCAAAACATCCTCTATCCTACGGATACGTCTCTCGCTACGGCTGCACACAGCATTTTATTTTGACTATCGAATCGAGCAACCAGTACCACCATTTTGAATTCACATCATTTATCTAAGGGTTGCCACATTGTGGTTATTGTGGTTATTCACAGAGCCCGCGTTGGATGACGTCATCCAAGAACAAGAACTTTGTTCTGTTCAGGGCTCATAAACAGCGTTTTTTATATTTGTTTCTTTATTTGTTTATTTGTTTGTTTGCCTTATGTATATATAATTTTTTTCTTTTTTTTTTCTTTTTCTTTTCTTGCATTTCATTTCAAATCCATTGCTCCAATTGTTCTTTGTAATCCTCCACTTCTTTTGTTAAGCTTGCTGCTGCTACTAACGCTTTAATTTCTCCACTTATAATATCGTCTATCTTTCCTTTGTATCTAAACACCTCTCTGAATTTTTTACAATTGAGCATATGCTCGGTTGTCTCAACATCTTCTTTACATGCTTCGCATATTAGATTCTCAAAAGACCCTTTATAGTTCATTTTGGCTTTTACCATATGGAGTCTCATTCTCAAGATTTGTCGGCATTCGCCAACTGAAGTTTCAGAAAAATATTTTTGTCTTTCGAATTTGCTATGTTTCAATGTTCTCAATTTTGTTTCTGTGTCTGTCTTCTTCCGTATATGCTGCTCAATCCATTCATGTATTTTTGCTTTTACGTGTTTCTTCCATGAGGATTTCTTGTATGTATAAATTTCAGTTGGTGCTATGTTTATGTCATATTGTTTTATTTCTTCGTTCAATGATATGTACCAAGAATTTATGTGTGTCTTGTTGAATTGGTTTACCATTACTTTCTTTGCAAGTCTCTCATCTTCTGAATTTAGTATATGGTGCAAGAACATCAGTTTTTTATAATGGATTTGTTGTAGTATAGGCCATACTCCTGTTTCACTTATCATTGCCCAGTATGATGTTGTAGTCTCTACCTCTAATATGCCTGTCAATAGTCGCTTTTGTATCTTTTCTATTTCACGATGTTCTTTTTGTGTTTTAATATTCCATGTTTCCATTCCGTATAAAATACTAGGCATTGCTATTGTTTCTAGAAGTTTTAGTCTGGTACACATTGCTAATTTCCCTACTTGATATTCGCTACCATATTTCTTTATTGTCTGTACCATGTGATTCACTTTCTTCGATTTATGTTCTATCTTTTTTTGATTGTCTCCTTTATCACTGATTATGTCCCCTAAATACTTGATGTTATCCACATGCTTTATTTCTCCTTGTCGTACACTAACTGTTATTGGTTGTTCACTTCTTTTCTTTTTTGTAAATGACAACATCATCATTTCCGATTTTTCTTTGTTAAAGCTGAATTTCTTTTGTATTTCCATTTGCTGCAGACTTCAGGGGCGTAGCCAGAAGCTCTGAAAGGGGGGGAGCCGTTGAGCACTTTGAGCATTCACTTGTGGATAATAACTCATAAAAATTGATAACAACACACAATATGTATAGATTTTTTTTCAAAGGGGGTGAGCCGCGGCTCCCCCAGCTCCCCCCTCTGGCTACGTCCCTGGCAGACTTCCTTCTATCTTTCGTACTGTCTCAATGCTTCCCATCGCTATAATATCATCGACATATATTAGATTGTGTATATTAACTTCACCGTCTATCAAGGTACAATTTAATTCCTCTATTACGTTAATTTTGTCTGTCTCAACACCACACAAAGTAGGTCCAAATATTGTCCCTTGTCTAACGGCTGTTTCTATTTGTATCGGCTCCGTGTCTCCCGTTGGTGTCCGGACTATTGCTCTGATATTACTATTCATATCTTTGATAAGATCTACTTCGGGTACATCGACGCCAATTTTGTATAGCTCATTCAAGGTATCTTCTAACCAGAGTTTGTCAAAGCACTTCTCTCCATCCACTGTAATAATGTACAGATCCCTTTGTATGTATTTATAGTAATCTATTACACTCTGCACTACGAAGAGATGATCCAAGGTACTTCTGTTTTTTAGTCCTCCGCATTGATTTTGCGATATCCCATTTCGTAATGTATTTGGAAACCTGTTTCTCCTATCTGTAGTTTGAATTGATTTATCTGTTGTTTGAATCGGAGATTTTGGCTCTCTTGACTATCTTACTTATCTGTGTGCTGTCAATTTACAATCCTGGTCAAAATAGTTGGCAGTAAACCACAAATTATGAACGTATTTGGAAGGCCCCCTCTCCCCTAGTATCAATGTTGTGTTTCAAGCCAGTTGGCTCTCGACAACATTGAATTTAAGAGCAGGGGGTAGAGATTATTTAAAATTGTGCTTTCTTACCCTACTGCCAATATATTTTGACCAGGATTGTAGCTGTTTTGTAATTATTTGTCAGTACCGTGATTATTTTGTAAAATTCTTATATTGAGCTAAAAATGGTCAGCCTCGGTTCTTGATTTGATACTGACTGCCACCTTTGGTCAGGTCTGGGGCCAGGCCTTTTGATTGGGGTCGCCTGGGCTGGTACCATTGGCTCTACTCTGCCCTTACAGACTCCCAAATTCGCTTTTTTTTCTTTTAGTTTCTCTTATTATTGTATCGTCTATGCTGGATGAAAAAGTGCTCTATGCCACTGGCAGAGCTATATACACAGAGGAAGACACAGAAAGGAAACATATTTTGACTCTGCAATTATGTTTGAATTAGTTTAAGCATTTTATCGTATTTAACGTTTTTATGGAGGGCCCCTCAAAATTCAGCTTCTGTTGATAGTAGCTACTCAAAGTAAATTTAATGTTCTGCTACCAGCTACTTTTAATAATCAAAACTTGATTCAAAAGCAAAATTCCAGAATCTTCAATTTTCATTGATAAATAGCTGGAAGCCAGCCACTTTCCCAAAAAGCCAGATATGTGAAATTTGGTCGAAAAAGGTAGATATGGCAATCCTAATATGTCTGGGTTCCATTAGCAGCCCTGTCTGTCAGCGTTCAGGGTACAGAAATGTCACGCATGCGTAAGTTGTATGAGATTTGACACACCTCAGTAGGCACATTTCAAACGGACGATAAAGTTTTGAACTTCAAGTTTCTTCTAAGTTTCTAATCGATACTTGTTGCAAAAAAGTTTTGAATTGAAATAAAATCGTTTGCTTTTTCCGAGTTTTTCGCAAAAGTGGATTTTTTATATAGTGGATTTAGTTAGCGATTACGTGATCATACAAGTTTAAAAGTAGGTCTCAGCATGATCGAATCAAATTTCTCTTTATGAAATCAGAAATTGCTTTTTCCCAGACAGAACGATGAAACTGAGCAGCTTGCGTCACAAATCCATTCAAATGATAACGTTGAAGGCCACTATTGACGTTAGTTGACGTCTTATTTTTAGAAAATCCTTTTTATCTCAGGACCTCCGACGAAACCGGAAAATAGGGGGTAAACCACAAAAAGAAAGTGTTTTCTATTGAAACCACTTCTGAAAGTATTTTCTGAGAAAAACGGGGGGCAGAGGATGTGTCTATTACATCACGTGCTAAGGGGATTGGGGACAAAGACTTGGTAACTCATCTAATGCTTGTAACCTAGGCCTGGCTGGACGGTAGCGTATGGATCCGAATTACTGCTTAGCTCGGTCTTGTCATGTACTCTTTAGACAATCACTTTTAGGGCCTGATTATATAGAAGCGGGCTGGCTCGTTTGCCGAGATGGAATTTACGTTGGTAGTCACACAAATCTATACAGTCACATGAATATATAAAGTTTTAATAACTCTTGTTTAAATAACGTCACCTTTGTCTTAGTTCGAGTTTGCGAGTCAACTTTGCAGGCTTACCATCGTTGGCCACTCAGTGGCACATCTCTGTGACGGTATTAATCGTTGCTCTTCTTTGAGCGGTATAACCAGAAGATATGTGTTGCTGGCCTGGTACCGTACGTAGCCTAAAGTCCAATGCAGACTTGAATGTTTCGACATCCATATTCTTAATAAATCCCACTTCATTCTTAACAAACTCGATTCGATCGAAAATAAACTTACATGTAGATATTTCGCAGGAACACACGATTCTGGTATCCCTGTTTGTAGGGCAACTCAGAAATTTATATCCATCACCCTCCCTCTCCGTAATACATGGAAAGAAACGAAAAACGAAAAGGATGAGACTATGTAGAATTTTTATCTGGTGGGTCACTACTTTATTTACCTTCAATAATATGTAGTAACTAACAGTCGTGATAATATATAACATTGATAAAGATTTCAATGGTAATGCTCGCGTGAAAATTACAAGCATCTAACTACAAAATCCCCAAAGAGAAGCAATTATTTAACTACTGGTACGTTCTTCAGATATACAATGAAAATATTAAAGTTAAGCATAGCTGAATATCAGATGGTTACAAGTTTCGAACAAAAATTTCAAATTGATAACGAATTCCGCACATTCTAACTAGTAATGTACTCCTCTTCTAAAATTTACAATCATGTGTGAGTCATTACCAGCTGGTAGAATATATACCATCTGTTGATTTAGGATATAAACAATAAGCAATTATGTAAATAACTCCCAGAAGTACGTATACAGCTCCTACTTGTTTGGAAGGGGATAGAGAAGGCTCACTTGAAGTGAGTTATTCCGATTGTTGTATATTGTCGATATTCTAAATCAACAGATGGTATAAAGTGAGTAATGCGAATAAATCGACGCGCGACAATAGCTGTAGTAATATAAATAATATTCCAATTACAATATGCTAAAAAGCCAAATTGCGAAAAATAAACGCATTGGTAGTAGTCAAGGCTGTGCCCGATACGTTTATTTTTTCGTAATCTGGCTATTCCGCTTATTTTAACAGATGGTATACTCTACCAACTGGTAATGACACACATGATCCTAAATTCTAGAAGGGTAGTATAGGTTACTATTCAAAGCGTGCCGACCAGGTGAAAGAATTCCATCAAGAATGATTCATCTAAATATTTCGGAGGATTTATTTGCTTTCTGTTCACAAAGCAGCTATACCTCCATAGAATGTCCATAGAATAACTTCATTTGTTGCCAGATTAACACCCCCAGCAATATGGATGTGCTCCAGCACTGGGTAATCTTGCAAATTGTAGCATTCTTCAAACTCAAAAGCAGGAACAGAACAGTTGCAAGAAGCATGATTGAAGCCATTCGCCTGTTCGAGAATTCGAGAGATATCTACTTTATAGATGAAAACGTCTGTTAATTCCCCATTTAGTTTTTTCTCACAGAACTTCTCGTAGAACTCGCTGGTAAATGTGCAATAGTCGTCGCAAAAGAAGCTTTTGTGCCTGGACTTGGCATCTTTGTTTTCATCACCTGATGAAGAATTGTCCTTGCTTTTCGTCACGATCATTTGATGAGTGGAGAAGTCAAAGACGAGGTGATTGTAGCACTTTGGTTTATTTGCTTTGTATATTTGATCATACCCCTCACCGCCCGGCCAATAGCAAAAGCACATGTGTTCGTCTATTTTAGTGTGCTTCTTGATGCGGGTGACAATGGCAGCAGAAACTCCCGGCTTGCACTCGCATATCGCTTTCAAAGTCTCCAGGTATAAACTTTCAGCACCTGTAAAATCATGCTCTATTTCTTCCGTCAGTGAGGTGTAGTGTGTCGGCAAATTATTATGCAAATATTCTTCAAACCAGTCTGGCTGATAACTGTATTCTGAAAAAAAGGATTTCAAAGATTCGTAAACGACCACGTCCCGAATGGTGACTGGAACACTTGACGAGGTTTGGTCAGATGTGTCATAAAAGCGAATGAATTCGTTTTGGGAATATTCTCCATCCAAAATATTGTCTTTGGAGACCTCTAATATCTTCTCCTTCAAATCGTCACTTAGATAGCTTTCCTCGCTATCAGAAGTATCTAATTGGTTGATTTCTTCAGTTTCTTCATTGTTAGAGGCATTTGATTGGTCAGTTTCTTCGACTTGCTCGTCATCAGTAGTTTCTGATTGATCAGTATTTTGGCTATCTTCATTATCACGAAGATTGTCATTAACACAAGAAGAAGAATCGATTTTCTCATCAGCCTTTGCTGCAATTGGTTTGTCCTGTGCTTCATCATCGGAAGAAAGGCTCATTTCACTTGAATCATCTGTGTCATCTTCCATTAAATTTTCTTTGATATGCTTGAGTATGGCCTGGTCAGAGACGCCAAGCCACTTCACGTTGACTTTCATTTGCTTTGCAATAGGGGCACCTAGAAATTGAGCGCCATGCCGCATTGTCATGTAGCTGTGGTCTACAGATGCTGCAAAATCGTTTGGTACATCTCTTTTCAACGGGTCTTGTTGGGAGACAGCATACACGGAGCCAAAACACGGTCGATTTAAAAACACATCAGTCAGCAGTGACTTGAGTGCAACTGTGCACACCTCTTGAGTTTCTGGGTTGTACCTCACTGTGTAGAATTGATCATCAGCCTTATGGCCTAATAAATAGAAGGCATACATTGCTGCCACACGAATACACGCTTCTTCATTTTCAGAGAAGAAAAATGAATCTTTGAACCTGAACTGCGTAGATATTCCAAACTGGTTATCAACAAATGGAATATGCAAAGCCTGCTTTGAAGATTCTGCGCTATCTTTGATGCATCTCTGTTTTTCCCGAGCTTTGCTTGTTAGATAAAGCCCTGGAAACGCTTTCAACACATTTTCTACATCCTTACCACTCAAATAGCAGAAGATGTCCTGCCAGATACTGTTAGGTAAAATATAGTCACAATCAACATACTCATTGTTCTTTTGACTGCTATCAATACACTGTTTGGAATCTAATGCCATTGGATAGCAGTATCGAATTGATAGTGCTTTTTCAAATAATTCTCCGGCTTTGACTTTGTTTCCATCCATTTCATAAGCTTGAGCCTGTCGGAAGTGATTCAAACATTGCAAATAATCGGACTTTTCTTCATCTGTCACAGCAAATCCATAAGTCTTATCACTGCGCCTCACAACTACATCAGTTTTCAGCACATATTTTGTTTTTGTTGCAACAGGTATCGATTCATGGAGAATATCATGACTGAAAATGACAGCTTTACCAGCAGAAGGCTCAATTTGGAATGAGTCGTAGCCCTGCCCAAGTCCTCCGAGATTTTTTATCTCTTCTTCCGCTGTCATATCCTTGCAGGTGTGTATATTTTCACTTTGTTTTGGAAAATAGAAAACGGTTTCCCCACCCTCAAATTCGTCATTCAAGTAAACCAAAAGTGTCAGGAGAGATCTACGGTCGCCATTGGGGCAATATTGCGCATCTTTGTGAACAGAAAAGAATTCTTTTTTGTCAGCTGAATATCTATTTACCCTAAACGCTTCGTTTAGGCCATATAACTGCCACTCGCCGCGCTGCACATCGAACCCCAATGGTTGAAACGGCAAATGATTATCACTAAAGATCTTTGTCATCTCCGCTTCTAGATGCTTCCAAAGATTACTGGCAAACTCTTTATCTAAAATCAGCATTCGAGAGTTATTCCTTTGACCTACTTTGTACTTGTCAAGCATATTTTCAAAGCTGTGATTTTGCTTGGAATTATTGATGATTTCTTTACATTGGTGTGGGGAGAGAACATTGGTGATTGTTGCCAAAACTGACCTTTCCTGTACCTTGATGCAATCATGTTCAAGTGGCTTTAGGTTATCATGACTGTGTTGGTTTAATAATATCCCCTTTATACAATTGTCTGTTGTTCGCAGAGACTTGCAACCATTATAGATCATTGAATTCATCCTTGCAGTCATTTCCTGATCTGTAGGAAGAAAATACCAATTTCTCAGTGAAATTTGTACATCGTTTCGATGAGGACTTTAGACTTCGAAATTAAATTTTCTAATATTTGCAGGTTTAACATTTTACATCTAAAGAAATACAATTAGGTCTGATGAAATCATCTCAACAGTTTCATAAAATGCCTTAATTAAACTAAAAGGAAGAGGGACCTTGCTGCTTAGTTTCTCTATAGAGTTTCTTCAGGCTGTATAGTTTGGTGGTTGCACCCACAGGTTAAGCAACAATAGAACAATAGGATAGCACAATGACCTTGTAAATTACCTAGCACATGTGAGATCTTATTGAGAGGTGCCATACTCTGCAATTGGGTATATTAACAACAGTAAATCATATGCAGCAGTAGATGCATTTTTTCAAGCAATAGCTTTATAACCAACAAGGTAGTACTCGACAAGACAAAAACTTAAGCAGTCCTAGTACTGGATAGAGGAATGCTAAGCAATTTGAAAATTTTAGTTCGGATCCAATAATGAATGAAAATCATGCAGCAGCTTTAGATAAGTAGGTTAAAGTGGATATTAGTAACCCAGCACACTTTTGTATGCAAGATACTTATTGACATTTGTTGTACAAAAACTTGTAAGATAGTGTAGTATTCTAATAAATAATTTCTCAATTAAAAAAGCTAAGCAATTGCTAAACAATTCTACTGAGTATTTGCCCTCTAGCTAAGCAATTTTTGGTACTGTACCAGCTGAAATTGCTTATAAAAAATACATTTAGTATAACTGCACTGCAGTTAAGTTTCACACAAAGCAGGCCCATACACGTTTTTTTTATAAGGAACCTTTTATAAGGAACCTACATGTAGAAAGTCGAAAAGCTTAAGGAACTTCCAATACTGAAGGTCCAATAAATAAGGAACTTTATAATTTTCATATCATAATCAATGGTTCAGATCAGAGGTTCGGGAAACAGTGAATACCAGAGTGTGACTTTAACCTGAGTGACTTTAACCGAAGTCGACTGTACTGTCATTGGTCTCGAATGATGATTTGGTTTTATATGGTCTATTCGACATACAAAGACATTTACCAAGCCTTAGGCATATCTCTAATACTAGATATATATCTAGGCCTATATCTAGATATATATATATATCTATATCTAGGCCTGTAGCAAGGTACTTCTTGTTTCAAAATGTTTCAATCAGGCGACGACACACAGATCAAATTACGATAGAAAGCCTTAGCTATGAATAAAAAACGGATATATGCAGAAATATATTTACCATAGGAAGTTTACTAAGACGGGTCAGCATCACAACCAACCTGACATAGTGGCCTAAGACAGTTGCGGTCGCAGTTCCTCCTACAGCTCCAGACTGGATGAGATGAGGGTGTAAGAAAACATTAACAAGCACAGCAAAAAACAACAACAACCACAATTCAACAAGTTTCCTGTTTTCTCCTTGCTTCCACTTGAAAAGAAATTGATTTACTATATATAAGAATAACTCGAACTCACGACCTGACTCTGCCAGTCAAACGCTTTGCAAACTGAGAGACCAAGCAATCCAAACAAATCGACCGACCAGAGAGCAAAGTACATCCGGCGAGTGGTGGTGTTACACTCTTTTTTTTATAAGAATAATGAGGCTCAAAATCGGTGAAATTTAAGAATATTTTAAGAATAATGCGAGGCTCAGATCTTATGGAAAAATTTTTAGCGAGTGTCGATGAGCTCTGTTTTACAGGAAATAAGGATATTGTTCTGTTACTTTAGCCTTCATATTTGTAATACTGTAGGTAAGCGTTTTTTGGCATTTATGACAATAATAACAATTTAATGCTATATCCGTGTTTTCTGCCGCAAGAATATTCCGAGGCTCAAAATGGCAAAAAATAAAGAATACCGAAGCTCGGAAAAAAACCAAGTATTCTTATGAAAAAAAAGAGTGTATTTGCGTAATTGACGTAGCTTTAGTTGGAGCTTCAGTTCCTCAGTTTTTTGAGCATTCATGAAAGCACCAAGTCCTAGATTCGGATCCACGTTCTTTTCAGGAAAGATATTTAGAAGGAACCCGAGATTGACTCTAAATCTGAAGGAAAATCAATAACCATGACTGTATGTGCAGAATTGATTTCTTTTTTAAGTTCAGTAATGATAAGAGATTGTTAACACATTTTAACTCATATTCTAATGTGTAGAATGAACGATAGAGAACAAAAAAAGCATCTAAAGATGTTGAGTAATTTATTTGCGTTGAAAATAAGGTTAATGAAGAGCTTCAGCCTTAACCAAAGGTTCCTAATAAAAAGTGTCTTTTGGGTAGAGTACAGTGATTAGGGTTTTACCTTTGAATAGATACAAGCTAATCAAATAGGTTTGAACGACATAAGCTGATTTTCAATAGCTTTTCTACAAGAACAAAACAAAAGAAAGACACAAATCTTCTGCAGTCGTCAATATTTTTCAAATACAAAATAAGAGTAGTGCAGGCTTCTTTATCTTCATATCTTTTCTTAGTCAAACAGACCTACAAGGAAATCACAATTAAATAATGAATGGAGTGGAAGAACAAGGATTAGACTTGTGGCAAACACTTCATAATCTTCTGCTAATTTAGTCTAAATTATTTGATTTGATAATATTTTAACAATAGTTATGTTATGGTCCAGTAAATGCCCATTTGGGACTCTGTATTCTTCTAAAGAAAAAGCAATGCATGTATTTCGACAGCTTGGTGCTCCAAAGATCTTTTCAAGAAAGGCCATGCTCTGCAAAAAGGCCTTCAAGCACAAAAACCCAAAAATCACTCCCTACAGGTCTATCCATGGGATGGTATTGGATCTTAGTCACAAATCCCAGTAAACAGACAACACTCATAACATTGACATATACATGCTTTTCATTTTATAAGGAAGCTACCTCAATGCCTAGTACTAAAAATTACCTTGAATTGGTTATTGTTCTCCATTGCTACAGAAATAGAACAAAAGAATCCATTGTATTTTACAAGAAATCCTAGTTCTAGTTTCGGTAATAAAAGGTTCTTTACAAAAAAAGCGTATACGTACCGAATCCCATGTCGTCATCAGATTCTTCCTCTGACTCTTCCTTCTTCTCTTCTTTCTTCTCAGCCTTTGCCTCTCCGGCATCACCTGAAGCCGCAGCAGCAGGGGCAGCACCAGCAGCAGGGGCACTGCCGACATTACAGATCAGGCTTGTGATGCTTTGTCCCTCAATGGCTTTTGCAAACAGACCTGGCCAGAATGGCTCTACTGAGACGCGTGCTGCTTGAATAATTTTCATGATTTTCTCAGCCTGCAAAGCGAAATTCAGTGATAGAATAGTTTATATTAAGAAATATTTTTTGGTGTCATCCAGAGATGTTGCCAGAAGACCTTGAAGTTGTTCTTCCTTTTCTATTGTTTTATTAAGAAGCTGATTGCTCAAACAATATTGCTTGCAAAAATGAACAAAAATGTATCAGCAAATAGTACCTCAACAGTTTGGGTGATTTGTATATGACCCAGATTGCAAAGTTTGGCTTTTGTGCGTGCAAGATAATTTCGCGGGTGTGCCCAGGTCAACTCACAATTTAATTGTTGCTAACTGCGTAACTTGGACAATGTGCGCAGCTAGTGCAGGGTCAGGAAAATTTTACTAACAGAGCTGTGCGGGCCAGATCTCGCCTGCGCAGGCCAATCTTTTCAGTCTGGTATATGACATACCTGTATACGCATTTTTTATATGCAATTTCAGCTCAAAACTACACACTGCTTAGCTGGACAGCAAATTTGAGTACTCAAAGTTGCTTACCAATTGCTTAGCATTTTATACTTGGAAGCTTTGTTTCTTAGAATACTATCTCACAGATATTTGTACACAGATGTCGATAGAATCTTGCATACTAAAGAGTGTTGAAGTACTTAAATCCAGGAAAGCCTACTTCACTACCAGACTGTAAAGTTTGGTCTGCCCGCGCAACAATTTCTAGCTCGTTTTCCGTCAGCGCAAAATTCTTTTCTAGGCCAATTTCTGCCCAGATTTTCCTGCGGTAACCGTGCAGTTTTCAAAAAGAGGCTTGCAAATCTTGCTTCTGAGCAGAAGCAGAACGGAGTAGGTTCAATACAATCTTCGTAGCTGCGCTCTTCGACTGAGCATCTCCGTGGAGCGACGACAAGAATGATTGTTAAAATGTAATGTAAAATACAACACAGAGTTATTATCTTATAGCATAAACATTAAAGAAATCCATAACTTGTAACAAAAATCCACGCACAAATATTTTCCGATATAATTTATTCTGCGCAATTATTCGGAGTTAAAACCTACGTTCTCTGTGCATTTAAAAAACTTTACAGTCTGGCTTCACTATAGCTGATTCACAATTTTCATTGCTAATTGGATCAGAACCAAAATTTTGTAATTGCTTAGCATTTCTCTATACAGTACTGGAATTGCTTAAGTTTTTGTTATGTTGAGTACTGACTTGCTCATAAGGCAGATTTAAAAAGAAAATGCGTGTATCTTGGATGATTTACTGTTAATATTGGAGAACATGTATGTTCCAAGAGCAACAAAAAGACCAATAGAAGAATAATAGTCTATTGTTAATAGACATGCGCAAACTGTCGTTGTAGAAGATTCGGACTTTTTACAGGGGTGGTTTGCATTTGAAGAGTGTAGGAAGAAAATAGATTTCCCCACATCACAATTGCACAATGCTGTCTGGGCTGATTTTAGGCCAGAATACTTGGTCAGGTGATTTTTTATCTAACTGCTGAAGCAAAACTTCGCATTTATTTGATATTGCCAATAATCTCACCAAAGTTTTCTAGCTCTCATTGAGTATCTAAGAAAATAGATCTTAAAGGAACCGAAAATAGATCTTAAAGGAACCTTTAGTGAGCCATTACTGTGTCTTTATATTATAAGAACTAACTTAGGCTGTGCAGGCAGGTAAGGCTGATATAGGTAGGCAGGCCAAGTTGATGTATATTTTAGACAAACTGTGGGAATAGACTTTAACTAATTTAAATTCAATTAAATGCCATTCAATCAGCAAGGCTCTGTCTTGTAAATTGTTTGATTCCCTGTTCTGTTAGAGTTATTTCGCAGTGATCCAGTCTTTTTTCGTTTGTTGAACATGAAATCAGAATAGGCCGGACATAAATGTTCAAATACATACCGTGATTGGAACATCATCGTCGTGAAGGATCAGGGCGCTGTAGACGCAGGCGAGTTCAGATACTGGGGCCATCTTTTAGCAGAATTATTGAAGATTGAACAAAATAACGTTTAATCCAATGTAGGTTGCTAGAATTCGAGATGTAAACGGATTCCGAGCCTTAGCTGTTACCAGAACACTACACTTTGCATGTGGATGACTCAGAAAGAACGTCGAAGGGCTTGCAAATTTCCAATGCGAAAATTTTACATGAAAGAGAGGCTTACTCTAGATGGCGCGTGCTTATTTAGAATATAGGTCTTTTATAAGTAAAAATTTCTTTAAGGGGTGTAGCATCCGTTCATCGCCGTCACACTTAGATATTTGCTCCTGAATTTAAGGAGTTAAGAATAAAGAATATCTATTTTGGCGTGCATCCTCATCTGACAATAATTCATTGGGTACTAATTATTTCTTTTATAAGAACATTTCAAGACATTTTTTAGTATATTTTTTTGATAAACAAGGCAATTGGCAACCTGAAATGACCAAAACAATAAGCAACTCTAGGGTTCGATGAAATAAATCAAGCAACTAAGAACTTAAGCGACTATGCTTAAAGTGATAATGACATTATGTTTCATTGTTAGAAAAGTATAGCGTATCTGCTATTTGGCATTTCAAGAAGTTTCTTGCATGCAGACCATCAATCTAACCGGTTTGGAGTACAGAGAAATATCTTTGTATTGTTTTTCTCAATTAATCAAGCAACACTACTAATTTTGAGGGCTGAACCCATATAATGTTTAAAAAGTGTCCTTAGACAGATTCTAGGTCTCTTTATAAAAAAGCGTAGGACAGGTTTCAGTGCATAGTATACATAACTAACATCGTGTTAGAAACACCAAGCACAACAAATAACAGAAAGAAATACAGCAATGGAGAAGAGGAAAGCGGAATGGGTTGTCCTTTTCTTTGTTTTATCCTGTGTTGTGGTAATAAACTGCATAACAATAAGCTATTCAGATCCTTCAAGATGCAGTAACTCCCAGTACTTCCAATTTTCCAGTCTGCAGTGCAGAAATTGCGAAGCAAACATGAACAAAAGTGCAGACGGCCTAAGTTGTACATGCAAAGCTGGTTATTACTTTGTGCAGAACAACGGTGGTGACAAAGTAAAGTGTAATCCCTGTAGCCCGAATCATGTGACAGCCAAAGATAAATGGTCGTGTGTTAAATGTCAGTCTGACACTGTTTTTGACCCTACTACAAACATGTGTAAGAAAAAATGTAATACAACATCAGCAGTTTACGACAAACAAGTCAATGGAAAGAAATACTTGGACAATAGGCGGCGGTGCGTTAAATGTTTGAATGATACACAGGCTGATGCTAAGCAGACAAGCTGTCAAAGATGCCACCAAAGTGTGCTGTCAATCACGGCAGGCCTGGCCACTGGTACCTCATGTCAATGCCCTGAAACAACACTGATCACTAGTAGAGGTGGCGTTTGTTTACAGAAGTCGGTGTTAGAAAGCTTCAACATTCCAGATTCTTCTGTCTTACCTGGTGCATACTCTGTCAAATTTCCGCAGCGCTCCGTGGATTCCGCATTCTTTATCAACAATTTGCAAGCTGCCAAAGTGCTTTGTTGTGAAAACCGGAACTTCACAGCGTGTCAGCTGCTTGCTAACCTGTGTGTTATGACGGATTACCACAAAGATAATTTTGACAACTCCGCAACGACTGATACTGATGCTTGCACTGAATACCTCAAGATAGTCAAATGCAAGTCCTCGCGTTGTTCTTGTGAAAGCTTTCTAAGATTTAGCAGAACCAGTGATTGGCCATATTTCATGCCTTGGCTGTACTATAGTACTACCTCAGAAACTGCTGACAAGACTCTATCCAAAACAGACATTGGCATCAAATACGCAAAAGGACAGACTTTGAGGTTCGCAGTGGCAATTTATACGCCAAACGGCTCTTTTGTGGGCATTCAAAATGATACCAACATAATGCAGATTTGTCAAGATCAGTCTTCCAAAATGGCAACAGCTTTTTCCTTCCTGACAACATACAACATAAAGTGCTCAATCTCATTGCAGAGATTGAAATCTGCCGAAACACTGTTTTATGACCTTTACTATTATGTCGGCGACCAGCTCTACCCCATACCAGTCTTGGTTGAAAACTTCCAATCAAAAGGTTCATCAGTTAACACAAATTCAGCAAAATCTTCATGGCAGCTCACGAGACGATTTTTCCTTGTTGATAATCTCAGTGGCAAGAAGCAAATGGACCAACCTGCCCTCTTTATTAGATATGCAGAGAGTATTCAATTGGTTTTCAAAATGAGAAACTCCAATGGTCAAATATACCCACCCTACATGAAAATCAAATATGGAACAACAGCTTCAAATGCAGCATCTGTCTCGTTTGGTACCGTGTATGAAATGGACACAAGTGAAATTACTAAGAATATCAAGGTTTGTCCAGGCTTCATTTACTCCAAATCTACACTACAATCTCCAATAGGTGGGGGAGGGATAGGGTGCATTTTAAGACATTTGCTACAAAACCACGCCCTCTTTATCGTCTTATTTTCATGAGACTCCAGCTGTCTTCTGTTCAAAAATACCTGTGCTGCATTGATAAGAAAGTTTGGGAGAATATCTTCAACTTTTATAAATAGGTCCAGGGAAACGCCCATATGCTCATTGTTTCCAACAATGCAATATAAACCATTGGCACACACCAGCTTCAACCTGTCAACAAAGTCAATTTCCTTCATAAATGTTTTCATAATCCACGTCTTTCTGATCAAGAGTTATTTCAAAAAGGTAATTTTTCAAGAGGAGGGATTTTTTCAAAAAGGCACTTTTAAAGGGGTCCATAATGGGGAACTCGAAGGTTTCTTTTAAGAGGGGGTTCATTGCTTGGACTTGATCAAGCTACCACGCTCTATTTTTGATTTTACAATTTCTTTTTAGATCGCAGTCGGCGTTCTGTCTGCATTTGCAATTCTATATGCTTTCCTCCGCACAGCAAGTTGGAGAAGACGCAATGATCGTATCTACATTGACTTTGCGAGCATGTTTCACTTCCTGGTCTTTTCCTTCAATGCGGTCTCTACGGTATTATTTGCAGTACTGGCTGGCACCTGCATACAGTGGCTTGTGTTCTTCAAGCAGCAGACTGTGGTATACAGAGTCCTTCCATCCAGCACGCAGCAGAGTATCTTACAGACAATGTTGATATGCGGGTTCATATTCAAAATCGTTGACATAATGCATTTGCTATACAGTCAGATATCAGTGGATATATTCTTCATTGACTGGGAGCGTCCGAGAGGTCGAATCGTTGGACCCGGACAAACTGCTGAGGAGGCTTCAATACCTGTTAGTATCATACGAACATTGTTTGTTGCTAACGAGTGGCAGGAGATTCAGACGTTGAAGAGGATCAAACCCACGCTACAACTGATCCTTGTCTTGTTCTTCATCAGGGTAGTTGGTTTTGAACACTTGACCACCACTGATCCCATCAACCGATTCTCTGTCAACCAGTCCACTGATTATGTAGGCGATACCAGTTTCGTTCTCCGCTTCGCAGTAACATCCATTCTATTTCTCTGCATCGCAATTGGGCAGTGGATATTCTTTAGCCTGATTTATGAACGTTTTGTGTCTGATGCAATTGAAGATTTTGTCGACTTCTGTTCCATAAGCAATGTCAGTATCATCCTCATGCCGTATAGTAACTATGGCTACTACATCCACGGGCGCTCCATCTTTGGTCGAGCAGACACGAATCTAAAGGGGCTCTATGTGAACTTTCAACGTGAGGAACAGGACGCATGCGACAAAAGAGGTCTGGAGTCTGGGTCTGACTGTCAGACGTTTGAGATATCGCTTCCAGCAAAGTTTCGTGTTCAGTATGAGAGGATATTTGAAGCCATGAAAATCACCGGTCAACAGAGGCAGATGGCGAGGAATGGCATGCAGCAAATGGGTAGATCTCCACATGGTGAGTAACTTTACCTTTTTCATTATTATTATCATTATCATTATCAATTCCAGGTTTAGGACAGTGGTTGGTGCACTCGCCATTGATTTCCAACAACTTGTGTTTCAGACACCATGGTGGTGTACACAATTTCAGTATCATATAAACACAACTGTTCAAATACGTCCACTAAGTTTTTTACAGTTGTGTTTTTATTACTTTTTCTGTTAATTGTAGATGGTGGTGTTGTTTTCATCATTTTTACCAGCATTTATTGTTACGGTTATCATCAAAGATTTTACAGATGGTTTATTGTAGAGTTCATTCTAACTATCTTGAACTAACTGCTCATGATCTTGCTGCTGCCTTCTCTGAGGCTCTGGAACTCGGGGTATCATCCATAATCACAAAAGAAATTGATATAAGGGTCAGGAAGGGGTAAATTTGGAACTGGCATCGGCCTTTGGGATTGAAAAAGTAAACAAGGATTGGGATTTTTAAACGTGTCAATATTGGGAATTTCTCTATTTTCTTCATTAGGATTTTAGATTATTCCCGTGCTTGGAATCAGGATCAGTTACCCCTACAGGACACTCTAATATGTATAGATATAAAGACAAATCTAGGATCCTCATTACTTTGCACTTTGCTTCAATTGCATATCTTGAATTTGCAATTTTGCCCATTCCATTGTTTGAACATTCTTTTAAATATCGTTTCTGAGCTTGCATTTTGTAAAGTATTTTTGTTTTTAATAGCTCTATGCAATTTGGACGTCAAAGCAAACCATTTAAAAACTTAATAGCCTACGTAAAGACTTTATGGGAACTAGGGAGGAGCAGGGGCGTAGCCAGAAGCTCTGAAAGGGGGGGAGCCGTTAAGCAGAGCATTCACTTGTGGATAAAGACCCATAAAAATTGATAACAACACACAATATGTATAGACCTTTCTTCAAAGGGGGGCCCCCAGCTCCCCCTCTGGCTACGTCCCTGGGGAGGAGAGAGAGCGACAAGGACAATGAACGTCAACAATAATATCCTTCGCCCTTCCTATCCTCCCTTAAAGTCTGTACGCAGGCTAAGATTTAAAGGAGAAGAGGGTTTTAGAAAACTATAATCAATCAGATGTATGGCCTTTTTTTGAGAAACCCGGTATATTTAGGCAATGGACATGGTGTAGTCAATAAGTGTTGCTCACCAAGGTATTGTCAACCTAATTCTGGCTACCATGGTATTCTCTACCTATTATTGCCTACCAAGGTATTGTCAACCTATTATTGCCTACCAAGGTATTGTCAACCTATTATTGGCTACCAAGGTATTGTCAACCTATTATTGGCTACCAAGGTATTGTCAACCTATTATTGGCTACCATGGTATTCTCTACCTATTATTGCTTACCAAGGTATTGTCAACCTATTATTGGCTACCAAGGTATTGTCAACCTATTATTGCCTACCAAGGTATTGTCAACCTATTATTGGCTACCAAGGTATTGTCAACCTATTATTGGCTATCAAAGTATTGTCTACCTATTATTGGCTACCATGGTATTGTCAACCTATTATTGTCTACTTATATGTATTGTCTACCTATTTTACCCTACTCTGCATTATGTATCATATTGTAAGGTATAAGATGTGCACTTGTCTTTCAGATGCCGAAACGAAACTTTCGCCCAACCTTGAACGAAGTGTAATGGCCTATAACACGATGAACAAATTCCTTGCCAGTTTCATCGAGCATTCGTCGACGGAATTGGATTACACAGTGAAAGACAAAACCCTTCTCGAGAAGATCATCGACATGGAGTTGAGCCCAGCTTTGGACAAGGGTTTCTTCTACAACGACGAGGGAAAATCATTCGTGAGCGGGTTTCTATACGGCGCGGAATGGAGCCTACTTCTTTTTGATATATTCCTTTTCGGTATTGTTGATTTTGCCGCGACGAATTATACGCTGGCCGCGGTTATTACGTATTTCGCTGATATGATAATTGTGGCCGCGAGAGCAACGTTTGGCAAGAAGAACCTGGCGCGGAAAACGCTTGTTGATGAGCGGTTTTTGATTTGAAGAATATTGTCGAAGAAATGCTGGAAAGGCATGTTCCCAAATAACAATGGAACATGACATTTTCATCCGTGGGAGGTTGCTGATTGTTGAAGAACTGTTTTGAATAGGCCAACTTCTGGTGTTTACGAAAAGTAGGTTCGGGAAAAGTCTTCGAGAGTGGGAAACATTTCCAGTTCTTCCTCGCTTCTTGTTCTAGGGACGAAATCACTCTTTCTGGAACTAAGTGCCTTTAATGACTTTAAGTTTTTCGAGGGTTATCCCATGTCTAGGATGCGTTAGGCTCGTAAGAGCTTGGGTATTTAACGTTAAAATCCCCGTTTTAGAATTGTATGAAGTTATTGTTAAGTTGTAATATTACTGTTTTAAAGATCATAAATTCAAGTTGAATCGTAGTCTTCTCTGTGGATGAATTCCTATTTTCTTTGTTTCAACCTCAAAGAATAGACTGCTTTCACAATCTAATTCAAAACGAGGTAAGATATGTGATTCCCTCTCCAGCAAGAAATCTGCATCAAATCATTATGTCGCAAATAAAAGTACAAACTGATTCCTGCGTTGCTGAGAGCAATGCTCGCTTTTGAGATCTGAATCCAGATGATATCGAGGATAGCGATGCTCTTAGTAATATTTCAGAAGAATTGAAGCATTGTGAAAGGGGGCTATTTTCCTACTACCTTTGAGAATGAATCAAGTTTTCTTTGTGTCGTACCAAACATTGAAAGATTCAAAAGACGATTCCGTTGAAGACAGAAGATACTAAGTACAATCCCTGCCAAAAGTAGTTGGAACATCCTGTTTAATAACTACTTTTTTACAAGTAACTACTTTTTTTATTTTCTTAACATTTTATTTCCAATTAACCCCTCTTCCCCCTCAAAACAATGTTGTTTTCAAAAGGAACTTTATCAGATTACACCAAACACTAGCAGAGAGGGGTAAAATTAGGCACCTGTAAAAATCATGCAAGCGTTCCAAGGTTTTCGGTGGGGATTGTAGCTTCAACTATAGACTCAGAGTATGTTTTCTTCTGTCTTCAAAACTCGAGACGTCGAATATTTTTTCGTAATCGAAAACTAACGTTATTAACGTCAGAGTAGTGAGCGAGCCTCCCGATTGTACGTTAACAGGCTGTAAAGAAAAATATTGGAACCAAGAGCTTCTGTTAAAAATTATAAATTTCAAAATTAAGGAATAATGGCTAGAATATTATGATTTATCACTCGCTAAGAATAACCCTTAAAGTGGAAATGAAACCAAATTGTTGACTCAAAGTCTTTTGCAAAGCGGGCTGATCCGTTGATCATTGGAATACGACTTAAGAAAATTACGAGAATTAAGATCTCGAGGCATAAGTTACTGATAATATCTTCATCTTATATCTTGGACCATGTGGCTTTCTATATGACAGGCCTTGAAGAGCCATATACAGATAGAAACACATCATAATATTGTTTGATTTTACCCTGGGGGGCACTTTATAAAGTTTAAAATAGGGTTACTCATGTGGAAAGATTTTTTATCTACCCAAAAAATGACAGGCCCGAACTCCAAACCCTAGAAGATGACAGCAATATTCTTGAGCCCCCATAACTTTCTTAATTTGAAATCTATGACCCAAATAAATCATGCAAATTTTCAATGAACCTAAAAAATGATGGTAAGTTTTTTAACACTACTAAAATTATGCCAAAAATAAAATTTTCATATATTTAAAACCCAAAACATTACATGAGTATCTCTATCAACATATCTACAAGTGCCCCCCTCTGGGAATTTAACTTGCTTGTTGAGCACCCAAGCCATGTTCACTATCTACTAACGCAGTAGTTAAGGAACGTAGAGGTTCGAGTTTGCACGATGCTTGAGTTAATGTTTCTATTTCATAAATCATTCAAAAGCGAGGCAATACCCTAGATTCATGTGATGTTGATGCAAGATATGCTGCGGCCCATCATAAAGATTTTCTCAGCACAAATTAATGGCTTTTTGGTGTTAATTCGTAAGGCATGGTCTAACACGAGACCTGATGGTGGCATATGTCAATAGCAGTACCCTGCTCTAGTAAATTTATTTTGTTTCTTTGATTGGTAAGCCTAGAGTTGGATACACCTCTTGGCTAATGGCTGGCTTATTGTCCTGGAAGTTCAATTACCTACATTATCTTTGTCTCTAATATGATTGGCAAAGCTGCAGTGTATTTGCAGACTTCTTACATTTCAAAAATCAAATCTAATCAAGACTCAACTATGTGGATAGGCTTGGAATAGACTTATCACATGAATCCAAGAAATTGCTCATCATGAAACTGAGGCTAGCACTAGATCGAGCCCGCACATACTGGTTTCGAAAAATGCGTCGTTTGATTATGAGTCGTAGTTTGGGCGATCTTCGAATTTATCAATGACGATAACTGCGACTCATGTTATCAGTTTAGGCTTGGAACTGGATAGACTAGAAGATTAGAGCCTTCATCTATTGTGAATATCAGGACAAGGGTTAGCAGTCTGGACCGAGAGGCGTTCCACTCGATTTCAAAGCGTACGAGATTTTTTCAAGAATAAAAGGATTCTAAGTGATTGTCAAGAGATTTTCATTAGCACAATAAGATTTTCAGTTCAGGAAATTTTTGAAGAGTGGTTTGCCCTTCGCCCTGGACTAAGGTAGGTGAGGTCCTAGCTTCAAGAACTGGTTGGAAAATATCACAATTGCGGAAGCCCATCTATTAGAATATGGGTTTCTTACGTGTTATGACCTACCTTCTGAATCTATGTAATTACACATGACTCTTAGGAAGATATTTTCTGAAACACGAATTCATTACTTAATTGTCAGGGAATTTTTCAAGGCACTAACTATTGGGCTAATGGACCCAGGAGGCCCCTGGGTTTGCTCCTGTGGCCTAAGTCAATAGGGGGCCCTTTCAGTATTTGTACTTTAAATATTTATTGTTTCACCCAGTTCATAAATGTTTTTCAAACATAGATAGCAGTTCATGGGGCCTGATATTATATATTTCAAGGGCAGCTAGTTTGTACGTTAATCTTCCAGTAAACCTTATAAAATCTTGAGGGATCCTTTTTATGTTTTCTCACGAATGAAGAAACCTTGAAAAATCCCCTGTCAATTGCAGTTTAGATATTCAAGGCTTTATTTACATTAATGCGACTAAGATATGATTTGAAATTTTCGTTTCATTTCCACTAATATCAATGCATATTTAGACGTGACATATGTAATTCTCTAATGTGTAAACTTATATAGCTTCGTTATTAGAGTAGTATTATTATGCAATGCCTTATTCGAAAAAAAATTATACACAATTTGAAGTCGAGAAATTTATATTTGCCAGAAGTAGTCTCATTAGGCAGAAAATGATTTTCTCAATTTCATAAGAGAATAACAAACTGGTATCTTACCCTTATAGTTTCATCATTGATATACAGTGGCCTGCGAGTACATTTGGCCGTGTTGTTGTTGTTGGTTCGCCATTCCGTATTCATAGGCCATGCCTTGTTGAGATTGTGCGTATGTATCTTGACCGCTGGAAGGCTGCGCACTAGCATAGTAACCTCCTTCTTGATACCCTGTGTTCTGCGTCGACTGTTGATAGTATTGTTGTTGCGCAGGGATACTAGGGGGTCCTTGGCTGGCGTATACAGCATCCTAGTGATAATAATATTTGAAATAGAATCAAGAAATTATTTTTGTTTGAAACTAATTGGTGTGCTAAAAAGCAACTCCTACCTATTGCACTATATGGACTTGTGCCTTATGTAAGAAACTTGCAAGAGTCGCCACCAATAATAAAGTATTCAAAAAACAACTTTCATGATTAACTCGCAAAATTTCAAAATCCAATTTCTCAATACGTTTTTAGAGACCTCAGCACGAGGCTGAACCATAATGGCTTGTAAATGACGTCGTTCTGCTGATGCACGTTTTGATATTGAACTATCTTGCAGTGCGTTGCAGTTGCCTGCATGGTTATAGAAACTTTATATTGCAACACACCACTATCATCTCAAGCCTATTCGAATGCACCTTCCAACGGCTTTAGCCTCGACATGATGTGCAACTAAATTCCAATGCTTCAATCAGCAATGTTAAAGGCGTACATGGATGGTTAGTTAGTTTATTAATTTGCATCTTGTGTGGTAATTCAGTTCAATCAAAATTTTAAGCAACTTGCTATGGACAGGCACGAGACGTTGAGTCTCTGCGAATAAGATCGGTTTCAAAACATTCTTGTTATTGTAGAAGGGAGAGGAAAATATCTATTTCTAATTTTCTCTCCTTATTCTTTCTAAGAAATCTCAAGGAATTAACTAACTATTTCATTTGGTGAGCAGAGAGTTAGGCCCAGCTAGCCCCACATAAGATATGCGTGCCCATCAAGAATTTTCAAGGCTAGTTGAATTGAATTACAAGATAACACATTACCCATTAGTGTGCGCCATTAAAGTTACAAAGGTTTTCAATGCATTTCTAAAAGCAATGCATGCTTCGAAACTTAATATGTAGTTATTAGTCTAAGTGTCTCACTTTAAGAATCATCTTTATGAATTTCTGAATATATCCATCTTTTTTCTTCATAGATTGAAGACAGTGCTCAATGCATTTGCATAGCATTTATAGTAGATAAACAAAGAGAAAACTCATTTATTCTGCTAACTGGCAGTTTCATGTCTATTTTTAATACAATAGCGTATTTGCCTATCAACTATCAACGCATTGCTTCGATTAGTCTACCTATTTAGTGGCCCCTTTGTGCTTAGTATATAAACAAATGCCTTACGAAGATAGTAAGCGTATTTGCCTATCAAACATCAACTATCCACTATGAGTAAGATACCAAATCACATACCATTGGCTGTGCTTGCATTGCTGGATTCGATACAGATGCATAGGGAATACCAGATTGTGCGTTTACGGGTGCTGGAGATGCCATATACATCTGCTGCGGAGCCTAAACGAAGAAATTCCAGATAAGAATCAGTGTAATAGCTAGATACTTGATGTTTCGTTGGTTGCTCTTTTAAATTCTCGAGCACTCGTGGTAGCTTATCTTGAGCCACATGTGTTTATTCAAAAATAAATTCGGTAAGAGTTTAACATTAAAAATCAAGCAAGAGATTGGAGACCAACAATACCATGAAATGATAACAGTCTAAGGCCTGTAATCCAAATCTTAGTTATCTTCAGAGTTTGTAATACTTACCATATAATACTCAAAATGTGCGTATTCTAAATTCATTTTTGAGTAGTGGGTTTTGTTTGTCTATTCTAGATGAATAGTGCTCAATTACATGGGCAGAGCATAGATGATAAGAACTAATTTCAAAGTGTCAGCACGAGAATAGGTATTATTTACGCAACTTTAGAATTGTAAGCCCCCTGAAAAGTAAATCTAATAAGTAGATTCTTCGGTGCAGTAGCAGCAGAGGTCTGATGAATGCGTGAAACTCTAAATAGCAACAAATACGTTTTTTTTCTGAGTTCATGTCTGTGTTTTGTGAGTATTATCTAAGTGGTAGGAATTTCAGTCTCAAAATCACACCTTATCCATATATATACTTATAATATAGGACTTATGAAATAGGTAATACCCAACATCACACTTAGTCAATATATACACCTATGAATTATAATATAGGACCTATGAAATAGGTAATACCCAATTGCATAGGGCACCCTAAAGATAAAGGAGGATTGAAAGGCCTTTAGTGTGCTATCATATCATGGTATTTTTTCCTCCAGCCTCTTACTTAATCCGACAAATATGAGTATATATCAGTACTAAGGCAGAATGAACGCGTTAAAAAGCAGACATGTTCTTCTGTAACTCCGAGTTTCCTGCTCACGCACTCATCAGACAGACTATACCAATATAATTCATAGATTGGTATAGTCTGTCTGATGAGTGCGTGAGCACGAAACTCGGAGTTACAGAAGAACATGTCTGCTTTTTAACGCGTTCATTCTGCCTTATAACTGCTCTATACTAATGTATATTGAGCACTTTAGCCAGGATAGGCACTCTCTTCTCGTGTTAGATATATCAGTACTATGAATAGAGATAAGAAAATTTTTCATCACTTTCAGTTTCATGTTTCCACGACCAACAGGTGAATAAAGAGGGCCAGGAAGGGGTAAATTTGGGACTCCGATTTCTGTTTTTATCAACTGGGAAAATGAGACTTGGAATTGGACTTCTTTGGACTGGGATTTGGGAATGAAAAATTAGAGTAGGGGTTGTTAAACACGTCAGTATTTGGAATTTCTCTATTTTACTCATTGGGATTGGGATATTAGATGTTTTCAGCTCTGTACATTGTATTACTACCCCCCCCCCCCCCCCTTCAGGAGCATCTATAAAACCTGATAATTTTGGAAACATGTAACTCTGCGTTGATTTAAATTGCGTTGAATTAAATTGTATTTCTTTCTCCTTAATTTCTGATACTAGAAGCTCCACAAATCTGATACTAGAGGCTCCACAAGTCTGATACTAGAAGCTCCACAAGTCGAAGTTCAAGGGCATAGGCGATTGTGTATTTACGATAGATGGCTACAAAAACACATACAGTAAACCCCGCACATAAGAACCTTCCTTTGTTTAGAACCTACAGCCTGAAATTAGATATTTTGTACCCAATAAATAAGAACCATTTCAGCCTGATATCCTAACAAGGTAGAAAAAACTAATGACTGTGGATGGGTCAGGAGACGAGAAGATACAACCCCAAGGACTATTAAAGAACTATATTTTTTTAGATCAAAGCTTTGTGTTGCTAGCTACATTGCTTTCATATTTCAATGCTAAGCCTCCAACTATCAATTTTTTCTTCTGCTTGCTTCAGACCCAATGTTAAGAACCTACACCCTGATTGCTTGATAAGCCTCATTATACAAGAACCTAAACAGGCTGAGTTCAAAAAGTTAGGTTCTTATGTGCGGGTTTTTACTGTGGGGTGGCAATATTACCTGTGCATGATATGTTTGTGAGAAATTCGGAAGTCCACCGATTTGTTGATATTGTTTTGCACTTGAGCTGTAAACAGGTGAAGGTGCGGCAGGGACGGGCACGGGCTCCTTCATTGATCTAAAAATCAATATAATTCATCATTTAACAATTAACTTCAAAATTGGCGAGAGAGAAGATTGAGAAGCATCAGTAGGATTGCAAAATGAAATAACTACTACAGGTTGGTATCTGACACTCATCAGAATGGTACGTCAGAATAGTATTTTATTAGTACAGAACTACGGCATGGCAAGGAAAAAAAAGGAAACATAGCGAAACTTAATGACTACTGCAGCTTTCTATCCGATACTCATCAGAGTAGTAGGTCAGAATGGTCTTTCATTGGTGTAGAACTTGAGAATGGTGAGGAAAATCGAAAATATTACAGAAAAAGATAAGTACTAATGGTTTGTGTCTGACATTTATCAGAGTAGTACGTCAAAAAGAGAAATAAAATGAAATCGAAGGGTAGTTTGAGCCCTTCTTTGAAAGTTTAAAGTTTTTTATCTTTTATCTCACAAATTTGAACTTTTGGGGTGGATAATTATTCTCATAGAGTATAAATAATGCAAAGGAGTGCATCATTCTTCACATGAATTATCACTGAAACGTTTTAAACTAGTCCCAGATTAGTTTGAAAAATATTATTGCCGCTGGATTGAAGTAAGTAAATTAAGTAAATTTTCATTTGCTAATCCAAATTGAATTACAGGAATAAGAAAATAAAATAAGATTGATAATCAAATTAGGCAAGTTTCAGAAATCCAAATAATTATATAAATATAATATCAAAAACACCAGAAAAAACAACTCTAACTACGGTGGCTTTAAAAAGGTCAAGTTATCATAATTCCAATAATGGTCCCTTCAGTGGTTTGAAAAGAGAAATAAGACTTTTGGGATAATCCATAACTAGATACTAATAAAAAGTGTATCTTATCTTGAAAATATATCATCTCCTTCTTTCTCAAGTTATTGCAAATAAGCTTTTTTAAGCATGTGCTTAATAGTATCTAGATTGAATCAAACATATATCTTTTTTCTGGGATACGAGGTATGGCTACAAATGTTAGCAGTCGTAAATTGCTGATCATTCCAAGGTCTTTCGAGTTGAAATGGGGCTAGCTCTAAAATGGGGCTTACCTGCGAGAGGAACTCATACGAGCACAGAAACCAAATCAAATCATTAAAACTATTACAACTAAATTTCAGGGATGAATGACAAGGACTTATACTCACTGTTGATATAATGTAATTGCTTTTATAAACTGCTGGTTCAGATTTTCAAACTCAATTCCATTCCTAAAAAAGAAACAATGTCTAAGAAGCGTGCCTTTTGTACTCTTGGCATTTTCCCTCGCATCATTTTCAAGGTAAAAACTGAGATTTAGAGACAAACTTACTGCTCTGAGCCTTCTATTTTTCCTTGAATCAATGGAGCCATCTCTCCACAACAGTCTAAAAAGAAAACAAATAAGTTATTGCTTGATGCTTGAGGAAAAATTTCCAAGTTACTACCTATGATCTAAAAACAAAGACTTGAGCGAGCATCCATCGTTCTAAAATGAAGTCATTGACGGCCATATTGGAAGGTCCAATTCAATTCATTGAAATTCCATTAGGGCGTGCTTTTTTCCTTGATGATTATTGTAATGTTATGAATGATCAGTACGAGACTGAATAATCGAGTAACTATGGTTAACAAAGAATCGTGTAAACATAATTTTTTGGCAGCCATATTGGGAGGCCCAACACAAGCTGAAGCAATTTGCGTAAAAAAATTGGTTCCAGAAACAATAGAATGCTCGAACCAGTCTCAATTTTGAGATCACTGGTTCCTACTGTATCCATCATGTAAGAAATCTTATCAAAGTTTCGCGTACTTCGAGTGGTTTTTTTGGCTGAAAAATACTGTTAAAAATCAGAAACCTTTTTGGCGCAACATCACTTATTCCCCTCTCATCATGCTATCATGCTAAATAACACCCTCTAAAAAAGTTACTGTTGATGACACCACTATTGATAGGCCAAATCAGAAATGGGTCTATTGTTGTAAAGTTTTCACAACAATAGTTTTAGAGTTACTGTCTATTTGGCATCAATTAATAATATTTTCAATATAACCAGAGAAATAGAAAGCATAGCAAACACATAGACTTCAGCTTTTCGTCTAACACTCTTAAGTAATCTATATTTTTGCTATGCTTTCGATTTCTCTGACTATATTGAAGTTTTGTAACGATAAAAGACTGTTAACGCCATGTGCCTATTAAGAACTACACACAAGAAAACACAGGAATACTTTTTCTTAACTTGTCTTTTCTTTCTATTTTTACCTTCTTTGTATAGCTTTGGCAGTGTTTGGGGTTGCGCTTGGGAATACAACCAATTTGCTACTATTCTTTTTTGCCTGACTTGGCCTCCTGAACAGGCACACAACTTAGTGCCCTGCTGAGCAGTACCCAGGGAGGACTTATTACATACGCTCATACTAGAAAAGCTAAGCTAAATTTGCACATTGGGGACAGCCCCAGTGGATGAATGGGGGCTACCCTGTGCATGTAATCAACATGTGACCTTATTGATTAGGCCATGATTAAAGGACAAGTCCGGGGTTAGTATGATTGTTGATAAAATTAAAGAGTATACTGTCGTGAATGGTGTGTAGTATTTTTTCCCAACTTTTTCTCTCTTTTCTCTGCAAAATTGCGTATTTCAATCCGCGAAACCTGCAAAATGACGTCATAGCGCTGCGCCATGACGTAATATGCAGATAAGATCATTACAATCTCTAAACCTCAAATCGAGGGTAGCCTCCTTATCATGTTCTCTTCACAAAGCAAAATGGCGACTTTGGCCTAAGTTGTGAATTTTTCGCAGTCGATATTCGGCAGTTCTAGACACCAAAACAAGGAAAGAAGTCACAATTGTTCTTCGGGAGTTGGTAAGCTTGCTTTTTGACATTAATTTGATAAACCCCGGACTTGTCCTTTAAGAAACTTTTGACAGGAGCCACCTAAAGTGGCCAAACTCCCCTTAATGTAAGATGAGACCACTCGATCGGAGAAGGGAGTTAACAACTGAGAGTGCTCAATGTGCTCTGAAACTTTTATTATAGGGAGGGTGGGAGAGTGATTTGAAATTCGAGTAAAACTTTTTTTGAACCACAGCGTAAATATTTGAGAGCAGCAAGGTGAAGACAACATCAAGGGAACTGGGAACTAGCACGAGGCCCGGTTGCGGAGGAAACTGAAACCTAGTCTAAGGTGGGAGGCTTGGGGGATTTGATAGATAAAAACATAATGGTCTTGTCGTTAAAAAATATTTATTACGTAAATCTATCTTGAGATATTTTTAGTGTATTTCAGAGAAAATTCGACTAACGGTGGATTATCAAACGTGTCTTCTTTTTTCTGGTACATAGAGTAGGTGCTTCTTAAACGGCAACTCCATCAGCTCTATCAGCCAGGGCTGCATTTCAGAGGGCGTGAAATAAAATTCAAAAACAAACCTTCTAGATCTCTTATTGTCTCTTCCTCGTCGTCCTCTTCAGTCGGACTTGCATTCTTCAGCATTGCAAGACACGTTTCTATCTTTTCCTATTAACGAGAGTAATTAAAAATTTTCAAAGCTCAACTCGACGGGCAAATCACTACCTAAAAATCTTGTACACTTTTTCTGAAAATCTACAACACTTTCCTTCAAATCCTATAACTTTAATGAAAATCTTGTATACCTTTCCTGAAATCATCAACACTTTTCCTGTCAGTCTCCAGACTTTTCATCAGAATCTTCCAGCATTTTTCCTAAAAATCCTATTACTTTAACTAAAATCCGTTAAAATTTTTTCGTTCTTGAAAACATCTCGTATGCGTAGGCTTGGGAATGGAGTGGGATTTAAAAAGGCGGGGGCTCGTTTCCAAATTTGTTTTTGAAATAAAAGAGAGGAGAGGCCTATAGCTTTTTACAGTCATTCCGAAACAGAAACCGTGTTACATCTTCAGTTGATTCGCCTTTAAAAGGAATTTCAGTGAAGTATTTAAAAAAGTAAAAGTTTAAAGAATTATCTTACCTCGCTAATGACTGTCTTTAGCTTCGCAGCAGCTGAAATATTTCAGAAATAATTAAATTTGGGAGACTCATTTGAACGCATCATTTATCGTACACCTATGTGTGGTGTGTGGTGTGGATAACAGGATATCTAGAGAGCTTCCGATCGATAGCGATACTGAGTTCGAGAACGAGGTAAATTTCTGCGCATCTTTCTGCGCACTTCTATAAGGAATCTCTTTGAAAACTTGTACCAAATGTTTTGTTCATGACATAGTCAATAGGGAAAATGCTCTGGAAGCCTTTTGTTGTATGTCTTGGTTAGCTATTTTCAACCATCAGCGTGCACAAACCTTTGGTTCTTTCAATATTTAGCCTTAATTGCAATGGTTGAGTAACTGAGCCCAATATATCTTTTTTGCTTACTTACCAGTAATCTTATCAAGATATTTCAATAAATAATTTGATGGAAATTTTTCGACTCATTCATACATCCATATTCTAATGTACTCAAACAAACTTTGTGCACGGTGAAGATCACTTCAACATTCAGACCACGACAATGAAATAAAACGAAAGGTTTCCCGACCATTCCCTCTAAAGACTATGTTCAGGACGGTAGTTTATACATTAGGGCTGGTGCAACTCCTACTCCTTCAAACGCCCTCAATCCAATAATTTACACCGAGTGCCAAGCAAAGATGCATTTTGTACCATTTTGGAAGTATTCACAACGAGTCCATATGGGGATTGTACTCATGCCCTTTTGACACCGTGATGAGGTATCCAGAACTAAGCCACTAATGGGCGACAAGTTAAGATCACTCGTCGTCAGTCGTATAGTGGAGTCTTATAGTGGAATCGCCGTCGCCTTATCAGATTCTTGCATTTCATGTCATACTGTGATGCAATTTCTCGTTTTCTACCAAACGAATAATTTTCCATCCTGTCTAAGCATTTGCCCATCCATCTGAGAAATTTTCCGTCTCTGTCTTCCTCTATCACTCTCTCCTTCAAATTTCCCTGAAACCACTTGGTAAAGTCGCTAGTCGAGGTAAAAAGCCTAACCTTTTGATTTCCTCTTTTGTTGTTGTTCTTCGTCACTAAACCGGACTTTCTTCTTTTCTTTCTTTGGCTCTTCTGAAAAAAAATTCCTATAATTTTAGCAAGAGCTGCGAAATAAAGCACAACAGAAATCTCAAACCACTCTTAAATCTGTGCAGAGCCCCAGAACAACGAAAAAATTGCAAAGCGATACGTATGTTCTGCTATGCTTCTGGTTTATTGCATTATTCTGGAATATATTTACCAAATTTACCTGGATCTAAAGACTGCATTTCACCTCTATTTTCATGGCTTGTTCAGAATTCTAATTTGTAACAGATAATCACAATACCATCCCAAATGCGCCAGAAAATAAGATATATTTGATAAGCAATTATAAATAGAATATTGTCTAAACGCACTTTGAATATTTTGTATCGATGCAAATAACTCTCTGGTCTCTAATAGACGTCCTCCTCCTTATTAATTTTCAGAAAATTTTCCATCCAGGACATTCTTATTCCAAAACCCCCCGCTAATTAATTCTGGTAATGAGTTGAAAACAAAACATAAGTTACACTACAAAAATCTACGAGATTGAGGATTTCAGTGAAACCAGTGAAGTTTTGCACTGTATTTTTAACGTCTCACTGTCGCTACATTTGGTCCCTCAAAGATTTCCCCTTTTTAGTAATTACCAGATTAGGTTTCCAGAGATTTTTCCAACCCCCCCCCCCCCCCCCCCTACTATTCTAACCTCTCTATCTATTAGGGACCAGAGAGTACATCAACTTAGATCTGGTTAGCTTTAATGAAAAGATGCATAATACTTTTTAGTGTAAGTCATATTAAAGTATGGTACTAAAAGTTGTAAAAAATCTTTTTTTCATTATTCACAAAAAATGTACCACACGCATTCTGTGTTTTGGATAAACAAAAGATATGGTTAAACAAATTTGCCAATATCAGAGTCATGAATAGTTTTCTCGGGCATAAGAATTTTTCCGTTCCCAAAAATTATGAAGCTAATTAAGATAGAGCAATTAATTCACTGGTAAAGTAGACCCGAATATGCCTAGCATCATACAGACGAGACATATCGATCAACAACCTAAGTTCATCAACGCATTTAAACAACCGTCTCGTCATATCTCACTAAATGCATCATCGTTTACCGAAAATCAACGCAACTATGAAACAATTTATGTTAACATATGAATGATGAAAAACCATATTTTTTCTTTTTCCCAACAAAATTTCACATTCTTAAGACAACATTTAGACTTGATGACGACAAGCAAAAAGAAGTCTCCTGATTAAGTCCACCCAATCCTCAGTTTGAGTACTTAAAAAGGACGGAAGATGTATCTAAGCTAAGCTCCAGCGTTTTTCAGAGTAAAGCATGAAATCAACTTGTCTCACCCTTCTTTCTCCTTTTCCCAAGAATAGAGAGCATTCTAATGACGACACAGTAACAAATACAGCTATCTGTGAGACTGGCTTTGAATACTGTTCTTTCTAGCGATAATCAGATTTGATTCACAGCACCTTGATGTTTTCAAGGTGCTACGACCAACCGACCTGGAACCAGAGCTTTCTCGATTTCGATCCTAAAAATTCTCCTTTGGCGACAAGAAAAGCTCGGATTACTGGCCGAGACGACTTCAAAACTCCAGATAAAGCGCTTCAAGAATCCCAAGGAGAAGAAGGAACCTTTAAAGTGGACCTACTTGTGATAATCAATGCTTTCTGCAAGCACCCGTTGCTTTGAGTTCCGTCGGCATTCTTTGTCAGTGGCTCTCTCTTAAAGTGGGGGTGTCGTGATTTTTTCAAATTTCACAGTAGCTTGCTATGGTAATCTAACTAAGGAAGCAAAAAACCCGAGTCAAATCTGAGTTTTCGTTTCTGAGTTATGGACGAAAAAGTGATTGACCCAAACACTCCCCGCGCAAAACAGTTCGTTTTCGTCCAACGCGCCGCGTGACGTCAGTTGTTGTGACCAAACTCAGCTGATTCTCAAAACACATTGAAATCCCTATGGAGTGGCTTCGGAACAACTTACTTCGTGCTGTCATTAAACCTCTTCTACAGGTACTTTAGTGTAAATAAAAGGGTTATGATAATTTCAAATATTCTTTAATAGAAATATCTTATTTCAGAAACTATCCAATCCGAATTATCATCTCAAAGCGATGGTACAAACTACGAGTGTATTTTGGTTGTATAGACCATCAAAGTAGGAAGTGCTTCCAGATCTCGATCTGTAAAAAGGAAAACTATTTATATATGGTGTATTGTTTCGACAATTTATAGAAAGATGGAGTTTTATGACATATAATTTTCATTCCACGTCCTAAAATACTAGAAAGGTCGGTTTATTGCTTCATTGAGAAGAAAGTGTGCAGATTAGAAAGATAGAAAGGGCCCAAGTAAGAGGAAAGCAAAAGAGTAAACATAAGGAAAGGTAATGTTGTCCTTCCTCGAAAAAGTGGCTCGTGTACACGTTTTTTTGCATCTTAGAAATTCCTTTGAAAGATTTTTAACTTTCTTCTACTTGAAAAAGTAAAATCCTAAGAATCTTGTTTACACGTTTTTTTAAAAGGAAACTTAGCTTTTGGCTTTGAGTATTCCGAATTTTTAGCCTAATTTTGAGGGGAATTAACTAGCTTTTCTGGCTGTTTCACAATATTTAATTCTAGAAAATGCGGTTATACCCATCGATTTTCTATAAACTCAAGACTCAAATTACCAGCCTTAGTTACCTTTGAATAACACAAAAATACAAACATTTAAATCTAAATACGCTCATCTTTTATAAGAAACCAGAAATGAAAATTCACTCATGAAAACTAAATTATTCATTTGAATTTAGGAGAACATTTGGAGGGGGATCCTTCAGCCAAATTTCTTAGGTCTATGGTTTTGAAAAAATATTTGTATTCCTTATGGAACAGTAACAATACACGTTTTTTCTATAAGAAACCGGTGTATAAGAAACCTAGTACTAGAGCAACAAAAATTTAAGAAACTTTCAGAACTACATCAATATCTTTAAGAAACTCCAAAAAAATAAGAGGACTTTCAGAGCCGGAAAGTAATATGTCAACAATACATTTTTGCTTGATTTAAGTTTGCTACACGTTTTTATTTAGAGAAACATAAGATGTCGAGTCTACTTGTTTCAGTAGGTGGGTTTCACATTAATACAAGAAATATGCGAGGGAAAGTGCAAAATTTGATGTATCTAAAAATAAGAAACTTCTAAGAAACTTTTAGTACTACTGGTGAAAAATTAAGAAACTTTTAGTACTAGGACCCAAGCTAGGTTTGATATAAAAAAACGTGTAGAAATCTTTCTATTTTACTAGATATCCTAGTTGGATACCTTCCTCCCCAAAATCATAGATAAGACTCTTTGGCAAAATAGCAAGTCATCTATGAATTAGCTCTTGCTTAGTGTTATTTGATTGTAAGGTACTTTGGAGGGGCTGCATCACCTACAGCTGGACAGGCCACAAGGGTTTGCTGCTGAGATCTGAAAAGCACACCAACTTATTATTATTATAATTACCATAAATACACAACTTTTTACCAACTTATGGTAGCCATTTTATGGTAAATGAACATTATGAATGAGACAGTGAAAAGGTACCCTATTTCTTGTGAATGTTCATCATTTAGGGAAAACATTTTGACCAACCTTTATAAAAAGCTATTTTATAGTTTCATACCATTAATATGCAATTTGAGAGAAAAATCGTACCTATGTTTGGAAAACTTTTAATATATGAGTGGCATAAACCTACAACTTTATGCTATGCTCCTTTCCCCCTAGGCTCTAATCTCAAAAAATCAGAAAAGTTTCTTAGAATTGTTTCCGTTTTGAAAGCCCTGGGTTACATATTTCTTTTCAAAAATATGTATATTTTCCTGACCCCATCACCTTTGAAATTCTTCATGACTATCAACCACCCATCATTGTCATAATAATGCAAACTGCAACAAAATAGATACACCTTGAATTAATTATCAGAGGTGAGACGTAATAAAAAATATCTAATAAGTCTTGCCTTCCCTCTAAACTTGAGTGATATCCGAAAAATTGGGGTTTTGAAGTTGACTAAATTCAGGTTAACACAGCTGATAATATCCTTATTGCATTAGTTGTACCAGTTAAGTACAAGAATGTCAGAGAGATTTTTCATGACACAAGGCAAATCAATTTTCAGAAGTGTTAAATTCAAATAAGCATCCCTGAGGCTTCATTTTGCCTTGATGGTATGACTACCAAACATGACCAACTGGACTAGAGTTTTGTTTCGGCCGCCCGTATGGCGTATATGCGAAGGCAGAAGTGCCTTTTTCATAGAATCAGAAATAAAACAGTTTGTATTCCTTTCCACGAAAGTCAATTAATAGATAAGAATTAATTCAAAAATTAATTTCATACTCGTAATTGCCTTTTTTGAGCCCTGAACCTTCCAGTCACGAGATAATAAACGATTAGAGGCTTCATCGCTCGCATTTTCATTTGACAATTTTAGCCCATCTTCAATTCCGCTTCTTTCTTGGTCCAGAAAATCGTTTTCTCTCTTTGCATGGCTTCGATAAGGCTCAAATTGATATTGTATAACTTCAGGAGGTACTCATCTTTCTTCTAAATCACTTTTTCGGAATGTTTACGACCAACAAGTGATGTTTAAATCGTCTGAAATGACGGACGTGCTTTCTCCGCCATACTGTTCTTCCATGTTGTCAAACTTGAATCACAACAACTGACGTCACAGGGACAAAATGGAGAAAAACGAAGTGTTTCGTGTCACGTGGTTTTTTAGCCTCCAAATTGGCACACTATTTTCCAAATATCTCGAGAACCAAATGAAATATCGTTTTCGGGTTTTTTGCAGTAGTCTTAGAATTACTTTCTCTTTCAAATATCAAATTTAAAAAAATCACGACACCCCCACTTTAACATTCAGAGCTTGAACAGGTGTGACCAGATCTTAGATACCACATCACGCATGCGCCACGTTGAAATTCGGGTCATCGGCAAGCCAAAGGGCGGAATTCCACCAATCAAGGGGTGCGCGTTGGGTCATGTGCTCTTACTCTACATTTCCCACAATTATGGTTTTATGATCCAAACTTTGACAATGTTCAACAAAAACTCGAATTCCTGTCCTAAGTCAAGCATGCGTCGCTCAAGTCACTCAATCAGTATAGTGAATCCAACCTGATATTTTCAATTAAGAAGGAACGTAGTTGGAAAATATATTACACGCAAACAAGGAGTATTTTAAGGTACTGACTGGTGGACCAATTTGCTCAATAGTTCCCTGGGTTTCCCCACAAGTGGAAGAAAAAGTACCACTTTTGCCTCAGTGGCCTAAATCAAAATGGGGCCCTGGGAGAAGGGGGAGTGAAGTGAGATAACTTCATAATGAAATTTTTGCAACTCTTCAGTTTTCAGGCAGTACTCCCTTTGAGTATTTATTCCAATGTAAATGCACTGCATGCATACCGTGTAGAAATAACGGCCAGTCTTAGTCAGGCAAGTACGTTAAACACTTACTCCTTCACGCACCTCATTAAGAGGACCAACTTGACACTCCATTTCGTCAGCTTTTCCATAACATTGATTTAGGTTGCACATGAATTCAGGGGATCTTTCAAGGTTTCTCACAGGTGGAAAAAACATGAAAAGGGGCTCCAAAATTTCGATTATTTCCTCTCCCAAAATGTTATGAAAAAGGTAAACCATACATTTACAGACAAAGGGTTCCAGATTCGAAACCACCTTTAGACCTGTCAAAAAGTATGAAGAGAGAATTTTCCAGCTCTCTGAAATTCCTAGCAAAAGGCAAAAGGAATCATGAGGTGTGGTCACATTAGGAGGAAAGACCAGGATCGCACTGCTCGATTAGTCTACCTATTCAGTGGGCCCTTTGTGCTTAGCGCATAAACCAATACCTTACAAAGATAGTAAGCGTATTTACATGTCAACTATCAATGCACTGCTTCGATTAGTCTACCTATCTATTTGGCTCTTTGTGCTTGGCACATAAAACCCATACCTCAAGAAGATAGTAAGCGTATTTGCCTTTCAACTATCAATACACTGCTTCCATTAGTCTACCTATCCAGTGGGCCCTTTGTGCTTAGCGCATAAACCAATACCTTACAAAGATAGTAAGCGTATTTGCCTATCAACTATCCATGCACTGCTTCAATAGGTCTACCTATTAGTGGGCCTTTGTGCTTTGCACGCACATAGACCAATACCTTATAAAGATAGTAAGTTTATTTGCATATCAACTATCAAACAATTCCCTACATAATTGGCATTTAAACATGAGAATCATGCTAGTTGAAAAATGTTTTGAATGAAATTAGTTCTCTTACCTGGAGGAGGTTGCGTCAGATCAGATGTCACGAAGTTAGAAGGAAAGAGACCAGCCCCCCGGGCATTTTCCCCCTTCCACCAATTCTGATCACTGAAAAATGAAAAATAAAAATTATCATTATCCCTATCATAAAAACAATTTATTTCACTTTATTTTCGTTTATTTCAGGTACAGTTCATCTTTCCTGCTGCAGGTTGCTACGAAAGATAAATTGATTGGGTAAACCCTTCTTGGCTTCTTTAATGGTCGGGTGGAAATGATTTTATTCAACAACATGTGCAGAGAACAACAACAGAGTTTAGGACAAATATCATAAATCGAGATTATTTGTGAGAATGAAATGACCCGGGTAGGACTCGAACCCACGACTTCTAGATTAGTGTTCTATGGTGTTTAAGTTTGGTTGTTGTTAAGGCAACATCACGACGTCACACGCTATATAACAACTAAATCATGTCGTAAGCTTTCTTGTTATATTTTTCATCAAACATGCAAATACATACACGTTGTTCTTCTTTAATGAAAACTTAAATCTTTAAAACATTGTATTATAACAACACCAGCGTGTCAAAAATAAAAAATGCTATACATATTTCGGGTAATGCCAAACTTAAACTTATCCTTAATTTTGTTGTTTCTCTCTTCGCATTGTTTTTTTCGCTCCTGATTTTCCTTCTAAAAAATCAGTAAATTTACTGAACAAGGTATTCATTTCAACCCACGGCTTTTGAACATAAAAGAGCAGCGAGGCATTTGATTAGCATATGAATTTGATACAGTGCAAGAAATACAACTTCAAAATTCAAGATCAAAGAAAAATATTCACAAGATCAAGAAACTTTTTGAAAACACCTGTCACAAAATCCTAAAAACAAGGAAGCCGAATTCTCGAAATAATTTCTCCTAAGAATTCAGCCTTTTTTCTTTTACGAAATACCATCTAACAACAATTTGAACATAAATCATCGAAAATAGATTTTGCAAACTTGTAATATTTCATTTAGTATGGAAATCAAAAAATACAACATCAGAATTGAAAGAATAACCTAAAGAACCGTTTGAAATCCTATTTATATGACATCTAGTTACCAGGCTTGTAGAGCTGTTATTATTTACAGGAACTGTAGGGCAGTTAACAGTTAATAGGGACTGTAGGGCACAGTGGCGTCGCCACGGGGTGGACTGGGGTGGACTTGTCCACCCCAGTTTTCCCAGAGGTTGATTTTTCAATTCGCTGAAATCCGTTGAGAAAAATTTGAGGGGGGGTAAGGCACCCTGAACCCTTTGCTGAAAGACAAGTAAAGCAAGACCACAGAAGTAACATAACATTATGTGATATCATATAGAAATATGCCTGTCATTATGACACCATTATGGCAGTTGTATTCGCAGTCATATTGACGTCATTATCAGTTTTCCATTGTTAGAATGAGAAATATACATGCAGAGCTAGTTCAAAAGTCTATTTAAGCATTAGTTTGCAAGTCAGTTTTAGCATTAGTTTGCAAGTCATTTTTTGCAGAAAGGGCGTTGCCTACACTCTCTGAGCTTCTGAAGGGCGTGGTCAACGAAAATTTCCGGGGGGGCTCCGCCCCCCAACCCTCAGTCAGTTCCCTGTCCACCCCAGTATGTTTGGTCTGGCGACGCCACTGGTAGGGCAGTTATTATTTACAGGGACTGTAGGGCAGTTAAGGTTCAGTTTCATTCATTTAAAATTTCACACAATACATTACATGGTCACAAAATTACATAACTAAATTTCAAAAGTTAGAAAGTGGGGGGGGGGGCTAAAAGATGGTCTGGGGGCTTTTATTGGTCAATTCCTTATATCTAGGAAAATGTATTTGGGGAGGGGCTGTAGCCACATACTTTGTACCAGTAAGTAAAAGTAAGTGAGTATCCCAGTCATTAGCTACGCATAAATAGCATTATAATAGTCATGTAATGCACGCTATCACGCCCCCTCTGGAAAAAGGCTCCGTCTAAGTCAGGCTAGCAAATTAAAAATCACCTTATTTGCTCACTCACTCATATTCGAAACGAGAATTTTGTTCGAATAAGAATTTTGAAGAAGAAATTTCAAAGGGGCTCAACATGAAGTAAATCCACCAGAAGAAAACGAGAAATCAACAAACCTATCGTCTGAAACGAGGATAATTTCTCCAGTTTTGAAAGAAAGTTCGTTGTCTTCTGCAGCTTCAAAGTCGTACAGAGCTCTGACTTTTCTTGGTTCATGCTTCAAATTAGAAAAAAAAATCGCAAGAGCCGGAAAAAGGAGAGAAGTTTGATACAACTTTGTAAATAAAATATTCCCTTAGATGAAAAGTTGATTACATCAATACAAAGTAGACCAACTTGAATATGGAACGTTTTGGAAATTTTTGCAAAGTCAGTCTCAGAATTCAGAAAGGTTTCTTCAGGCAAAATTAACTCGTTTTTGAAAATAACAGAGCAGCAGAAAGAAAAATGAGTTTATGGTTTGCAAAATAATAAATAAATCATTCAAATAGGCCATGGGCTTTCCATTGATATTATTACTCGAGCTAAGATTTCTATGTCCAGCAGTTCTTTGTAGCTTGTTGAATTTTCTGAAACAGCGAGATAGCTAACCTATGTCATAAAAACTAACATTAGCCTGAAAACTATCTTATACATATATGCCTCGTGAATTTATGTCGTCAAAATAAGGTTACCTGAGGAGCTGAGAGAGCACTAAGGCCCGCAGTTGGGTACAGTTCTTGAGTAGGAGCCTGAAATAAAAAATATGCACAGTGTTTGAAATCAGTACCCAATGCCAAATTACTATCCAATGGGATTAAAGCTATTCTAGCACTCTCACTTGAATAAGAGTATAAGATGCGACGCCTATAAGGGCAATATTGAAATTCTCCTATCAAGCTCTTATCCTAAATAAGTGAAAACTTTGACGTCTCTGTTGCTTACTAACTAAGGCTGTACTATAATTTAGCCTCGTGCTGATCGATTGCAACATCCCAACAATTATCAAGGCAAGTAATCGTCCCAGGGGATGTTCCTACGAGAATCAAAGTGTCGAAGTGTTGAACTGGTCTCTTCAAAATGGCCACCAACAGGCTTCACTTTTCAGCTGCTTGATTCGGTCTTAGTTGAAAATACATTTCTCAAGTACTGCGAAGGTGTCTCAAATTATCATAATTTCTCACATATCTCACAGTCAGTTAGCCCTTTTAAGATGAACTTTTGTGCGTAATTTATCAGGAAAAAAATACACGTAGCCTAGAAAATAAACTCCTGGCAAATAAAAGATTCAGGGCGAGCACTATTAAGATATTGCACGATCTACCAGCATCAACAACAAATTAAATAGTTTGCTTTTATTAAAAACAGCACTTTCAGCTAGACTTTTATGTATGCGATGGCTTTTAGTGTACTATCATTGTAAATATCCATCTTTTGATTCATTTGTTTCATTGTAATACCCGATTGAAAGTTTTCATTTATAGTGGGCCCTGCTGTAAGAAATTAACTTTAGCTCGATTATTTTAGGCCACTCACTTTAAATATCAATCATTATTGTTATCATTATTATAATATCAAATGTCAACTAGATAGGCTTAATTACTGCAACATTTCAGGTTGTATTCACACTGCATACATTTTTCAGAGTGTTATCAAAGATTTTATCCATTATAAAACGTCTTTTGAGCCAATTCTTCATTCTAAAATGCGAAAGTTTATTATGGCGAAATTTCCAATAGTCCTTCTTCCATGAAAGTTAATTTCAAAATCTTTGCGTCTTTTGAACTCGCATAAATTTCTTCCTACAAAATAGTTCTTCCCTTGAGTATTTTTTTTTATTCCTATCTGTTTCTAAAAATCAAGGTGACACACGTTGGATTGCACTCCTTTGGTAGGGGCGAACATAGGGAAAAATGCATATACGTGTTCGGGCAACAAGTTCTGAGGATGGTCAGTGGAATTTCTAACCGAATATACCGTCTAGAAAAAACAATTTTTTTTTCTTTAGAATGAAGCTTCTCGTTCAATGTTTTAATTGGAACAAATACAGTGAAACTATAATCTGTAAGTGGTACTTACCTTGGTAGGTGGACCAGCATCTTGCAGTGACAAAGCTTTAAAATTAAAAGGTTAGCAAATAATATTCTAAGAATACTCTTAATTAAACTAATTAATACACTCTGTTTTTAATTGACGGCACTATAATTTCAATAATTCCGCGTTAAGTTAAGGAATGATATAGATGTCATTTCTTGTTGTTCGTGATTGGAGATATTATATAGACAAGTTTCTTGTGTAACAGTATTATTATTGTCCTAATCAGAGTAAGTGTTCTTATTACCTAGCCTATGGTTGGTAAGCTCCCGGGTTTGAGGCCTGGTTTTAAATCAAAAAAATCTTTTTGCAGCTTGAAAAGAAATTTAACCATCTTGTAATATTTTCTCCTTCATTTAAAGAATTGTACAGGAAGTAAAGTGATAACATTGATGTCAGTTCTTGTAATTTGTTATGAGAGATACAGTAAAAACCAACGATTAAGAAATTACCTTTGGGGGAGTAAACCTAAACAGGTTCTTGAATAAATCGCAGTTAAAAGCAGTGATAATGGTTGTTATTGGGTGGATATAGGCTTCTAGGTACACCTTAACTATCATTATCATTATTGGTGAAGAAAGATGCATTTTCACAAGCCACATTTCTACAAGCCTTTAGACCTATTCTTAATTTTGAGTGGTTTAATTTTAGATAGAATTTCGTAGCACAACAAATAATGAAAATTATTTCAGCAGAAATTAAAGGTGAAAATCCAACTAACGTACCAATAGCCAAGTCGAGATCTTCTTTAAAGTCTATTTCTCCTTTTTGGGATTTCTGTTTAATTTCCTTCAAAAAATCAAAATGGATTAAGGTCCAGTTAATAGATTTTTAATAAAAAACCACCTTACCAACTTACAAACGCTAACTGTTAGTTGTTTGTTCGTTCGAAAATGCATACCAAGTGTAGATTTTTATAATGATAAACCAGAGATAACCGGGTGATCACTGGTCAAGGGAAGAGTTGGCTAGACAGCACCAAAGACTGCACAAGTGAAGCTTCAAACTAAATAATGTGTTGCTATGAATGCTTACAACCTGAGAACAGTGTCACAACGGCCCTCAAGGTGCCTCAAGGTGGTCATTCAGCTTGACAATTAGCCCGAGTTATGTCATCAACATCGTAGAGCATTTTCGAAAGACCACTCGGAACGTCAAAAAATTTGAACGATGTTACTAAGCTGGTGACAAGATATCTTGAATGTATGCGAACACAGAACAGCAATGGGTTACTTGAAACAAAACATTGTGTTCAGCTAGATATATACAGTTGAAGTTGGATGAATTCATCCTAGAGAATCTAGTCGAATAGTAAACAAAGAATTTAAGATGGGACGCTTATTTGATACGAGCGCTGATACAATAACTTACAAGATAGACTGGGCACTTTTGCTTATTTGAGGCTTAATCAACAATTTTGGGTAAAAAATAGAAACTGGCCATAATTCTTTTGGTAGGTGGGTAATGAAATGCCCTCATCACTGCTCTCAGGTGAGCTATTCATTGGTAAAAGTGCGCATTCAGGTGGGCGATTCCCTTCAAATTAGATAAATGAGGAGAGCAACTCATCACCCACCTCAATAGGCTGAGAGGGCATTGAGGTGCAGCAGGGTAATCGCCTGTCTCGAATGAGCAGGTCTGGCAATAAATTATATTTTGATGAAGTTTTTCTCTCATGGGGATAGCAATGAAAACAATTGAAAATAATGGTTAATGATACTTACCACATCTGATTTTGAGGGAAACGTAAATCCTTCTGATTTCAATTTTCGATAGAATTGGGAGATCAAACTAAAAAATGAGTGCAAGAGTAAAATTGTAAAATCTGAGATCATTTTAGCTGTGATACCAGAAATGTTATGGTGCGATGGGAGAATAATTTGTAAGCTGTAGCCCTGTATCTTTGTTGGTGTATAGTAATTTCATTCCATCATACTTGAAGTAATTAGATTTTAATGACACGCATACATGACAAATATTGATTGATGAATAAGGTAGGTACTTTAAGAGAAGAAACATTCTCAAGTTTAAAGAAACGCAAAATTTTTGGAATTAACTTTCGTGAAAAAAGCAATATAAGATAATTTGCAAGAATAATCTTTTGTGCATTACTAAAACGTGATAAATGAAAAATTCAAGGAGAAAAAATTGATGTTAGATTGTGCTAATTCCTTCATCATTTGCAATTCTCCAGAATATAGAGAACAATCCTAGGTCTCATAATCAAAAGTTCAATCTCTATAATTATCAATTCAGTATAAAAACCAACAAGAACAGTTTAACTCACTTTAGCTGTGGGTCATTCTTAAACTCTTCTGCCCATTGCTCAATGTTTTCTTTTAGTTTATCTGCTACTTTTGGATGGGCCTGAAAATACATAAAATGGTAGAATTAGGCTCAAGATTTGCAAAATGTGCTCAGGAAGTTACAAGAACAATGAAGAGAATAAAAATTAAGCCTGCCAACTTCCTCAGTACGAAAAGCAGGAGATCATTTCATCTCTTTCTACTCCTTTTGTTTTACATTAGCAGTGCCTTTTTTTCTTTCTCTCCCCCAGTGAAATCAGGAGATTTAGAAAAGTATGATAAGTATGTGATCCAAAGTAGGTGGAACCATTTTACTTCTCGCTCATTGATTGTTGCTTATTAGCATTTTGATATTTGAGCACGGTTTGATTTTTTAACACCAACATTGTGTAACCGTGAGTCCTATGCTCAAGTTTACATGTTGCTGCACAGCCAGTATGGTTGATAACCACATTGGGTCTCTGGTTCACATATACTTTGTTAAGCTTATCTATATACCGTGAATCCTGAATTAAGTTATGTTGGTAAATGCTCACCCTGGTGAGAACTGTTCTTGCTTCTGAGATCCAATCCCTTGAGCATACTTCAAGATGGAAAGGTTTTCCACAGTTGTTCACACAAGCTGCAAGCAGCTAAAAGAAAATAGTTATCGATAAACCACTACTTTAGGAAAGGTTTTCGAACTTTAGGATTATAAAAGCACAACGGGTGTAATTTCCGGTTAGCCTTATTATACTGTAATGCTTCCTTTAAATATCTCCCTAAATCAGGGGCCTTATAGTTACATGATTTTCCGTGATAAACTTCCCTCTAATAGTATCTCCCTTGTCTAGAGACGTGTTTGAAACATAAAGAGCATTCATGTAAAAAAATCTAAAAACTATTTAATAGCTTTATTTTGAAATCCTAGAATCTACGTAGAAGAAAAAATTCAAGAAGCACGCCCTTCTTTATTCATCCTCTCGAATAGACAACCCTAAAAATTAATGAATTTAACAAACTAAAGGTTAATCAAAGCATTATGGTAATAAAAAGGTCTTTCATTCTTATTGACCCCTATTGACCTCACTGATTTTAGACCCGTCTACCCGGTCGAAACTTCCAAATGGCCAAAAACTTGGACTCTTAGGGGTCAAAATACTCGAACAGCTGATAAAGCAACCTAATTGTAACTTTGCCAGCCCTGTGTACACACTTTTGAACGCTCAAATTTAAGGTCGGTAGGGAAACATGGGAGCTAATTTTGATAATTGGGCAAAATCACAAGGTGTATGGTGCCAAATCAGCCTCCCAACATCATTTACTGATGCTGATGACTGTCTTACTTAATTATCGATAAATTCAAGTATCATGGATGACTTTTGAAGGATATTTGCAGCTGCTTCAGCAATGTTATTGGAAAATTTGGCAACCCAAGATATAAAGCTAAGCTCGAGCAACATTAGACACTCTTCTTGTAATTCCCCCTAAAAACTTCCATAAGAAAAGGAGATCAAAGCTGCTATTCATAACAACAACAGTTCCTGTCAGCTTGGTGTAGATCCAACTAGTGCCAAAGTGCATTTTAAGAAAGCAAACACAAAGCAGAAGCGTCCCCATGTAGATGGAACCACTAAGTGTGCAAATTTTTGGCCGGCTCTCTTAACGTACACATATTTTGCCTCTTGAATATTTACCCAGACTCGTGTAAACGGGGTCGCACATGCATATGGAATATTTTCAGGCTATAAAATCTTTACATAACAAAAAGGATATCCATATCACTAAACCAGATAATGAATCTGGGGTCGTTATTTTCAATCAAAAAGATCACATTATCAAAATGGGTGATGTTCATAACAACAATAGTAAATTTGAAAAACTAGGTGAGGTTGAACAGTTTGACAAAACTGGTAGGCTAGAGCAGAAACTCTCTTTCGTATTAGTCTGTTGAGTGTCAGACAAAAAGCTTGATAAGTATTCTATGTTTTTGCTATGCTTCTGATTTTTCTGGCTACATTATGGTAATGTGACAAGACTTTTTCAAAGTTACTGAAGAAGATTCTTTATCGAAACATCTGAAAGCATGGTTTGTTCTTGTTTTATCTTTTAGTATTCATAAACTTAGGTGAATTGGTTCTCGTATTAGTATCACAAATATGTGTTAATGTACGACTGAAATGGTCTATTGATAATGGTTAACCAGAAGATGTCTTAAGAACACAACCTAGAGACTACACCATCTGTTCTTGAGAGCTTCTTGGAGATTTCACACAGCTGGTATCTTCATTTCCAGCTGGTATCTTCCTTTCAAGCTGAGATAAGACCAATCAATTTCTAGTCATCTCACTTGTCTGATATGCTGATTTTCAATTTAGCACACTGGGTTCTTTGAATGTCTATTTAGAATTTTATAGAATTCAATCTTCTTAAAAGATAAGCAAAATGAATACTAAATGTAGATACTCACTGTTGCTGCCTGCATTGACACATGCGGGTTTTTATTCATTATTCTTTTCATTATTGCTTTTAGTCCTTCTTTTGGCCTGATAAAGAAATATAGAAAAAGGCTTCAAAACAAGTTCTTATTTGCATTATTTGTGCACATAGCTGAAAGTTTACGAGAGGAAAAAGAGTGAAGAGATATTTAGCTTGAAAAGAGGCAGGATTTGGAAAATCAAATCAATAGTCTTGATCTATCTCATCAAATCTGACTTCTTCTCAAACTCATTTTTCAGCTCATCTAGTCATAGTTGGCTGTGATGATTGGCCGTCCTTCTCCCCCCCAAGCAATATTGGTTGATTTTCATACATCTTCCAGCTTGATCAGGTAGCAAACCATGAACATTCTAGCCCAATATTAAGCTGGACGGAAATCAAACAAGGGGAGGGAGCTGGTAAAAATATATCTTTAAAAGGGCAGAGAGGTTCAAGTGAAAAACTGACGCTGAAAATCAATGCTTCTATCAACAAATTTGTCTATTGAAAGATCAATCATTTTGTAGTTTTGGCTCTACATAAATTCATTTTAGTTTTCAGTTTCCTTTCATTCTTTTAAAATTCCACTCAATAAAAAATGTCTAAAACAGTACAACTCACTCCAGCCCTTACACCCATCCAGAAGGACTACTTCTAGTGGTGATGGAAATAATTGTGTTGAGGTATTTCATAATTTTCAATGAATCCTATGCAGAGACTTACCCATTTGTTGTGACTTTGATTTTGTCACATATATCCAAAATGACTTGCCAGTCTTCTGAAGTATTGAATTCATTGGTTGCTTTCTCTAAAGAAAACATACAGATCATTTGAGCAAGGTGTCACAACGCAGATGGGCTAAGTCATGGGGAGACTCTAATAGTTAAATGTCATGGGGACTCATTGAAAATTCAGGTTTTAGAGCCACCGAATGTCTATAAAATACTCTGAACCCTAAAGGAAAACCAAAAATTGGACTTAATCATCAAAAAATAAGAAACCACAGCAAAACTGTGAGATTCACAAATAAATGTGAAGATTTTTACCCCTACTAAAGAATACTATCAATGTTAAACTTTCAGGTTTCAACACTAAGAAATATCATAGTGGTAAATACGATAAACCCCTGACATAAAAAAGACCAAGCTCCCCCTGGGGGTAAAGTAATGTTGTTTTTTAACTGCAGCAATTTTATAGGACTTACTTTACTTCGAAAGGCATTTGGGGTTCCTACATTTTTTTCATCAAAGTCCAAAAGAAAAGCTCTAATTTGCTGGGAGTTTTGTCCCATATTTTACTGTTTGACACCTCAGGAGAAATGTACCTCAAAATACCTTTTGCCTATATATACAAAGTCTGTGTTTCCATTTACTGATATAGTACTCAATAAATTAATGTAGAGTGGTATATTGTACTAAAAAGGAATGACTCGAGAAATGGGACAAACATTTTAAAAATGGTTTCTTCCTTTTTGTTATTAGTTGTTCCTTTAATTGGAGCTAATGACCCCAACCTCCCTTATACAACATGCAGCAGTTTCGTGTACTTGCGTGTGAAAACAAAAGGGAAGCATGTTGTTGTTGATCATTATTGTTGACTGCGTAACTGCAGAGGGCGACAAATTAACTGCAATCTAACTCAAGTAACTAAACTCTGCATCTAGACAAGCCTGTTTTGTAGTTTCCCACTCTTCATGAAATTTATATAAAACTATATGTTAGGACTTTTGGAACAATTGCGGTTTAATAGGCAGCAACAAAAGGGAAATAATGGTTTCAAATCTAAGCCTGACACTATCACCTTCCTAATAATTGGATCTGTTTTCTACGCAACTGGGGAGGAGGACCGCCTACAAACTTCAATCCACAATCTGTTATATTTGGTACACCAAAATACATGCAATTTCCTAAAATCCTTCACTTATGCGGCATACTTAAGATTCAACTTTTTTCTGCGCCAAATATCTTGCTAAATTACACCCTCCAGGCCAGGTTGGAAAACATGTCCGTTTTCGCGGATGCGTCCAGTGCGAGCTAGTGGCGGCTTTGAGCTGCGAGCAACCCAAAAATGAATAATATCTTGTGCGAGCGCGAGCAAAATCTAGTTTTTTGTCTCCTGTGACATATAACTGGGGTGTGAGACCTGGTATTCAAACATGCGAGCAAATTTTTGTTGAGAAAACGTCACTGTGAGTTGCTGCATGTTTTCCAACCTGGCCTCCAGGTCAGATTCAATGTTGTTCTCTAACCAGAACAGAGGTCAGAGAAGTGATGAAGTGTTTTTACACATGATTCTAAGGCATTCATGTATCAAGGCATTCAAAACTTCTTACAACTTTAGTTTGGCATTTCCATTCGATCCTCAAGCGGCCTAGCCTATTATATTTATAAACAATAATCTCAGGGCAGGATCAATCGCAGCAGCTGTAAAACAAACTCACCAACGTCCCCATCAAACACTGAAGGCGATGAAAACAACGGCATCTTGCTCGCTGGTTACTTCTCTGAACTTTGGGCTTTTCAAATTGTAATTCTATATCGATTAGTTGATGTTTGAAGGCATTATTGAGCAATGTTTTCAGCGAAAATTCTTTTCACTGTTCCGCCATCTTGGCATCTTCCTATGAAATGAATAATATATTAAGTGCGCATGCGTGTTCGTTCATCATATGACGTAATGCATATAACGATGAAGACGCAGTTATGTGAGTAGGAAGTTGGGCAATATCTTCCTTTTCCTTCCCGGCAGCCTCCTCAATGCTGACCTGGCCAACGGGTGTAAACATGCAATAGGAATACAACAACTAGGATAACTTTACAAACTTGCGAGGCTAAAAATTCAAATAGGGGTAGGTAGGGGATTGCATTTCCCCACTTCTTGCAATCCTTGTGAATCAGTCTTTCCAGGCTGGTATTTTTCCAGATAAACTCAAAAAAGCCAAAGTGATAACCTTATTAAAAAAATGGAATCCTGATCTACCTCTCAACTATACAGTAGGTTCTGCATATAAGAAACCCCTTTGCATAAGAAACCAGCCTGAAACTCTTTCCTAAAGGTTCCCTATATAAGAAACAATTTTGGGTCGGAAATTTTAAAGTTTCTTATTTTCAGGTATGCCAAGTAATAATTTTACAGAATTTTACCTCATGCCCCCATATTTTGTTCTTAAGAATACCTATAGGTGCACTTTAATAACAAATTCAAAGCAACCTTTGCAGATAGATCAATTATCTAAAGGTACCTTTTATAAGAAATAACATAAGTTGGCATACAATCTTTTATCTTTAAGAATACTTGAAATGTTTAAATTTCCATTGTTCTTTGGCGATTTTGAGCCTCAATATTCTTATAAAATTTATTCATATAAAGAAAAAAGAGTGTAACTAGACATTGTCCAACCTATATGTAAGAAACTTTTATCCCGGTTCTAAAAAGAACCTCCAAATAAGGAACATTATCAGGCTGGAATGAAAAAATCTAGTCTTTAATCCCGTAAACAGAACTTTACCAAGTTTCTTTCATGACTTTTTCTTATTTAGTTCATCCATTCATCAATATTCTTCAAGGCAGGCCAGCCAAGGTGATTAATAGATGTCCCAAAAAAATGTGGCTTGAGATCTATTCGATATCTTGGTGCTAAACTTTGGAATACATCACTGGTAGTAATCCAAAACGCTGCATCAACATTTTCCTTTTAAATCGAAACTGATGAAAAGTCACTTGTTAAACAAGGTCAGCCAATGATCGATTGTTGTCTTCTAAGCTATCTTTGAGCTGAAATTATGCAAAATTTATAAATCTCGCATTAATTTATACGGGATCATATATTCATATTCAAATTAATGACTTACAACAGTTACTTTTATTGCGTCGTCATAGCAAAGAGTATAAAGTAAAATAAGCTAAAATAAACTAAACTAAACAAAGGAGGAAAGAATACATAAATCAGACATACAATACAAGTAGGCGTGCAGCAAGCATCTAAAGGGGACGATACGGATAATAACATGCTGTTGAAATATAGGTTTTGAGATTATTTCCTTTGAGATTTCGTTTTTGATTCTATTTTTTTTTTCACCCTTTTTCATTTATTTTGCCTCTATATCAACAGGGGAGGATGTTTTTCGCAGTTCACAGGCATCACTAACATAAGTAGCAAGCAGTCTTACTATTTTTAGATTCTCGTTTGATAGCAAAAATATCATAAATTGTCTGTTGGTGTATTGTTTTGTGTTATAGCCCTCTTTTTCAAGGGAAGAAATTAATCTATTACGCAGCGCTGAGTAAAGAGTTCATTCTGTGAGGAAGTGTTCTTCATCCTCCACCTTATTCAGTATACAAAATTTACAAAGTCGTTCATTCACTTGCGTGTTAGACCGCCTCCCGGGCTCAATTTGTAGGTTATGGTCACTGCAACGCAATTTTGCCATATTAATTCTATGTTTTCTGTCCCTCAAGAGGCAGTAAGGCTCCTTATGCATACGAGTTTTGAACAGGCTGTAAGTACGTAACTTATTACCACCCTTGTTGCTGCGTCCGAATTCACTAGCTATATTTTTACGCCAGTAAGTAAGTAAGTATACGATCAAATTTAAAGATAGGGGGAGGGGGATCGCTCATCAATTAGTTTATCTATTGAGAGAGTTCCTCCTTTGAGAAATTCCCTCCATGCAATTTATTTAGCTTCTTTTTGTATTTTATGTTAATTTTCTTTAGTATCAATTATCTATATATATAAAACAGAACTGTTTGTATGTATGTTTGTATGTATGTATGTATCTCTATATATATAAAACAGAACTGTTTGTATGTATGTTTGTATGTATGTATGTATGTATGTATGTATGTATGTTTGTCCGCTTAAAACTCAAGAACCACTAAACGCACAGCAAAATGAAAGGTATCATTCTAACCAGAATTTATTCGGGAGTGTCCTTAGCTGAAAATATTGTACAAATCGTTTAGAAATAAGAGAGGAAAAGCAAGAAAGTAACAAGTAGTTGAGAAAAATTGCGTTAAAATGTGGATTTCTTTGATGCCATTATGACGTCAAATAAACGACCGGGCTGTAGCTGTATTTCTTTCTCACTTTCGGTAGAGACATACACAAATCATTTAAGTTTGATCTAATGTGACGTCAAATTATGTACTGTCTTCATAGTAGAATTTAAGGTCATGAAAGTTATCTTAGTTGCCATAGAAGAAATTGTTCAAATATTAAAAATTCTATGAATACGAGGCGCGAAGCGCTGAGGAAATGGACATACCAAAGTGCGAAACACTGTGAAAGTAGATACCCGCAAGGGCGAGCAGACTATATAAATACAAGGCGCGAAGAGCTGAAGAAATTGATAGAGCAACTGTCTCAAAAGAAGTATTTGTTGTCATGAAAGTTATATTAGTTAGCATAGAAATGTTAGTTTAAATTGGGTAAAAACTCGGAATTTATGAAGACGAGGTGCGAAGCGCCGAGAAAATGGACATAGCGAAGTGCAAAGCACTGAAGAAGTGGATACCGCAAGGGCGCGCAGCGCCCTGCGGTAGACGCTAGTGTATGTATGTTTGTCCGCTTAAAACTCAAGAACTACTCCATGCACAGCAAAATGAAAGGTATCATTCTAACCAGAATTTATTCGAGAGTGTCCTTAGCTGAAAATATTTTTCAAATCGCTTCAAAATAAATCAGGAGAAGCTAAAAAGTGACGAGTAGTTGAGATAAATTGCGTTAGAATGTGGATTTCTTTGATGCAATTATGACGTCAAATAAACGACCGGGCTGTAGCTGCATTTCTTTCTTAGTTTGGTTAGAGACATACAAAATCATTTGAGTTTGATCTAATGTGACGTCAAATTTATGTATAGCAGAATTTGTTGTCATGAATGTTATCTTAATTGCAAAAGAAGTAGTAAAAATTAGTTCAAATAGTACAAAGTCTATGGATACGAGGCGCGAAGCGCTGAGGAAATTGATAGGACGAAGTATGCAGCATTGAGAAAGCGGATACTGCAAGGGCGAGCAGACTCTATAAATACAAGGCGCGAAGGGTTGAAGAAATGGATTGGACAACTGTCTCAAAAGAAGTATTTGTTGTCATGAAAGTTATATTAGTTGGTATAGAAGTGTGTTTCAAATTCGGTAAAAACACAGAATTTATGAATACGAGGCGCGAAGCGCTGAGAAAATGGCCGTAGCGAAGTGCAAAGCACTGAGAAAGTGGATACCGCAAGGGCGCGCAGCGCCCTGCGGTAGACGCTAGTCTGTTATATAAGAGTTCTGCAGTTTGTCTGTCTGTTTTGATTATTCACCTCTGACGTCAGAGAGGAAACGCGTGCAAACTCGTCCTCAAAACAAAATGGCGTCCAACATGCAAAATCGTCATCTTTAAGCTGTCATAATTTAAAGCTGTCTCAAATATTGCATTTTTAACGCTGAATTCGGAGTTTCCACATGCGAATTGGCCTTGCAGATATAATTTAACAAAACTTGTTTACCTTTGCAGGTTCTCTTTCAGGAAATATAAATTGTATGCTGAGAATAATAATGAAACTGAAATTGAAACTGAAGAGAGCAGCTAGTGTAATGGGATTTATCTTAGAGCATTATCTTATCGTTCAAAGCACAGTGGTCCAGTAAATACCAAACAAATAAAATAATCCATTGAGATTCTAATTCTGTAGATTACACGATTTTTTTATAAGAAACCTAGCTTAGGTCCTAGTACTAAAAGTTTCTTAATTTTTCACCAGTTTCTAGTACTAAAAGTTTCTTAAAAGTTTCTTATTTTTAAATACGCACTTAACATCAAATTTTGCACTTTCCATTGCATATTTCTTGTATTAAAGTGAAACCCACCTACTGATACAAGTAGTCTCAACATCCTGTGTTCCTCTATGTAAGTAAAAACGGGTAGCAAACTTAAATCAAGCAAAAATGTACTGTTGACATATTACTTTCCGGCTCAAAAAGTCCTCTTATTTTGGCTCGGAGTTTCTTAAAGATATTGATGTAGTTCTAAAAGTTTCTTAATTTTTTGGGGCTCTAGTACTAGGTTTCTTATAAACCGGTTTCTTATAAAAAAAAAACGTGTACTTAGTATGAGAGGGTTTATTAACTTAAGCTCTTAAATGACCCGAAAGTTAAGTTGTAATGAGCGATAGTGAAATTAGGTTTACGTCCCTTTACGTAATTATTTACGTATTTCTTAGAATTGATTATTGCCTTGTCTGCGGGTTGAAAAAGTCCATTGTCTAATTTCTAATCAAATAAGCGTTGATTAGCATGCAAGACTAATTATCAATGCTTCTCTACAACAACCTACGTCAGTAAAGAAATCTAATGAGACACGACATTGTTTTCTATAGAACATTGCACATTCAATCCTTGCTTCCAGTCCTGCTTATCTTCCATCCACAAATACAGCAAAATAACAAAGTAATGATTCCCTAGAGTGTACACGTATTTTTTTTTATAAGCAACTGCTTCATAAGTAAGTCAATACTCGACAAGACAAAAACCTATGCTATTCTAGTACTGGATAGATGAATGCTAAACTATAAGAAAATTTTAAATCCGACCCAATGGGCAATGAAAATAAGGAAGCAACTATAGAGAAGAAGGTTACAGTGGATATTAAACGCGTTTTTTGTATGAGTAATTTCAGCTAGAGCTCAGAATTAAAATTTGCTTAGCTGGAGGAAGGCAAATTTGAGTACTCAAAATTGCTTAGAAATTGCTTGGCTTTTTTACTTAAAAGTTTGTCTCTTAGAGTACTATATCGCAAGTTGTTGTACAACAAATATCGATGGTATCTTGCATATCGAAGTGTGCCAGGGTACTAGTATCCATTGTTACCTAATACTTTTTATCCACTGTATCCTTCTTCTCTATAGCAGCTGCAAGATTTTCATTGCCAAGCGTGTAGAACCCCGCCCACTTTTGTAAGCAACAGGGCCGGATCCAAGGGGGGGCGTAGGGGGCGTACGCCCCCCCTATTTTGGTAGAAAAACAATACAATTAGCTTGATAATACCCTATTTCACTTAAATTATCCTTTCATATATGTGTTACGCCCCCCCTTTCTATGGGTGCTGGATCCGGCCCTGAGCAAGATACCATCGACATTTGTTGTGCAACAACTTGTGAGATAGCATTGAAAGAAACAATCTTTTCAGTTAAAAAAGCCAAGCAATTTTGAGTACTCAAATTTGCACTCCAGCTAAGCAATTTTTAGTACTGAGCTCGAGCTGAAATTACTTTAAAAAATGCGTGTATTTAGAATGTGCTTTGTTATTGTCATGTGCCGCGTTAGACATGTCTTATTCAATACCAAAGTCTCAGTGGAGTTCGTAGGAATTTCGTATTGTAGACCACCATGGAGCACTATGTATATCTTGCTGTTAACCAATTTCTTTGCACTTTTTCAATAAGCCCCCTGGTTTGCCTCATTCTTGAAAATACCGCACTATTCCCTACTTTTGCCTCTAGTTTTCTGATGCAGAAATTGCTCTGCCCTTCGTTCATATATATAGTTATATACTATGAACCACCCCCAACCCCCAGTCAAAGCACATTAGAACTACAGTTTGTAAGCTTGTTTACTAAAAAGAAGCAAATATTCAAATCTGTAATAAGAATTTTGACCTGAGTTACATCGATAACGGAAATTTGTTTTTGATTCTTCGATCCACAACGCCATGTGTCTTTGCAATGCACAACCACCTTGCGTCATAACAACACCAAGGTTGTCCCCCAGGGGAATCTTCTCGTCTGTACAACAACTTCTAACCAATCGAAACCTAGAAAAGTCACATGTCCATATTCATTAACCAATCAAATCAAAAGGAAATGAGCGAGATGAACACCGAAGTAGAGAGGAAATCGAGGAAAAGAAAACATTGATCAGATGAGTTGTGAAAAGCGAGCAGAGGCTGAAGTTCAAGAAATTGTGTTTCTGCACGAGCTGAGCAAGATTTAGACTTAAAGTTGGCTGCATATAGGTGAGAATAGGCCTTTTCACTTTCCTTTGCTGGTTCATGAAACCAATTAGCAATCATTCAAACTTATCATCAAAGTTTAAAAGGGCTTGATAAAACAAATAAGTTCAAAGAAATTTAGATATGGGTGCGTTTTCAATTCTAATTTCAGGTGAAATGTGAGGTCCAGATATTTGAGCTACTTTCTGAAATTTATTCATCTGTCTCCGACAATATTTGACAAGTACAGAATATTTTCAGGACTCATAAAGTGCTCAGTAGAGCGGGGGTGGTAACGTGACGTTACATATAGGTGATGTTACATATAGGTGATGTTACATATAGGTGGTCACTGGTCATAGAAATACCGCGGGAGTTAATTGTTTCGTTTGTTTAATAACGCGAATCTCTGCGCATTATCTGAATGGGCCTAAAGGAACTAATTTAACAATGAATTTTTCCAGGTTTTTTTCTTAAGGTGGGAGACAGGGCAAAGAGATCTTATTTTTTCGTTGGCCTTATCTTTAAAGATTTAATTATTTTAAAACCTCTTGATGTTCATAGCAAGCATATGTTCTCCAAACGGTGCCATGAAACAAAAATTTGTTGTTAGATATCTCGGAATACGGGTTTTTTTATAAGAAAGTTTTTTTTGGCCCAGTACACGTATTTTTTTATAAGCAATTTCTGTTCGAACTCAGTACTGAAAATTGCTTAGTCGGAGGGCAAATTTGAGTACTCGAAATTGCTTAGCAATTGCTTAGCTTTTCTTACTTAAGCATTTGTCTCTTAGAATACTACCTCACAAGTTGTTTTACAATAAAAGTCGGTGGTATTGTTTGGAAACAACAGGAGCCATTGCATGAATATTAACATCTGTGTCTGTGTCTCTCGAGACGTTTTGATTTTCACAGCTTCGGCGCAGCGGTGCCATCACGGTTTGATCCCAGGCTGTCTACTAGTCCGTTCAGTCGTTATCAGAAACGGGGTCTGATTTTCGTCGTCTGTTGCTGAACCGGCTAAACCCACACAGTAAAACCCCCTTGAGAAGTGGTTTTAAAGTATCTTGCATACAAAAGTGTGTTGGGGTGGGGTACAAATATCGGCTGTAACCTATTATTCTATAGCTGCTGCATGATTTTCATGGTCAATTGGATCAGAACAAAATTTTCAAATCACTTAGCATTCCTCCATCCAGTACCAGAATTACTTAATTTTTTGTCTAGTCGAGTACTGACTTGCTTATAAAGCAATTACTTATAAAAAATATGTGCATTGAAACTTTCATAGATATTTCATGTTTTCAGTACAAAACTTTCTTGTAACTTTCTCAGAAAACTTTTATTTTGGTACAAAATATTTGAAATTTAAACTACACGCTTATTATTGTATAAGGAACCTACCTCAAGGCCTAGCACTAAAAGTGCCTTAAATCTTTTATTGTTTTCAATTGTTACAGTAAACAATAGAACAAAAGAATCTATTGTATTTTACAAGAAGTTCTAGTTCTAGGTTCCTTTTAAATGGTTCCTAATAAGAAAAAAAGCATGTATTTGAAGACGAATTGTAAAAAATTTCGCGTAATAATTTTAGAATTTTCTTATGTTTTAAGAATCCTGTATTGAACTTACTTACATTATTGAGACGTTGAACACTACTCTAAAATCAGAATCATTTATCATCTTGTATCTCAGGTGATTGGGTGAGTCTTCAAAAATGTTAAGTTTTAACTTTAAGCATTGTATTTAGGAAATGAATTCAAAGCTAGATCAATTGGGCAGAACCTAAACCTTATATCTACAGCCCCGAATATTAATCAAATATATCAGTAGCTCAAAGTGATTAATTTTTCCAAGAGAATTTCACTCCCAAGTTTATCAGGACCAAACAGCATTATCAATTTTGCTCAGAAAGCCACCTTATTTACCAGATTCTCAAGAAAGGCTGAACAAAATGAAAGTGGGCTCATTTTATTTTAATCTCCCTGGTTCCAATGTTATGTGAAAATGAAAGCTACTACCAGCTCCATTCATTTGTTTTTGATTTTTTCCTTCATTGACACAAGTATTGTAGCATATATCATCTCATCAGGTACTTTTTCTCCAATTGATTGGCATGGGCAGTGGTAGTTTTAGGGAGGGGCCAGGGGGGCCATGGTCCCAGGCCTCACGCTTTTGCTAGGAAAAAGGGGCCCCGCACCTTTCATAAGATAGTAAAATCATCTTCTTCATAATGAAATATATATAAGCTATACTTTACTGCTTGTTTTACTTTTTTATTTGGTTTTCATATGACATATCAAGCACATGTTTTACATGTTTACTACATTTATTATATACTACACTCAGACTTAGCAAAAATTTGAGTTGTACAAGCTCTCTGTAAAGAAAACACAAAAAATAATATTAGGACCAAACTTTTTACCGGGGGGTAGGGGCCCCGCAAATGTTTTTGGCCCCAGGCCTCGCAGTTTCTAAAACCGCCACTGGGCATGGGGTGAGATTTTAGCTCGAACTCTTCATATCGACACAAAGTTAAGGAAAGTAACTCTTGTGGTTAAGAAACTTGTTGAGAAACTTTTTGCACCATAATTGGGTTGAAGGCTAGGAAACTCTGGACTCTTGTACAAAGATTTAGCATTTAGTTTCTTATAAAAAAAATGAATGCATATTAGAAGGAGCAAAGATGGTTTATTATAAATGGTTGAATGAAAACCACTACACTCATTTTTTCTAAGTTAAGTTAGTTATAAGTTACTGTGCTTGATTTCAACCAGAGTTTTCTTAGCTTCTCAATTATGGTACAAAAAGTTTTTTTAAATGTTTCTTAACATAAAAACCCAATTTTCCTTTCTAAACTGTCACTTTCTTATTTTCTATCACTGCCAAACATGAATTGGATATAGAGAAGCAAAAATAAATGAAAATTTGATTGCAAGATCTGCTCATAACAACCCAGGTCTCATCATAATAAATCTCTAAGTATTCAAACAGGGAAGGCATGCATTCAACTCTGTGGGACTTAAGTGTGGCAGTTGTATTTCTGGTTTAGAAAAATATCACAAGTTCCTTTACTTTTTGGTTCACAAAAATCTTCTACCAAAGTTTCTTAAGTTTTGAAAATCTGGCCCAACAGTTTCTAATAAACGGTTTCTTATAAAAAAAATGGGTGTAAAATCCACTAGATAAGAAAGCCTTGAAAAGTCTCTTCAAATCTCAAATGAAAATAAACGCTCTACAAGAATCTCAAACGCATAAACTTTTCATTTCAAGGCAATCAAAGAAAAAGATTTCTCGCCCTGTCTCCCACCTTAAGAAATAAGCTGCAACAATGCATTGTTAAATAAGTCCCTTTAGGCCCATCCAGATAATAAGGAGCAATTCACGGTATTAAATAAAAGAAACAATCAACACCCGCAGTATTTCTATGACCACCTATATGTAACATCACCTATATGTAACATCACCTATATGTAACGTCACGTTACCACCCCTTATGGCTCAGTACAGCATGTTGTAATTTGATTTCATGCACATTGCGAAATTACAACAACACAGCGTCCACAAACCCACAAGATGCACAAGTTGATTCATGAAAGAGAAAATAAAACATGTTATATGATCAAAACTGGAAAATAAAGTTAATATTGTTAAAATGCCGAAAGAGTTTAAGCAAAAGGCGACAGCAAGAGTTGGGATTAACCAAAAACAATTATCAACCCCCTAGTCTGGAAACACATTATAAAATAGTCTTCCAGGGAATAGGTTGTGAGTATGCAAGATGTGGATGTGTACTGATTGTCTCAAAAACTTTGAGGGCTGAAATTTAAAAGTAGTCAGATCAAACTTAATAAAACTACCTCACGATTTAGTTCCCGATGTTCTGGTTCAAGAAAATAAAATTTTTTGTTTTGCTAAAAATTAGTTTTCTAATGTGTTATAAACTTTTTTGCTGCAAACTTGCACCCTTAAATGACTTAAAAATTTTTGTTCAACAATTGCATAACTGTATAAAGCTATATTTCTCCAGGTAATAAAATAATTGGAGAAAATGTCGTCAGTCGCTGCCTCTCAGTTCATAACTGCTTACGATGCCACTCACAAGTCTTTACAAGAACGAGCAGCTTCTAAAAGAAATAAGAAGCCCAAGTTCAGCCCAGTTGAACAGAGTGCAACAAAGTCTCCCTTGACAGTAGAATCTGAGCAAAACCAATCCTGGCCGATCACTTTTGTCATAGAGGTCAACCCCAGTAGGACAACCAAGCAAACTTCTGTCTCAGCCACACCATCAGACCAGCCTGGCGAGCACTGGAAAGACAACTGGGAGTAAAGTAATGGTGAGGATACAACCTTTTTGGAATTTGACCAAACCTGAAACCAAGCTTACAAATTTCCCCATAAACCAAAATGCAAACCAGACCCGTATCCAATTACACTAATTTTGGACTGTAATATCACACTTCATTTAATTTCTTAGGGAAATAGTTTATAAAAGCCCTCAGTGTACTATTTCTCTGCAAAAATGTTCTAGGCCTGTATAGTTTCTTACGTTTTGAGTTTATAGTTTTGTTCTGATATGATACTTGAATTACTTTTTCAGTTTGGTTTCTGATGTTGTCTGGAAGAGAAGTTAGCTGATTAGAGATCAGGATGTCAAAGAGACTGCTGAAAATTTGATACACAATACATCTCTTATAAGAAAATTGTATCCAAACCCCAAGTCGTAGAATGTCTAGGAACTAAAAACAACATCATGTTCTAGAATCCCCTCCCTACTAAAAACAAATACATTCTTTTTTTCATAAGAACAATTTTCTAGCAACACAACCCTCAAATTTTGCCAAATTTTAAGAACAAGCTAAGAGCAAACTGAGACTGACTATTTCAAGGTCAATATAAGAATTATTAGAAATAACTTTGAGACTGGCAAATAATTACAAAATAAGCAGATTGACAGCACACAGATATATCAGATGGTCTAGAGAGTCCACATTTGAACCAATTAACACAACTGAGTGTGAAAACTGGCTTCCAAATAATTATGAAGTAAGAACAAATTAAGAACATTCCAGGCTGAAAATAGAGGAATATTTAAGAACAGCCAGCTTGAAATCAAATTTACTGGTTCTTAAAAAAAATTGTAGACTTGGACGTAGGAACTTGAGGCATGTGCACCCCCCAAGACTTTGCAAAAATTGAAGGGCAAAAATCATCCCCTTTTTACTTTAAGAGATTGCCTCTCTTTCTTAATGAGAATAGTGCCCTTGAAGCGTTATGCCTCCCCAAGTTTGAGATGCTTCCAAAGTCCCTGCACCCTAACCCTTTCTCCTATAGATGATTTGGCTTGGTTGGACCAAAATCTCACATTCATGTATGGACATACTCTATCAGCGTTATTACACTCTTTTTTTATAAAAACCATTAAGTTTGGTTTGAAGCAGGCTGTTCCTAAATGTTCTTCTATTTTCAAGCTTAAAGGTTCTTAAATTGTTCTTACTTTTACAGTGCTTTGTAAGCCTGATTTGTTGTCATTTCTGTTGAAGAGTCGAATGTTCTTAGTTTCCTGCCCTGTCTGATACACAAGGGTGTTACCAATTTGTATGTTTCATGTTTATTTCTTAGTCTTATATTTACTTCTTACTAGTATATCTTGATCTAAAATGGCCAGCCTCAGCTTGTTCTTAGGTTGTTCTTAACTTTTGGCAAAATTTGAGGCTTGAGTTCTTATATTTTATATTTTACAAGACACATAATAGATGTTAACATATTTTATTGGTACATTCCTTTACTTCTTATCATCTCTCTGACTTACATATTGCTTGGGAAAGAAATTTTAAATCATGTTTGTACATAGTATGATGAAAGTCTTTTAGATTATAAACAAATGTAATAACTAATATTTTGTACATAATGTATTTGGGTGATAAAATATCATGTTTGATTTCCTTGTTCGTTTCTTTTTGACTGCAAATAACTCTGACTTCATAGTGGAGGTTTTAGAGACTGCAGTGCCTAGGGCCAAATACTTCTACCAGCCCTTTTCGCTTTATCTGACAAAGATTTTGATTAACCCACTAGGAGCAATAGCAGTGCTTGAAGAGTTACAGACGAGATTTACTTTTAAAGGCTTAAAAACTGTCAGAAAATACAGTCCTTACTGCTAATACTTAAATATCAAAGCTCACAGCATATAAGCCTATTTGCCAGAACTTTACATCAAACCTTTTTTAGAAAATTATCTTTATCATTGATATAAGGAACCCTTGAAGTGACTCTATGCAGGTTGAATTCAAAGGCTGCACTTCTCAAACTATTTTTTCCACTTATATAATCTTGCACCCTAATTTTGAATTAAGGGGAGTGAAAAGTTTACATGGCAACTCATGGAAAAACTGTGCAAGGAAAGCTGGTGACTCGAGACCTAAGTTCCCCCTTTCGAAGATACCCTTACCCTTCTCCGCTTTTCTTAATCTAAGGGGAGTTCCTTAATCTACGAAAAGAGCCAAAATTGATAGTTGCCATACCACTGGGTGGCCAAAGCTTTATCAAACCTTCACATAAAACTGTATGAGTCTACGAGAAAAAGATCGCAGCACGGCATAGGACTACAAAAAGAAAAAATAATGCAATGGGATGGCTGTGCAATTCTATTGAATATTCATTAAAAGATTCTAAAGTTAACCTAAGGTCTTGCAATAGTTACAAAATTTTTATTTGAGTGACTAAAATTATTTAAAAAATCTTATTGACAAATACACATCACATAAAAAATAATTAACCTGAAGAGTTGCCGAATTGAATATATGGGTAATTGACATGAAGCCTTTGGGGGCAAGTTTTCTCAGATATCCATCAACATGAAGAGTAGAAAATTGCAGAATACAAAAGCCCCAAAATATATTTGAAAAGAGACCTTCATTACGTTTTGTGACTGAAATTATCTAAAATATCTTATTGACAAATACACATCACATAAAAACTAATTTAACCTGAAATTGGGTTAATTGAACATATAGATAATTGACAGGAAAATTTTGGGTCAAGTTTTCTCAGATGTTCTATGATCAGAAGAAGAACTTCTGCAAGAAAATGCAAACCCCTAACCTTGAACATGTGAAAAAGGCTTTCCTTACTCAGTGATCACTGAGTGGAACGGTATACCAAACAGCCAGCTCCCGCAGTATAAAAAGTCTCTAAAAGCTCATCAGAAGGAATGAGACATTACACATAAAACATTAATCTAGGAAAAATAGTGAATAGGCCCTTACATTCCCTAGTAAACCATTTAAATGAATTTACTTTTCATTATTGTTTTATAAATTGAATTTGAAAGCTGAAGGGAATACGTGTATTGGTATGCACTAGAAAAAGTGAAGACATTTGGAAAAGCCAGCAACCTAGGAGTTCTGTTCTCTTCACTGTAGCTTGGTTTTTTTCAGTAACAGCAAGATAACTATTTCTGAAAAACTGTTCTCAACCCTAAAATTGTTCGTTCAAAATATTTCAAAACTAGTAATACTTAAGTTAGCAATAATATCGATGAAAGTTATTTGGCAATGATAAATATTTTCAATGTGTCGAGCCAATATTCAATTCAAAGTGGTTTATCAAACGTGTCTCTTTTTCCTGGCGCTTACCGTACACCATTCCCTCCAGCTTGAAAACTCAATTTATATGAAATAACTCGACATGAATAATATTAATATTAGAATAATAATAACTGAGTTACCACACGTAAAATTATCTCCAAATATTGTTTTCTACTTATCTATGACGAACGATCGTTTTTCTTGGGACACTGGCTCCCTTGATTTCAAATTTTCCGAGTATATCCACTCTCCCAACAATCTCATATCAAGACCTTAAATGTAAAGATTTTGAGCCAAAACTTATCTGAAAAAGCAAAGATAGTTAAAACTCATCAGAATATGAATAAAAAGTCGGAATTTGAATGGAAAATAACTCGCACAGAGCTTTGCTGAATTGAGAAAGTATAATGTCATATTTAATCTTTTATTCCTACGGTGGGATTAGCCTTAATCATGTCCCCGTTGTACCCGAAGCCTAAGATCGAATCAAAGCGAAGTTTATATAGGAAAATATGATGTAGATATGTCGTCCAGTCACACAAAAGTTTTGGGAAATGGAATTACCTGGATAACTCAATTACTGTTGAGTTTCGACTTTTTATCCATCACAAGTGCCATTTCTTCACGAGAGCCTGGTTCCACACTTCTCATGATTTCTTCCACCTTCTTGGCATATGCAACATCCTCTCGCCTCTCCGATGGGTCAATTGATTTTCTCGTCGGCTTCCATGGCTCGAGTAATTTTCTGTGAAAAACATTATGATGTCGTTGAAGAGAATATAAATGACACGTGTAGTATTCGAATCCACCACATCTGAGTCTGCACTTCCAAGTCTGCACCGAAATCATTCTACCAACTGAGCATCGGTCATTTTCATTCTCAAAAACTATTTTGATTGATTTATCAAGTCCTGCTTCTTCTCAAAATTTATTCTTTTTACATCGAGTAATTTCCTCTCCCACACTCTGATTATTAGTTTCAGTGGGAGAATCTTTCATCTCATTCTACTAATCATTAAAATGGTATATTTTAGAGTTCAATTAATTGTCAATTTGTATTCGTAGTTTTATCGTAATTGTTATTGTTAGAATAGGGATATTCTTGGGTTGTTTTTCGTCTATACAACTTAGTCCCAACTTGTCTTTGTCTCATGGTGATCTAATTTAAATTCGATACGAAGAGCTTGGTTTGCAAAATAAATTTGTTTGTCTCTAGTTGGGCGTGGTACAAATCAGAATCAATCACAGATATCATATTTCGAGTGAGTAAGTGAGTGTGTTTGGCTTGATATTCTAGCTAGCAATAGCTTAGAATTTTCAATCAGTAACCTAAGCATGTCTTGTTGACTGTCCTTGTGTCCACAAGTATGCATACAGATTGAAATCTCTGCAAAGGAGAATAGAGTCTATGAACTAACGGGCGAAAGCTTGACAATTGCAAATTTGATTTATAAATAATTCATGCGTTACTCAAAGAAATCTCCACTCTGTACACGCAATAATTTGAAATTTCTATGGAAAAAATCCTGCTTGTCGCCTTCTTTGAATTCTAACTGTCAAATGTGGCTACTTGCAACTTCATTACTCCGCCTTTCAGTGATCTAGGTTGTTTGTTTGTTTGGGGAAGATTAGGCTGAAAAACGCGATGTCATAGTTTTCTCAACTCACTAACTCCCATTGTTTTGGAGGTTGGTAAGGGAGGGAGTTAGTGAGTTGGGAAACTACGATACCGTTAAAAAACAAGAGGAAATCAAGTGAAAACTTACTTTGAAAGCTCCAACTTCTCTCCTCTTGCTCTTCTAACCTGTGGACTTCCTGGAGACTTGACATTGCCATTATCTGTAGTCAATTCTTTACATCTTCTTTTGTAAGGCGAATATATATTTGTATTTTCTTTCTCCTCCAATTCCCGTTTTCTTTTATTACCGGTGTGTGTGGATTTGCCTACTCCTTTGTCAAGCTCTTTCTTTGACGAAGGCTTCTGTGCAATTGATTTTAATGTACTTGGATCCACTAAAATCGAAAGTTTGAGAATTACCAGGACTTAAAATCTCATGTTGGCCCCTTTTTTCTCTTTATCTAAATCCCTGTAGTCATCATAGGAAAAAAGAAGAATAAAAAAACCAGTTATAGAAATCAGATTAATTATCAAAAAGTAGAAGAAGCAAAACATCATAGGCTTAGAAAGACGATGGAATGATATTCAACAAATGTACCAGACGGCCTACTAAAGTAACCATTGCAACACTATACCAAGCCATGAGATTGATTTGCTAGTTGAGCAAAATTGAAGTACACCATGATAAAAGCAAACAATCAAAATTGAAGCAATTTTCTGCAAAAAAATATAAAATAATTGTTTCCAGAAGTTTCTCTATTATATTATATTTTCAAACAATTGTGTAAAAGGATGGCAAAATGATGGCAAGAAGTAATACGACAGAGCCAAACTACCAAAGCTTTACATCCTTTTAGGTACAACTCTAATGAGTGCAAGACGCCTAGCTTCAGCAGTTATCTCTATAGCGATTGCGTTGTCTAAAGCCGCATCATAGTGCTCGATGTACAAAAGTGCAGAGCGATATAGAAGAGAAACAAGATAGGAGACTGGCTCTCTGTAACTTCTAGCATCAGTAGTTATCAACTTTCGCTAGATTTCCATTGATATATTCAAGAATACCCAACAAATCAAAAGACCATAGTTTTCAAGACCAAGCAACCTATTGTTTCCAAAGCTGGTCACTATTGTTTTGCTGTTTTTTAAAAGCTAATTGATGGGGTCTAGTGGGGGTATCGTAGAATTTTTCCCTTTCCATTCTTTTCGGCATCCTCAAGTTCTGTTCCGATCAAATACTTTATGTAAAACAGATGGATAAATGAACTTACTTTTAGATTTGGCCTGCTTCGCATTTTCTTCTACACAATCTCCACAAATCATGTTGTCTTTCCACCCGATTGGTGAAAATCTGCCACTTGGGTTCAGTTCAAATCTGACTGGATTCCCAGAAGGGGATTGGACAAATACCATGCATTTGATTAGAACTAATTGTCTCCAATCTGAGGATTTCCTTATCTGTCCGTGGCATCCACAAAAATGCACAGCTGTCTTTTCACCTGAAAGACAATATAACATTCTTTCTGACGCGCTACTCTGAGGAGTGTCTGACAAAATTCTTTAGTATTTATTACGTTTTACTGTGTTTCTGAATTTCCCTTGCCTTCCGGAAGTCCTGTACCGATCAAATATGGTCCGGGCGTACTTCTCTGATGAGTGTCATACGAAAAGCTTTAAGAGTAATTATCCTTACACTATGTGCTCATTTTTCCTCCCCATCCTTCAACAACAGCTAATAGTTGATAGTTCATAGGCAAATACACTTACTATCTTCGTAAGGTATTGGTTTATATACAAAGCACGGAGGGTCCACTGAATATGTAGACTAATCTAGGCAGTGCGACCCTGGTCCTTCCTCTCAATGTGACCACACCTTGAGATTCATTTTGCCTTTTTGCATGGAATTACAGAGAGCTAGCTAATTCTTTCCTAAAACTTCATGTGACAGGTCTGACGGTGGTTTTGAACCCAGGACTCTTTAAACAAGAGTCGAATGATCTAACCACTCGGGTATCCCTGCCTACAGCATGATTTGGAAAATCTTTTAAATCATAATGAAAACGTAAATTGTGAACAATCACTTTCAGGATCAAATCAAAAGTCCCCATAACTTTCCCAAGGGAAACATACAGGTGGTTCTTCGCTGCCATTCTTAATGAGAGTAGATTCAATTTGTCCACTTTCGTCCGAGGGTGTTGCGATAGATAGGGAGTCGAGGGGCTGCACCATTTTAGATGAATTGAATAAAGATGATATTTGACTGTAATTTTCCAGAAAATGCCAAGAAAACTTACCATTCTTTTTACCTTGATCAGTGGTTGAACTATCTTGGGATGATGATGATCGCTTCTCAAATTCTACGTCCTCCTGAACTGCACTACCAGTGCAGTCTAAATCATTTTCCTCACCCGCATCTTTTCTAATGAAAAATGTCTGCCTTTTATCCTTTGCTGTTGTTGTAAGCTTGTTTGCTAGAAAACAGACATGCTATTAAAAAACTACATTGCCCAGGGGGGCTTTCAAAATTCCCCTACCATGAATAATCGATTAAGCCCTGTAGGATCGAAAAAGCAATGACATACTTATACTATTCAATTCAATAAAATAGGTACAATAGAAAAAAATGCTACAAGACCAATTTGATGCTCATGCAATTAAGTCAAAAAATTTTCGGCTTGAATTGAAAACGAAATTGAGGCCATATTTATATAGTCAGTGATGATTTCAATATTAGAGTCCCAATTGCATTGTTTGGGGAGGCTGAGCCTTAAGACAACAAACCATGCAACATCAATGCTGGTAGTCGTGTCTTTAGAGCCCCCTTTTAGAAATAACCACTGTACAGTGGCAAAATTCTCTGCATCACCTAATTTTTGTTAAGTCAAAAATCCAGCATGTTTGACTGAGGCTTTGGAAGCATGAGCTCATCTCAACTCTTAGATGTAGGGGTTTTCAGTTGTTTGGAGAGAGGTAACATATTCCAGCTTATCAAAGCAGTTCCTGGCCATGGACTAAGCATTATATGCACCAATTATAACAATAAACCTTTCGAGCCAAATCTTCCAACGTTTCAGGAGAGAATTTCCTACAATCACTAATTCTTAGAGCAACTTGAATACTGCCTACCACTGGACATTAAATCCACCTTGGTCCTCCAAATCACTGCATCATTCTGTTCCGGTTCTCATGCTAAATTCTCCTGTAACTCACTTGGTTATTTATGAAGCGACAGCACTTAAAATCAAATACTAAACATTAAAACTTACTTGGTTCATAAGCAGAACGAGCAAACCCTGGTTGTATTTCAGTAAAAGTTTGGTTGGAATCATCTTCTACAGCCTCAGGGGTATCTGTATCGGAAGCACTGCTGCTTTCATCTGCGGAACCAAGAGTATTGGAAACATCGGCTTCTTCTATTTCAGGTGGTCTAGTTATCAAGAATGTCCCTCGCCGATGTTCTAGCTCCGCCTGGGTTGGCTTGTTGTTCTTGATGCAGTAAGTTTCCCGTCTCATTGATGGGTCAGTTGTGGCATTCTGTTGACCATCTGTATTTTCAACGAATGTTGCATCCGGGGCAAAGGTTACATTACCCTTATTATTGTCAGAGCTGTGAGGTGCATTCAACCAACGCGACGCATTGCCAGTAGCCTCGAGATCAAGTTCACTGACGTCAGTTGGTGTTGCAAACGAAGATTGATCATCAGAGAACGCGTCCAGGCTTGGCGAGAGTGCAGTTTCGTAGTCACTGCTTACATCAGACAGTGTAATTTCATTAGCACCTCCACTAGTTTGATTAATTGATGGCTCCTCAGCAGGAGCTAGGCTAGTTGTATATTCGGTATAGGAACCGTTGTGACAAGGGGAATGGCCACTGAGGACATCAGCTGGTGGCCTTGAACTGATTTTTTCGATTGTAGATGCCATAAGGGGGCTTATTTTTGCAATGAGCTTTGAATCTTGATATAGCCCCGCAGAAGAGACAGAGGTCTTTGCTGAATTTCCTAGCAGGCTCACCTCCACACTTGAGCATGGCTGCAATCAATAAACAAATTGAAATGTTAAATCATAACAAATAATTCTATGGCATAGGATACTACGAGAGCCTAATTCCTGACTTTTAATAGTAAAATACTAAATCAAAAATAAACCCTTCTTAAAACGTTTTGATATAATCTTTTATCAGTAAACTCAGGTTTACTGATGAAGATAACATAGAAATGTTTCTAGAATAGTTCATTTTTGAATTAGTCACTAAGACAGTTGGATAAAGGCGGGTGAATGAAAAGGGGCATTGAAACCCACATTGCTGCATGATGGCCTAGCTAGTGCATGTAAATCAGGGTTCATTAGGATTAGTATAGTTTGAATAACTCAATGGGTTGGCCTATCAAATGCTTAGACTTAGGTTTCCACAGCCTAGGGCAGATCATATGAGCTTACCTAGGTGTCAGTTTCTAGTCTTGTGATTTTCAACCTTTACATCGTGTGTATTTGAGCCAGACCTCCAGTCAGACTATTTTCATTTGCAGTAGATAACTCTGGCCAGGGTCGAAGTGTCCAGGTCACGTCATATATCTGTATGTTGCACCATATCAGATTATGTCAGACCTTAAACTGTCCCAATGGATGGTCTCTGATTTCTGATTGATGGTCTCTTTTCAAGTCTCAAAATATAAATTTGATCGCTGTCTTTGCCCTAGGTATACATAACTCTCAACTTTCTATTCAAGATTTATAGATAGATTAATCAAAACTGTAACTGTTTGTATCGTGATGAAACTTTACCTCTGATAACTTTCCTGGGATAAATACACTGTCAGCTCCAACACAAGGGAGGCAGTAAGTTGTTTCTTGGCTACTACTACTACCAGATGCTCTGGGTTCTTCGTCACTTGGCGCATTCACATATGCCTTAAAATTCTCATCGCTTATACCCTCTGTCACTGGAGTCTGGACTTCCTCTTTGACAACATCCTTCTTCTTCTTTGATTGGTTCTTTTTGCTTTTGCTTTTTGCTTTTGTAGTTTTAGATTTCCCCTTGGCTACTTTAGCATTTTTATCAAGACTTGAAGCCTTGCCATCATCAATGTTTCCTTCAATCTGGGAAGGCAGTGTTTTATTATTGGCTTTTTTATCATTTTCTTGACAGGTATTCTCTTCAATCAAGGCTGGTGGCAGGGTTGTATTTTTGGTTTTCGGAGGGCTTTCTAAAGGGGTGTCTTCTTCAATCAAGGATGGTAGGGTTGTATTTCCAGTTTTTTGAAGGTTTTCTAGACGGGAGACCAACTCTGAATTCTGTAAAAATCGAAATAACTTTATTAGGGGTCATCAATTATGTTAAGTACTCTCCAATGCTGGGAAGAATATAAAGAGGGACCGAAATGGTTTAAAGTGACATAATTAAATGGGATCAGATATCTCACGCCACACAGATGTGGCGTCTCAACTTTTTCACGCTGATGTATTCATTCTTATTCAGAGCCTTATTGGTGTTTCTTATCTATATTTACCGACTCTTTTTAGAAAATAGTTGGTGTCCTTGGCATAAAACAGCAAAGCACTTGGCGCAAATCTGTGGCATAAGGCTTTTGCTGATTCCACTATGGCTGATGTGTGGATAATTGGCTTAAAAATGTACAATACATTATTAGGGCATATTAATTCATAATGCATAATAATTCAATTGCAGTAGCCTGCTCTGGTATAATTTAATTTCATTAGGGCATATTCATTTTCATCAATTGGGATCTTCTGAATTCTAAAACCGGCAGACTTTGCAAGAAATGTCTGCCTGGTTGAAAAGAATACTCCCGCCAAAAACAGTGGACTCCACAGAAGAACGTTTAAATTTTGAATCCTTTTTGAATGAAAAATATTTTTCAAAAGAATGTTAGATGTTAAAAAGCTCAAATTTTGAATGTTTGTCTGACGTCAGAATGAGTCAACAAAATCTCTGCAAAGTCTAACAGCTCTATGAGTAGAAGGTTTGGAAGGCCTTCTAAACCTACCATTTTCAGTAGATGGTGTGGAAAAAATAGGAATCTGGAGTCTACCGAAAACAGAAGACGAAGAAAATATAATGCCCTTAGATACATTAGGGCACTTGGCTCGATAGCTCCTCTGAGTTCTTTTCAAGTGTCCTAAACTTATCCTATCTTTTAAAATTTTATCACTGTAGTTTGTAATTAAAAGTTTGAATTCAATATATGAAATGACATTGTTTATTTTCAGTAAAAATTACTTGTAGCGAAAATACTGTGTATAGATAGTTTAAGTACAGTAATACAAGAAGCGGTCTGTCTGTCAACCAAGGTTGTCCAAAAAAATATGTAACATCATCATCGAGAGTGGAAAAATCCGCGCTCTAAACCGGCGAACCCTGTTTCTGTTTTTTCGGCCAATTAAGACCTTGTAGGCCTAAGCTACCTATCTTATCTAATTAGGCCCATCTTTGTGTCTGTATTTCGTTCTTCAGACGAACACAAGACAAAGCAGTAATAAAATACCTTTCCAGTTGCTTTGATTTTATTCTGTTTGCAGAGCCTTTGCAACTCTGTTCGTTTTAGCTGCTTTATATCGACCAAAGATAGATCATCCATTCTGCTAACTGCTTCCGCTCTCCACAGCTCCAAATCATTCCCGCGCTTAAAAACAACGGAGCTTTGGAGCAAATTAAGGCTGTCCTGCGGAGGCACTTCAATTCAATTGAGTTTCTTCATATCAAGTCAGAACTCAGAATTGAATTTCTTAGTATCAACTCAATGATAGCTTACCCTTTACCCCCTTGAAACATAGGTCTATAGAACAACACCTTGCAACTGCTTTCCACTTGGAAGAAAATGTGCAAAAATTAGGTACTAAGTTGCCAGCTCTCTGACATCCTGCCGGAGGCTCCAACCATTTGACCTAGAGCACGGTTGAACTTTGGGAGATCTCCAGAATTTCTCCTGAAAATCGAAAAGCCCCAGCATTTTTATATTAATGTGTGACTGTGGCAACCAATCCATCAAAGTTAAGCTTTTCTAAATACTTTTCCTTGGTTTGTTGCATTTCTTCGAGTCGAGTGAGAGCCGAGAATGCTATTTTCTACCAGTGGCGTTCCGTGAGTTCAAAGATAGGGTATTCTGTGGATAATTTTTTCTGACCACACCCAAAAAATCTAACAGGGACTGGACCACGCCCTAGTAAAATTTAACGGACATCAAATTAGTTGATTTTCGCTGCTTTCCTTTAGCTTTAACGTTACAAAATTAGGAGCAGTAAATTTATGCAAATAAAACTTCATTTAATAAATGATATCACTGTAATATCACACTAAAAGTAGGATAAATATCCCTAACACAAACCCATACACATAAGACTGATAAAGGACCATCTAAACAGAAAACATGATATTCTGATAAAACTACAAATAAGTAACTATCACCTATAGAATGGATGCTTCGACAAAGAGTGAAAAGATTTCAGGCCTCTCAGTGTGGCCTTAATAGGCCCATATAGCTTACAACAACAAAAGTAAGATATAAAATATTCTTTACTTAACTTCAAGCTAGTTGCTTTCTGTCTTTTGCAACTGCAACATTAAGGTTCTAAAAGTTCCCCTTCTTTCTTGTTTAGACTATTTGACAAATCTGTTTCTTCCCTTTGTTCTATTTGTTTATGTCGTAAAATCGATATGGATAATGCGCCTCGTGAACTTGAATGTATTTACCGACACAGTGTGAGAGTTAAATAACAAAGGAAAGGAGATTGCGTGTACGGATCTTACCGCGCCAATTTCAAAAACGAAATTCGACCTGATGGACGCAGGATCTTAATGTGCGTCTTTCGCTAGTACAAACCTATAGGACTTGCCGCTTCAGTGATTTCGCCAATATGGATTTTGATTGGCTAAAGGTGCTTCAAGGTTCCCTTCGGCGAGCTTAGGTCAAAAGCTTAGAAAAGTATCTGCCCGCTCTAAAAGCAGGTTCTAAGAGTGAGGTCAACAAATATCCTGCTGGAGCCGCAATACATTGTCAAACAGACACACAGACAATTACCAACGATCAAAAAGCCGCCTACTGGCCGTAACCTCAAGCCCTTTGTTTGCAGAGTAACAGGACAACACGAGAAGACGAGAAGGGTTTGCGAGCGGATAAGGAAAACTTATTTGATGGCAATGACTTCATAAATTTTATGAATATGGTTTTTAACTGTATGAAAAGCAATAAATGTTTTATTATATCTATAAAACGAAATGATCTGAATAAGAAATTTAGAGCATAAAAATTATTTTTTGTTTGAAAACGCTAGGGTATTCTCTGAATACCCTGAATACCCGGACGGAACGCCACTGTTTTCTACTAGTTTTAAACGTGCAAGAGGCCAAATGGTCTTTAATGTTTTGCGACTTTATACATAATGCATCGAGCATTAAGTCCCTTGAGCATTGAAATTTCAAAATATTTGCAACAATAAGTACGCACTGTGAGTAGTGACCTTAAAACATAGAACAGTACGAATACTGCAAGCTGAACAGGGAGTAACGGGACAAATTATCACCTGTGGTATTCCACAAGGCTCCTGTCTAGGCCCATTTCTACTTTCTAGAGTTCGAAGAATGTTTGAACGGACCCAGGGCTGGCGTGTAACATCAATAGAGAGTTACAGGGAAAACAATCACTTATTGCATTCCAAATGCTCTTGTCTAGGCCTATTCTAATTTCTTGATTTTGATAAATGTTTGAGCATTAAAGGTGAGCCTTAAGCATTAGCGTCCAAAACTGTCGATGAGGTGGTTTTGTAAGCATACAAAAAACTGATAATCGGTTAGTCCATTTGGCTGAGGCTAAAAGTTCACACATAGTTTATAGAAATTGATGGTTAGGAAACCTATTGTTGTACGTCTTTGTTCCACATTTGATATTGAAAAATACCTGAAAGATCACAAGGAATTCCTTATCCTTTCTCTGCATTATTAGCTTTAAATGTAGATATGGCGTAGAAAAATATGATGCTGAATATTAAAAAATCTTTTGTAAATAAGGAACACTTCTGGATAGGCAACTAAAAGAAGCGTTTTAGTCTATTTGCTCAACCATGACCTTTTTGGTGTGCAATATCAATTTGGAAGAACTTGCACAAAAAGATACAACATCAGGTTTCTCAACCATCTTCTTCTTTAAACTATGTTTCACACCTAGCTATTGTTTTCACACGAATATAATTCTTTTCATTCCAGAAACAAGGATGATGGAGTTTTTCAGCAGGCCAAGTTGGCACTGAGCAGAAATTTAAAACGAGAAATAACGTTCTTTCTGACATTGCATTCTTAGCTTCTTTGAATTCCTATAAGGTACATACGCTGTTGCATCCACTTCACAAAATATAAACAAAATGTAGAAGATGAATAAACATTTCAAACACATTTAAGGGAATTTATAAAACCTAAAAACAACAATGAATTGAAAATTGTTAGTTGGGCATAAATGAATAGGATTAAACAGTTAAAGTCCTTTTATTAATCATATGCATTTATATATTCTGAAGAAATTTTATTCTCAATAAAATAAGGCAAGGAAGGTTTAGGCATTGCACTAAATTTCCTAATGATCCTACTATACTTAAATAGTCAAGAAAGACTTTAGTGAGGGCAGAATATTTCATCACAAAAACAAACACCTTATACAAACAATACATACAAATTACACTAGATTACACTACAGATACTAAAACATACAAGTATACAGTTTCACAAATTTAATAGAAAATCCTCCATGGGGAATAAACGAATCAGCGAATAGTAAAAAAGCAATGGTTTATACTAATAATAGCAAATCCTCCCTTACCAATAGGCAAAAAAGGAAAAACACAATGTAGGGAGGGCGGGTGGACGAAAAATAGCAATTGCGTGTGTGCTGCGACATAAGCTGCCTTGCAAATAGCACAAGACCTTGGAGTGCCACAAGTAAAAAGGTAGGGGATTAAAGTATTAAATGGATAAAGGCTATTGGTTAGATAGCCTACATGCAATGCACCAGGTCAAAGGTCTAGAGGTATGGTTCTATCTGCTTGGTCATGGCATGTGAAAGAAATATCAAACCAACTGATCTCAAAATAAAGACTGGATCGAACTTCTGTCTTTCTGAAATTAAATCGATTAGCAGCCATTTCGGGAGGTCCAATTCAATACCTACTGGGGAGTATTTTTGTTTGTTTGTCATCTTATTTAAGATCGATAATTATTCTTAGCTCTCTATATACATATGTACTTATCGAACTAATCTAAATCGATAATTGAATCGAAAATCGATTATCGAAAATTGGGAGTACTTCTTTCTTTTATCATTTTGGAATAGGAGTAAGGAGTTAGGAATAATCAACACGAGATCGAATAATCGTGCAGCTTTTGTTTAACAAAGTATCAAGTCCATATAATTTCTTTGGCAGCCATATTGGGAGAACTAGTGGAAGCCAAAGCAATTGGCTTCAAACATTTGGCTCAAGAAACAACAGAATTCTCGATCCAGTCCTAATTTTAAGATCAGTGATTAAACCCCTCACCGACTCTCCTAATTAATGTATACTAGAACTGCACATTCTATGTAGCACTGCACGTTAAAAACAACCCTGGCGTGTCTAACCACCATTCGGAATGGTCCATTCCTAACGTCTAAACGAATCATAAAATCATGAAAATGTAAAATACGTGTCTACGTGCGTAGTTTTAAATGACTGAATACAAACATATTGCAAATAATCCGCATCATTTATCATTAGGCTAAGGTAACCGTCCTCTCCCCATTTTCTTCTGCTACATGGCAATTTACTACTACTGTTGCAGAAGTTCTATTTGCTTCAAATTGTTCAGGAGGAATGTAGAAATAATAAGTCAGTACTAGAAATGATAGCGAGAGTAACTTGAACGCCGCTCCAATCGCGCTTAAATAATACCTGAAAAATAAGAAGAAATTCCAATAAGAGTTGGTATACAACAGTGGCTTTCAGTTTGAGTGGATCTTATAGAAAAATAAATGCCTAAGCCTTCATGATACCATGCAAGATTGGCTAGTTCTGACATATTTTATGAAAATTTGTAATACATTCAAAAATTAGGCTACATTGTCACAGATAACGTTAACATTGATAACGATTCCTGAAGAATTATAAGTTAAAAACACGAAGCACAAAGAAAGAAAACACCCCAACCAAGCATGTAGATAAAGAATGGTCCAGGGAGAAAAGTTTTCTTACCTAAATAAGCTGTTGTTGTATTCCAAGCAATTTCTATTTTCCCCATTTCCACAACTGTCTGTTTGCCATAGAATACACGTCTTATCCACCAATCTCCCAAAAACTATTGGTCCAGGAATGAAGCCAAGAAATCGTACAAACACTTGTTGGAATCCCAAGGCGTACGAGGACTGGCTCTCTGGGACGAGTCTACAAAAAATGACAAATATTTTATGAACTGAATTGATGGATAAACTCTCGAGTCCCAATCCCTAAATAGGCGTCTTGCTGCGACTTTTGAAGAATATTTTAAAAGAAAATTCCTAGGGTTAGCTTCAACTTGAATAACGGTCCCCCTTAGGGAATGTTTGTACTGTACTGTGGAGGGTGTTCAGTACTGTAGAGGATGTTAAGTACTTTGGAGGATCAGGATACTCAGTACTGGTGGAGGATATTTAGAACTATAAAGGGTGTTCAGAACTGTGAAGGGTGTTCAGTACTGTGGAGGGATATCATCAGTACCGTGGAGGATATTCTATACTGTGGAGCATGTTCAGTACTGTGGAGCATGTTCAGTATTGTGGATCATGTTCAGTACTGTGGAGAATGTTTATTACTGTGAAGGGTGTTCAGTTCAGTACTGTGAAGGATGTTCAGTACTATGGAGGATATTCAGTAGAATGATTACTGTTGAGGTTCTTCAGTTCTATGGAGGGAAACCACGATCACTTTGAGTATTATCTCCACGTGCTCCTCGATAGTCCTTGGGTGCTGGATTGGTTGTTTGATGTGGAATTTTTAACTCTGCTCCCTGCAGCTTTGTGATTTTAGAAAAAATTGTTGTTATGCCTAAAAAAATGTTCTTAGCTCTATATCTATCGTTGCAAAAATTTTCAAAAGTTGCTCCTTTTAGCATTGATTCAAAATATTTTCAGTGAGTTTCGGGCAATATTCGACTCTGGTTACTTATTACATACCTTGATAAAACATCTCTTAAAAACTATCTTTGAGCCTAAAGACCGTCAAGTTATATTCTACGCATCCGCCATTATTCTACTAACCATGGACGGGCCATGGACATTTCCCACAGCCTTCCTTCGACAGTCATGGTCACTGATACGAGGCTTATCCTTCTATCAGCTTTGACTACATCTAGTACAAACGGTATGTAAATGTGAGAATACTTGCCTGAATGTTGCATTAACCATGGGAACGTTGTTCAAAAAGGTGAAGAGGAGTGTGAGCAGGAAGAGAGGCATGAACACATACATGAGGTCACATGTTGAGTAGCAGCTTCCCTCCTCCGCAGTTGTTATACCGTCTGGGAAACAGCTACAGTTGTAGTACGTCTGTTGTAAGGAAGAAAATATTGAATCAATCGGAATCAATAGGAGAAGTTTAAACTACTCTGTTTTAGCAATGATTTTAGTGTTATAAGTAGATTTGAACTCTGTTTTTAGCTCTGTTTTCATGTTACTCTACCAAAGAAACGAAATTCGGAAAGCTCAACGAATAAACAGACAAAAGTGGACAAAAGTGGAGCTAAAAAAAAGCATGTAGTCTTGATAGCTTTAGATTAAAAATCTAGTTCTGAGAAATTTCGTAGGCTGAAGTATTGTTTTCTTAACACAGGTAGGTCTCTCCAGCAATGCATTCATTACGAAACCTCTTCCGAAGCATCTTCTAGAAATTCAGTCTAATCAGCTATGATTTTTAACATAGCGTTATGAACCTCTTTTTTAGCAAACTTTCCTTTCAATTAATGTAGTGTCTTAGCCTATGGTTTAGAACAACAACATCCCGTTATCTTACACATGAGCTAGCCCCTTAAACGCAATTAACTCACTTTATTCCATTGGCTTTCTTTCGGACAGCCCGCGTGACACGCAGAATAAAAGACGTGATTGTTGGCTTTCGTGCAGATAGGTCTATAAGTCGAAGTGCAGGAGCAGTTGTTACGGCAAGCAGCGTCAATGCCATTGGGAACCGTCCTGAAACGAAGAAGTTTGCAAACATTATCAAAACCTGCAAAACCTTGTTAAGCCAAAGTCATTGGAAAGGTAGCTAGTCTAAAACCAAAACATCTTGTAAAGCATGCCAAGAGTGTACATTGACTAATGAAAGAAAACGATGCAAATTTACACTAATGTGACTAATTTGCAAATAGAGCAGAGTGTGAGTGCTCACCAATGAAAGAAAGCAATGCAAAATTAAAGCAAGTCATGTGAATTATTGGCTAGCAGAACAGAACGAGAGTTCACAACAAAAGGAGACTACGAAAATTAGTGCGATTTTTGGCACAAAAGGAAAGATGAAGACTATTTTCCTCCTAATGGGTGCAGCAACAAGCAACCAACTTCAAACAATATGAATAATGGTAAAAATGACAATAATTAAAATGGTAGATGAAAGCTCAAGATACACAAGGAGTGCTCATTCTTTGTATATCTTTAGCGATAGATTATCATTTCACTTTTCGCTCATTAGTCTTGCAGTAATTTGAGCACACTTTGGTTCTTGAGCACCAACAATGTGTAACAGCAGATCCTATGCCAATTTCACGAATTACTGCATAATAACTGTGGTAATACGGGAGGTCACATCGCGTCTTATGATTAGAGAACTACTTATTATGATTATAGTTAAATGCACATTTAATCATTCTCTGAGGAAGCCTGGCTTAGCAGGGCGAAATATTAGAAAGAATTATTTAATCAAACTTATTTGTGTGTTTTTGCGTCGCAGTGTTTCTCTAACAGCTTCTAATAGTTAAATTAAAATTGAATACTGTGTGTAGTAGACATATAAAGTATAATTATAGACATATAGACATAAATGCATAAGGAATTGTCTAAAAAAAAGGAAAATTGTAAAGATATTTAAACTTACTCTCCCGGGTACGGTACATTTAATCCAGTAATATTTTTTGACCCGCATCCAGCAAAAATACTCGTGGAAGCTATCAGTGCAAGAGCAGAGAATAATATAAGAATCCTTAATGTCTCTTGGCAGTTCCATTTAAACCGCTTCAGCAAATATCCTCCAAGTAGAATTCCGCCTCCAACTCCGGGAACGAATATGACACCAGCATACAACGCAGCGTCTGATGCCGGAATAAAAAACTGCGACTCGAAAAACTTCGGAATAAACGTTGAGAATCCACCGATAACTAGGCCCTCAGTTGTTATTGCTAGCGTTAAAAACATGTAAGATTTGTTTTGAAGTAACGCCACTGACGCAGGGTACAGCGATTTTAGTGAAATATCGAGTTTGGTGCTGTCTTCGATGGAATCGCCGCGCTCTTTTTTTACCGCGCGGATGTTCTTTGTTGATTGGAATTCCTGCGGGAACCCGAGTAATGGAACGCAGATGAATGCAAATAGTCCAGTTCCGACTAAGTACGCCATCCACCATGCACCAACCCAAATTTTGTCGTCCGGTGTAAGGTTGGAGCCTGCGGGCTGAAACAATAAAATTACATTGGGTTAACCATTCATTACGTTTCAATTTTGTTCTCTTTCTGACGTACTACTCTGTTGAGTTGAGTGTCAGACTAATTTTGTTAAGTTATGTTACTCTTGGTTTATCATTGGTTAGTTTTCACTTTCGTTCTTTTTGTGATAATGTGATGCTCTATTGAGTTTACTGAGTGTCTGACGTATTTTGTTTTATGTTGCAAGTTTGTAAAAAAAGAATTGAATGCAAAATACATGAGGCAATATATGGAGCAATGTATGTCTAATTGTAGTGTAGAGCGCACCCTTTTATGAGCGATAGCATAGATATTGAAGATGACAAAATATTTCCCTGTATAATGTTGAGTAACGTTAGTGTAACATAACGCTAATTCTTTAAGGCCTATAACGAGTGATGAATAGCAAGTCTTTGTTGCGTGTGGCACTATCAAAAATAAAGAAATGAAAAGAACATTTTGCATCTATAAAGTACCATTAAATAAACGAATGTTATTAATGATATTTCAAGCGTATGCTGATTCTCAAAGTATTGATGCCGTGACCAGGACCAAACGCTTGAAACGTTAGTAAACTAATTGGCCATTCATTCGTCTAATGGTACTTTATATATAAAGAACTGTATATCGTACTTGAGAAGAGAGTGGCTATCCTAGCTATAGTGCTTGACATACGCGAGTGAGAGCAATTATAAAGCAGGATTCAACACATTAAGAAACAGACAGGTCCTTCTCTGGAAAACAGACAGAGGGACATGCAAGTCTGTTTTTAATGTGTTACTTTAATTCTGCTCTACAAAACGGTGTATTTACTTCTATAACAAATTGTGTATTGAATCGATTCCAAAGATCAAAGTTGATACCAATCACTGAGTAGATACAAAGCTGACTAGTCTGGAGCGTACATCTATAGATTTTCCTGATCAAATGATTCTTCGAACACTAATCTTAGGGAGATTTAAAATTCCTACAAACCTCTTAAAATTCCGAATGTTAGCAAGAAAACGTGAAATAAAAAGTTGAAAAACAACGAAAGCAACATATGATTAATGGACTAGGCTATGGCAAACTCTGTTTGTACCTACGTTTTATATTTTCATACTTAAATCAATGACTCACAGACTGGTTAATTAAAATTTATTATTAATATAAGTGAAAATAATTCAGGATTGACCAATCCAAACAAAACGGCAAACGTAAAGATGGACTTAAGTACATCTAAGCAGCTCAAAAACCTTTAATTGGATCAGTGATATCTCGTGACGGATTGTTAAACATTCATGGAAATTTATGTAATTTACTGCTGATTTGAATTTTCTTTTGTCAGGTACGAAACACGTTCATATTTTGCTGTTAGTTTGGCCTATCTCATGATATCGTTGTTACTAAGTAAGTCCCTTTATAGGTTCGCGCATTGTTATTCATTGAAGTAATTAGGTAAAACAATTCGTAAGGTTTCGTTTTCGTTCTCTTTCTGACATACTACTCTCATGAATGTCAGACGTAAAGCTTCCATGTTGTTAAAGTATATTTTGCTATGTTTCGGATTTCGCCATTCAATGCTTACATAAGCAACGGGCAAAATATATGACATTTTAGTATGAATTTGATTTTGATATGATTGATGATAAGAGCATGTTAGTGAAACATCTGATTGAATGTATTAGGCTCGAGTAAATAAAGGCTGGTATATTTACCTGGACAATGTCAACAAAAATGCTAAGCATTGGCTTTCCAATCAAAAATCCTAGAGCAGTACCAATTGTAGCTGACACATAAAAACTTCCAAGATACATCCCATTCTGTCCTGGCATTGTACTCTCATCAAGATGACTGGGGGCAAGAATATAAATAGGGGACGCCCCAAACCCCATGATGATGTAGGCAAGGATGAAAATCGCATGATAATACCAAGCACTCGAGCCTTTGCAGTCTTCTGGTATTGACGACAACGTATTGTTGACATTACACCAGTCGATATCTTTAACAACTCCTGCGTGATAGCTGCCTATCATGAAATTCGGTACCGATGCAACGACACATCCTATTGCCAGTACTATGCTCCCGACGCCCAGCAAATAGGGTTTTCTCGTGTGTCCGAAAAAGCTGACGAAAATAGATGATATGCCGTAAGCCGTATCGTACGAGCTGGATATTGCGCCTGCCTGGACGCTGGTGAAGCCGAACCGTGTTTGGATAGATGTGATAATAACACTTGTGACTCCAGTGACTATCATGCTCTGCGAGCCCACCAATACACACACACAGGCCAAAAAACAGATAGGTTTGTTGATAAACTTGAGTCCATTTATGTACATGCCACACCATCCGTATTTTTTATCAGGATTCTTGACGTCCGGGATAACTACATCGTTATTTCTCGACTCCATGGCTCGACGACTGTTCATTGCCTTTCCACAACCCTCCATCACCATGCAAAGAGTTAATGTTTACTTAGGCCAAAACACAGGAGATACACCCCCACGGGTAATGGATTAATTTTCTTTCAATTTACAAGAATCAAACATTTTTGAGGTCGGTATCGATTCTCTGCCGAAGGCACGTGACTGATGTTGACATCGAAGCTATAATATGGAGTTATTTCATAATTGCGCCTTGACTACCATGCTTTGTAGTTCTTCCTTCACTACAATTGCGGTATACGTTCACGCATACTTCTTTAACACATCAATTCAAAAGTAAACGAAATTCTTTGCACATTCTCTCGTACGGTTTCTATGTTGGTTTGATTGCGATTCAAAAGAAAAATCTGTGTTTATATTCTACCTGATTGATTAGGCATAAGCGAGTCGTAGAGGACCCCCGGGGGACTTTGGCAGCTTGTGATCAGGGGGTACAGTCCGGGGGTTGATTAAAAACTAATTACTCCCCACATTTTGAGGTTTATGGATTCCAAAACGTGGTCGTGGGGTGGAAAAAATATACGAGAGTCTTTAAACGAATTTAATTTCCATTATGATTATGTTTTCAGTTGAGAGGGGTCTTTATGAAATAGAAGTAGAAAACATCTGCAATTTTGTAGAAGAGTCTCAAGCACTCGTTCGGGCTTGATTCTTGGTGCATTTTAATCTACATTAGCCTATTCATCCATTGAATGATTATTCACTTAATCAGCTTCGGCCCAGCAACCCTTGAACATAGTCAGACAATGTGACGAGTTACGCAAGTCCTAAATAAATCTGGGAAGTGGGCTGCAGAGTGGCAGTGCAGAAGCCAGTGTGAATTAAGTCTTAGAAGCCCCCCCCCCCTCTAAATACTGCAAAATCACCCGGGCTAACAGCCTCACTAAGGTAAACAACAACCAATTGAATATTAATTCAGATCAATACATTTCATGAAAAGATTCTTCCCTGTTTGACACATGTTATATTACTGGTCAATCAAAAGAAACACGAATGAAAAACCTGTTTACACGTCAAGAACTGTATGAGCAATTCAGCATTAGGGTGAAAGTTATGTAAAATTGATGCCCAAGCGCTGGCACACGTAAATAAAACATGCAGGGCCAGCCACTACACTCAGTAGTCATATATGTCTGTCATGTATCAATATTCTCACAGTTGGCTTCTACATATGTAAAATTCCTCCAACAGGTCTACAATTCAATAATTTTAGTTCCCTCTCACGAAGTATTATGGTTGGCTTGTGCAAGTGCCTACGTATTAAATCCATGCAGACACCTATAATGACCAAACTATTCCAGAACTCAATCAATATTCCACATATAGCTAACGAGTTAAAAGCAAGTAGGGCTCAAGCCCCACACCTCTTATTGTCCAAGTCCTTAATCTTTCTATTATATGCATTAGATACCTTAAAGATAGAGCTTTGGATTGGGCATGCTGCAGTACTCTGACGAGGCTACTGTACTTTTGCCCAATAGATCACCTTAAACCCATTTCCTGCATTAAAGCAGTTGACTGATATGGCTCTCACAGTACAAGAAAAATATCATCATTTCAAAGATGTTGGATAAAAAGAGATATAACACCCCAAAAGTTTTGACTTCAACTATAATTCCCTTTAAAATTCTCTGAATTCTAAGTAATTTCATAAATTAGTTCCTATAAGATAAAAAGATAAATCCAACAGGGATTTACTTAGGATTTTAATCTTAACCCTTTGGATTTTTTATTATTCAGAAGTTATGAATTTAGGCCACTGATTTTTAGAGAAGAATTTCACAAACATTATCTTTTTGCTTAAAATTGCGTCTTGCGTGATCCTTGTCCTCACTAACTTTGTATTTCCAGAAGTTCACTTTTGTAGATCACTTAGTCTTTCGTCCCCGACTGCTTTTTCTTATACTCCTTTAGCCATTCATCAGACGGTGCTGGCAGCTTGTCCACTGCAGGCTTTCCTTGGTCTTTCACGTATATGTCAATCTTGGTAGGCTTTGGCTTCGGAGGGTCTCTTTTGATGAACAGTGCGCCAATAGCAAAGGCAATGCCAATTATTGCACAAGCAATGCCAATTATTGGGAGGCACGCCATTTCCACAAAAAGGCCAGCTGCAGTAGCTACTGTTGCAACGGCTAGAGTAACCCCCTAAAAAAACATTTATGAATACTAGATTAGAAGATTGAACGGAATGCAGCGTATGATTTTTTCTGTAAAAGCCAGTTGGGCCTAAAAATTTGGGCCTGTCCAGCCAGACAAGCTGTCTACATTACTGTACTTCTATAACTAAATGCAGTAGCATACTATGTATCAATAGCTAAATTAATTGGTTATCAGTAGTACGTTATTCGTTGCTGTTTGTTCTGTGGCTTGCTAAAAGTCAGACGCATGTAGATTTTCAAATCCAAATTCATGGTGCACTCCACCTATCCAGAATTCACTTCGAGATTATTAAAGGGAACCGTACCTGGCAAATATCCAAGGCTTTCTGAGCAACCGGAGCACCTTCTTTAAAATCTCTAAAAATTTGAAGACCTATGACCACGCATCCAGCATAGCAAGGGAACCAACGAATCCAAGTGCATCTGCTAGGCCCTCCGAGAAGTTGAACACCTTTGTCCATAACGATACATTTTCTTCCAGCTCTGTGGCTGTTTTAGTCGCAGCATTGGCTAACTCTTCGTTAAAAACTGCTTCGCTGAAGTCGGTTCCTAAAAACGGAAATATGCAATTGTAACATGTTCTCAGTATTTTCATCAATTTAAAACCGTATCAACTTAAAAAAAAAAACTAAAGAGATCCTACGAAACGTTTATTATCAAAGGGAAAATGTGACAAGGCAATCTAAATATATAAGAGCTCTTAGCTGACTTCCCTAGTAAACGAATTAGAAAGGGATTCTTGGTTAGCGTGCCAGGCTGGTGAAGGCAAGGCCTTGTTCCCACCAGGGCCATTGTAGCATACGCTATTCATGACATACAGTGGTAGCAGATCCTTGTACATATGTCTATTGCATCTATTTGTGCTTCAGTAATCTTCAAATTGAAAATAACACTAATCAGACAGTCCCTCAATTATAAGTTCATCGTATGGTAGTTTAATTACATTGCAATGTAAGCTTGATTAAGTGAATTTAAACAACTTCAGACCTATCTCTCCTTGTGCCACCTTGTTTAGATTTATTGCAGGCTGAATGTGAAAACAATTAAGGCGCTAACTCGCAGGTTTAGGCTGCACTTTTGATTAAACTACCACTTACCCACTTCTTCCTCGACTCCACGCTCCATAACGATTTCGATACCTTCAATCACTTCCGGTTGATTGTTTCCTTCCTCCCAAATTTCCATGAATTTGAAAGTGACTTTCTTCTTTGCAACGCAATCTTTAAACCTTCACAAAGATATATAATTGATTATTTTGAATGCGTTATTGCGTTCCACTTACATCAGCCATTACCCCCATATATATATAAGTCATATGTATATAGGTAAATCTCTACATTAGCTGATTAAAGGAGTTTAGTTGTACTAAAAGTAACACAATAAGCAACCCCTGGTTTCACCAACTAAATGAAAGATAAGAAAATATTAATTCGAGCCAACAATGGCAAAATGCAATGAAATATAATGACATTTAAAGACTTGTTATCTAATTTGTCATTAAATTTAAGTTGCTGAATTAGTACTAATCATATAGCTAGCGCTGCTAAAAGTCAGTGACTACTCTATGCCAGGGGTCGATTTGTAGTAGCGTTTTAAGGTTCTTAGAGAAGGCTCGAAGAGAAATCAAGCATGTGCGTGTGTTCACGTTAGTCGGAAACTCAAGACTGTATATCACATGTAACTAGCGTGGTTCTATTCAAGACATACAGGAAATCTCCTGTGGTTACTTACAATACTGCAGATGCTATACAATGTAAAACCTTAACATAATAGATTAGAAAAGAATGATACCGAATGCACTGTACTAACCCTGCTATCATGCCAGGAACCTTATTCACGACATCCAGCGTCATCTGAACAGTATCGATAACCAAAGCCACTTGCTGTTCAGGTTTCAACTGCTTCCACTGCATGAACATCTTGACGGAGAAAAACAGATTCACTCCCCACATGGCTTGGAACATCAGAGAGCCAGCCAAGTATCCAAACGCCTTCAATTGGTAATTCTCACCTAAGACATTCAAAGAACTTTACTAATGAACTAATCAACAAATAATACTTTGAAACATAAATGGTAGAATAAGGCTCAAGATATAAAAGAGTGCAAGAACAGCAAGTTAAATGTAAGTATGTGGTATAGAGACACAACGTGCCCTTCCGGTTATCACCACACTGGCTCTGTAGCAACTTGTAAACCTGGGCATATGATATACAGCATGCCTAAGGTTGCCAGACTGCAAGTGCAGTGATAACTGGGAAGACACATTGAATCTCTTGATAACATACTTTAACTTTGAGAAAGAAAAAAATTCAAAAAGGGTTGGCCCTTTTAAGAAATACTTCAAGGAGATCTTCATAGCTAGAAAAATCGAAAGAATAGCAAAGCAAAAACAGACTACCCAAGCTTTTCGTATTGCATGATCCAGGTTTTCGATTGGCTATGCTTCAGATTTTCCTGACTATGTTCAAGTCTTGTACCGATCAAAGACAGTTGAGATATCTCCGACCAGATTCGACAGAAACATTTCTATAACCAAGATGGACACGATTTCGCAAGTATTCACTTAATTTGGAATATGCTTGTTCAACGTCGAAAGATAAATTCTCCTCCCAAAGATACTTGCTATCAGGAAATTTTCATTATCACGTGAGAGATGACGTCACAAAATGGGCCTAAACGTATATATAAACTGCTGTAACTTTGACAAACTAAAAATATTCACATGATATTTGCATATTTGAGTACAGAATTCAAAGAGCTTTCGAGTGATGTAAACATATTGCGAAATGTTGACATAAGAATTTGGACTGATGACGTCATCAAAATATTTTCCGTTGTTTCTATCTGTTTTATTTGGAAAATCTATGAATGTGATATCAACTTAAGCCATAGAACATTACGTCAGAGGGACTGACAATTTCCAGCGGTACGATATTAGCTAGCCAGGGTAGAACAATACTGCGCATGCGTGAACACAGCATGTATGCAAAAAGGATTTCAAATACATTGTGGGCATTGTTTGACTCTCTGCCCTTCTTTCCTATCCCTTTTAGCCATTTGTAGACTTTTAGTCATTTGTAGATTTGTCGACTTGATTCTTTGCAGTTGCTGCCTTTGATCGACTCCATGTGCTTCTTTATCCTGTGCATCGTCAACTGATCTCCAGTAAACCACGCAGAGGCCAGGAAAGTAATCAACCTTCTCTGTACCAAAAGTCCAACAACTACAACCTTCCTAACATTTAGATTTCTTTAAGTGTTTTCTAACTCGGAAAAGATACTAGTCAATCTGCCAAGGCTAGATGAAAATGCATCAAATACTGCTTGAAACGTCCATTCCAGAACTTAAGAAGAACTGGTTTGGAATATAAACACTTTGTGAGACGTGAAGTATGAATCACGGGTACGAAAGATTTAGGCCGTGGCTGTTGCAGTTTCTTCATCTTTTTATAAAAACTAAAACATTTATTTGTCAATCAAGTTTGGGAAGAAAGACATCCCTCGAGAAAAATTAGCTGGAGAACTATTAGTTCGTAGATTTGAAGATACAATTGAAACGGCTAAAACTAAAGTTTCGTAGCTGTGCTGCAGTCCAAGTTTATACTGCAGCCGAGCCGTCAGTTTTTGTAGCTATGCTTTGCTAAGGGGCACATTCCTATCATGAACTCCATCAAATGAGATCTACCAACTTATTGAGAGCAGTATAATGTTTGATTTGCCTTCTTCCAGTCAATGACCATAACAACGTTTACTTTGGACCGAATTGCTACTACAAGATCTCACTTATCGTGCCACTTTAATTCATTATTGGAAAATTGCACCATATTGGAATTGATTTTAGTGCATCTTAGCCCGATGTAAACTTGATAGTTTGCTTGTTTCATCACTCGTGGTATCGAACTAAGATCTGACTAAATCAATATATGTCTCTTCTTCCGGTCAAGTGTAGCTACCAGTGCGTATAACTTGTCTTGCTTTCTTTGCAGTCAACCGACTAACTAAAGCATTTTGTCCGAGGTCTTCCAGCCAATCGGTTTTTTCGGTTGCCTCTGATTAGCGTCGTTAAAACATCCGCTTTCCTACCTTAAATAAGTAGCATGTTGTATTGCGCTGGTCAGGGTATATACTGCTGGTGGAGCCTGTATATTTTTGAGGTAACAAATTTGCAGATTTCACTTATGTCACTTATTTATATGTCACTTATTTCACTTATGTCAGTATATTTGGGCATATTTCATAAACGATTCTTTCTAATCATTGGCCAATGTCAGAGGATGTGGACATCGGAGTCTTTTGTGATCACCAATTTTCAGTATCTACTTGCTGTGCCTGCATGGCAAAGCGTGTATCAGCAGGATACTATTGGTAAACCATACCTTTGTCGTTACCTAAGTACTTCATGAGACGCTCCGTCATTTCTTTTTCGTCTTCATTCTTTTGGAACTCTTGCCATTCGTTGCCCTGCAGCATAAGCTGATTGAGACCATCTACCCTCTATTTTGATTTCAGATTCACGTTTATAGGCGTCCTTTTTCAGTCTCGTTTGAATCACATCAGTAATTTTGGTAACTTCTGAAACCAGATAAAACAATTTAGCCATGCATGGAATGTCTCTTTACAGCCACCAACCCAACAATAAACCCAAAGCTTTTGGTGGTTCTTTAGAGACAAAATTACATTCATTCATCAAGAAGTTTCTGAGAGAAGCTTCGTAAAACTGCATTAGCTCTATGGTAGCCACTACTGATGGAACTGATGTAATTTATACTTGAATGTTAAGGTAGGTAAAATTTAAAATAAATGAAAGGTAAAATTTCCCAACCATAAAACGGAATCAAATAATTCGCATGAATTTTGGGTGAATTAGCGTTGCAGTAAATCTTCCAAAACCGTTAGTATTGCTTCTTCCAAAGACATACTGATTAAGAATAGAACATGATGATCATAGACTGTTTATTGATGGAAAATTCTGATTTCGTACTTATTTAGACTTGTCCTCGTTAAGCGAATTTCTCAAAACATTTTGCAAGTCTCCAAAAAGGTATCCAGAACCAGTATTTACGCATGTGCCTTGTACTATTTTGGCTAGCTAACAGCAGCTCATTTCATTTCATTTCATTTAATATTATTCATACAGGGTAAAAATTACAGTTAAAATACTGATTTCCAAACTGCCCTGTAAAAACTAAAGAAAACAAATTTTAAAAAATAATATCAAAGTAAATAAAAACATAATTTGATTAAAGTAATAATTAAGATTAAAGGAGAAAAGAAAAAGAAGGATGCCAAAACACTGCGTATTAGCCTTGATGTTGCAGTTGGCTTTATATGCGTCTTTAAATTGATGTAAGGTTTGTGCTGTCTTAACAATAGCGCCAAGTTTATTCCATAGTCGTGCTCCTCTATAAGAGAAGCACCGTTGACTTATGGAAGTTTTTAGTAGAGATAGTTTGAGGTCTGTATCAGTATTTCGAAGCTGTTTAACACTGTTATCGGACGACCTTTCGAACTGAGTTGTAAGATAATTTGGAGCTTCCTTGTTAATTGAACGGTATACCATCCTGGCGGTTTCCGTTTCCATAAGCTCCCTTCTGCATTAGAAATTAGCACTCTCCCTCTAAGGTAATGCTCTATGGCTTAAGTTGATATCACATTCACAAATTGCTCAAACTAAAAAGATCAAAAATAATGGAAAATATTTTGATGACGTCATCAGTCAAGAATACTTATGTCAACATTTTGCAATATGATATATACCATTCGAAAGCTCTTTGAATTCTGTTTTCAAATATGCAAATATCATGTGAATATTTTTAGTTTGTCAAGAGTTACAGCAGTTTATATACATGTTTAGGCCCATTTTGTGACGTCATCTCTCACGTGATAATGAAACAATTCCTGGAATGGTACGTTTGCTAAAATTGCTCAGAATCACCTATTCTAGCAATGTAAACTTTAAAAAGTTAAGTTAGGCACTTGGTTAGATGGTTGGGCTATTTTCCCCGTCTAAATTAGGGCAAAAATATCTTTGCAGGTATATTGAATTAACTTTCCGCCAGATTCTCAACTACCCAAGATTGACAAGAAAACAAAATATGATTGCAAATTTTCTCACATATGCCACCTACTATAGATGAAAAAGTAAAGTGTGAACTTACCTTAAATGAAAAAAAACATAAGGTTTCGTGGTGCAGTTTTTTTTAATGCAGTTTTCTATTTTCGTGTAATTTCGGCATAATTTAGGCCCATGCTATGTTTGGGGTCTTTTCGCTCCGATCTGCTAATCAAGGAGTGATTTGATCAGTACCATGTGCTCCGAAAATACATTTGACAGTAGTCAAGATATGATTGAAATCATCAATCACAAATAAAATTCACATGACCTCACAGGGAGGGTCGGAGAAGTGCACATGATTTTTTGCTCCTGCCGCTCCGATGAAGCATGTTTAGTGTTTACAAAAAAAGAAGGGTTCGCGGGCGCATAATTCAGCGGTTGAAAATATTTTTCCTCCTTGTTCCCTTGTGGTTCTTTGTGGTTATTCACAGAGCCCGCGTTGGATGACGTCATCCAAGAACAAGAACTTTGTTCTGTTCAGGGCTCATAAACAGCGTTTTTTATATTTGTTTCTTTATTTGTTTATTTGTTTGTTTGCCTTATGTATATATAAATATTTTTTTTTTCTTTTCTTTTTTTTTCTTTCTTGCATTTCATTTCAAATCCATTGCTCCAATTGTTCTTTGTAATCCTCCACTTCTTTTGTGAAGCTTGCTGCTGCTACTAACGCTTTAATTTCTCCACTTATAATATCGTCTATCTTTCCTTTGTATCTAAACACCTCTCTGAATTTTTTACAATTGAGCATATGCTCGGTTGTCTCAACATCTTCTTCACATGCTTCGCATATTAGATTCTCAAAAGACCCTTTATAGTTCATTTTGGCTTTTACCATATGGAGTCTCATTCTCAAGATTTGTCGGCATTCGCCCACTGAAGTTTCAGAAAAATATTTTTGTCTTTCGAATTTGCTATGTTTCAATGTTCTCAATTTTGTTTCTGTGTCTGTCTTCTTCCGTATATGCTGTTCAATCCATTCATGTATTTTTGCTTTTACGTGTTTCTTCCATGAGGATTTCTTGTATGTATAGATTTCAGTTGGTGCTATGTTTATGTCATATTGTTTTATTTCTTCGTTCAATGATATGTACCAAGAATTTATGTGTGTCTTGTTGAATTGGTTTACCATTACTTTCTTTGCAAGTCTCTCATCTTCTGAATTTAGTATATGGTGCAAGAACATCAGTTTTTTATAATGGATTTGTTGTAGTATAGGCCATACTCCTGTTTCACTTATCATTCCCCAGTATGATGTTGTAGTCTCTACCTCTAATATGCCTGTCAATAGTCGCTTTTGTATCTTTTCTATTTCACGATGTTCTTTTTGTATTTTAATATTCCATGTTTCCATTCCGTATAAAATACTAGGCATTGCTATTGTTTCTAGAAGTTTTAGTCTGGTACACATTGCTAATTTCCCTACTTGATATTCGCTACCATATTTCTTTATTGTCTGTACCATGTGATTTACTTTCTTCGATTTATGTTCTATCTTTTTTTGATTGTCTCCTTTATCACTGATTATGTCCCCTAAATACTTGATGTTATCCACATGCTTTATTTCTCCTTGTCGTGCACTAACTGTTATTGGTTGTTTACTTCTTTTCTTTTTTGTAAATGACAACATCATCATTTCCGATTTTTCTTTGTTAAAGCTGAATTTCTTTTGTATTTCCATTTGCTGCAGACTTCCTTCTATCTTTCGTACTGTCTCAATGCTTCCCATCGCTATAATATCATCGACATATATTAGATTGTGTATACTAACTTCACTGTCTATCAAGGTACAATTTAATTCCTCTATTACGTTTATTTTGTCTGTCTCAACACCACACAAAGTAGGTCCAAATATTGTCCCTTGTCTAACGGCTGTTTCTATTTGTATCGGCTCCGTGTCTCCCGTTGGTGTCCGGACTATTGCTCTGATATTACTATTCATATCTTTGATAAGATCTACTTCGGGTACATCGACGCCAATTTTGTATAGCTCATTCAAGGTATCTTCTAACCAGAGTTTGTCAAAGCACTTCTCTGCATCCACTGTAATAATGTACAGATCCCTTTGTATGTATTTATAGTAATCTATTACACTCTGCACTACGAAGAGATGATCCAAGGTACTTATGTTTTTTAGTCCTCCGCATTGATTTTGCGATATCCCATTTCGTAAAGTATTGGTGTTTTATTATATACGATTTTCTCCATTATCTTTGATAATATACTTGTTGAGAATAATCCGCGCTGGTTTTTCATGTCGTTGACATTTCCTTTATTCTTATATATGGACTTGATAATCATGTCTCGCCACTCTTTTGGAACCATCTTATTCTGTATTACTTGGTTTAGCATTACAATTATTGATTCTATTAAATCTTTTCCCGCTGAAGTAACAAATTCGTTTCTCCATCCTTGAATATCAGGAGTCTTTTTTTTCTTCAGCTTTTTTGTTACTTTTTCTAATTCATCGTGTGTTATATCCTTCATATATCTTCCCATACATAAAGCTTCCTGCCCTTTGTTTAACAACTTTACTTTTTCTTCAATACCCTCTTCTTCCTTTGTAACTGCCTTTCTTGTTTGTAACAGGTTTTCATAGTGAGTCCTATATACTTTCATCGTGTTTTCTTCATCAACTTTCCCTTCGCAATTCTTCATTGCATATTGCACTGGTATTTGTTTGTTATCGTCCATTCTCCTTTTAAAATTCCAGAACGCTGTAGAATCTAAACCCCCTTCTGTCTCTATTTCTTCAACTACTTTTGCAATCCGTCTAGCGTTTCTTGATTTTGTTTCTGTTTCAATCAATTCGTTAATAAATGTTAACCTTGCTTTCAAACTTCTCTTAATTTCTGGCATGTTTTGGTTTTCTTTCATCTAAACTTTAATTTGCCGTCGTGCTTTTCTTAATAATCGAACTTTCTTTGGTTGCTTTTTCTTTCTTTTCACTTTTTCTTTGAATATTTTATCTGCCGTATTAATCACTTTATCATTCCATTCGCTATATTTTTGTTGAAAATCTATTGTATTTTGTTGCCATAACTTAGAGAAGCTAGCATCTTCTGTTTCTCTTTTGAATTGTGATAGTTTTTCTTGTGTAATTTTATATTGCAGGTTATTCTTATTTCCTTTCTTGTGTGTAATTGTCCAATCAAATGTAAGATATATTGACATTGTGGTCACTGTACCTAACTTCATTTTTATATCCTACTGTTCTGTATGGGCACCATATTCTATCTTCATCTATCGTCATGCTTTGCAGTTTTGCATTATCTGCCTTTTTGATTAACGCGTAATCTAGTACCGCCCTTTCTTTATTAAGAACCCTTGTCCATACTCCGTTGCATTTGTTCGAGCTGTTAAGGATTTCCAATTTATGTGTTTTTGCTAATTCTGTGAGCATCTTCCCTCCTTTTGTTATCTCTTCCGTGTTTCCTTTTATCTTTTTACCAATTTTGCAATTAAAATCTCCAAATAATATTATGTGTTCATCTTGATTCGAAGCTATCTGTAGCTGCTCATCTATTTTATCATAGAGTTATTGTAGTTTTTCCTTTCTTGTTCTGCTTTCCTGAGGGGCATAAACTGCGCCAATGCGTATTCTTATTTTACCATTATCTAATTTAATCCATATCATCTCTCCTTCATCTTCATTGTCTTTTCCTTCCGTATTTACAATTTTAATAACATTTATTAGTTGTTCTTTTACTCCAATTAGTATTCCTCCTCCATTTTCATTTCTGTTTTGTTTAATTATACTATATCCTTGGCATTTCCATGTTTCTTCTTGTGCTAGGTGTGTTTCAAAAAGACAGAAAATAGTTGGATTTAGTGTCATAATTGTGTCTTCAATGCTATTGGTTTTTGACATTAGGCCCCTTATATTATTAAAAAGTACTTCAAACTTGAAAATATTTTTCCTCCTTGTTCCCTTGCGTGTTGTCCAAGGACTGGAGCAAATAACAATAAAATAATGGCGAACGCTCACGTTTTAGATTTCCTGATGTTGGTCGGTCAGTTAAAGGTAAAGACGTTTTTCTTTCTCAATTATTTCGTGTCAGATAGATTTTAGCATCTTAACACTTCGTATTGAACTACATTCATGCTGAATTTCAAAAACTTTTCAACGAAAAACTGAGGCACTTGAGAAGAGAGGAGAGAGGCCTTAAAAACCACCAATATTAAGCTAAAAAGTTTACCTGGTGTGCATAATGGCAGTTTGTAACGAGATCTCAGATGTGTTCAAACCATTTGCTATTGTTCTATCCTATTTTTCTGTTGTTAAATCTAGGTGTGCAGGAATTGCCAAACTCTGCTGTAGGGGGATTAAGAAAACCTTGCAGGTGACTCGCAGCATCAGTAAATGTTGAGGCCTGCATTCAGATTTTGAGAAGAAATTATATGAGATTTTCATGCCATTTTGTTAATCTTTTCCACAACTGTAGCATGATTCTCCTACAAGTGGCAGATGTGACTTATCATTCGCACTCAATAAATTTTTTTTTTTCATCTTTTGCTGTAGAATTCACACACGAGTTTCAGCCATCAACACTCTAATCTGCAGTGGCAGAACAACATGCCATACTGCACGTTTTCCCCTCACTACGGCATAGACTTGCTTGTACATGCTGTTAGTCCCAAATTAGTTTTGTAATATTTCATATTACATATGCAAATTGGCTATAGGATGCTATATGAGATCTTTTCTTTTGGTCCTCTGTGGTGTAGTGGTAAGACTTGCAACCAAAAGGTAGTGGGTTCAAAACCAAGCCCTTGCAAATTGAGGATAACATCCACAACGCAAACCCCATATGACCCCCAACCAATCACGGTTATTGCACACAAAGGATCCATGGTTACCGCAAGGAGGAAGCATCAAACATTTACTCGGGATGCTTCAAAGTGGAAATTGGTGCCTGGCCAACCTGACAATCTAAAAGCAAGAGAAAGACTGAAGGGTGAGAGAGAGGAAGCCAGAGCACAAGATAGTGACGATGACCTAAATATCTTGACGGCCAAACCCAGAGATGAAGTACAAACAACGGCAGAAGATGAGGCTGTAAATGCAAGCAATTTGTGACAAAATTATTCCCCACTCCATCTTGGAATATAAATGGATACCTGGTCAGTAGTTATAAGGTGTGGCTGCTCCATGCTATGTAAAATATCACTAGAGGTATCATGTGAAGTCAGTTGTATAGTCCCTGAGACTAGATATAAGGTTTATGTAATCCTTTGATTTTTTTTTCAATTCTTTTAGAATGTGAAAAGGACTGGATGGGTGAATCATGAAGTTAAGAATCCTGAGAGTGTATCAGATCACATGTACAGAATGGCAATGATGACGTTTCTACTAAAAAATGGCTCGTCTCAAATTGACACCACACGGTTTGGTATTGCCTATTTCGTAACATGCTCATTTAAACACAAATGACAATAGTTTGGTGTGAGGGTAGCCCCTAACTTACTTGGTTTCTCTCACACAGTCAGATTTGTCGAAATCAATTAGTTGCATCAGTTTTTGCTTCAAATTTGGCGAATCGAATATGGTTTTTTCGGCCATTAATTGATACGCCCATTCAATAAATCAAAAGGAATAGAACACATCCGATTCCTGAAAAATCGAATTTGACAGTCTGCCTATGGCATCATTCATTCAATTTTTGTCTTCACATGATCAGATTTTATCGCATTTTCCAAATGGAATTAGACAGATCTGACCGTGTAAGAGGGGCTTAAGAGCGGCTTTAGTTGCTCTTGCCGTGAGACCTGCTTTTCGTGTTACTCCCATCTACTTTATTCTTTGCTGTTTGCTAAATGAGTGAGTTTTTATTTAACGTGTTAGCCTTGAAGAAGGCTAGGCCTTGTCTCCAGCCGGCTGCCATACTGTTTTCCAAGATGATAAGAGAGATATTGAATTGCTGCCCAAATCTCAATTAGTTGTTTGAATATCTGTATATCAGTCACTTTTTTCGATTAACCCATTTTTAACCACCTCTAGGTATGATCATTCATTAGGTTTTCATTTACATTCTTTTTCTGATGGCACTTCTTTAGTTTGTCTCAAACTTAAAGCTTAAAGTTTTTCTTTATGTTTTGCAATGTTTCCAATTTTATTAACTATTCTTAAACCAATGAAATACATGCCCTATTGCTGGTTGAAATATTTTCTGATCTTGACTTCTAGTTGCTTGAAGCTGGCTGTTGTACATGATTTGGCAGAATGTATTGTTGGAGACATCACACCAAGTGACCCAATGGGAAAGGAAGAGAAGCATAGAAGAGAGAGGGTAAAGAGCTTTTTATTATCATTTATTTTGAACTTAAGTCCACAGCCCAAGGGGGAGGGGCAGACCCAAGAAGGGCTTTGGCAATACAATTAGGCAGACTTGTGGACTGACAGTTGTGAAGGCTACAAGGCCAGCTCAAGACAGAGACCATTGAATACAAGACTGTGCATGGGGCCAAATGAGGTTGACCCGACTTCCCAGTCATTCAAGAAGATTTTAAACCTTCTACATTCAGATGATCAGTGATAGAAATATGATGATAAATATGCCTGTGAATTCAGGGAAACTCGTCAGATTAAAAGCATAGAAGGGTTAAGTAAAAAGTTTTTAGTACCACCCCAACCCATCAAACTCCTTTTCTTTTTTCAGGAAGCAATGGACCACCTTGCAAGTCTTGTAGATGTTTCAGTAAGTATCATTATTATCATCCTAATGGAGTAGTGTAGATAGAAGCAAAGACAGAGAAATAACTTTGCTGAGAAGAAGATCAGCAGTTAAAATAAACTACAAGAAAAGAAGAATACAATTTAAGTACGCCAGTGGCATTGAGAAAAAGAAGGGCAAGAAGATGGGCATAGGCCAGGATAGAAAGGTTTTTTGTATAAGATAAACAGTCTGTTGGAAGGAAGGAGTATTTTAGGCTTCCTATCATAGGCTTAGCTGACATTGTTTGTTTTGCCTTTGGTATTGCCTTTCATTTGTTTGTTTTGCCGGAAGTTCCAAAACAACCTCTTTAATGGATCTTGGCTTGCATGTCACACTTAATTAGATAATCACCTTCAACACGTTCCGTTTTGTAAGGAGAATTTCCGCGGAAAAGGTACATAGTAAACACAGTCCTAACGTAGAAAACATGAAAACACGGGAATATCCATACAGACACGGATTATATCAATTCAGCCAATCAGAGGGCATTAAATATCTCAGAGTCTAGTTTTCTGAAACCATAGTGCTAATCTGTTTTGACAGTTGACAATTGAGTTGTTAATCCGTCACGATCATTATTTTTGGGAGATAATAGCTTGTTGGTGTTGTCACGAATGCTTTGAAATGTACTCTAGGACCTTAGAAGAGTGGTTTTCTCTGGAAATTAAAGCTAGCGACCAGGATAGACAAAAATCATATCATAGTTGAATAAGATTCGATCTCAAATTCTCAACCCAACTCAATCTTACTTTCAATACAACTATGCGATAGTTAGACTTTGGATAGTTTTCAAGTGATGAATTGCGTTTTCAAAGTTTCTTAGGTATATTTAGGCATTCCTATTGAACTTTCTTTAAAACGAGCTTTAAAAAGCAGGAAACTGGAAGGAGGTTAAATTCTTATGGCAAAATTGCTTTCAAAACAAGCAATTGAATCATTCCTGCTTAAGAAATTGAAAAGAAGCGTGCAAAATCAAGGGGCATTTCACTCCCTTTCCAAGCATTCGAAATATTTTCATGAATAAAAACGACTCCCAGTGATTTTCAAGGAATTTTCATTAAGAGGATAGGAATTTCCAGAAAAGTGTACGAGATTTTCATGGAGTGATTTGCGCTTCCTGCGAAATAGTCGTGAGAGAGGCAGAGGAAATATTCAAATTCATAAAGTAAATTTCGCACGCATTTCAAGAAATCCGAATTACAAAGCGAAATATTCGGTTCATCACTTTAACGGGTAACTACAATGTCATGGTTGAAAACTTTCCTACATAATATCGTGTTTTTGGTCCTAAAGTTTATAGACAGCTTTTGTTTATAAACCAAAGACCACCAGCATTTCAAAACGTTATCCAAACTTTGGATAATATTTCATTTTACATAGCTACCCATAGCGTATAGAGAGAAGAGTCAGTATCTGGAAAAACTCACCATAAGATTTGGAAGAGGGTTATGCATGCTATTTTTGAGCGTTTCATCTGTTTAGCAACGAAACAATACCTAACAATGGCAAATAGCGGGAAGCAGCAAAATTGGCGCGGAAAATTCTCCATGTGAGAACCAAACAACAGCTCCAAAACTCCACTCAATATCAATTGTTACAAGTGTAAAGCTTGATTCATTCGTCCATGATTCAGTAACAAGATTTCTTTCTAAACAATATTATCAAGGTTATATTATTAAAGAATACTTGGCCTTCGATGCACTGCTCATGTCCAATGGAAAGAACGTTCATGATTTGGGTCTGTGGCGCCTCGCTGTCACATACACTCTCATTTTTGATAAGGAACCTTTTATAAGGAACCTACATGTCGAAGGTCAAAACCCTTAAGGAACTTTTACTACTAAAGGTCAAATCACCAAGGAACTTTACAATTTTACATATACTCATTTGGTGTAGATATGCAACTTCTCTAATGACCATGTAACTAGCTTTTACGTTTTATAGGTCTAGCCTAAGCTTCTTTGTGTTATGATATGTTTCATGTTTCCTTTACACGAGTTTATTGCAAAATGTTGATTGTTATTGCTTTTCTTGCGTCGATACTTATTCCTATCTACTAAGTAAAGATTTAAAATTAAGGAACTCCTAAGGAACTTTTAGGACTACAAAGTGGTCAAAAGAGGTCTCAAAATAAGGAACTTTTACTAATAGGCCCTGAGCTAGGTTTCTTATAAAAAAAGCGTGTACACTCTCATTTTTTATAAGAAAGCGTTAGAGAAACCGTAAAGCCAGATTTTAAAAGAAATTTCAGTAGGAAACTTTGTGCAAATCAGATTAAAGAAGTTGACAAGGAAGGATAAAAAACAGCTTAGTTTAGTGCACTCGATTAGTGACACAGACATAATATGTAGAATCTCACTCAGCAACTCTGGTAGCAAGATTTCACATAGTTTCTTCTAAAAAAATATTTTTTCTATTGCTTCAATCATTCAAAACTAAAAACGGCTTCAAACTTCGACAAAGACAATCACACGTTCTTTCAAGTAATACTTTCATTAAAAGGCTGAGAAATGATTTTTTGGATTTTTTATTAATAAGATTTAAATGGTACATTTTGTGTATAGAAAGGAGCGTCGTCAAAATGCAAGCAGTCAGTTACAAAATGAGAGAGAAATTAAAAGTTGCAACCAGACATATGAAAAAACAAAAAAAAGATAAGGGAGAACATTAACAACCGAAACACTAGCTGTTATGAAGAACAACAGCAAAGTGTGATCATTTCCTACATTCAAGGCCAATGGGCGCATGGCGAATGCGTCTTTAAGAAAGTGCCTAGTTGTGTGCTAGTTTCAAAGTCTTCACATGATGTAATAGGAATGAATTATTGAATAGGGGCTAGTGAGTCAAGACGGTTAAAATTATCACTTTTTACCCAGAAAAGCATAAACGTAGCCCGTGATATTCTGGACAATCTTCAATTAAACCCTCATTACAAAGATGATAAAATCTTTATTCAGGAGTTAGACCTTCTCTTCTCCAAGTTTATATTTGAACCTGGTGGTCACTTAGGGGTGCAGTGGCTAGGGGAAAAGTTCTGTCGGAATTTTCGAAAACTTCATGTGTTTGTCAGAGATGTTTTACACTCATTTTTTTATAAGAATACTTCATTTTTTTCTGAGCCTCAATATTCTTAATCTTTTGCCATTTTGAGCCTCGAAATATTCTCAAATTATTCTTACGGCAGAAAACACGGATAGTATAGCAATAAATTGTTATTATTGTCACAAATGCCAAAAAACGTACCACCACAGTATTACAAATATGGAGGCTAAAGTAACAGAACAATATCCTTATTTCCTGTAAAACAGAGCTCATCGACACTCGCTAAAAATTTTTTCTATGAGATCTGAGCCTCGCAATATTCTTAAAATATTCTTAAATTTAACCGATTTTGAGCCTCATAATTCTTATAAAATCTATTCTTATAAAAAAAAGTCTGTCATTTATTACTTATAAGGATGAAACTTTCCTACATTATAAAGGATAGATATGTCGATATTATGGCGAAAATTTAAATTCACCTGTATGAACAAGCTATTATTTGGACTTGACACTAACTTGAATCGGATTCAACAGAAATATCGTGTCATGTCTGGAGATTTTTCGACCACCTATCTATATCAGTGGCACATCCCTGTACTACCAATCTTTTTCTGTGTACTTCACCCCTGCAGAACCAAATATCTATCCTTGTTCTTTGATTTCCATTTCCATCCAAAGTCGTTCTATTACTGTAAATGTTTTGCAGGGCCCGATTCAAGAAGGGGGCGTAAGGGGTGTACGCCCACCCTATTTTGGTAGAAAAACAATGCAATTAGTTGATAATTAATACCCTACTTCCCTTACATTACATTTTTGTTATAAGAACCAGTTAATTTGATTTGAAGCTGGCTGTTCTTAAATATTCCTCTATTTTCGGCCTGAAATGTTCTTAAAATGTTCTTACATTTACATGATTCGGAAGCCTGTTTTTGCTATCAGTTGTGTTAATTGGTTCAAATGTGGACTCTCTTGACCATCTGATATATCAGTGTGCTGTCGATTTGCTTGTTTTGTAATTATTCGTCAGTCCCGTGGTTATTTGTATAATTCTTATATTGACCTTGAAATGTTCATCCTCGGTTTGTTCTTAAATTACTCTTAAGATTAGGCAAAATCTGAGACTCGCGTTCTTATGAAATTGTTCTTATAAAAAAAGAGTGTTATTCTTTCTTGATACGTGTGTTACGCCTCCCCCCTTTCTATGGGAGCTGGGTCCGGCCCTGTTTTGTATAGGGGACGAGGGGCATTCAACTCCCTTTCAAAGCGTACGGAATTATTTCAAGAGCAAGAGAATTACCAGTTACTTTCAAGAGATGTTCAATCGAAAAGTCTACGACATTCTTACGGAATGATTTTGTCTGCGTAGGGAGCAAAAAATAATTCTGAACTGGTTATTTTGAAATTGAAATTGATAGATGGGCTGAAGATTTAAGGTCGACGTTTTATCGTAGACAAGTTATGAGTATGTATAACAAAAAGTGTTATGTATAGAAAATGTGTATAGCAAAAGAGAGTATGTGGCTTTATACACATTATACCAGTAATCCATCCAGCAATGCATGCTGAGTACCCGTCCGGATAGGGGTAGTGATATACTCTATACGCCATTTACAGTAATTACATACTTTCGAGTAACAAATAATCTAGGGTTTGCAAATTGTCATAATAAAGGGATGGGAATTAATTCTTATGATAAGTGTTAATGCAATGTTCATTGAAGACTTTTTTTGATACACGTATGCAGGGGATATGGAATTATTGAATTTACATAAATACCACATACCCTAGCTACAACCCTCTCTGCATACCATTTGACCTATAATGATTTTGACGAGATTCATTGGTATTCTTGTCTTTATGCCGTGTTTCATCTTTTTACTGTCTTATACTCAGTCTTTTTTGTGTGGTCATTGGTTTTTCAAATAAACCTTGTATAGTCGCAGGAACGATGCTCCTGCAAAGGGCAGTAAGTTAATTTGTATTTAACATGAAAAACGATAAAAGTGCAACTTGCATTGGTGATTGGCTCGAAGATAAAAGCTCTTAGTTTTGATGTTACCCAAGCATGTATAGCTACTTTTTCCCCAATTTTTTACATCCTGGGCAATAGAATCATATCTGGAAATGCAATGACTTCACCTCAGAATCCTCAGTTATAAACCTTACCTTTCTTGCTTATTTTCATATGCATGCGTTGGACGTACGAACATCATTTTTCTTACTGTTTCCTTTTATTTTTTCTTTACAAGATATAATCTCGGACTTTTCTAAAAGAGCATTTTTCATCTTCTTTAATTTGATTTGCACAAAATCTCCTACTGCAATTTCTTTTAAAATCTGGCTCTACGGTTTCTTAAACGCTTTCTTATAAAAAAAGAGAGTGTATGTGATAGCGAGGCGCCTCAGACCCAAATCATGAACGTTCTTTCCATTGGACATGAGCAATGCATCGCAGGCCAAGGATTCTTTAATAATATAACCTTGATAATATTGTTTAGAAAGAAATCTTGTTACTGAATCATGGACGAATGAATCAAGCTTTACACTTGTAACAATTGATTTTGAGTGGAGTTTTGGAGCTGTTGTTTGGTTCTCACATGGAGAATTTTCCGCGCCAATTTTGCTGCTTCCCGCTATTTGCCATTGTTAGGTATTGTTTCGTTGCTAAACAGATGAAACGCTCAAAAATAGCATGCATAACCCTCTTCCAAATCTTATGGTGAGTTTTTCCAGATACTGACTCTTCTTTCTATACGCTATGGGTAGCTATGTAAAATGAAATATCCAAAGTTTGGATAACGTTTTGAAATGCTGGTGGTCTTTGGTTTATAAACAAAAGCTGTCTATAAACTTTAGGAACAGAAACACGATATTATGTAGGAAAGTTTTCAACCATGACATTGTAGTTACCCGTTAAAATGATGAACCGAATATTTGCTTTGTAATTCGGATTTCTTGAAATGCGTGCGAAATTTACTTTATGAATTTGAATATTTCCTCTGCCTCTCTCACGACTATTTCGCAGGAAGCGCAAATCACTCCATGAAAATCTCGTACACTTTTCTGGAAATTCCTATCCTCTTAATGAAAATTCCTTGAAAATCACTGGGAGTCGTTTTTATTCATGAAAATATTTCGAATGCTTGGAAAGGGAGTGAAATGCCCCTTGATTTTGCACGCTTCTTTTCAATTTCTTAAGCAGGAATGAATGCCATAAGAATTTAACCTCCTTCCAGTTTCCTGCTTTTTAAAGCTCGTTTTAAAGAAAGTTCAATAGGAATGCCTAAATATACCTAAGAAACTTTGAAAACGCAATTCATCACTTGAAAACTATCCAAAGTCTAACTATCGCATAGTTGTATTGAGATCGAATCTTATTCAACTATGATATGATTTTTGTCCATCCTGGTCGCTAGCTTTAATTTCCAGAGAAAACCACTCTTCTAAGGTCCTAGAGTACATTTCAAAGCATTCATGACAACACCAACAAGCTATTATCTCCCAAAAATAATGATCGTGACGGATTAACAACTCAATTGTCAACTGTCAAAACAGATTAGCACTATGGTTTCAGAAAACTAGACTCTGAGATATTTAATGCCCTCTGATTGGCTGAATTGATATAATCCGTGTCTGTATGGATATTCCCGTGTTTTCATGTTTTCTACGTTAGGACTGTGTTTACTATGTACCTTTTCCGCGGAAATTCTCCTTACAAAACGGAACGTGTTCTTCATGAGATTTGATGATTAAAGATTGAATCAATCTCATGAGATTTACCCATTAGACTAAAATTGGCTCCCATTATTAGGGCAGGCTCGTAGAATGTTTTCTTGCTACAATATCTGATGAGACATCTTATTTCTGATTTGTTGATCATGCTTATTTTCTAGATTGGAAAAGAGATAGTCGAGTTGTATGAGGTAAGCTCAGTCATCTACTCTTGTGTACCATCTAAGGACAGAAACTTTTGCAAGAAGAAAAATTGCAAAATTAAATGCATAAACTTCTGTTTATAATGCTCTGTTTGAACGTTTCAAGTCTTTAGAAGTTTAATCGCCCACAAGAGTGGATGAGTTTGCTTTTAACGAGCCAGGCCTTGTTTTCAGCAGGGATAAAGTAAAATGTGATAGTGAGAAATTTTTAGGTTCAACTGCACCCATTTGTTGCTACAGAAATTTTCATTTTGAAAACCATGGCCCAGAAAGTAGGCCTTGCTATTTTGTTTGGTTGTTGTCTAAAATAAGGGTGTACCTAGGGGGTCATCAGAGCATGTCCCTCCCCCTATCCATTCCATTTTTACATATGTAAAATAGAAACTGAAGCTGAACATTGAAGAAGACAAACCCGTGATCTCCCCCCAATCAAAAATTCTTTGTATGCACCTGGTTTTAATTTGTCTAAAACCCACATCATCCAGAATCTTTAACACTGAAAAAACTGGTTTTTAACACATGCACACCACTCAACCAACATATCTATTTCTGCTTACCCCTTACCTGTGTATATATGTATATATTTGCCACTTCTAAAAACCATTTACAATACTATTTTTCTAATTAGAATCCTTATAAAAGATTTGCAATGCATGCACTAAGGAGTTAAGAGTTAAAATATCTGCTTAAAAGTAAGAGTTGAAAATTTACAAGTTTAGGGATAGCACAAGAAATGTCAAGATGTCCTTATTTCTATGATGGCTCCCTCGGATGTGATTTACTTTTGTTCCCTTTGCTATTTTCACCAATATTTATCTTATTATTTGGTTTAATATGATTGCAGGAGTACGAAAGCCAGACTTCTTCAGAAGCTAAAGCAGTGAAAGACCTGGATAGATTTGAAATGATATTACAAGCATTTGAATATGAGAAAGGTGACTTTATTTACTTTAGATTACACGTTTTTTATAAGAAACCAGTTTATGCAAATATAGCCAGAAAAATTGGAAGAATAGCAAAAACATAGATTACTTAAGCTTTTCGTCTGAAACTTAACAGAGTAATACGTCAGAAAGAGAACGAAATAAAAACCTAACAAATTATTATACCCATATGTCGATAAACAGGCCAATCAGACAAGATATGAATGATTGCGTCATTCTCTTTCTGGGGTATTACTCTGTCGAGTGTCAGACAAAAGCTTAAGTAATTTTAGTTAGTGTAGTTTTTAATTTCTAGGCTTTCAGAAGGGGTTTTCAAAATATGGGGTAGAAAATAATTTGTAAACAATTCTCTATTTGGAAAGATATGCGAGCTCAGCATTATTTTGTGATAGTTTTTACAATATATAATCAAGAACAAGCAGACTCTGACTTTGCACGTCATTGCTCTAGCCACTGAGCATCGCCGGATGATTTCCCTTGCTGAAAGGAAAGAGCACCCAAGGGGCAAATCACTCAAAACATCTCGTACACATTTGGCCAACAATCCTTTAAGATCTTTAAATTTCTTTAAAAATCCTTAAAAATCTAAAAAAATGCACAAATTTGGCCTGAAAAATCTGAAAAATGTTGAAAAATCTCAGAACATCTTGGAATTCTATAAGAATTTCAAAAAATCTCTGTAAATCTTAGAAATCTTTAAAAATCTCAAAAACTATCGTACACTTTAATTGAAGTAGTTTGCCCCTCGAGACCACCAAGGTTGTGGCTTTGAGTCCAGAATTATCTCATCGATATTTGCTGATAGGTGAATTTGCATTTCAGCAGAGTCAAGAAAAGGCGAACTTCAAGACTTTTTCAATTCCACGAAAGGTAATTTGATTTTTCTTTCATCGTTACTGAAGTTGAAGGTAGCGGGAAAATATGTGAACTAGCAAATATTATAGTTAGTAAAGCTTAGCCTCTGACACTCTTTAGAGCAGTGCGTCAGAAATTTTTTTGATTTGTATCGAAATTGAGGATGGTGAGGAAAACTTAAGTCATGGCAAATATTATGATTACTTAAGCTTGGCCTCTGTGTCACTCATCAGAGTAGTGCGTCAGAACAGTCTCTGGTCGGTACAGAACTTGAGGATGGCGAGGAAACATTTAAGACACGGCAAATATAATAATTGGTAAAGCTTAGCCTCTGTGTCACTCTACAGAGTAGTGCGTCAGAAAGAGAAGGAATAGGAAACTAAGCCTTTACTATCTGGAACACTACTCTGATGAGTGTCAGACGCTAACCTTTAGTAGTTATTATGTTAATATCATATTATCAATCTGGGAAATTCCATTTTTATTAACTCAGTCATGGGTCCTTTGAAATTTTCATTTTCCTTTGCTTCTGCTGATATTAGGCCTAGGGGCTTCGTTTCCTCGTTGTTTTAGTTACCGTTACCATCGGTTACCATTTGGTTGCTGTTGAGCTATTACTAGACACTGCATTATTTCAACATATTCATTTCATTCTTTAAAATCAAGTTAGAATATATACAACAATAGAAACTCTAAAAAAACTGCTCCTAAAACTATATTGACAAATTAAGAAGAAGAAGATTACAACCTAATCAAATAACACCTTGAAGAAAATCCATAAAAACGAGAATTACCTAATAACTGAATTAAAAATTGTTCGGGAACCTCTAATGAATAAAAGAGCAGACCTTATCAACCTAAAAGATATTTTAGTTCTTATGCTTGGCATAACTTCACTATGTTACACTGCAATATTTGAATTTTCATTGTTGCTGTTGCAGTTGACAGGGCTTGCATTACCCACCGTTTGGTTGTTGTTGTTGTTGTAGTTGGAAATAGGAAGCAAAGGTACAGAAGATGACATTCCACTCGTGGACTTTTCACTTTGTGTTTCGGGTGTTGGAGCCGCAACTTCTTGCTTCATTGAAAACAGGGGTGCAAGAAGTCCTTTCAGTTTCTTTCCCAGACTCTTTTTGAACCCGAAATAAAGAAGAGGGTTGACCAGTGAGTTAGTGAAGGCTAGAACGAATACGAGGTTTGGAACACTTATGTTGATGAACACACCACCTAAGAAGCAAAGGCTGACGACAGCCAAGGGCAACCAGCATATCACAAAAGCAGCCACGACAGTAAACACCATCTTTGCTGTTTTCTTCTCCCGTTCAAATATCTGCTTTAATAATTTCCCATTTCTATCAGAAGCGTCCACCAGCTGCTTAATGTTTCGACCTTGGGTTTTTATCTTCCGAAGAATACAGAAGTGGCATATTACGAATGCAATGCAAAACGGTATGATTGTTGCAGGCATCATAGGGACAGCCTCAGAAACAAGAATAGCAGAATGTAATAGATTTTCTGCGTGAGTTTGGTCCATCTTTCGGCACAGGCAAAATACATGATTTTAATGGAGATGTTGGAGTGGAGATTTCAACGAAAATGTCAGAAGCAGCCAGGCTGAGAAGAAAGATGTTTGGGATGGGGATTTTTGAGCGTCGTCCTCTTTTTCTTCCTTTGCTTTTCTTCAAAATGATAACAACTTCTGTCAGATTGAGGATGCAGATGATCACTGCTAATGTTGTGCTCCCGTACTTGAACATAAACTCGTAGAATTCCATGCCGGTGGGGTCTGATCGATTGTGCAAATCTAGAAATAGAAATGGAATACTGAAGGAAGATATTGCCAGGCAATATTCAAACCTATCTCACATCTGGTAATCACAAGTCTACTCAATCAAACCTTAGCTTTATTTCTTAGCAAGGCTATCTTATTAGGTATGGACCACAATGCTTGAATCTACATGGATTTATGTAGATTAACAGCAACAATTGGGATCCCCTTGCCAATGCCTGAAATTCATAGAGATTTATAAAGATTCACAGAAACACTAACCTTTGGAGATACGAAGGATTGCACACCAAAACTTTGGATTCCGACTGCCAATGATTGGAATCGACAGGAATTTATACAGATTCACATGAATGTTTAGGATTCTCTTGGATTCACGAGAGATTCTTCAGGATTGCACATCAACTCTTTGGATTCCGATTTATTAAGATTCATAGAAACACCTAGGATTCTGTTGGATTCACAGTCTATAGGTATTCCTCAGGATTTCACAGCGAATTTTTTTGATTCAAACTGCAATGTACTGCAACGCTCGGAGTCCACAAGGATAGGTAAAGATTCACTTCAGAATCTTTCACTGTTGGAATTCACAATGAGGTTCACTTGATGTGGATTGACAGTGATGCTGGAGATAAGTGAGGCTGGAGATTCACAGTGAGGCTGGAGATATGTAGGATTTCATAGCACTTCCTCCGATTCACCGACTATCAAAATTCTACTCTTAAATGGTTAGTTTTATGTTGGTCTTTGCTTTCAGAGGCCTCGTCTGTTTTCAGCTGTGAAATCTCAAGGAATTGCTGAGGATTCTGAGTTTCGTTTCATCTTTATCTTATTTATTGGTTTGGTACCCTTCCTTATCTCCTATGACGCACGTTTCATATCAGACGCCCCCGCTACAACCGATCCAAGTCGAGTACACGCTTTTTTATAAAGAACCTTTCATAAGGAACCTACGTGATGAAGGTCTAAAAACTTAAGAAACGTTCACCACTACAGGTCTAATCACTAAGGAACTTTATAATTGTGCATTTATTGAAGATATGCAACTTCTCTACTGACCATTAATAACTTTTATCTTTATAGGACTAGCCTAAGCTTCTTTGTGTTTCATGTTTCATGTTTTCTTATGACGAGTTTATTGCAAAATGTTGAATTTTAATGTTTTTCTTGCGTCGGTACTTATTCCTATCCACTAAATATACACATGAAATTAAGGAACTAATAAGGAACTTTTAAAACTACAAAGTGGTCAAAAGAGGTCTCAAAATAAGGAACTTAAAGAATGCCCTGAGCTAGGTTCTTTATAAAAAAAGCGTGTAAAACAGTGGCGCAACTGATAAGATTGTTGAGAATATTGTCTGTTTTTTCTCTCTAAGAAGTCCTTATTTCAGATATTTAAATTGCTATAAGTTACTATAAGCCAAGATGGACATTAGTCCGAAAGGCGTAAATGTGCTGTATGAAAATTGTGTTTATTTGCCTCTTCTTTTCTACTAATATATACATATTGAAATAAAAATTGAGAACTGGAAAACTAACTCTGGTGTGTGGAAACTATCACGCACCCACAGAAACTGATGTGTAAAGTTAAGGCTAAAACGATAGAAGGAATTGGCGATTAATCAATATTTCTACCCGTTTACTTATGTTTTGGAAACCTATTTAGATTAACCTAATCGCATGTTTCTTAATAACTGAAGCTTATATTTACGTAAGAACACCGTTGTGACGTTACCAGGCCAAGGGAACAAAGATCCTTTCTGGATTCTTTTTATAAGAAACTGTTTATTATTGGAAACCGTAGGGCCAGAATTTCTAAACTTTAGGAACTTAATAATTAGAACGTTGACAGTACAACTAATAATTTCATTCTGAAACTGCGTTTCCTGTCAATTTAGAAACTAGATAAAGGTAATAAAGCCATCTCCGTGACGTCATTTTAGATAAACCTGCGCTATCGTTGTCACTCTTCTACAGATTGTTTACTGCAATACTTACTTATGGAAGTTAATGATCGGCAACGTTTTCCCTATATTTTAGATACTGTGGGCCTAAAAGCCCCCCTCCCTCTTCAATTCTGGCAAATGCAAAATACTAATTATTGGTAGGGTTAAAAGATACGAGTATTTGAAGTATAACACTAGAATGCAATTAGAATCGTCATTTAAAAGAATTTGGTATAGTTTGGAAAATTTTATGCATCATAAATAATGATCAAATTACATGCAACTACTCATACAAGTTGTTCATTTATTCGTCTTATATACGCATTTTTTTATAAGCAATTGCTTTATAAGCAAGTCAGTAATCGACAAGACAAATTTAAGCAATTCCAGTACTGGATCGAGGAATGCTAAGCAATTTGAAAACTATTTTTAACATCCTATTTGCTATGAAAATCGTGCAGCAACTATAGAAGTAGGTTTTAGTGGATATTAGTACCCTGGCACTCTTTTGTATGCAAGATACAATTTACATTTGTTGTATAAAAACTTCTGAGAGAGTATTCTAAGAAACAAATCTTCAATTATAAAAAGCTAAGCAATTGCTAAGCAATTTTCAGTACTCAAATTGGCCCTCTAGCTAAGCAATTTTCAGTATTGAGCTCAAGCTGAAATTATTTATAAAAAAAATGCGTGTACAATAAAACCCGCATATAACAACCACTATATTTCAGCTTTACCTTAATTTATTCTTAGTTTTAAAGACATTGAAACAGATTTGTTTTGGCAATGCAAAGTGACCGAACCAACTGTGGACAGCTTTCGCTGGGTCTCGAAATGCTGAGATTTTAGAGTAGAGGCTCCTAAAAGAAGTATTTCTTATATGCGGGTTTTTAATGTGTTCTACATTGATTTTCTAATTGGTCTGATTGTTATTTTTTTCCTTATTTAGGTAAATTTCAAAATCCGATGGTTAAAGAATGGGTTGAAGAACTGGAAAAGAAAAGATCAGCACACATGAACAAGTAAATCTTTTCTAATTATTATCTTTTATGATGGAAAGAAACATTGGTAAGAACATCATTTAATTTGATAAAGATATGATATAAGCCAGGAAATTTATTAAGGTACTTACTTTTGGGCCAATTTAACCAGTAGGACCCTGGGCTTGCCCCAGCATCAGAATAACAAAATCAATTTTTTCCCTAGTGGCCCAACTCAAAATAGGACCCTTTCAGTATTTTTACTTATAAAACTTTTAATGTTTTGCCTAGTTCATAGATTTCTGGAAAAGAAAACTGATTGAAATTTTTGGACCACTTTCCATGTTTTTACCACAAATGAAAAACCTTAGAAAATCACCTACGTAAAGCTCTTGCTTAGAAATGCATGTTAGATACATTTTAAGGATAGTGGTTTATAAGTAGATGAAAATTTATCTGCGAACGAGATGAAACTATCTATAAAAGGAGAAACTGGCTTTTTGGCTGGTTTCTTATAAAAAGGGCTTTCTTATTTGTGAACACTGTACTCGCAACCCAAAAAGTTTGGAAAACTTTTATTACTGGGCAAATGTTTTAGTTTCTCATAGAAGCAATGCGTGTGACACCTCCCTAAACATCAGCGTGATTACTTCAGAAAGTATCCCACCTGTCGCATTGCACACAGTCATCGAAACGTTCCAACGTGGCCTCTCGAGACACTCGTGCACGGCGACTAATAATTAACTACCAACGTGCATAAAACTTGACAACTGTTTCAACAGCCTCACTGTTTATGACGTTTATAAAGGGGGTTAGAATCACGAATCACGCAAGTAACATTGATAAAATTTTCACGTTTGATGGGAAATGTTCAACCCCAAACACGTTTCACGAAAGAAGTTATTACTATGATTATTGTTGTTACTACAATTTTTTTGTAATCTTCAGTTATTCCGTTAGTTGGTTTGAATTTACTTATGTATCCTATCAATTAGCTATTGTTATACCAAATTTAAATAAAGTTATTAAAAAAAGAAAACAAAGGAAAGTTTCATGGTTCTATACTCGTATCACGGTAAACAAATAACGCCTAACACGTTTCAATAAAAGACCCCTAGCCAACCGAATTCATGAAGAGATACATATTGTGGCCTACCACCCTTATCATGCTTGTACTTTCATTCAATACCTCATGAGATACGGTGTGTGCCGGAAATATGCAGACAAGTTTGATAAGCCACTTTGAATCGAGTATTATCTTCAGGCATGCAGACAAGCCTTTAGAGGCGGGTTGGCAAAATCTTGAAGTAAACATTTTTTCTTGAGGAAGGGGTAGGGCTAAACATAAAAACGGATATGGACACAAAAGGAACGATAACTCTCAAAATTTAGGCCCACTTATATTTCAATCATAAAATGTACTGTTTTCTACACTTGTTCACATCAATATTTTCTTCCATTTCAATTAAATTCTAAAACGTTCAACACTAGGTAACTAGAAAACCATCGTGGTTACTTGGAATTTTGCAGGGTTGGCAAAAACTTTTGCAAATTGCACCAGTGGTTGGCTTCAGGCTTGATCACCTTAAACTGAACACGCAGTACAAGTAGTTTACATCAATGCCTTCTTATGAGGAAAATGTTATAAAGAAATTCAGATTCTTCACTGGCCCTATGGAAGTCAAGCTAATATTTTGCATTGTTTACCACTGTGAAGAAGGAAAATGTGAAAGGAAAAGAAGTAGATTTGATTCCATTCATTTCGTCATTCCTCCTTCGCAGCCTTCTCGAACACCTAGCATGCATATTGCAATATTTCATCTGCGTCTTACATAATGAAAATTATAAAGTTAGAATTTCTTCCGCTTGCCTTTCTCGATTTTCGTTTGCTCGCTATGCAAATTAACATTTCAAACCAATTGCAAAATAAAAATCGGCACTTCATACCAATTGCTAAATACAAATTGGCTTTTCAAACCAATTGCAAAACATTTTAATTCTACTTAACACATTTTTGAAAACTTGACAAGCATATAGCTTCTAATTTTGTTTATTTGGTCCTAATCAGAAATAACTCAATAACATTTCGTATTCTGCGTGCCAGTTTGTATTTTCAATCGATTTATTTGCACAGAATTAAAATTTAATGTCATCCCCGCAAGATGGTATAAGTTTATTGTAAGACACTCGATAATTTTCAAAGCCATGTGCAGAGCAGAAGAGTGGCCGAAAGAGCTTGAAAATCAACATTGCTGTGCTGCAGTGGACTTGGTTTTGATCTGGTCTTGTACTAGGGAGGAAAACTATGAAGTGATGAATCTAAAAGAAACTCAAGAGTTTGTGTGAAACTTTGGTCTTCCAAATTTGTTGTGATCTTCGTAAATCTTCTATAAATCTTAGCGAAGCTGGTATGGATCTATGTGGTTGCTATGAATCCGTGTGAATCCATATGCTAGTCTCTCTATCGCGAATCTCGAAAATCCGTATTTATTGCGTTGCTGGGAGCCGATATGAATCCAACAACTTGCAGTAAAACTACGTGGATCTTCTGAGTTGCTTTGAATCTCAGTAATTGCGGTGGAATCCACATGAATTGCTTTTTATGAATCCCAAGAATACTATGAATCCATGTTGACTCCGTGGCTATGAATCCTTGGTAATCCAAAGAGCTATTCGGAATCTTCGAGATCTTCAGGAGTTACACTGAAACCTCTTTGCTGTGGAATCTTCGTTGCACTGAGCCAAACTTTCTTGTAGGTGAGCATTTTCCAATGCTGTTTCTCGATATTCTTTCTTTTGAACTTTTTTCTTTTCCCAAAGGCCGCTAAGGTAGGCTTTTTAGGGACCTTACGTTTATATATAGATCTTTGAGAATAAGCCTAAAATTTTCTTAGGTATACATGAATGAACCTTTCAAAGTTCTTAATATGTTCAAAATTCTAAATGATGCTTAGGCTCGTGTAGCTTAGACAGTTTTCTTCATAGCGGCTGTCACTCCTCTTGCTTGGTAATATCTTCCTTCAATATTGCATTCTTTTTCTAGATTGGAACGATTGATCAGACCCTACCAGCATGGAATTCTACGAGTTTATGTTCAAGTACGGGAGCACAACATTAGCAGTGATCATCTGCATCCTCAATCTGACAGAAGTTGTTATCATTTTGAAGAAAAGCAAAGAAAGACAAAGAGGACGACGCTCAAAAATCTCCATTCCAAACATCTTTCTTCTCAGCCTGGCTGCTTCTGACATTTTCGTTGGAATCTCCAACATCTCCATCAAAATCATGTATTTCGCCTGTGCCGAAAGATGGACCAAACTCACGCTCAAAATCTATTACATCCTGGTGTTCTTGTTTCTGAGATTGTCCCTGCTGTGGTCCGTATTCAACTTGATGGCCTTAACAATAGATCGCTACCTGGCAGTGAGCAACCCGTTGAGATATCGTGTACTCGTGACAAGAAAACGGGCCTACATTGTCGCAATGGCCTCCTGGATCCTGTCCACTGTATGTGCTGGGATTAATTACTACGTCCAATTCTACACTGAGAAAGGTGTCAAAACATCATCATTGATGATGCCTGCAACAATCATACCGTTTTGCATCGCATTCGTAATATGTCACTTCTGTATCCTTTGGAAGATAAAAACCCAAGGTCGAAACATGAAGCAGCTCGTCGACGCTTCTGATAGAAATTGGCAATTATTAAAGCAGATATTTGAACGGGAGAAGAAAACAGCAAAGATGGTGTTTACTGTTGTAGCTGCTTTTGTAATCTGTTGGTTGCCCTTGGCTGTCGTCAACCTTTGCTTCTTAGGTGGTGTGTTCATCAACATGCATGTTTCTAACCTCGTATTCACTTTAGCCTTCACCAATTCACTCATCGACCCTCTTGTGTATTTTGGGTTCAAAAAGAGTCTGGGAGGGAAATTGAAAGGGTTCTTTGTATCCCTGTGTTTATCGAGGCAACAAGCTTCAGGTATGAGACCCGAAATAAGGAGCGAAAGGTCGGTGACTGGAATGTCTTCGTTGCCTTCAGGCTCTGCCGTAAGCAACTGCAACAACTTCGATTTAGACAATCCAGATTCTATCCCATGCAACCTTGCGGCCCCTAACAACAACTTCAACAACCAGAATATAGATAATTCAGTCCCAGGCTCCAACGAATTAAACAGCCACAGTTTGCATTCTTCTTCTCCCAATGCAGGAAAAGCCAACAAACAAAGTTCTGAGATGGCAACTCCAAACAATGACGATCCATTCAACATCCAGTCTCAGAGCGATGATAATTTGCACCCTGCATTGGATTGCAGCAACGGACGAAAAGTTATCAATTCAACCACTTCTGCCGGTGACAACTACAACAACATTATTGTTAATGCAGCCTCTGACCCAAGCAATGACGTAAATGACACAGCACCTGGCAACAGCGAGTACAACTACCAGAAGGAGGCTGGCGATACAGTCTACCCTGTGAGCAACTACAGCACCAAGTTGAATGAATCTACTGTCAACAACAGCAACAACGACAGGAAGATTTTAAATGAAAACTCTGTGTTTAATGGGCACAATAACGAAGGCTTTGAGCTTCAGGCCGTTCAACAAGACGAGAATTCGATTTAGGCCTACCACCAGAATAAAACGTATTGCTGAAATGAAATAACATGGAATTTCGTCAATCTTTTCATAAGGGAGCGTCTCTTCTGGATTAGTGTAAACTTGCCTATGAGAATTCAAAAGGGGGACCCATACCCAAGGCAAACTTAATCAGAACTAAACCAGGATTTCTAACAAGGGTCGATAGAGAACCAATTTATTGGTGGTGGGTCTTGTTTGGTTCATTTTCGTTCACACAAGTTATCTCCACTTTCAAACATTACAGAACTTTTAAACCAACGTATCAAAAACTCAACGTCTCTTAAATTGTTTCCCTTGCACACTTAGCAGCCTAAGAGACTCTAAAGTAAGACTCTGGTGTTGATCAAGATTTGCTTACCGATGTGTGGCAGGGATGGCAGAGTGGTTAGATCACTGGACCCTTGTTCAAAACGTCCTGGGTTCAAAACCACCTTCAGAGCTGTTGCAAAGTGTTAAGAGAGAATTAGCGAGCTCTCTGTAAATCTAGGCAATAAGACAAGGAATCGCGATGTGTGTTAAGGAAGAGACTTTTTCACAAACACGTTTCAATAAAATAATTTTGACTACCTTCGCTAATAGATGGATATTTATGGCTTTGGCCTATCACCCTTTATGATACTGTATTTAGAACTGTATTTAAGAAAGCATTCGAAGAACATTGATAACAGGCATACAGTATAAACTAGATTGCAAATTATTGAACTGTTTTATGATATTCTACTTTTGATTTATTTTAAGAACAGGTATCTAGTGATAACAGTGCATTTTTGCACTCGTAGATTATTTTGTATGAAATTCGATTTATTACTAATATTGTTATTACTTGTACTTTCATTATATACCTCATCAGATACAGTGTGTGCCAGAAATTTGCAGACAAGTTTGGTAAGCCACTGTGAATCGAATATTCCCTTCAGGTCCGCAGGCAAGCCTTTGCAGCCGGGATGGTGAAATTTTGCCGTCAGTAAAAAAAATTACTCGGGAACGTGTACACGCTTTTTTTCTTAATGAACCGTTGATAAGGAACCTAGAATTAGAATTTCTTGTAGAATACAATGGATTCTTTTGTGCTATTGTATCCTATAACAATGGAGAACGATAGAAAATTTAAGGAACCTTTAGTACTAGGCCATAAGGTAGGTTCCTTATAAAATAAAAAGCGTATAAGGCTAAACATAAAAAGGATATGGACATGAGAAAAGGAACGACAACCTTCAGAATTTATCCCATTTACAATGTAATCATGAAATGTGTTGTTTTTCCCATTTATTCTAATCAGTATTTTCTTCTGTTTCAATTATATTCTGAAGGGGACAACATCGGACAATTAGAAAACCATAGTCGTTACTTGAAATTTGGCAGAGGTGGCAAAAAGCTTACTCAAATTGCACCAGGTGTTGGCTACGAGCTTGATCACCTTTAACTACCATGAGCACACTGTAAAAGTAGTTAATATCAATGCCTTCTTTCGAGAAAAACGTTACCAAGAAATCTAGAGTTTTTCTGGCTCTTGGTAGTCAAGCTAATATTTTGTGTTATTTACCGCTTTGAAGGAGGAAGAAGTAAAAGGAAAAGAAATGGTTTCGATTCCTTTCATTTCACAATTCCTCCTCCGCAGCCGTCTCCAACACCTAGCATGCATATTACAATATTTCATCTGCGTCTTACGTAAAGACAATTAGGAAATTAAAATTTTGTCCGCTTGACTCCCTCGCTTTTCGTTTGCTCGCTATACAAATTAGCTTTTCAAACCAATTGCCAAACATTTGATTTATCCTTAACACATTTTTGAAAACTTGACAAGCGCATAATTTCTAATTTCTTTTATTTGGTCTGAATCGGAAATCATTTCAAAAAATATCGTAACCTGTATGCCAGTTCGTATTTTCAATCGATTTCTTTGCGCGGAATTAAAATTTAATGTCATCCCCGCAAGATGGTATAAGTTTATTGTAAGACACTCAACCATTTTCAAAGCAATGCACGGAACGAGAAAGTGGCCGAAGAGCTTGAATATCAACATTTCAGTGATACAGTGGAATCGGCTTTGATCTGGGCTTGTACGAGGGAGGAAAAATTTTTGTGAATCTCTGGTGTTCCAAATTTGCAGTGATTTTCATAAATCTTCTATGAATCTTGGTGAAGCTAGTATGCATTTATGTTGTTGCGAATCTCGAGAATCCGTATGTCGTGCGTTGCTGTGTTTGCCGATATGAATCTCATTGATTGCTTTGGAATCCTTGTGAATACTATGAATCCATGTTGAGTCAGTGGCTGTGAATCCTTGGTAATCCAGAGAGCTATTCTGAATCTTCGAGATCTTCAGGAGTTAATCTGAAACCTCATTGCTGTGGAATCTTCGTTGCACTGAACCGAACTTTCTTGTAGGTGAGCATTTTCCAATGCTGTTTCTCGATACTTTTTCCTTTTGAACTTTTTTCTTTCCCCCTCCCCCCCCCCCCCCCCTAGGCCGCAAAGGTAGGCTTTTCAGGGACCATACGTTTATATTGAGAATAAGCCTAAGATTTTCTTAGATATACATGAATGAACCTTATAAAGTTCTAAATATGTTCAAAATTCTAAGTGATGCTTAGGCTCGTGTAGCTTAGACAGTTTTCTTTATAGCAGCTGTCACTCCTCTTGCTTGGCAATATCTTCCTTCAGTATTGCATTCTTTTTCTAGATTGGAACCATTGATCAGACTCTACCAGCATGGAATTCTACGAGTTTATGTTCAAGTACGGGAGCACAACATTAGCAGTGATCATCTGCATCCTCAATCTGACAGAAGTTGTTTTTATTTTGAAGAAAAGCAAAGTAAGACAAAGAGGAGGACGCTCAGAAATCTCCATTCCAAACATCTTTCTTCTCAGCCTTGCTGCTTCTGACATTTTCGTTGGAATCTCCAACATCTCCATCAAGATCGTGTCTTTCGCCTGTGCCGAAAGATGGACCAATGTCACGCTGAAAATCTTTGAGATTCTGCTATTCGTTTTTCTGAGGTTGTCCCTGCTGTGGTCCGTATTCAACTTGATGGCCTTAACAGTAGATCGCTACCTGGCAGTAAGCAACCCGTTGAGATATCGCGTACTTGTGACAAGAAGACGGGCCTACATTGTTGCAATGGCCTCTTGGATCCTGTCCACTGTATGTGCTGGGATTAATTACTACGTTCGCTTCTACACCGAGAAAGGTGGGAAAACATCATGGGTGATGTTGCCTGCAACAATCATACCGTTTTGCATTGCATTCGTAATATGCCACTTCTGTATCCTTTGGAAGATAAAAACCCAAGGTCGAAACATGAAGCAGCTCGTCGACGCTTCTGATAGAAATGGGAAATTATTAAAGCAGATATTTGAACATGAGAAGAAAACAGCAAAGATGGTGTTTACTGTTGTGGCTGCTTTTGTGATATGTTGGTTGCCCTTGGCTATTGTCAGCCTTTACCTCTTAGGTGGTGTTTTAGTTAACAGGCTTGTTTCAAACCTCGTATTCGTTTTAGCCTTCACTAACTCACTCATCGACCCTCTTGTGTATTTTGGGTTCAAAAAGAGTCTGGGAGGGAAATTGAAAGGGCTCCTTGTATCCCTGTGTTTATCAAGGCAACGACCTTCAGGTCTGAGACCCGAAATAAGGAGCAAAAGGTCACTGACTGGAATGTCTTCGTTGCCTTCAGGCTCTGCCGTAAGCAATTGCAACAACTTTGATTTAAACAATCCAGATTCTATCCCATGCAACCTTGCGGCCCCAAGTAACAACTTCAACAACCAGAATGCAAATAATTCAGTCCCAGGCTCCAACGAATTAAACAGCCAAAGATTGCATTCTTCTTCTCCCCATGCAAGAAAAGCCAACAAACAAAGTTCTGAGATGGTAACTCAAATCAATAACCATCCATTCAACATCCAGTCTCAGAGCGCAGAGAATTCGCACCCTGCATTGGACTGCAGCAACGGACGAAAAGTTATCTATTCAACCACCTCTACCGGGAACAACTATAACAACAATATCGTTGATGCAGCCTCTGACCCAAGCAATGACGTAAACGACACAGCACCTGGCAACAGCGAGTTCAACTACCAGAAGGAGGCTGACGATACAGTCTACCCTGTGAGCAACTACAGCACCAAGTTGAATGAATCTACTGTCAACAACAGCAACAACGACAGGAAGATGTTCAATGAAAACTCTGTGTTTAATGGGCACAATAACGAAGGCTTTGAGCTTCAGGCCGTTCAACGTGACGAGAATTCTATTTAGGCCTACCACCAGAATAAAACGTATTGCTGAAATGAAATAACACCGAATTTCGTCAATCTTTTCATAAGGGAGCGTCTCTTCTGGATTAGTGTAAACTTACCTATGAGAATTCAAAAGGTGGACCCATAACCGAGGCAAACTTAATCAGAACTATATCAGGGGTTTAACAAGGGTTTATAGAGAACCAATCTATTGGTGGTGGGTCTTGTTTGGTTGATTTTCCTTCACACAAGTTATCCACTTTCAGAACATTACCGAACTTTTAAACCAACGTATCAAAAACTCAACGTCTCTTAAATTGTTTCCCTTGCACACTTAGCAGCCTAAGAGACTCTAAAGTAAGACTCTGGTGTTGATCAAGATTTGCTTACCGATGTGTGGCAGGGATGGCAGAGTGGTTAGATAACTGGACCCTTGTTCAAAACGTCCTGGGTTCAAAACCATCTTCAGAACTGTCGCAAAGTGTTAAGAGAGAATTAATGAGCTTTCTGTAATTCTAGGCAAAAAGATAAGGAATCGCGATGTGTGTTAAGGAAGAGACTTTTTCACAAACACGTTTCAATAAAATAATTCCAACCACCCTTACTAATAGATGGATATTTATGGCCTTGGTCTACCACCTTTTATGATACTGTATTTAGAACTGTATTTAAGAAAGCATTCGAAGAACATTGATAACAGGCATACTGTATAAACTTGATCGCAAAATATTGAACTGTTTTATGATATTTTACTTTTGATTAATTTTAAGAACAGGACTCTAAGGATAACAGTGCATTTTTGCACTGTTAGAATATCCTGTATAAAATTCGATTTATTACTAATATTGTTATTACTTGTACTTTCATTAAATCCCTCATCAGATACAGTGTGTGCCAGAAACATGCAGACAAGTTTGATAAGCCACTGTGAATCGAATATTCCCTTCAGGTCCGCAGGCAAGCCTTTGGAGCCGGGATGGTAAAATTTTGCCGTAGATAAAAAAATTTACTTGGGAAGGTGTAAGGCTAAACGAAAAATGGATATAGACACTGAGAATAGGAACGACAACCTTTAGAACTTAGGCCCATTTATAATGTAATTATGAAATATGTTGTTTTTCCCACTTATTCTAATCAGTATTTTCTTCTGTTTCAATTATATTCTGAAGGGGACAACATCGGACAATTAGAAAACCATAGTGGTTGCTTGAAATTTGGCAGAGGTGGCAAAAAGCTTACTCAAATTGCACCAGAAGTTGGCTACGAGCTTGATCACCTTAAACTGCCATGAGCACACTGTAAAAGTAGTTAATATCAATTCCCTCTTTCGAGAAAAACGTTACCAAGAAATCTAGAGTTTTTCTGGCTCTTGGTAGTCAAGCTATTATTTTGTGTTGTTTACCGCTGTGAAGGAGGAAGAAGTAAAAGGAAAAGAAATAGCTTCGATTCCTTTCATTTCACAATTCCTCCTCCGCAGCCGTCTCCAACACCTAGCATTAATATTACAATATTTCATCTGCGTCTTACGTAAAGACAATTATGAAATTAAAATTTTGTCCGCTTGACTCCCTCGCTTTTCGTTTGCTCGCTATACAAATTGGCATTTCAAACCGATTGCAAAATACAAATCGACTCTTCAAACCAATTGCAAAATACAAATTGGCATTTCAAACCAATTGCAAAACATTTGATTTATCCTTAACACATTTTTGAAAACTTGACAAGCGCATAATTTCTAATTTCTTTTATTTGGTCCGAATCGGAAATTATTTAAATTACTTTCGTGTTCTGCATGTCAGTTGGTATATTCAAATAATTTCTTTGCACAGAATTAAAATTCAATGTCATCCCCGCAAGATGGTATAAATTTATTGTAAGACACTCGACCATTTTCAAAGCCATGTACGGAGCGGCAGAGTGGCCGAAGAGCTTGAAAATCAGCATTGCTGTGCTTGATTGGAATCAGTTTTGATCTGGTCTTCTACGGGGGTGGAAAAATTTGTTTGAATCTTTGGTATTCCAAATTTGCTGTGATCTTCATAAATCTTTTATGAATCTTAGCGAAGCTGGTATGCATATATGTTGTTGCGAGTCTCTAGAATCCGTGTTCAGTGCGTTGCCGTGAGCCGATATGAATCTCATTGATTGCTTTGGAATCCTTGTGAATACTATGAATCCATTTTGAGTCCGTGGCTGTGAATCCTTGGTAATCCAAAGAGCTATTCTGAATCTTCGAGATCTTCAGGAGTTACACTTAGCCGGAATCTTCGTTGCACTGAGCCGAACTTTCTTGTAGGTGAGCATTTTCCAATGCTGTTTCTCGATACTTTTTTCTTTTGAACTTTTTTCTTTTCTTCAAGGCCGCTAAGGTAGGCTTTTTAGGGACCATACGTTTATATATGGATCTTTGAGAATAAGCCTAAAATTGTCGAACAAACTATGCTAATAATGACTTACTTAAAGAACCTAATTCACAAAACATATGGTGACAGAGAGATAGACCTTAACAAGGACAAGGACCTGCTTTCATACAAGGACAGTTAAGCTAAGAAATAAAGCGAAGGTTGGGCTGAGTAAACTTAAGATTACAAGATATTTTCGGTAAATATTGCCTGACAATATCTTCCTTCAGTATTGCATTCTATTTCTAGATTTTCACAATAGTTCAGGCCCTGCCAGCATGGAATTCTACAAGTTTCTGTTCAAGTACGGGAGCACAACGTTAGCAGTGATCATCTGCATCCTCAATCTGACAGAAGTTGTTTTTATTTTGAAGAAAAGCAAAGGAAGACAAAGAGGACGACGCTCAAAAATCTCCATTCCAAACATCTTTCTTCTCAGCCTGGCTGCTTCTGATATTTTCGTTGGAATCTCCAACATCTCCATTAAGATCATGTATTTCGCCTGTGCCGAAAGATGGACCAAACTCACGCTAAAAATCTTTGACATTCTGGTATTCGTGTTTCTGAGGTTGTCCCTGCTGTGGTCCGTATTCAACTTGATGGCCTTAACAGTAGATCGCTACCTGGCAGTAAGCAACCCGTTGAGATATCGCGTACTCGTGACAAGAAGACGGGCCTACATTGTTGCAATGGCCTCCTGGATCCTGTCCACTGCATGTGCTGGGATTAATTACTACGTTCGCTTCTACACCGAGAAAGGTGGGAAAACATCATGGGTGATGTTGCCTGCAACAATCATACCGTTTTGCATCGCATTCGTAATGTGCCACTTCTGTATCCTTTGGAAAATAAAAACCCAAGGCCGAAACATGAAGCAGCTCGTGGACGCTTCTGATAGAAATGGGAAATTATTAAAGCAGATATTTGAACGGGAGAAGAAAACAGCAAAGATGGTGTTTACTGTTGTAGCTGCTTTTGTGATATGCTGGTTGCCCTTGGCTGTCGTCAGCCTTTACCTCTCAGGTGGCGTTTTAGTTACCAGGCTTGTTTCAAACCTCGTATTCATTTTAGCCTTCACTAACTCACTCATCGACCCTCTTGTGTATTTTGGGTTCAAAAAGAGTCTGGGAGGGAAATTGAAAGGGCTCCTTGTATCCCTGTGTTTATCAAGGCAACGAGCTTCAGGTATGAGACCCGAAATAAGGAGCGAAAGGTCAGTGACTGGAATGTCTTCGTTGCCTTCAGGCTCTGTCGTAAGCAACTGCAACAACTTCGATTTAGACAATCCAGACTCTATCCCATGCAACCTTGCGGCCCCTAACAACAACTTCAACAACCAGAATATAGATAATTCAGTCCCAGACTCCAACGAATTAAACAGCCACAGTTTGCATTCTTCTTCTCCCAATGCAGGAGAAGCCAACAAACAAAGTTCAGAGATGGTAACTCCAAACAATGACGATCCATTTAACATCCAGTCTCAGAGCGCAGAGAATTTGCACCCTGCATTGAATTGCAGCAACGGACGAAAAGTTGTCAATTCAACCACTTCTGCCGGTGACAACTACAACAACATCATTGTTAATGCTGCCTCTGACCCAATCAATGACGTAAATAACACAGCACCTGGCAACAGCGAGTACAACCACGAGAAGGAGGCTAGCGATACAGTCTACCCTGTGAGCAACAACAGCACCAAGTTGAATGAATCTACTTTCAACAACAGCAACAACGACAGGAAGATGTTCAATGAAAACTCTGTGTTTAATGGGCACAATAATGAAGGCTTTGAGCTTCAGGCCGTTCAACGTGACGAGAATTCTATTTAGGCCTACCACCAGAATAAAACGTATTGCTGAAATGAAATAACACCGAATTTCGTCAATCTTTTCATAAGGGAGCGTCTCTTCTGGATTAATGTAAACTTACTTATGAGAATTCAAAACGTGGACCCATAACCGAGGCAAACTGAATCAAAACTATATCAGGGTTTTAACAAGGGTCGATAGAGAACCAATCTATTGGTGGTGGGTCTTGTTAGGTTCATTTTCGTTCACACAAGTTATCTCCATTTTCAGAACATTTTCGAACTTTTAAATCAACGTATCAAAAACTCAACGTCTCTTAAATTGTTTCCCTTGCACACTTAGCAGCCTAAGAGACTCTAAACTAAGAATCTGGTGTTGATCTAGATTTGCTTACCTATGTGTGGCAGGGATGGCAGAGTGGTTAGATCACTGGACCCTTGTTCAAAACGTCCTGGGTTCAAAACCACCTTCAGAGCTGTCGCAAAGTGTTAAGAGAGAATTAGCGAGCTCTCTGTAATTCTAGGCAAAATGACAAGGAATCGCGATGTGTGTTTGTGTTAAGGAAGGGACTTTTTCACAAACACGTTTCAATGAAATAATTCTAACCACCCTTACTAATAGATGGATATTTATGGCCTTGGTCTACAAGCCTTTGCAGCCGGGATGGTAAAATCTTTCCGTAAATAAAAAAAATTACTTGGGAAGGTGTAAGGCTAAACATAAAAATGGATATGGACATGAGAATAGGAACGACAACCTTCAGAATTTATCCCTGATTTATATGTGAAGGAGGAAGAAGTAAAAGGAAAAGAAATGGTTTCGATTTCTTTCATTTCACAATTCCTCCTCCGCAGCCGTCTCCAACACCTAGCATGCATATTACAATATTTCATCTGCGTCTTACGTAAAGACAATTATGAAATTAAAATTTTGTCCGCTTGACTCCCTCGCTTTTCGTTTGCTCGCTATACAAATTAGCATTTCCAACCAATTGCAAAATATTTGATTTATCCTTAACACATTTTTGAAAACTTGACAAGCGCATAATTTCTAATTTCTTTTATTTGGTCTGATTCGGAAATCATTTCAAAAAATATCGTAACCTGTATGCCAGTTTGTATTTTCAATCGATTTCTTTGCGCGGAATTAAAATTTAATGTCATCCCCGCAAGATGGTATAAGTTTATTGTAAGACACTCAACCATTTTCAAAGCCATGCATGGAACAGGAGAGTGGCCGAAGAGCTTGAAAATCAACATTGCTGTGATACAGTGGAATCGGTTTTGATCTGGGCTTGTACGAGGGAGGTCAAATTTGTTTGAATCTTTGGTGTTCCAAATTTGCTGTGATCTTCACAAATCTTCTATGAATCTTAGCGAAGCTGGTATGCATACATATGTTGTTGCGAATCTCTAGAATCCGTGTTTAGTGCATTGCCGTGAGCCGATGTGAATCTCATTGATTGCGGTGGAATCCACGTGAATTACTTTTTATGAATCCCAAGAATACTATGAATCATGTTGAGTACGTTGCTGTGAATCCTTGGTAATCCAGAGAGCTGTTCGGAATCTTCGAGATCTTCAGAAGTTACACTGAAACCTCATTGCTGTGGAATCTTCGTTGCACCGAACCGAACTTTCTTGTAGGTGAGCATTTTCCAATGCTATTTCTTCATATTATTTCTTTTGAACTTTTTTCTTTCCCCAAGGCCACAAGGGTAGGAATTTTAGGGACCACACGTGAACTAAACTAACAATGATGGGGGACTTACTTAAAGAAGCTAAATCACAAAACACAATGTTACAGAGAGTTAAACCTTAACAAGGACTTGCTTTCATACAAGGACAGTTAAGCTAAGAATTAAAGCGAAGGTTGGACTGAGTAAACCTAAGATCACCAGATAGGTTTGAATATTGCCTGGCAATATCTTCCTTCAGCATTGTATTTCTATTCCTAGATTTGCACAATCGATCAGACCCCACCAGCATGGAATTCTACAAGTTTATATTCAAGTACGGGAGCACAACATTAGCAGTGATCATCTGCATCCTCAATCTGACAGAAGTTGTTATCATTTTGAAGAAAAGCAAAGGAAGACAAAGAGGACGACGCTCCAAAATCTCCATCCCAAACATTTTTCTTCTCAGCCTGGCTGCTTCTGACATTTTCGTTGGAATCTCCAACATCTCCATCAAAATCATGTATTTTGCCTGTGCGCAGAGATGGACCAAACTCACGCTGAAAATCTATTACATTCTGCTATTCTTGTTTCTGAGGCTGTCCCTGCTGTGGTCCGTATTCAACTTGATGGCCTTAACAGTAGATCGCTACCTGGCAGTAAGCAACCCGTTGAGATATCGTGTATTCGTGACAAGAAAACGGGCCTACATTGTCGCAATGGCCTCCTGGATCCTGTCCACTGTATGTGCTGGGATTAATTACTACGTCCAATTCTTCACTGAGAAAGGTGTCAAAACATCATCATTGATGATGCCTGCAACAATCATACCGTTTTGCATTGCATTCGTTATATGCCACTTCTGTATCCTTTGGAAAATAAAAACCCAAGGCCGAAACATGAAACAGTTCTTGGACGCTTCTGATAGAAATGGGCAATTAATAAAGCAGATATTTGAACGGGAGAAGAAAACAGCAAAGATGGTGTTTACTGTTGTGGCTGCTTTTGTGATCTGTTGGTTGCCCTTGGCTATCGTCAGCCTTTGCTTCTTAGGTGGCGTTTTAGTTACCAAGCTTGTTTCAAACCTCGTATTCGTTTTAGCCTTCACTAACTCACTCGTCGACCCTCTTCTGTATTTTGGGTCCAAAAAGAGTCTGGGGAGGAAATTGAAAGGGTTCTTTGTATCCCTGTGTGTGTCGAGGCAACAAGGTTCTGGTATAAGACCCGAAATAAAGAACGAAAGATCACTGAGTGGATTGTCGTCATTGCCTTCAGATTCTGCCATAAGCAACTGCAACAACTTTGATTTGAACAGTCCAGATTCTATCCCATGCAACCTTGGGACTCCTAGCAACAACTTCAACAACCAGAATGTGAAAAATTCAATCTCAGGCTCCAACCAATTAAACAGCCACAGATTGCATCCTTCCTCCCCCCATGCAAGAAAAGCCAACAAACAAAGTTCAGAGATGGTAACTCAAATCAATAACCATCCATTCAACATCCAGTCTCAGAGCGCAGAGAATTCGCACTCTGCTCTCGGTAGCAGCAAAAGGAAAACCGTCGACAAAAATAACGATAACGGACGAAAAGTTGTCAATTCAACCACTTCTCCCGGTAACAACCACAACAACAATATCGTTATTGCAGCCTCTGACCCAAGCAATGACGTAAACGACACAGCACCTGGCAACAGCGAGTATAACTACCAGAAGGAGGTTAGCGATACAGTCTACCCTGTGAGCAACTACAGCACCAAGTTGAATGAATCTACTGTCAACAACAGCAACAACGACAGGAAGATTTTAAATGAAAACTCTGTGTTTAATGGGCACAATAATGAAGGCTTTGAGCTTCAGGCCGTTCAACGTGACGAGAATTCTATTTAGGCCTACCACCAGAATAAAGCGTATTGCTGAATTGAATAACACCGAATTTCGTCAATCTTTTCCCAAGGGAAATTTACGCGTATTTAGTAGATCAGCATAAACGTTTTTATGAAATACCAAAAGGTGGAGGCAAGCTAAATCAAACTATACCAGGGTTTCTTTAACGTGTAGTTTTACACAATAAGCCCCTTCGGAGTTGCACGAAGTATCCCACAATACATCGGGCAATGTACTAGTTACCAGTTCCTTGCGAAAATATTGTGTGATTTTAGGTATTTTAGGGTTTAGAAACGATAAAAAAAGCATTATGACTATGAAAATAACGTCATTTCGCACCAATCTATACGCATTATAATGCCTTTCGGCAGGAAACATTTTGATTGGCCCCATAGCTATTCATTCTTGAACATTTAAGAGTTCCATCAACTTAACCAGGTTTTCGAATGGAAGACCCTGATTGGTCAATTTGATAATTGGAATGCTTTTGATTGGCTGTAAAAGAACTTGGAGTAAACGAGGCTGGGTTAACCATGTTAGTTTCAATGCGGCAAGGAGGATGCCACCATTCCCACCAAAATGTCTGCAATTGGGAAAAAGGTTTATGGTAAGCGTATGCTTTTTGATTGGAATAGGCCCAAAATGATTGGTCCCAAAAAGGCTTTTGATCCTTTCTGGCTTTTATAGGAGAAATATCAGGCTATGATAGCCTTGGAAATCATCAAAACATTTCTTTCAAAATATGCCAAAAATTAGAGGAAGCCTGATGTCCATCCCTTTTTTTCGGAATTGGCCCGGAATTGATGTTTCCAAATGTGCTTTAAATCCACTCAGGACTATTCAGGGAGCAATAACAGACCAAAAAACGCATAAAATTATCTAAAAGTTTCCTTCATTATCAGCAAAAAATTGCAAAATAGCCTGCAAAATTGAACAAAAATGCAAATGATTTCACATAGGCTTTCAATCCACTTGGAACAGATGAAAGTGCAATATTTGCCTATAATAGCCTAAGAAAACACATAGAACAAGCTAGAATTTTATTTCAAAAGCTGGATAATATCCTGATGGTTAGCCTATGGTTTTTGATCTAAATCGGCTCATGATAAATGGTTCCAACTATGCTTTTAATCAACCCCGCACTGTTTGAAGAGCGATATTCGGAGCGATATTATAGCCTTAGAAACCCATAGAATCGCTAATTTATTTTTCTTTCAAATCAGCCAAAACCGGGGGAAAAGCCTGATAGCCTATGGTGTTTGGTTAAAACTGGCCCAAAATAAATGTTTCCAAATAGGCTTTTAATGCATTCAGGTCTGTTCAGAGAGCAATAGCAGGCGACAAAACGCAGAAAATCACCTAAAAAGTTTCCTTTAATATCAGCAAAAAGTTGGAGAATAGCCTGATGGTTTTTGGCCTGTGTAAATAAAAACCACTTTCAGAAGTGGATGTACCACACTTTGAAAAGGTCAGTATCTGTTACTTGTCAAGGCTTGTCAAATAGAGATCGGCTGGAAGAACTATGATCCTTCTTCTTGATTTCCAGTCCCATTCTTATATTTTATTTTGGCTTCCTTTTTCATCTTAGCTAGCCATACATTTTGAACTTGGCTACAGCACAGCATAGTGCAAATGAATTGCCGAGGAAGAAATGAACCCCCACTACAATTGATTCGCAAACACCATCTGCGAGGGTCATATAGGGGGGTCATCTATGTTCCCCTGTTCCCTTATAGAAATTGCAATGTTGAAATGTTGATCATTTGTGTTCCCTGATCCCTGCTTGCTGTCAATGTTCCCTTGTTCCCTGTTTCATTGGCCAGGGCGAAAAGTTGGGCAACTCGGAAATCTCGGAAATCTCGGGCAAAATAAATTTTCCAAATATTCTTTGCCAAATGAATCGAAATTTTATCAACTGGGATAAGTAAACCATTAACAACGTTTTCTACGAAGTAATAACAAAATTAAATTCGCCCGAGTTGCCCGACTTTTCGGTTTTGGTATGATGCTCAGACGAAAAGTCGGGCGACTCGGGCACGCTATCAAAACTTCTTGAGAGCGTTTGAAAACTGCAACAAAGCCCTGGAAAACGCTTTTTGTGTACGATTTAAGTCGATTTAGATCATTTTGCTGATCTAGGGCGTAATATACTCAAATCTCACATGACGAATATACACGAATAGGCCTAATACTCTTAAGTGCAAAAAGTCCGAAAAGCTGCCTGAATTCAAGCCAAAAGTACAGCAATCGCCCTGCAAAGCATCAAGAACCTTTCCAACTGTGTTATACTGCCTTTTTATTGTACTAGTCTGCCTTTTTAAAAATTTGCCCAACTTTTCGGTTTTGGTATGATGCTCAGACGAAAAGTCGGGCGACTCGGGCACGCTATCAAAACTTCTTGAGAACGTTTGAAAACTGCAACAAAGCCCTAGAAAACGCTTTTTGTGTACGATTTAAGTCGATTTAGATCATTTTGCTGATCTAGGGCGTAATATACTCAAATCTCACATGACGAATATACACGAATAGGCCTAATACTCTTAAGTGCAAAAAGTCCGAAAAGCTGCCTGAATTCAAGCCAAAAGTACAGCAATCGCCCTGCAAAGCATCAAGAACCTTTCCAACTGTGTTATACTGCCTTTTTATTGTACTAGTCTGCCTTTTTAAAAATTTGCCCAACTTTTCGGTTTTGGTATGATGCTCAGACGAAAAGTCGGGCGACTCGGCACGCTATCAAAACTTCTTGAGAACGTTTGAAAACTGCAACAAAGCCCTAGAAAACGCTTTTTGTGTACGATTTAAGTCGATTTAGATCATTTTGCTGATCTAGGGCGTAATATACTCAAATCTCACATGACGAATATACACGAATAGGCCTAATACTCTTAAGTGCAAAAAGTCCGAAAAGCTGCCTGAATTCAAGCCAAAAGTACAGCAATCGTCCTGCAAAGCATCAAGAACCTTTCCAACTGTGTTATACTGCCTTTTTATTGTACTAGTCTGCCTTTTTAAAAATTTGCCCAACTTTTCGGTTTTGGTATGATGCTCAGACGAAAAGTCGGGCGACTCGGGCACGCTATCAAAACTTCTTGAGAACGTTTGAAAACTGCAACAAAGCCCTAGAAAACGCTTTTTGTGTACGATTTAAGTCGATTTAGATCATTTTGCTGATCTAGGGCGTAATATACTCAAATCTCACATGACGAATATACACGAATAGGCCTAATACTCTTAAGTGCAAAAAGTCCCAGAAGCAGCCCGAATTCAAGCCAAAAGTACAGCAATCGCCCTGCAAAGCAAAAAGAACCTTTCAAACTTTGTTATACTGCCTTTTTATTGCACTAGTCTGCCTTTTTAAAAATTTGCCCGAGTTGCCCGACTTTTCGGTTTTGGTATGATGCTCAGACGAAAAGTCGGGCGACTCGGGCACGCTATCAAAACTTCTTGAGAATGTTTAAAAACTGCAACAAAGCCCTGGAAAACACTTTTTGTGTACGATTTAAGTCAATTTAGATCATTTTGCTGATCTAGGGCGTAATACACTCAAATTTCACACGACGTTCTCAAGAAGTTTTGATAGCGTGCCCGAGTCGCCCGACTTTTCGTCTGAGCATCATATCAAAACCGAAAAGTCGGGCAACTCGGGCAAATTTTTAAAAAGGCAGACTAGTGCAATAAAAAGGCAGTATAACAAAGTTTGAAAGGTTCTTTTTGCTTTGCAGGGCGATTGCTGTACTTTTGGCTTGAATTCGGGCTGCTTTTCGGACTTTTTGCACTTAAGAGTATTAGACCTATTCGTGTGTATTCGTCTTGTTAGGTTTGAGTATATTACGCCTTTGACATCAGCTATATGATCTAAATGGTCATAATTCGGTAACAATAAGCGTTTTCTAGGGCTTTGTTGCAGTTTTCAAACGTTCTCAAGAAGTTTTGATAGCGTGCCCGAGTCGCCCGACTTTTCGTCTGAGCATCATACCAAAACCGAAAAGTTGGGCAAATTTTTAAAAAGGCAGACTAGTGCAATAAAAAGGCAGTATAACACAGTTTGAAAGGTTCTTTTTGCTTTGCAGGGCGATTGCTGTACTTTTGGCTTGAATTCGGGCTGCTTTTCGGACTTTTTCCACTTAAGAGTATTAGACCTATTCGTGTGTATTCGTCTTGTTAGGTTTGAGTATATTACGCCTTTGACATCAGCTATATGATCTAAATGGTCATAATTCGGTAACAATAAGCGTTTTCTAGGGCTTTGTTGCAGTTTTCAAACGTTCTCAAGAAGTTTTGATAGCGTGCCCGAGTCGCCCGACTTTTCGTCTGAGCATCATACCAAAACCGAAAAGTCGGGCAACTCTGGCAAATTTTTAAAAAGGCAGACTAGTGCAATAAAAAGGCAGTATAACAAAGTTTGAAAGGTTCTTTTTTCTTTGCAGGGCGATTGCTGTACTTTTGGCTTGAATTCGGGCTGCTTTTTGGACTTTTTGCACTTAAGAGTATTAGGCCTATTCGTGTATATTCGTCTTGTTAGGTTTGAGTATATTACGCCTTTGACATCAGTTATATGATCTAAATCGACTTAAATCGTACACAAAAAGCGTTTTCTAGGGCTTTGTTGCAGTTTTCAAACGTTTTCAAGAAGTTTTGATAGCGTGCCCGAGTCGCCCGACTTTTCGTCTGAGCATCATACCAAAACCGAAAAGTCGGGCAACTCGGGCGAATTTAATTTTGTTATTACTTCGTAGAAAACGTTGTTAATGGTTTACTTATCCCAGTTGATAAAATTTCGATTCATTTGGCAAAGAATATTTGGAAAATTTATTTTGCCCGAGATTTCCGAGATTTTCGAGATTTCCGAGTTTTCCGAGTTGCCCGACTTTTCGCCCTGGCCCTGTTTCATTTGTCTCATGTTTCATTGTTCCCTTTTTAATTTTGGGTATGTCCCCCTGTTCTCTTTTCAATTGACTATCATATGTATTTCAGTTGACATTGACATAAAGTACATTAAAACTTAATGATAGAAATGTGAGTTACGAGGATAGGCGAATGGTTGGATACTCAACCCACTCAACCCCTGTGGAAAAGGTAAGGGCCTAAGGCCTAAACTTAGAAATTACATCAGAAAGAGGCTGATTAATAATGTTGCCAGTGCAGAGATTTGCAAAATACAAATATTTTAACTTTGTTTTGAACCAATACCGGAACTCTGAGTACACCAACTTTCTGTTTTATGATTGCACGCTGAACAGGAATTAAATGCTTTTAATAAATCATGACATAATTGTACAAGATGACCAATTGTTGGTTGTAAAGTCAGAAAGAAGTTGGAAAAAGTGAAAAATGAGTTGGGTGCCATCTTTAAATTTCTTTGGGAAGACTGCCAGCCCTTCACAAGAAGTGTCCACCTTTCCTGGCGTAACTCCTTTGCAACAACAGCGGATCAAGCAGATTGAAAGTCTCACAACCTTTAATTATAAGTATGTATGCTTCGCTCTGGCTTACTGTTTATCCACCTATCCTGGAAATCAAATCAAATCAAATCAAATCCATTTAATTGAACAACAATCTTACAGGTAAATATCTAAGTATACATAAAAAATAATTTTTATTACAAAGTACTGAAATATTATTAAAATTACAATATATGTTGTCAAGGACACTGAGATAAACCATAAAGGTTTTCGAGCCCAGTGCCCTCTTTGATATGAACTGTTAAGAATAAACAAGTTTGAAGCTAAAGTTAAACAAAATTATTACACGCATATAGATTGAATTATTACGTAAATCATTTTACAAGATTTGAATTGAAAATTCGAACAGAACATAACAGCAATATATAATAAAAATAAAAAATAAGAAAATAAAGAAAAACAGAGTAAAAAGAGGGGGAGGGGGACGGGTTCAAAGGTTTGCAAAATTTGGATATTTTTTAAGAGTTTTGTAGTAACCATTGAAAAAGATTTCTTTTAAATAATGCTTTATTTGACATTGAGCGAATTTCGAGTGGAATTTCATTCCATATTTTAATGCCATTAAAAGCAATAGACTTTTTTCGACATTCTGTATTTACCAAAGGAAAGGAAAATTCATTTTTGGTAGCTTGACGGGTTTTGTAGTTGTGTCTTGTTTTTGTTTTTTGAAATAAGCCACTTATGGGGGATGCTAAACTGTTGATACTAATGTCATACATAAATTTAGCAGCTTCTAACTTATGAATATTTTCAAAGTTTAGTATACCTAACTTTGTAAATAAAGGCTTTGAGCTTTCTTTAAAACCTGAAAAGTTCATAATTCTAACTGCTTTTTTAAGACTTTTATTCAGTTTTATGGTTGCACACTTTGGGGCATTACCCCAATTTATAACAGCATAGCTTAAGTGCGGGGATACAAAAGCATGATACAATTGTTTTAGTACATCAGATGGTACGAAATGTCTCATTTTTGCAAGTACACCAATACCTTTTGAGATTTTCATATTGACATATTGTGAGTGTTGCTTCCAGCTTAATTTGTTGTCAATAAGAACACCAAATTAAGCTGGAAGCAACACTCACAATATGTCAATATGAAAATCTCAAAAGGTATTGGTGTACTTGCAAAAATGAGACATTTCGTACCATCTGATGTACTAAAACAATTGTATCATGCTTTTGTGAGTGGAAACTGCCGATTGTTATGGTCCTTGTGGAGATTTGCTTTGTTCAAGGTTTTATACCTAGCCCCTGCCCCTCACACCTTCTAAACTCCCCTCACTTCCTCCTAGGCCCTACCCTAACCCCATTCCTAAACCCTTCTCAAGACCCTAGATATTATACGCTAAGGCAGTCATTACAAATATGTTATGTTTGTACCACCACCCAACCTACCATAATTCCAAACAAGGAAATTCGGATTTATGGGTCAGGCATTTTAATTTTTTTCAAACTTAGGCCTGTTTGTGAAGTATCTCAAAAAAATCAACAAACTTTTGTGCCCACAGATGAACGGGAAATTCAATTTCAAGATGACACGAACAAGACATATTGTGTTGACCCCCCAGAACCCTTGCCTTAAATAAGTAATGACCAACATTGAAAAAGAGATAATATTATTTATTATTATTATTATTATTGATATTATTATTACACACGTGCAAGTCTTGGGAGGTATACAGTCCTTAGCTGCAAGTTCCTGGTAAACAAGAGTATAGAACAATAGGATAGAAGAATAGAAATGGCTAATGCATACCTGAGATCTTGTGGAAGACTGCAATACTGCAGACTGGTACCCACCCCAGTAACCCTGGCGCTAGTTTGCTGAGTATGGCTACTATTGAGGTTATCTGGGGTGGGCCAGAGCAACTTCCTATTGTTCTATCCTATCATTCTATTGTTATTTTTTGTTATCTCGGGTGTGCAAGTGCCATACTCTGCAGTTTGGCCCCTGCCCATTGAATATGATGATGATAATAGAGGGTTGTTGGGGTAGAGGTAAGTTTTTTGGGGTTTAGGCAATTATTATTCTTCACTGATGCAGCTAATGTTTCACTTATGATTTCACAAATATTTTGCAGCGTTAGTGAAGAAGAAAGGGACAAAGAATACAGAATAAAATTCAATGCTGCTGGAAAATCATACAGTTTGAAAATGTAAATAGATTTTTTTCTTTCAATTGAAGAATTTAATAAAGCACTATTAGAAAGTTTTTCATATTTCTAAATTTGAGGAGAAGCAGGATTTGGAAAATCAATTGTGATAATTTTTGAGAATGAAAATGACCTGAGTAGGACTCGAACCCATGACCTATAGATTCGTACTCTAGAGCGCTACCACTGCGCAACCGGGGCTTCGAGAAATCCAGGTCATTTTGTTCTCACAAATTATCTTGATTGAATTTGAATGAAAGGAATATGGGTAGTTTATTTTACTACTACTAGAAAAAGCATCAGTATTCAAGACCATTCAGGGAGAAGCAAAAAATTGTTTTAAAAACGGTAATTCTCGGGGATCAAATATTTTTGGTAACTGTATTCAAAGAGAATTATTGAGAAACTATTGTTAATTTATTCAAAACCCTCACATCCCTTTAACCCTTTTTTTCTTAAATTACAGCCTACATGGCATTTTAACACAAGGAATAGGCACCCATCAAGATTGAACTCTAGTTTTAAGGCGTTTGAGATCTAACAGTATTTGGAAGAACACATCTTGCAAAACAGCAAAACACAAAACTGAATTGCAATGCCAAATGATTTAGGAACAAATAATTGATGCAAAAATATTTTCCAATGAATATGCAAAGATTGTTCTGTTCCTAAATGATGTAACCTTGTGAGACTGTTTTATATCCCACTGTTTAGCCAGAGATATATTTTCCTAAATAAATACTGTTTTTAGCTGTTTCGCAGCACTTTTAAAGCTAGAATTGTTTTTCTGATTGAGTTTTTTGTTGATTCTACTTCTGTTTTAGATCACTGCCAGAGAGATTTCCAAATGAGAGGCCAATAGTGAAGTTATCACCCGATTCCAAACATGTGTGGCTGGATGAAAATGTAATTTCTATTTCATTTTAAAATTGAATTAAAACAAAACCAGCTTCTTCTGGTAATTTCAGCATAATTGATTCTTCAAAATAGCCAGAAACAATTTGAACATTTGAGAAGAAGTCCAGATTTAGAAAATCAATCAAGATGTGAATGAAAATAGCGCAAGCAAGACACAAAGTATGGCCTGAATCTAGTGGTCATGGGTTGAAGTCCTGTTTGCTTCATTTTCATTCACACAAGTTATCTTTATTTTTCAGAATATTGACAAACATTCAAATTTTAAACGAAGAAAGTTCACAATACTAGGCTTTGTGCCGGATCCTTTTTGATGCTTGCAGCGAAGTAAGTAAATATAGCGAGACAGGAACAGCGTGAGACGACATAAACAGAAAAAATTTAGATGGATTAGATATTATATTTATAAAAAATATTGTGAATATTTCACCCTGGCATACAGGGCTTCTTCAGGACTGAACATTCAAATCAAAGAAAATCAATCGCTAGAATTGTTTTCCTTTCACACTTATCAGCCTGAAAGGCTCTGAAATAAGCATCTGGTATTGGTCAATATTTGCTTCTAGATCTAGAATGTGCCAGCCCGTGCACAGAGTATACCACTTTCAGAAGTGTAAAGTTTTTCAAAGGACAGTGTCTGCGACGCAGGCTAGAATGTGCTCAAACCTACAGTGAATATTGTCTTTGCATCAATAGCAGAGAATTCTAAAACATAACTTTGTATTACATAATAATTTCCTTGTAATTCAATAACTGATTCATATTTTAATTCATGGCCATTTTTCTTCCTTTTAGATGTATGTTGTTGGATGTACCACACTCAATAACGTGAGTATATGTAACTCCAAGTTGCATCATTTCTAGCGCAAAATATTAACCATAATGTATGGCCATGAACCTAAATGCAATTAGTATTAGCTCACTTATGAGAACAGTAACAAAATTTTACTGGTCTGCGCACCCCTACTACCAAATGCTATGGAGAGCACACAGGAAATTCTGTTTTCAATTGAAAGGTTGCTAATGACCAGCAAACCCAAACTCCAGGAGGAGGAGGGATGGGTCAATTTTTTCGTCTGTCTCCAAATTTGTTATATGAAATGAACAGGGTGTTGTCCAGCTTTTGCTTAAATACCACGAATTTCCTTGTGGCCTTTAGTTCACTCATAAAGAGTTGCCTAAAGGAAAATAGTTTGCTTGGGATTTAACCTTTTTGTTGGCTAGTTGTTGGAGCTGGAAGATATTTTTCACAATGCTATGTATATATGGCTGGTTGATCATTGTCAAAGACCACAAATAGTCTACTTACTGTTATCTTTTTATGAAGATATGACTTACCATTAACATAGACAGTGTAAGCTAAGGAAGGTGGGAAACAAAACCCTAATAGTCTTACCCAATAGCAAAACCAAGTTTATTTAAATAGGGTTTAAGGCACTGTTGTCATAGGTTTTGTACAGTCCAACTAACTTTTCATTGCATTTTGTATTCAATTTATACTAAGAATTATGTTTTCTAAACCAATCAAACTTTTTTCCATTGGCAACCAGATATTTTGCTAAAAAAACATATTAGCACCTAGCCCTACCCAAAATATCCATCTTTGCATGCTCCTAGAAAAGAGAAGGATATCAACAGACTTCCCAAAGTTTCTAATTTATCATATTTCTAATTTTAGTTTTACATGCATTCTAACTTGGGAAAAGTAGTGAAGGAAATCGTTGACAAGTTTAAAGAAGACCCACCGGTAGATTTGCCTTTTGCAGTACACAGGTAAACTATAACCGTTGATACATATCTTATTCCTTGACTGAGGCCTTGTTCGTTTACCTCTCCGATTTGTTTGTGGTAGTAGTTAGATCACTTGACTGGTGTTCAAATGGTCTCAGGTTTGAGACCACCTTCAAACTTGTCACAAAGTGAGAGAAGAGAATTTTCTCTCTGTAATTCCAGGCAAAAAGGCAAAAGGAATCACGAGGTGTGGTCACATCGAGAGGAAGGACCAGGGTGTCACTGCTCGATTAGTCTACCTATTCAGTGGGCCCTTTGTGCTTTGCACATAAACCAATATCTTACGAAGATTAGTTTGATTAGTTTACCTATTCAGCCGAACCTTTGTAATTTGTGGACAAACCAAGAAGATAGTAATCTAATTTGCCTATCAACATCAACTAACAACAAATCCGTTTTTGAAAAATACAGAGGGTACCAGCTCACACTGCTCCGTTACCAAACAAACAAACTGTGAATACAGTGAAATTTTTACTGCTCTAAATTTTGACACTAAAATCGGAATGTGTGAACACCAAACTTGGGTGAAAAACCTGTCTAGAAATGGGACTAGAAGCATCGTATTTGCTTAGAACAGTGGAAACGTTTAAAAAACAGATCATAACTTTGGTCTTTTTCACGAGGGCCTTTTTGAATCTAGGATTTTTTCACGTTGGTAGTCCCACAAAGTAAAATAACGGTTGAGTGGATATGGATATACTTTTCAAGACATAGTTCAGGATATATAGCTGCATAATGGTACATTGTTTTAGCTCACTTGACTGATATTCCATACACAATATTTTTTTTTATAAGCAATAAAATCTACAAATACAGAGAAGAGATAAACTAATATAACATACTTGTACTATTCATGGCAGGAATAGACACATGGTCATCGAGTTCCCTCTATGAATAACACTCATAATAAATATTAATTAAAGATAGTTTATCAAAACAAATGTTACAAATAACAACATTACGATAAATTCACTACAAACACTAAAACACTACAAAGAGGCTGCGACAATTGAAAAACAATGATAACCTGGAACATCTTTAGGGGCTTAAAGTTTGCTCCTGGAGCCCTCAAAACAGGTGCCCAAGAAAAACAATCCCAAGGCCATCAGGATAATCAACAAATACAAAGCCACTTCAACCAAATCTCTTTACTGTTTTAATATAATCAATTGTCGCTTCCAATATAATGCGATTTGTTACAACACATGGATTTGGGCTTCCATATAGCAACATTTCACATAATGATTCTGTATTGTATGATGTGATATTAATTCCAGGGATGTCAGAAAGTTGACCAAGGAGATTTCTGACACAATATACACTCCCGTTCAAAATATATTGGGACACCTAGCGACATAATGGTGTCTCTTCCTTGACAATCCACTTAGGCCCAAGTTTTCATTTGATTTGTATATGATGATTCAAATTCTGATTTTCCAGCAATGGGCTGCCAAGCCATTCTCCAACATTCAATCGAGATCAGACAAGAACATCCCAAGGGAACGCCCCGCTATCAAACCACAACACCCCAACTGCAGTTTTGATATCAACTGACTCGATGGAATGTGATGAACAACAAAACAACACGGTCGAGAAAAAGGTAAGTTTGATTCTACCATAGCCAAAAACAAAATTAAGCTTTGGAAGTCTTGTGACCATTCTTATTAGAAATAGCACTTGAGACTCGAGGTTTTAGCATAACTTCTGCTCAGCCTCTTTCTAGGACGCGCATTTTCGATGCTCTGAGTATTTCAATTTCTTACTTGCTAAAACTTCAACCTTTTGGCAAAGTTGCTCTTACTTTCCTAGAATCAGTAGAGGAGTTAAGAAAAACGAAGGCAAAATCGACAACCAAAATTGTTTGGCTTTGTATAGTTAAATTGTAGCGTGGATGACTGAGTGGTTATTCAACCCTTTTTCGAAGGGTTGCGGGTTTCAAATTACCTTCAAACCTGTCACAAAGGGGAGGAGAGAATTTACCAGCCCTCTGTGATTTCAGGCAAAAGAAATCACGAGGTGTGGTCACATTGAGAGAAGGATAAGGGTTACACGCGATTTATTCAGTGGGCCCTTTGTGGTTTGCACATAAACCAATACCTTATGAAGATACTAAGCTTATTTGCCTATTAACCATCAACAAGATGACCTGGTTTATTTTGTAAAATTTTCTACAAAGTAAGCTGAAACTCTTAATGAATCCTTAATCGAAATATTTGGATCTATTATTTTGATATTTTGATACTCACACTTTTCAATTAATTGAGCAGGCGGGCTTAGCAGTTTACTTACCCCTACTTACATGGTAAAGTGTTTCAACAAGACCTTGTATCTTCTTTGTGTAATTATTTGTTTTATCATTTTCTTTTTGTAGAATCCATCAGAGTGCAAAACATTAGAGGAATTAATAGATTTATTAAGGCAGATGCCGTAAGTATTGTATTCAATATACACAGATTTAGCATCCTCAATTTGACAAGTTTTGCAGTCTTTGGTCGATCTGGACTTCAGAAAAGCAAGAAAATTAAAAGCATTGCGAAAAGATAATTATACTACTGTAATGAAGCTCTTTTTATTAACTTTCTCGGTACACACAATAGCAGTTAATTTAGACCAGCTAACTAAAAACTCGTAAATCTTGTCATTTGTCTCCTGCTCATCAGAGTAGTACTTTAAGAAATGCAACAGGTACGAAAATCTAATGGGTTGTATGCTCTTATGTGGACTAATCATGGACTAATCATAGTTGTGGCGGGGATGGCCGAGTGGTTAGATCACTTGACCCTTGATCAAAGGGTCCCGAGCGAGTTCCAAACCACCTTCAGACCTGTCATAAAGTGTGAGGAGAGAATTCGCCAGCTTTCTGTAATTCCAGGCAAAAAGGAATCACGAGGTGTGGTCACATAAAGAGAAAGGACCAGGGTCGCACTGCTTGATTAGTTTACCTATTCAGTGGGCCCTTTGTACTCAGCACATAAACCCATGCCTTGCAAAGATAGTAAGCGTATATGCCTATCAACTATCAACAAATCAGGAAAGGAAGTGGATGATTGTTATAGTTCAGAAATAACCAATCATCACTACACTGGTGTTCTAGTGAGACATTCAAAAGGTTTTTGAAAGAGACATATGGGGAAAACGTACTACAGATTAAAATCTGAGCCATGGTATATCAGAGTTTGTTTCTGCTACAACGTCCAAATCGTTTAGCTGTGCCGTGAAATTGCCAGAAGGACACGGCAATGGTGCATCCTTTGAAAAAGGCCTTACAAGTTGATCAATAACCATGACAATAGAAGTAATACTCAAAGAACACTACATAGATGTTGTTACCTTGAGTTTCACGCTATTGCAATCGTCATACAACCATTATTGTATTACATGAAACTTTGTGATAAAATGAGTCAAATCATGAAATTCACTCTCTAAAAACTTTTTCATTTGATTCATTTCAGTATGGAGGATCTAGAAAAGTTTTCTGAAAATGCTGATCCTCTTTTACAGCATGTCATGAACATGGAAATGGTAAGTAGAAATTATTTCTATTGATCCAGTTGGAAGAGGAAAAATAAACAAAAATATTAATTACTATACTGATACTTGTAACATGACTCTCACATCACCAGTTTTTTGGTACTAAATCTGCATAGCACTGTACCAAATATAAGGAGCCGTCCAATACAATCGCTAAAATCGGCTTTATTTGCAGTCGTATTCTTGTAATATTCGAGAAGAATCTTAATTTCAAAAATTGTTTCATCAATCAAAAAAGTTTACTTCTACAACCCTACCAATTGGTTGGACTGCAATGGTCCTCCTGGTGTGAGAAATTTGTCGCCCTTCAGCAGGCCCTTTGTAGTTGTTAAAAAGCCCATATAGGCTAGTCTCTACAATCTGTCATTGGTGCAATATGTGTGACTGAAATGGCTTGGGTTTCTCATTGCCCAGATGGTTTAACAAACTAGAGTACTACACTCTTTTTCATAGAAACATTTTACAAGAACACCAGCCTCAAAATTTGGCCAAAACTAAAGAACAAGCTAAGAACAAACCGAAGCTGACCATTTTTGGCTTAATATGAAAATTCTATGAAATAACCACAAGACTGAGAAATAATTACAAAACAAGCAGATTGGTACCACACAGATAATGTTAGATGGACAAGAGAGTCAAACTTTGCAACAATAAACATTACTGATAGAAAAAAAGGCTTCCCAACCATTGTAAAAGTAAGAACAATTTAAGAACATTTCAGGCTAAAAATAGAGGAATATTTAAGAATAGCAAGCTTCAAATCTATTTTACTGGTTCTTATAAAAAAAGAGTGTAACGCACAGAGTTTAAGGTCATTTTCATTCTCACAAATTATCTCTCTTTTGGTTTTTAATCCCTCATATTATCTCTTGAATGCAAAGTAACTTTGATAAATAGAGTTTTGATGTTCTTTTGTCAAGCTAAAGGATTTCAAGAAGCGACGGATAACACTGGTTGAGAACAATGAAAAACTAGCAGGTGAAATATTTTCAAATACTGACATTTCTGACATTTCTCTTACCCTGTTAACTCGTAAACTTCATTTTGGCTAGAGATTTTTGAAATTTCTTCAAGAATTTTGTGATTACCAAGATTTTTGAAAAGGTTTATATGATTTTGTTTTTAAGGCGGTTGAAAAATAATTTTCACGCGTACTTTCTAGAACTACTAGAGTTATTGTAAAAACCGGTATATAGCAACCTCTAAATCTTGGTGCTAGCCTAAATGGTTCTTGCTTAGTATGCACATTGTAGCAAATATACCTTAGGAGGGGCTGTCCAAACTTACATGATTATGTATTTTAAGAACCTGTCTGCTTTGCATGCAGTTATCAATTCTCATGGGCTATTATCCACATATGCCCTTAGTTCTCTTTGCTCCAACTTTCAGAGCGTCTGGCTTCATCCCTTCCCTTAATCACATGTATTTTTACATTTCAGAACACAATTTGACTTTTAAGCCGAAAATCGAAGACCGAATGAAAAGCCTGGAGGATTGCAGGGAAAATTTAGAATCGTTACAAGCTCAATTTCAAACCAATTGCAGCAAGCAAGATGAAATTTCTCAGGTATATGAACTCAGAAAGATTTCTTTTGAAACGTTTATTTCATTCACTTAAATTATTATTTCATATCCAAAAACGCACTACCTTTACAGCTGGTGTAGCTGCCAATTGACCCCGGTTGTTCCAATACACCCAAATTTTTTTTATTCTTTTTGTTCTTTTCTTAAATTTCCATCAAATTTTTGTAATTTGTTGTTTTGTTGGCAGCTACACCACCTATAAAGGTAGTGCGTTTTTTGGATATAAAATACTAATTTAAATGCATTCTATCATGAATTTGTGGTTATTTGCAAGTTCATTAATTGGTTACTAGCCTCAACTTTGAGTTTAGGTAGGAGTGTGACAACTAGATATCTTCACTACTCATAATCTTTGTAAATTGTACCTTTGGATCTAAGGTCTCAGCCCTTGATGTTAGAAGTAAATTAATTCTTGGATCTGATAAACAGAGCATGTAGTTAGACAGTGAAGCTCGTCCTCAACAAGTTTTGAATTGCACATCTCGCAGAGCCTTGTTCCACTTCAAGACCTTTGTGTCTTCCAACTTCAATTCAAAGTGTCACTACATCTTAACTTGTTCAATATCTTTCTATGAACAAATGTTAAATTACTTTTGCATGCACTATTAAATGTGCAGTAAATTTACCACTCCTACTTATTGAATTTTTCAACACTATTTCAGCACCTATCCTCCCCTTTTTTCTGGCTCATTTATAGCTGTATTAACAGACTGAAATCTACCTTGCAATAATTTATGAAATTTCTTTTCCCAGGTTTTTAATTTGAACCATATTGTCACCAACTTACGGATAGCAATATCAGAAGGCGAAGAATCAACGGAGGTAATTTGACATTTGAAAACTTTTCAAAGTAAAATGTAGAATAGTACTCCTTATTGAGATTGACTTTCGGAACAGTGTAGCAAGATGCATCGGATAACTTTTCCTGGCCGATCAAACCCAACAGTTTTTTATTTTTGGCGTCGAAATCGTCTTGAATCCTTTCGCACTAAAAATAAAATACTGTTGGGTTTGATCGGCCAGGAAAAGTTATCCAGTACTCCTTATTACTTTTAAAGAATCTTTTCCAAAAAAAGCAATTAAAAATAAGCTATTTGTACCGATCAACCAGGATGATCCCTTATATTGCTACCCATGGACTAATATGAGGACATTTCCCAAGACCATGTGTTCATGAAGTATTCTGTGTGGTTATTTTCACCAATCTTTTTCTTTATATTATTTATTTTCTAGGAAATTGCAGACCATTTTTTAGAAAGTAAGTATAGAATTTTATATATCAGTATCAAAGAAAAGTAGGTAAATGAGCTGTTATTTTCCCAAATACACCCACTGCATGCGTACACATGATGACTAACTCCCAATGCTGTATCACCCTTGGGAACGTCTATGCAGTAGTATCTAAGGGTGGTCAGTGTTATGGAGGATGGTCAGTACTATGGGGGATATCATTAGTACTGTTGACAGATACCATCATTACGATGGGAGAGGTGGTCAGAACCTTGGGGGTGTATCATCAGTAATTTGTAGGTAATACCTAAAGTGCTTTTGGTTTCCTGCTACAGTACTGAATATCCTCCACAGTACTGATGGTATTCCTGCCACAGTACTGAACAACTTGCAATGTAGTGATGATATCCCACACAGCGCTGAACATCCATCATGCACAGAGATTCCCTTTAGCATGTATATGTATAATACGCTTCATTCCTCCACTCTCCAAAAGCCTGTTTACCAATGAGACAAACACTTCAGCTAGATTAATTCATGATTGAGCGATACAATACAATACATCAGTATAAAATCATGAAAAAATTACTCAGTGATCAAATACACTGTAATTGATGTAGAAAGAATCAGAAGCCTTGGACTGTTAGTTGCCGAAAGGATGGGCATATTTGTAGCATGCTTGTATGGACATGACAGACATAATCACATTCACCACAATTCCAATCATGAATGACACCCCTCTTAACGGGGGTTGCATCCCATTGACGTATACAAAACTGTGAACCAGGCGTGCAGCAGTGAAAATATGGAACAGCCACTGAGCGAGGACAGGGTTTGGTTCTGTTGAGATGAACAGCAAGGCAATGATCAGAAATGGGAGGATGTTCTCCAAGTCATTCAGATGTGCTCTATAAAAGGAAGAAATAATGTGAGAAATCACTTAAATGACAAATTGAAATTTCAATCTGCATCTACATCTACAAGGTATCAAACTGATGGTGGTCAACATAAACATACTGATAAAGGCAAAACTGTTTGCCTGGCATTTGTTTGATTTTGCCTTTGCCCATGCCAAAATTTGGCAGAAACTATCAAGAATGATCTAAAAGCATGGAACCAAAACAGCGTTCTTCCTGATTTTCTGCATTGAATAGATGAAAATAATTAGAACAAACATAAGAATGGGCAACCTTCTTTATGTGTATAAAGTTGCATTAAACAAATGATGATGATGAAACTGGGCAATAACATTGCCTTAAAATGTCTCTCGAAATATTAGTAATGTTTTTGTCTTGGAAATTATGTGCCCAAATTGAGTAATACTTTCATCAACAATTGCAGGTTTGTTGTTGTCAAAAAAGATTTAACTGTCACATATTTAATGTGATGTAATGGAAGAATAACACAGTCACAAAAAAAGATTGTCAAAGTGATCAAAATCAAAAGGATGAAATTGCTCAGACATGTATGCAGAAAGCCGAACAGATCACTTGTGTACCAAAACTTCAAGCAAGACTTTCCAAATGAGAGACAGAGAAGTAAAACAACCAAAGAGATGGTCCAATCAAATGAGAACCGTCACAAGACTGTCACTCCTTACTGCAGAAGGCAACACAAGAGACCATCTGAAATGGGCAGAGTTTGTCAGAAGATGCACAAGGGGGTGATAGACAGCCAAGTCAAGTGAAGAAATGGTTTCCAATTGAATTGTCGCCAAACATTTTGGCTTGGGCCTTATTTGAGAAGACAGAGCTGTTTATGCATGCTGGAAAGATTATGTTACCAAGTTTTGTAACAAATTGGACTGATGACTCGGACTGAAGGCCAAGCTGGGAAACAAACATTAAACCACAATTAGGTCCGCTATTGAGGACCACTTAATATTATTTTTTTCTTATTTTGTCATCTTTATGCAGAATAGACAATTCTTGTTCTTTTCCACAAAAATTATCAAGAAAAAACGCCAATTCCTTGATTACAACAAGCAATCCACATTAGCGTTACAAACCAGCGTCACTAAAAATATAACTTGCTTGTTCAGTGATGAGTAAAGTATGTTTGAAAGGATGAGAGACAATAAAACAATGCCAATTTCGGTCATATATATTACTTTTTTTATGAGCAAAAAAAACATTGCGGAACTATCATTGCTTCTATACAAAAGGATGAGCATGCTTGTAATAAGCATATGTTGACATAACACCCAGACCAATGTTGATAGATAACCCAGTGAAATATGACAGAACTCTGAAAACTGTTGACTTTCCGAAAACATATGCAATAGTGTGCATGTAGCGGGCAGCTGTGAAGACGTGGAACAACCATTGTGCAAGGATAGGGTCTGGATTCGTCCCAATGAAGAACAAGGCAATTAGAAGAAACGGGAGGATGTTCTCCAAATCATTCAAATGAGCCCTAAAACAAAACAGCGTAGATACTCTTTTATTTGGTAGAATGAGTTGTGAGCATCCAACAGCAACATCCTTCAAAGTTTTATTATGCTTAAGGCATGTGTAATAACCAATTGGCGCTGGATTTAAAATCTTTGACTGTAACCTTCGTGAGTTCAAGTGCACTAATTGTCAGGATCATAAACTAAAAGCCATCAGCTAATTCAGCTGTCCATATTTTTGAGATTGGTAAATGAGTACCTAGGATATTGACTCTAGAATATTTATTCTTGGGCCACAAGCTGCAGGTTGACATCAGCTTCAGCCTGCCAGACTACAAACCTGTGTTAACAAATAAATCTCCTCGCTGTCTTGCAATTAAACCCAGTTAAGATCTTTCTATATTTTTCTTCTATCAAATCATGATTTGTTCATTGTTGACTCGATATATATAGAAAGGAAAAAAAATGATTTTGATGTCAAGCCTCCCTAGTGACATATTGCTGTTGAATTAAACAGAGCAAAAAACAAGAGACCGAACACCAGAAAATAGCCTGAGGTTCTTGTGTGGTGGTTTTGGGGCTGAAAATTATTTCCATCATTTCTTACCTTCTCACTCTTTCAACATCTGGATGGCCAGCTTCAGAAAATTTGTGATCTTTCTTTCCAGCGTAATCTTCTGGGGCAGGTAGGGCCTAAAATATCAAATCAAGAATTCATACACACGGCAAAAACTGTAGGTAACCTCGGGTGGCACACTAGTATATTAATCCTTGTAAATTTTGATATGCACAATGATTGAATACAATGCAAATCTCTAGTTTGAAAAAGGACTGTGAAAGCTCTTTTAAGTCCCCAAGGGGCTTAATTAATTCAGGAGGTTTTAGACGGAGCTAATGTTAGAGTGGGTGCTTTTTAAAGAAGGTTCGGAGAAGAAATTCCTAACTCTCAAGCATGTAAAGGTGTAAATATGCAATTGAATAAATTAACTAGCTATCCCTAAATCCTCACATTTTACTCAGTCTTTCTCAGATGAAGAGGGGGACCATGAAGCCCAGGGTGCATTCCATGTTAAATCCATGCCGGAGACATTACGCTAATACACCAAAGAAAAATAGAAATAACACGTGACCTAATGTTTTATCCAAAGTCCACGCTGGAGATCTCCGGTGTAGACTACATGGAATGCACCCTGGCATGAAGCAGGTATTACTTCTCTTGCTACCCTGAGGATCTGTTTTTTATAATAAAGCCTTAAGTATTACATTGTTTTAGAATTTAGAAACCCATCGTTTTAGATGGTCTGGTTCTGTTTACTGATAAGATAAGTCCAACAACTTGAAAATAAACTCGTCAGCTCGCATCCTGCTGAAAATTTGGATGTGACTGAATCTCAAACCAATCGTGCGAAGTTTAATCTGAAAGCAAAATAAATGGGCCTACCTTATTCTTGATTCTGTGTCTGACTGTCAAAAAGGACATCAACAAAGTCTTCAAAATCAGCAGTGCTGCGTGGAAGGCATAGCATGCAAACAGAGGGTTTTGCATGGAGAAAATGGCCGTCATTTCTCGTTGTTCTCTTCCTGTTTCCACAGCAAACTCGTATGCTTCCTCAAGACTGCGTGCTGCTCTCAAATGCAAACAGTTACTCCAACACGATGGTCAGTCACACATTCAATTCAAAGGTTCAGAAGGCGCCCATCAACTTTCTTGTTGTTTCAGAATTAACTTCCGAACCACATGATTTCTGTGGAAACGAAAACCTTGAATTTTAATTGTCAGTCAACCATATCCATCCATATCTATGATATCCAACGAAACATGAGATTATTGAAATAAAAATGTATTTTTTTGTAAAGTTAGGAAGCAAATTTTTAAACACTTTTTCATTAAACATCTGGATCAGGGCCCAGTCCTCGGAGTTTCTTAGCGTTATTAATAAAATATAAGGGTTGATAATACCCTCCAACTCAAAACCCGGTTATTTGCATTCTCCTATCAAGAGGAAGCTAGGGAAGTAATCTCAGAAAGTCATCGAATCCTATTAAATTTGTTTTTTGCAGAATAATTCAGGTCTAGTAAGGGACAAATTACTTACTGAACAAAATTGTAAGCATTTTTGGAGATTTTACAACTTCCTTGAAGTTGTCTGAGGCTCCCAGCAAGAGGAAGCTAGAAAACAATCTCAGAAAGTCGTTGGTTTCGTTAAATGCTTTAAATGCTCATGCCCAATTCATGTCTAGTCGCTTATTGGTGAGTTGCTTACTGAAAAAGCATGTAAGCCTAAGAATTTATGAAGATTTCACAACTTCCTTCAGCTATTTGATCCAAAAGTTGGAACTCGCGATGCTTGCTCAGTTCATCATAAGTAATGGATCCGCTTTTAACACAGTTGTATTATAAGAAAAACATGCGAGCTTCTTGTGTAGAAGATCTTTCTATTATACTTGACTTATCTTTTTATTAGCTACCCCGACTTTCATTCCGTTTGATAATTGATAGGAAAAATGGCTTTGCTCTTACACTACTGATCGACTTTGATTTCTTTGTTTCAGAAAAGCTGCCCCTAGACGAGTTTTTACAAACATTTCTCGCACAGAGAAAGGCAAGTTACATTTGAAACATTTGTTCATGGGTTATTACCTGCGATGCTGTTATTTATAAGATAGAAAATCTAGTTTTGTAGTGATTGATGCTGACGCCATTCTTTAATCTATACGTGTAGAAGAAACGAGCAAGTTTCCTCTCCCATATAATGGTGAACTACAGCTATGAGCAATTTGAGAAGAAGCAGGATTTGGGAATGGAGATTGATATGAGTAGGGTTGGTCGATGAAATGGGGTGCCCGATAACTCAGTTGTTAGAGCAATGACCAAGACCAAGTCAGTAGTGCTCGGTTCGCATTCTGGTCGGGTAATTTTTCATCCCCACCATTGTCTCGATTATCTATGAAAAGTGTTCTTGTTCCTTCGGTAGATTCGTGTTCTTGAAAAGTTGTCCTCCAACCCCTTCCCGGTGGGACTGAAGCTATACAAGGGGTTTATACCATGGTAGATTGGGCTTGCTGGTGACCATGAATTTTATTTTATCTGCATCCAATACTGCAGAGCCACTAAATTCTCTTATTCTGATATCTGCTGATCTTTGATATATTCATTTTCAAGATTATCTTTATAGTCTATGAAATACCTAAACATTGCGTTGTTTATAACAGCATCATAATGCTCGATGTGTCAAGGTACACACCGATGTAGACGAAAAATAAGAGAGGTGACTGGCCCTCTGTTACTCAAAGTTGCCGAAATCATCAGACAGATGTTATAAGGCAGAATGAACGCGTTAAAAAGCAGACATGTTCTTCTGTAACTCCGAGTTTCGTGCTTGTGCACTCATCAGACAGACTATACCTCAGACAGATGTTATGTTCTCGCAATCATCAAACAGATTTCATCTATCTACCGCTATCTACATGACAAGATTATAAATCTGATGTTGATAATAAAGCTCTTTTTTTAGATGCTTCATTTACGAAAAGCGAAGGAAGAAAGAATCCGATGCCAATTTCCCCAATATTAGAAATTAGAATTCATAAATCAAATGTTTATTGGTTTTTATTATTTCTATGATTTTTACAATGAGAAAAGTTATTTTTGTTTATAGATTATATTAATTTGAACGTAGTTTTGAAATGTATGGCTAGGATTTCAATTCATATCTTGTTAAATTAAATTGTCTGTATATTGGTTTTCCCTAAAACAGTGCTCTACACAAGATGCAGAGCATAAAATTTATAGCCAGAAATATCGGAAATATAGCGAAAAAAACACATAAATTGCTTAAGTAAATAATCTATGCGTTCCTTTCACTATGTTCCCGATATTTCTGGCTATATATGAAGTTTTGTGCCATCCAAAGACAGCATAAGATATATTGTGAAATAAAGATTTAAGAGACTCAAGTCTGAAACTCAGGATTAAGTCTCTAGACTTTTCCCTTCACTATCTAGAAATTGGACATCATTTTTATTTCTCAGTTGATCCTCACCCCATTCTAGAATCCTCGACCCATTCCTGATTAGTGGTTTTTTAGCTTATCGCATCGAAAAAGGAAATTTAGGAAATTCGCTCTTGAGTGAGAGCAAAAGAAAAGCACCAGGAAATTTACGATTCGATCCAGACCTCTCAATATTCCTTCCGCAATGCGCAGAAGGGGAAAAGGAGGAAAACAAGATGGTGGATGACAAGGTGGTATTTTGACGTTGGTGGACTGCACGACGAATTTTTTCAAATTCGGACAAATAAGTATTGGTGTGTAATGCTATTGACGAGCTTTATATCACATTTCCGATGGTTTGTTTTGTGCTTCCCTTTGCTTTGTTTTGAAAACATGGGGCAAACAACTCTCATAACAATTATTAAAATCTGCCTAGGCCCTATAAGTCCAAAGGTCTAAACTCGGTTACTCTGCACTGCTTGTGAAAGCATGCCAAGATAAAGAATTGAAGATGAATTGAAGAGTAAAGAATCATAATATACTTCGGGAGAAGTCGGATTTCATTTCAATTCATTTGTGAGAATGAAAAATAACCTAAGCAGTTTGAAGCACTGATGATGTGCCGATTCAGTGGTCGTTTTTTTGGGTTCGAATTATTCTTGGATTGATTTTTCATCTGCAAAAATTGATTTGAATCATGTAGGTCAGTTTCAGACGAGAGCCAAACCCATACAACAGTCAAGCGCCAAGTGTAGTTAGTTTGCAATTGTTATGCCGAAGAATGTTCGTTAAGTGGGTAAAGTAAAGTACAGGTTCTCTAGTCTGGATTGAGTGAATTTATGAGAAAGGCTTCTTTTCTATCTGATATTGTATTCAATGCTGGTCTTGAAAAAGCCTCACTGAGAAAGGTATGTCTGGTGATAGTATCAATTGTCGGATTGAAAATATCGACTTTTAAGTAGTATGAAATCACCTGATTGCTTATCTTTTTGGAAATAACTTGCTGAAGCAAAGCCACCCCTCCCTCTCTCATCAATATTTATGGCCTTGTTTTACAGTAACTGATGGTTGGTAGATTACAAAATAAACCTTCCTTATTTTGCCTTCATTTGACCCGAATGATATTTTTAAATGAATTTATTTTTCTTTTTAGACCAAGAATTACAATTTGCAAAGTAATCCCTGATTCTCTTTTCATAATGGCCTCTAAAGCTATTTTGACAACCAGGTTTGTATTTTGCAATCAAAATGATAGTTTTTCTTTCTTGAGGGCATTAACCAAGGATTTCGGTACCCCTAATGGAAATATGGCCTATGGCCTTGAGAGGGTAGCACCTTAAACCTGAACTTGCTTACTTTAAGTATTTTGCAAAGAGCTAACCCTAACTTTTAATGCTGATCTTATTCAAAGTTCGCTAAAAATATTGGATTTATTTTCAACTTGGCGAAGACCAGCCTTTGATCTTGTTGATTCTCTTTAATTCCCAGGGAACTGAAAAACAAGGTCACAGGAATCGACCTGATGGTGCCAGATTATGAAGAAACTCAAGGAAAAATATCAAAAGGAGCACTTTACCACGTGATTGTCATCACCAGACTGTTTTATTACAAATCAAAGATGCATAAAGAGTCTGATGCAGTCCAGTTTATGGTGAGTTTGTCTATGCCGTCCTCTCTGCAATGTCAGTCTTTTCTGCAATTTCAACTGCATATGATCAGCACAAATATAAGTTGGCTTGTGCATGCTTTTGATAACAGGCCTTTTCATTTGACCAGAGCAATGATTCTCAGCTATTGCCAGCACTCTGGTAAAGCAACCACTAGAGCTTTTAAACCAAAGGACCAAGGCATTTAGCCACTCTGGGGCAATTTTCTTCATGAAAAGGCCAGTGATCATACAAGCAAACATGTGTTTTTACAGTGTTTTTACCAGACCATGAATGGTTTTCCATAACAAAGACCGGTTAGCTGCTCACAAAAGAGACATTGATTAAAAAGCTATTACGTATTACTCTGCTTAGTGTCAGAAGAAAATCTGACGTAATCCATGTTTTCGCTTCACTATGCTTCTGATTTTTCTGGCTATATCAACGTTTTCAACTGATCAAAGACTGACAAGAAAGCTTTCAACTCTACTGATAAAAATAAATAAGAAAACCATAATGAGAAAACTTCATATTTTTCTACTAAAAACACGCTGCAGGTAATTTTCAGTTGATCACTTGCAAAATTACGAAATTAGTAAAAAATGTATGCCAAATCTTTGAACTTTGTCTAATTTAATGGCCCTTTTTCCAAGGTTTCAAAAAAATATGAAGAATTTGAAGATCTGTACCATAAACTGAACAACAGATTCCCAAGCGTGTTATTTCCAGATCTACCAAAGAAACCCTTATTGGTCAACTCCACCACTTTTCATGAAAGACGCAAGGTTATGGACGAGGTCATGCACATGGTGGCTAGGACACAAAAGCTTTGTTGCAGCCCCATGATCCTCGAGTTCCTTGGTGTCAGGAAACCCAGCAAGCAAACGGTTGAAACTATCACTGTCAGTGAAGACATTTTTGAAGAAAAGAATGCGGAAGAGGTATGAGTCCTGTGTAACCACTTATCTCCAAATCAAGACTGTGTTGAGTCAATCTGTTTTTCAACCAATGAAGTCATTGTCGGCCATATTGGAAAGATCAATTCAATTCATTTGCTTGCCCACTAAACAACTGCCTATTAAAAGATACCTATCTCGTGCTTGATTTAAGTTAGTATGTTTTTTGGGCTATTCATGAAAATTGGATAAATCAGTCCTAAGCTGGGTGTTTCTCTTGCAACACACAGTTGAAACTAAATAAATCTAAAAATCTAAAGAACTAAAAAAATAGAAGCCTAGAATAAATGAAATACCTAGTTAAAATTATTTATTTAAAATCCCTCATAAGTGTAACTGCTGGGAATAGGGTTAAATTCAACTGCCTATTAAAATACATAGGAAGAATAGATTTTGTTTATATGGAGAAGCAAGCCAGCTCAGTAAGAGTGATCCAACTAGACCACTGCCAAGATCTCAGTAGTTTGGATGAATATTTCCTCTTGAGACCTGCTCACTTACTTCGCTGGGATGACATGAAGTGCGCAGAGGCAAATAAATAATGTATTAGTTGACAGTTTCACTGAGCTGATTGATAAATTTGTTGTTTGTCCTTTCTAAAATCAAAGTTAGAGATATAATTTTTGTCTCATCCAGTTTCGTTAACTGGGTCAGGTTTCTCCATGAATTTGGAAGATTACCAAATTGATGGATACCATGTGAGGAGTTTCCAGATTTGTGGGTGGAGCGTTGAAAAAATCCTTGATTTCAGGTCCTTTTTTAGATTTTATTGAATTCATGGGTCTTGTTTTTTGGAATTTACTGGGTTTCTGGCTTCTGTATTTGAAAAATTTTCAGGCTAATGAGTGAGCTTCAGACATTAAATAAGTAAGCACAAACCCATTTTTGATATTATTATCATTATTGTCACAAGGTACTGAAGTCATCTTCCCGGGCTTATTTCTTTTGTACAGTGGAATCTTGATTTAAAGAACCCCTGATATAACAAACAGTTCTCGATATAACGAACTCTGGATACACCAAACAGATTCTAGTTCCCTTCAGAGTTCTTTACAATTGTATTCAACTTTACATCATAAATCAATACATATTTTTTTCGACAGACTCAAAACGCCCCAGAAGAAGCTGATGGGCAAGAACCCAACAATTCTCAGGAGAGTACGGAAGGGAGAGAAGAAGAGCCAGACTTGTTTGTCGCTGTCGACCTTGACTCATCAGCAGCTCTTGAACCAGAAAGTGAAGATGCTTTTACCGCAGCAAAGTCCACCAAACTAGAACTGCATGCTTCCCTGTTTGAAGACGAGATCGAAGGAGCTAGGCCTAAAGATGATTCAGATCTTTTCATGCCACCCGAGGCAAAAGTTGATAATGGCATTAAAGTTGATTTGGGCCTGGATGAGAATACTGATGATTTATTAGAGTAAGTTTATTGTCTATTTGTGTCTGTTTTACAAGCTATCCTGACTATTGTTTCCGAATCTCATTGGAGATTTGCTAGGGTTAGGGGCAGGGTTAGGATTATGGTCAGGACTATTTTGCTATAAGCCCCTTGGGTATAGGCAAAGTGCTATTTCGATATTGGTTGTTTTGTTAGGGTTAGGGTTAGGGATAATTTGGAATTTGGCAATTTGTGTATGGGCTATAGGCTATTTGGCTATTGGTTATTGGCTATTTGGTTAGGGTCAGGGCTAAGGTTTATGGTTGGGCCCTTCAGCTATTTGTGTGTGGGCTATTTAAATCACCAAGCTGCTGGTAATTACACAGGTTGGACCAGGGAAATTATCGTCCTTAAAAAATGATTACAGAATTGAAATTAGGCTACATTTAACTCAAAAGGTTAAAAGAAAAGAATAATTATCTTTCTGAATTCAACAGCAAACTAATTTTTAACATTTCTTGTGACAAACACTTGCGTGTGATGTGTGATATTTTAGGTTCAAGTTGAATAACTTATTTCTGATCATTTCATAATTCACAGCATATTATATAACTGTTTTGCTATTGCCCTATTGTTCCATTTAGGTTGCAAAGCAAGCAAAATGGAACAATTTGAAATAATCTTGGGTTGATTATCTTACTTAACTTTCATATATGCACCCCTATCCTAAAGATATATAAGTGCCCCCTGAGGGACTTATTCATGATAATTGTTATTCCTTTCAAGTGTTGATGAAGATTTTGACGACTTATTGGCATTGAGCAAGAAGTCAGAGAAGAAATCTTCAATAAAAGCACCAACATCGGCCAGGCCGTCCATAAAACCAAAACCATCTTCCCGGACATCTTTTGAGTCACAGCAAGATGATGAAGATTTGACCTTGCTGGCATCTTCAAAAGCTCCCCAGAAAATCAAAGAAGACGACGATTTCTTTACAGAAGCAAGGAAAAAGCCCACAAGGTGAGGTTGTGTTCAGTGGCGGAATTTTAAATACTGCTCCAATTAGTCTAAGTGACATTATTATAAATACTGCTCCAATAGACATTTCCCGAATTAGGTTTGGAAAAGAGGCAATCATTGAATTCCCATTACGCATGAGGGATTCAATGAAAAAAACTTCATTCTTTGCTTAACTACAGTGAATCTGAATGCAATACTTTTGGCATTAATTGCTTGTGGGAATTCTCATTGCAAATAAACGAGGCTAAGCTTGATTTGCTTCAGTTTCAATAGAAATGCAGCAAATTCGGGAAAGGTCTATTAGTCCAAGTGACAGAATTGTCGATTCTTTTATCTTAGGGCCTAAATTAGAAGGAATGAAAATACTAGGCCTAAAATCTGACTACAGCTCGAGCTGTAGCAGCTGTTGTCTGGATCCGCCCCTGGTGCTTCACAGTGAACTAAAATTCCACACATAAAAAACCATTAAACAGTAAAAGCCCCATTAAATTACCTCTATATTTCAGCGTTAGCCTAAAAGGTTCTCAAGTATTATGGATATCTTAACAGACTTGTATAGGAATAGATTGTCCAAAGTGACAAGACTGTGCATTTTTAACACTCCTGTGCTTTTACGGTCATTCATCAGAGCAAGTATTTAGAAAATGTCAAAAAAGGCTAAAGAAAGTGTCAAGAAAAAGCTCTCGAATATGCTGACATTTTAAGGTAGATGCTCATAAAAGGAGTGCTTCTGATACGTAAGTTTATACTTAAGTCAAAGATGAAGGTAGTTTCGAGAAAACTATTGAAAAATAGCAACCTAAACTTAAATGCAGTTTGGCCAATTAAGATCCGTTTCTGGGTAAAGTTATTCCTTTTTTATTCTCCTTCTGACTATATACTACGAAGAGTGGTTATGTGTAAGGGACACATATGGACCTAGCCCCCCTCCCCCAGTTGTATGCTGAGCTTGAATAACTTCAGCTTTTTGCTTAGGTAAGATTTAAAGGACTTTATAGTAACACGTTTGGTGTCAATCGAATGCTTCATGTTAATTCTCATAGCCTGAGTTTCATATCCAGTCAAGTTTCCCCGTTTCTACCCAGTGTTATGTTTTGTAGAGGTTTCGACATTGGTTGTATGTCAGAGCACTGTTCACTTTCGAGTAAAGAATGGGCATGATTAGAAAACAACACATTCACACTGATGGTGTTAGTTTTCAAGCCCTCTTTGATAATTATTTCAGAAAACACCACCAAATCTGTTGAGGGTTAGACGAAAATCTTGGAAAGTTTTTTTGCTATGTTTCCTTTTTTATACCATTCTGTAGTTTTGTAGTGATAAATGACGTTTTCACCTCAACAGAGTTAATATTTTTTCAGGGATAAGAGAGAGAAACTGGTTAAGGCTGACACCCTAGATGACATATTTGAAAAAGCTTCGGGTGATAAAAATATATTTTCTAAAAACTCTACCGACGATGATCTGTTTACCAGCAAAACACCCAAATCAGACATTTCCAGCGTTCTCGATCAGGATGACATCACCAAATACATCAACGAAAATCTCTCTCAAGACTCGGCCAGTCTCGAGCTGTGAGGTAAATCATTATTATTATTATAATCTCTGCGAAAATTTCTGATTCAGTAAGAACAAAATCACGTACAAAAAATCGGAAGTATTGCGAGATGTTGAACTTGGGAAGTATTTCAAATCAGTTGACAACCCCTACATTTACAATATCTTTCATGTGCTTTGAGCATAATGTCCTTGCTATAAGTAAAAAATATCACGACCAATTAAACATTATTTGTGGATCAACTCAATGGCGTCAGCAAAATTTCCCAAACTTTCCCGCCAAAATTATGTTGTTATGAGTTGTATGACACGAGTAACGGTAATCAAAGTCTGGGCCTAGTCCTCAAACTTTGGGATTTTTCCGCCATTTTGTATTCACCTGATGCACTGATTTTGATAGGCTAGTGTAGGCCAGAGAAGATTGAAATCTAAGCATATTCACGATAATTCTGATTTTTACGAAATATCAACTTTAATAATTCACTTTTCTAGATTTTTCATAATTTTTGTATTTTTTGAAGAATAGGCTAGAATTTATGGCTCGGTTAGATTTAGAATATTTTCATCCATTTAATTTATCCACTAATATAATTGATGAAGTGTTGGAAATGAAATTCAGAATGCGCAAGTCTCGTTTCATCTTGTTCCATCCAAATATTGTGCAACGAGTAAACAATAAACTTCGGCCTAAATGGGGAAATATAAGCTTCGATGCAAAGCATATCGAAAGAAAATCAAATCACTCTTCCTCCTTGAAGTTTTTCCTACTTTTTGTTGTTTTCACTCGATGTCAAACACTCGCTCGAGATTCTTGTTAATTCTTTGAGCTGCTTTGGTTTTCTTCACTGGTTTTTCAAATACATCCTAACTAACTTCTCATGTCAATAGACCACTTTCACATTCATTGCAGCTCAGCGTTAGCCTCGACATGAAGTGAAGTAAAACCCCAAAGCAGGCATTGGTTTTAGGAAAACATTGAAAAAGCTTTGTGGATTCAAGATCGGATGCTTTGGGATTTAGCTGCACATCATGTAGAGGCTAACGCTAAATACCAATGCAAATCATCCTCAAATTCATCATTAATTATCGAGAAACCCTAACGTTGTATGAAGATAGATTTGAATAGACTCAACACGAATGTGAAAATGGATCATTCATTGACAAATTCAGTGGATTGGACATCAAATAGTTGTTTTGGTACAATTGTTTTTATTCTTTTGATTCTTGTTAGTTCTTTGAGCTGTTTTGCTCAGTGTCTCTTCCTGGTTTGTCAACCTCTTGAGTTTTTGCTGGTTCCTAGTCAACTAGCTTTGTCCGTCTTTCCTGCGAAATATCCTGAATACTGTAACAACCTGTCACTTGACTAAGCTCTCTTCAATAATCATTGTACACTGCCTACCAAAATTCTCGAAACGCTTGATTTATTTTGTGACTTGATGTAACAGTCTCCTCTTCCCTCTTCTCAACAACTCAGATACTAGAGAGTAGCCAGGAAAATCGGGAGCATAGCGAAACGAAAACATAGATTACTTAAGCTTTTCGTCTGACACTCAACAGAGTAATACTTCAGAAAGAGAACGAAACAGAAACCTAACTGATTATATACCCAGCGGTGGATCGAAATAGGCCAATCAGAAAAGAGGTGAATGATTGGTATAGTGAATACTCGTGCCGGCGTGATGCCAGGTACGTAGGTCGCACATCCCAGCGATTATGTGATAGAATAAAACAACACGTGCCGTCTAGCATACGCCAAAACACTGTGCCGCAACGAGAACAACCATCTCGCGTCTCAAAAACTAAAAGATCACTAAAACATGACTCTGCTATAGGTCAACATTTGCTCGACAATCCAGAGTGTGCTAAAGCCTACAGTGAGAATTGCTTTCGAATTATTGGCAGAGCAAGATCCACATTTCACTTAGGTATTTTGGAATCAGTCTACATAAAAACCAGGGATCCCCTATTGTGTAGACAGAAAGATTCGTTTTCGCCTTAGGACTCTAAAAGTAATCCTATTGGTCAGCTCACTGTATCGTGGGTGTCGATTGGTTTTCCTACACTATACCAATCATTCACTTCTTTTCTGATTGGCCTATTTCGATCCACCTCTCGGTATATAATCAGTTAGGTTTCTGTTTCGTTCTCTTTCTGACGTATTACTCTGTTGAGTGTCAGAGGAAAAGCTTAAGTAATCTATGTTTTCGTTTCGCTATGCCCCCGATTTTCCTGGCTATTTTGAAGTTCTGTACCATCCAAAGACTATACTAGAGAGTGGCTGTGTTTGTTGAGTGCTCTAGCGAGGCAGTTTCTGCTCCTACGTAACAGTACAAAAGGGCCAATGGCTGGCTCCGTTTACTGTCACGTCTTAGGCTATCTTAAAGCCATTGTTCTTTAGCCAGGGGACAGCATTGGTGAGTGGATTATAGACCCTTCTGATTAAAGCTGCTACCACTCTACATAGGGCTGAAAAAGCACACCACAAAGTTACAACACACCAAGGCCTCTCAGACCTTAGTTATCGTCAAAATTACCACAGTACATACACACGTAGTAATAAGGCTCATAAGAGCTCATATAAAAAAGATTGTCCGTGCAACGACCTCCATGCAGGTCAAAGCTTGGACAGCACATATTCTCGTGAAATTGTAACTACATAATCTGCTGTATAAATTCACCAAGGAGCAGTGATACATGGTTGCGGGAATGCATTCTTCGTTAACAAATAATCCTTCAGATCTAAACCGCTTTTCATCGTTGATAACATATCTTACTGACGTGGTTTGCGCGATGAAGTCGGCGCTCTCTCATTGAAATATCATCTTCATATGATGTGACGTCTTCCAAGGTGAAATGTCATCTTCGGAAATCTCAAGGAAATTATAATTGGTGAACTATGTTGATCTTTTGTGCGTAGTTCAAACTGTAGTATAGTCTAATCTAAATTCTTCCTTGATAATTTGCTACTTTTGACTTACCAATGCAATAGGGCGAATCGTGTGACATTTTATATGGTACATATCTAGTCATAGCTTGGTTTGATTTCAAAGCCAATTCTGGCTACCAAATCTGGTAAGGGAAGCTGTGTTGCTAATGGAGCAATGGTTGCTGAAAGCTTCTAACCATATAGAGCGCTAGAGCGGATTAACCTCGCTTACTTTTATCAACTGAAAATGTGGAAGGTTTTTGATGAGATTTTCACGAGAGGAGAAAAGTTGAAAACACTTCTGGACTCTGACCCAGACCCCCAGTCACAATTATCCATTCCCTTACGTCATCAAGTGACATGTTGTTAAGAGAGAGAGAACGAGCTGTATGAAATCAATGATGGGTTTTTGGGTTGAGTGAGTGTATTTTTCACACGTTAAGAATCCGTTGAATGCAAACCACTTTTCATCGTTGATAACACATCTTACTGACGTGGTTTGCACGATGATGTCGGCGCTCTCTTATTGAAATATCATCTTCATTTGAAGTGACGTCTTTCATGGTGTGATATCATCTTCGGAAATCTCAAGGAAATTATCATTGGTTAACTGTCTTAATCTTTTGTGCGTTGTTCAAACTTTGGTAAAGGTTTATCTAAATCCAACCTTGATAATTTGTCGTATTGAGATATGATCCGCTAGTAAAGTAAGCTGAAAGCTATTACATTCATGTACCTTTCGTTTGGTAGATATTAGGTTAGCCTGAAATACATATGTTGCTCGACAATGTTAAGATAAAATTTGGGTAACATTGCATATATACAATGGATATATGTTGTTTAGGAGAATGATGATTATGAAGTCAAAAATGGTGACCCTTGTATTTATAATTGCCTAGGTTTTCCGTTTACTTATAAGTCGTCGTGATAAGATAGGAACAATAGATTTATGTTGTTTAAAAGAATTATGATGATGATGATGATGTAGCTAAAAAGATGAGTTTAGATAAGATAGAACCTTTGATAACAAACCGTTTCATTTATCATTGCGTATGTTTTCAATGTGCCAGACGAGTTGTAGTGATTCATGTACCTTTCATTTGGTAGATGTAAGGTTGGCTTGCAAATACATATATTGCTCGATGATGTTAAGATGAAATTTGGGTAACATCGCATATATATAGGCTTTTTAACCAAATATATAGACTAATGTCTTTCCCAGCTTCAATGCAATATAAGGCTTTCTTTCAACAGAGAGCCAGTCTCCTTTCTTGTTTCTCATCTATATCCTTCTGTACCTTCGTACATCGAGAACCATGATGCGGTTGAAGGTAACGCAATCGCTCTTAGAAAGGCTTTCTTAAATTTATTTTCATTCCGAATACAAAATTCAAACTTGAATTAAAGGTGAGTAGTACTATAGATAGTGTGTATGTGTCATCTTATTTTAATTCAATATTTTAATAGCTTTTACAAGAAAAACTAATCTAAATCGAATATTTAACTACATACAACAATTTAACTCGAAAGGAGATAAAATTAACCGCAGACCTTGCAAGCATTGCATTTACAGGAGGGCCCGTTCCACTGTTTTATTAGTTTCTTGAAGGTTTGGATGTTTTCCGCCAGTTTAATTGAAAATGATTAGGTAAGTTCGGAACACTTGGAAATAACGTAGAAGAGCTATCGAGCCAAGTCCCCTTACACTGTTTTTGATACTAATTTACAACCTGTACGGAAGAAAACTCACGTTTTTGTAGAAGAGACACCTTCCCTGAGCCCAACTAGTGAAAAATAAGTAAAAGTGTTTGATAATAGTAGGTGAATAGATAGATAGGTTATGGATAGGTAGACCTGACCGCATGTGAAGAATTAAAAATGGCGGACGTTGGATTCTCGCATGAAAAAAAATCTGAATGAGATTCAGAAAAACTCTTTTATCTTTTATCTTTTGGGTAAGAAACTGTTTGACTTATCCATCCATAACTCGTCTTAGGCACGTCACCACAACTGTTGTCAGTATTGCAAGATGCACGCAAAGCGCCCTTTTAAGTTTAAGGCCAGTTATTTTAGGCCAGAAGCCTGTAAGGATAAGTAGCCATGACAATAAGTCTGTTATGGTTGTGAATCAGGCAGTTATTCATAAACATAATAGTATTATAGTATTGTTTAAGGCGTGGGTTTTCAGATGATTATATTAAAGATCTTAACCGCTAGATGTGACTTTATTCATCGCAGCCAGCCTGGATTTCCGTTGGAAAACTTTTACAAGATGACTGCATTCATTCAGCATACAACATGGATCCAGCCGAGGCCGTCCTTGTGTCTATTTGAAATTCTTTACATTGACTACTTTACTCACTCCATAGTTTCGCAATCCTGCCCGAGGAGACTTGCATACAAGAGAGACTTCCATTCTGATCAGTCAGGCCCTTGACGCCAGTATGATTCCCAAATTTACACTCTCCTAGCAATGTTTAATTAAATTACATATTCCTAGCATTCCTAGCGATGCATACTTTTTCTTGCCAATTCGTAGCACGTGGGACTACCTTCGATATCTTAATGTATATGTGACTGATGTTGTTAGGTTTTAGTTTATTGGCAAAGCACAAAGAAACTACTGAATAGTTAGACTAGTCTAATCAGTTCACTGAATAGGTAGACTAATTGAAACAGTGCGTTGATAGGCAAATACGCTTGCTGTCTTTGTAAGGTATTGGTGTATGTGCTAAGCACAAAGGGCCAAATGAATAGGTAGACTAATCGAAGTAGTGCACTGAATAGGTATATATATATATAGACTTAGCAAAGCAGTATATTGATAGTTGGTAGTTGATTGGCAAAAGTGCTAACTATCTTTGCAAGGTATTGGTTCATGTAAAAAGTACTAAAGACCTATGTTATAGGTAGACTTATATAATCTATGCAGTGACAGTTGATAGTGATTGTTTATATGGCAAAAATGCTCACTATCTCATTGGTTTATATGCGTTCCCTTCTCCCTTCGTAGTACTGCCCCCTGTTTAAGTAACTTCGTAGGGTCATTAAGAAACTAAAACCTGAAGTATAAAGCAATATCGAAGCCTGGGAACAGAATCGAGCTTCTTATTGAAACTAGGTATACTTCTTAAGAGATAAGAGATCCATTCAACATTCAATGGTCAAGTGTAGAGGTTCTCCATGAGAGTCAGGATGAAGTTTGAATCGGGCGTGGGTCGGATAATGAATCTAATGAATCTCCATACATTTCGTTACCATGTTATAAAGCCATATCGAGTCGCAAATCAGATAGAAATCTATTACTTAATTCTATTTAACAGTGCGTAGGCTGTCAGGATTCACCGGCTTATGTTGAGTACTGATAAGATACGAACAATGCATTTGTGTTGTTTAGCTTGATTATGATGATGATGACAGAAATTATGACCGTTACATTTATAATTGTGTAGGTTTTGAATGTGCTTAGATGTGATAATGATAAGATAAAAACAATGAATTTATGTTGTTTAGGAGAATGTTGATGGTGTTGAGGATGATGATGACAAAATTATGACCGTTACAATTAGCATTGTGTAGGTTTCTAATAGCATTGCGTAGGTTTCAATGTTTTAAATATGATCGTGATAAAATAGGAACAATATATTTGCGTTGTTTAGCTTGATTATGATGAGGATGACAGAACTTCTGACCGTTACCATTAGCATTGCATAGGTTATGAGCATTGTGTAGGTTTAAATGTTCTTAAATGTGATAGTAATTAGATAGAAGGAATGGAGTAATGTTGTTTAGAGTGATTATGATGATGATGATGACAAAACTTCTGACAGTTACCATTAGCATTGCATAGGTTATGAGCATTGTGTAGGTTTAAATGTTCTTAAATGTGATATTAATTAGATAGAAGGAATGTAGTTATGTTGTTAAGGGTGATTATGATGAGGATGATGACAGAACTTCTGACCGTTACCATTAGCATTGCATAGGTTATGAGCATTGTGTAGGTTTAAATGTTCTTAAATGTGATAGTGATAAGATAGAAGGAATGGAGTAATGTTGTTTAGAGTGATTATGACGAGGATGACAGTATTACCCGTTCCCATCTCTTTATCGTTATTCTCCAAGGTTTTCAATAAGAAGCCCTTAATGGCAAACAAACCGTTAAATTTAGCATTGCGTAGGTTTTCCATGTACTTAAATCATCAGTTATAGTGATAAGATAGGAATGATATAACTATGTTGTTTAGGAGAATAGTGATGATGATGATGATATAAAGAAAGACAAGTTGAGATAAGATAGAGCCTGTGATAACAAACCGTTACATTTAACACTGCGTATGTTTTCAATGTGCTTACACGAGTTGGAGTGATAAGATAGGAACGATATATCTGTTTCTAGGAGCAATATGATGATGATGATGATACCTTAATAAGAAACTGCTGTATTTATCATTGCGCGTAAGTTTTCAATATGCTTACATGGGATGATAACGACCCATCTTTGAATTGAGGGGCTTTGGGTCATTTTGATCTCAGGGCATCTTTTAATATAGGAAATAAAGCCTGAGGTGTAAGATGCCCTGACATCGAGGCTGGGGCTTCGGGTAAACTTCCGTTGGATCATCCAAGCATTCCATTTTGTTGTTGTTGTTGTTGCTATGGAATCAATCCATCCTCTTCTTCGAGTTGAGGTCAAGGCTCATCTTCGCTACGATGATGACAGTTAACCTGACGGGACATGGAACTAAATACAGACGCTGCAGACGTGTTAATTTGATGTTATTCTTGGCCGTCAATGGGTCATTAACGCCTGGGTAATCCATTAGCAGACATATCAGCGGCGTCTTTGATCTCTCAGCAATCTAATATCTCCCCTCACCGCTAACTTAAAGAACGTTCGACTTAATAGGATTGTCTTTAAACCCTTCATCAGGATTTCGACTTCTCTCAACTCATCTCAAGTTGTAAATCTTTCATTCGAAAACATGTAGCTATGCATAGAAACAAATCCATTCATATACACGCTTTTTTATAAGAAACTCCTCTATAGGGAAAGTAAGTAAGAAGTAAGTATGGAGGAGTAAATAGTAACATGGAGTACACTCTTTTTCTTTTTATTAGAACTAGTAAGATTAATTTGAAGTTGGCTGTTCTTAAACATTCCTCTATTTTCAGCCTGAAACTCTATTTACTCAGTCTTATGGCTTCTTCAATTTCAGTTAGGATTTTGTTTCGTTCTCTTTCTGACGTATTACTCTGTTGAGTGTCAGACGAAAAGCTTAAGTAGTATCTATGTGTTCGTTTCATTATGGTTCCGATTTTTCTGGCTATACTGAAGTTCTGTACCATCCAAAGACTGCTTCTTCAATTGTTTATATTGAGCAAAAATGGCCAGCCTCAGTTTGTTCATAACTCGTTCTTAAGTTTTTCAAAACTCAAGGCTCGAGTTCTTATTAAATTGTTCTTATAGAAAAAGAGAGTGAATTCACTAAGTAAGGAGTAGAAAGTGGAGTGCAGATTAGAATCTCAATGTTTTTAGCTTGGTTTTGATTAGTTAAGGTGATAGCTAATAATGTACAGTTCTGTCATAGAGTGAATGAGTTTTTGTTGACCTTGCTAGCCTGAAGAAAACGAGTCCTTATTTCCTGCAGGGGCACTGTAGCATACATTTCATCACTACAAACATTACACTCTTTTTTTTTATAAGAACCAGTAAAATTTACTTGAAGCTGGCTGTTCTTCAATATCCCTGTATTTTCAGCCTGAAATGTTCTTAAATTATTCTTACTTTATAATGATTGGGAAGCCTTTTATGCTGTCAGTAGGGTTAATTGTTTAAAGATTTGACTCTCTCAACCATTTGACATTATCTGTGTGCTGTACATCAGCTTGTTTTTTAATTGTTTCTCAGTCTGATGGTTATTTCGTAAAATTTTCATATTGAGCCAAAAATGGTCAGCCTCCGTTTGTTCTTAGCTTGTTCTTAAGTTTTGGCCGAATTTGAAGCTCGTGTTCTTATAAAATTGTTCTTATAAAAAAAGAGTGTATTATAAGTTCCTTATGGGTTTACTGCAGCCATAAGCGTATTATTCTTTATAAGGAACTAGAGTTCCTACCCAGTACTGGAAGTTCTTCGAAATTCATCCTCTAAAACTGAACACAGCAGCTCTTATCTTGTGGGCTCTTTTACGAGGGGGAAAAGGAATTGAACGATTACTGTTTGTTCATTTATTTTTTATTCATTTAACATTTTTATACACCAATAAACCCTTGAGCAAATGAAAAGACACAAACTTTACTGACAAAGTTATTAGCTATGAAAAAAATCTACAGTTCTATTGAACCTAGTCAATGCTATTCTTCCAGGGAGTTGTATTTTGAAGTCTGGCACTTTAGACACGTTTCCAGTTTTTTTTTAAACTATCTAATGTCGATAGCTCACAGATTTTGATAGGGGTGTCATTCCACAATGAGAGAGCTGATGATAAAAGCCTCTTTTTAGCAAATTCGGTCCTGTATCTAGGAATCTTGAGATCTTTACAGTGCCTTGTAATGTAGGTTCAGTGAAAAGATCTAGATCTTAGTTAAGATTATTTAGTGCCTTTGTTATGTATTATCCCCAAAATTTTAAAACAGCTCTGTAAAATCACTGGGAAAGGTTTGAAAGTAAAGTCTGCGAGATGGAATTTTGTTACAGCCCGTATCATCCTGTGTGTCTTTTTGTGATTAAACACAAAATCAACTGTAGACAGGAGTGCATTAAACAAGTAACTTTCATCTTTGCGAGAGAGCCACGAAGCTAAGCTCTCCAAACAAGACGATTCTACCATGGATTTGCCACGATATCTACATTCCACAACTAATGAATTTTTGTCTGATGCTGGATTTAATTAACTACACTTTGCCCTGGATCTGACGCATAACAATATGTTTTGACAGGGCATTCTCCAAGGTAGTAGTGGGCCAATTCTTCCAGTAGGCCCCTGGGCTTTTCCCAGCAGTGGAAGGGAAAACTCCACTTTTGCCCCTGTGGACTAAGTAAAAATGGAGCCCTTTCAGTTTTGTACTTTTAGAATGTTACTGTTTTTCCTGCACTCTTTTTTTATAAGAACGATTTTATAAGAAAACAGGCCTCATATTTTGCTAAAACGTTAGAACAAGCTAAGAACAAACCAAGGCTGACAAGTTGAAGGTCAGCATAAGGATTAAACGAAATAACCATGTGACTGACAAATAATTACAAAACAAGTAGATTGAAAGCATGCAGATATATCAGATGGCCAAGAGAGTCCACATTTGAACCAATTAGCATAACTGATAGCGAAAACAGGATTCCAAATCATTATAATAGAAAGAACAATTTAAGAACGTCTCGTGTTGAAAATAGACGAATATTTAAGAACAGCCAGCTTCAAGTCAAATTTACTGGATCTTATAAAAAAGAGTTTAAGTCAAAATGGAGCACTTTCAGTATTTATACTTATGAAATTTTATTGTTTAAACTAGTTCAATAAATGAATTGAGCAGAAAAATCATCGAAATTTGGGCCCTCTTTTCATGTTTTCCCACCAGTTCCAAAACCTGCAAAATCCCCTGTTTTGGTCTGTATAAAGTTGGATTAAACAGTGTCTTTAGGCCGAGTGCTTTTTTCAGTAAAAACAAACTCAAGCCAGGGGTCGTTGCTTGACGACCTGTTGCTTATTGAAAAAGACAAGTAATGCTGTCAGGACTTCAAGTTGGTTCTAACACTAGTGATGTTGGCAAATGCCCCACCATTCTTCAACTTCCCCCTCCTGAATGGTGTTTCTGACCCTGATACTATACTTATTCAAAACAGTTACCAAATCATTAGGAAATCAAAGGATAACTGAGTGTCTTTTACCTAGAGTGTTAGGGTGGTTGCTTTATTTGAAAAAGGGTGCTGGACTCCATCTTTAAAAAAAGTACGAAGTTTTCTGCAGCTTCCTTGCAATTTTACCAATTTTTATAGTTGGTTTGCATGCAGCATTATCAAGCTGCATTCTTTGTTTATAAGAACCAGTAAAATTGGTTTGAAGCCGGCTGTTCTTAGATATATTCTCCATTTTCAGCCTTAAGGTGGCCTTAAATTGTTCTTACTTGTATTATGATTTTGAGGCCTGTTTTCGCTATCAGTTGATTGTTGCAAATGAATCTTGACTCTCTTGTCCATCTCATATAATTTTGACTCTCTTGTCCATCTGATATATCAAGCATGCTGTCAATTTGCTGGTTAAGCAATTATTTTTCAGTCGTGTGGTTGTTTCGTAAAATTCTTATGACGTGTGGTTGCTTATAGAAGAAGGAGGTATGATTTGATCGTTCAGAAATCACGAAGCTCTCTACAGCTTTCTTGCATTTGCTTTACATATTTTCCAAACATTGTGTGTTAGGATACAGCATTATCAAGATAGAAATTTCTTGCCCCGATTTTGTCATTGAGTTTAGGTGTGATGACTTCATATGCCCGGCAAAATCTTGGCTCGAGACCCAGTTAAGCCACACTACGAAAACGAGGCCTACTTCTAAGAAATGGGAATTTGTTTTCCCCTTGGAACATGAGCTGGAGGGGCATATTGCTCCCTTTCAAAGCCTGCGAGATTTTTCAAGGACATAAAGATTTCCAGTGATCTTTAAAGGGAAATTTGATAGAAAAAAAAGATTTTCAGGAAAAGCTAACGAGATTTGCAGAGAGTGATTTGCCCCTCGCTTCAGCTCAAACTCAGTCAAACTGAAAGCAGCATTTATGCGCACAACAAATCATTGAGAAAGGCTTTTCTGAGGCTTCTTTATCAGCAATATGAGAATTAGAGTGAAGACAACGGAGAACAAAAGGACGGAAAAATCACAGGCACCCGTTAAATGTCTTCGGAGGATTGTGAAATTCTCGAAATCTTTTTTGAATCAGAAAACAAACACAGGCCGCAAGGATTGAATAATAATCAAGATAATCGCGATCAAAAAGCCCGCAGAGCACGGAAACTGACCGAAGGGGCAACTCCTCTCCTTTCACAGCTGTGCAACTCTCATGGAGCTGTTTCCCCAAAGGGGGCTCAACCCTTATATCGACACAGGAGGGGAAGGGGTGTTGTGTACGTAGGATACTACCAGAAAACTTGTTTTAACCAGGAATCCGAGTAATCCCTTAGAGTCTCTTAGAATCACTCAAAAAATCTTCAAAGTCTCAATGAACTTTCGAAAACTTAAACTTGCTTTTATTCAGAACTCTAAAAAAGACCAAATCAATATCCCAGAAACCCCTAAACCTTGCACCCCTTTTTGGAATAATAGCCCTTTGGGGTTGCTTATAGATAGACTCGTTGCTTGGATGGATTGACAAAGTTTACTCGTTCGTAAATTATAAAGCTCTGAAGTAGATTTTGTAGGTCTTTTCAGCCGTAGCCTGCTTATTAACTAGCTGCTTATAAAAATGTATTGTGCGGCGAATTTCTTCTGCAAACTTTGACGGTAACACAAAGAAGACGTTTTCCATGAATCGAACTTTTTATTACGTATCAATTTAAACAAAAATCTGCGGGTATCTTTGCAGTTAAGAGCATGGGAGCTCCGCTACCCCATTACGACCGAAGCCCTCTCGCACCCTTTTCGGCGGCGTCTTTCAAGCAATTACGCTGACTAATTGACATTGTCCGCAAAGCCAAAGTGCGGACGATGAAAACAATTTGTTCACGTGTGACGTGTTGTGGGATCCATTATCCAATCCCGAACGAGATCGCATTTCAAGATAAATAGTCGAGCTCCCCGATGCACGCGCAGTTACAGATCGGTTCTGCACAGCAACCCTACGTTACTAGAAGAACGAATTTTATGCAAAGCCTATTTCTTAGCTAAATCAATCTTTCTGATTGGTTTAAATTGTGTGAGAATCAGAGCACAGGAGAGCAACTTAGGAATTTTGTGAATCAAGAATTCGTGAACTCTGAAACTGAGAAGTTCAAGATGATGGAGAAAGTAACACATTGGAGGTCGAAGTCTATTGACTTTCATCTTGTCAAAATCATGTTCGTCTTTCTCTGCATTTTCATCAACAGTTTTTCTGTTAGCAGGTTAGTTTCTTGCATTTTCTGTTTGAATTCGTCTTATGATCTTTCGTGAAATGTGCAAATTTGAAATGCTTTCATTTCTGGTTTTTTCCACACATTGATTTTTTAATACGCTAATATTTTTTTCAATATACCGTTTATTTGAAAGCGTAGGGCCAGATTTTCAATACTAAAGAAACTTTGGCATGGGATATTATTTGAGTTAAAAGAGTTAAGAAACGTTAAGGTTGCCTCAATGGAAGCACAGTAGAAAGTGCTCAATGCACTTCGTTTGCACAGTAATGTAACGTTTCTCAGCTCATCTGGTGTACACTTACTGGATATGATGAGGGGGTAAATTGCGGAAATGAGATTGCCTCCTTTTATTAATTGGGAAAATTGGATTAGACTTCTTGGAAGTGGGAATTGTGAATGAAAAGGTAAATTTAGTTCGGATTGTTAAACACGTCAATATTAGGAATTCTTCTATTTTCCTCATTTAGGTCGGGAATTTTGATTATCCAAGAGCTGGGAATCAGGATCAGAGTGCCCCCTCCCCCTTCAGAAACCTCTCACTGGAATATTTTACAAAGAGTGTCAATATATAAAGTAAAACCTAAATTTTTCTCATGAATACGAAGTTAAGACAAAAAATGTCTTTGAAGTTATGGATGGGTCGAAAGGTAAGTCGATCGAGTTAAATTCAACTCATCTGTTCAGGGTTAAGAAACTTTCTAAGAAACATTCTCCTAAGTTACATATTTGGGGTGTAAGTTAAGAATGTTATCTTTGGTTGACTTGCCTCCTCGCACACAACAATTTTCCTTTGACGATACGATCAGATCTGGTCTTGAAAAGCCTGACTCAATCTCTTATCATATCAACACAAAGATTTGTCACTAATTCTCGACCGATATTGATCAAAGGCCTTCAAAGAGCCCTATCTTGAATTTCCAAAGGAGTTGTATTACCGTGGAATAATATTGTGCGATAGGATCGTATTTTTATTACTAAAACATACACAGAGCGCAGAATCTAGAATCAACATCTCGGGGATCGGCTACATCAAATAACTTCGATTACAATAACCTGCACTTATCATGTTCGCACGAAAAACACGTGTACAACCCCTCAGAATCGAGTTGTTCCCCCCTGAGAATTCGGGAGCTTTTGAACGTCATTCCGCCATTTGCTTTTGCGGATAGAATTCTAATTTCCTTTCAAGAATTCTAATTTCTTTTCAAGTTGCCCTCGCACCTATATGGTGACCCATTAAAATGAAATTTCAATAAGAAAAATTCAGGAAACTATTTGGGGAATCTGCTAGTTTGATAATTAAAATTCTTTCATCTTTCCCAAAAAATCAATTTGGTTTCTAATCTGAAGCTCAGGGTCTAGTCAATTTGACAGAAAGTTTTGAGCAAGAAGTCGGAATAAACTTTTGTAAGCAATTGAGTTTTTTGTCCAGGCCCTTGCTATTGCTTTAAGTCTTTGCTAAAAATGTGAGTTGGAAACTTTTCTGCTAAAATAACTGACCACCTACCTACCCTTACCCCAATAATCAGTGTAACTGCATTTCCAAGCAAAATCAATGATTTCTATCCCATGCCTGTTACTTGCACGTATTTTTTTTACAAGCAACAGCTTTATAAGGAAGTCAGTACTTGACAAGACAAAAACTTAAAGCAATTCCAGTACTGGATAGAGGAATGCTAAGCAATTTGAAAAATTTTAGTTCTGATCCAACTAGCCATGAAAATCGTGCAGCAGCTATAGAGAAGTAGGTTATAGTGGATAATAGATAATAGTACCCCGGCACACTTTTGTATGCAAGATACCATCGACATTTGTTGTACAACAACTTGTGAGATAGTATTCTAAAAAAAAAAATTTAAGTAAAAAATGCTAATCAATTTCGAGTACTCAAATTTGCCCTCCAGCTAGGCAATTTTCAGTACTGAGTTCGAGCTGAAATTGCTTATAAAAAGAGATGCATGTATTGAAAAAGCAAAGAGTAGTAAGCAACTTGAGTTCGAGACCTCAAATTTGCTTAGGGTTGTAATAGTTTTTATTTGTATTTGTTTTTATTTGTATTTTATTTGTATTTGTTTATTTGTTAATATTTGTATAGCCTCCCTTTGGGGCTTAAGTCTTTGTCGTCTATATTTTGAGCTGGATATGAGATGGTTGATTATTGACCTAAAGTTTTTACGAAGGAATGATACAAATTCCTGTTTTGTAATTGTACGCTTCTTTCGGAACGTGTCTAGCTCTGGCAGTAGCCGAAAAAAAGGCCGACCAGGCTGGATGTTTTCACTGGGAGATTAGGGAATATCTTCCCATCTTAAAGTTTATCACTGTGATTTTAAGGGTTACCACAGCGAAAATCCTGCTAATATGCAATAACCATGTGTTGCTTTTCTTGTGTTCGCGAGATTTCGTAGACAGCAAAGCTTAGGTTAGTCCCGAGGGGTGGATGCATGTCCTATCAATTGATTGGGTAGGCTGCTGAGGATTTGTAGGGATACCCACGCATTTTTTCCTAAGCAATTGGTAAAGAATGGTATCTCACAAGTTGTTGTGCAAACATATATTCATGGTATCTTGCATACAAAAGTGTGCTGGGGTTCTAATATCCACTGTAACCTAACTCTCTATAGCTGCTGTTCGATTTTCATTGCTTATGGATCAGAACTAAATTTTTCAAATCTCTTAGCATTACCCTATCCAGTAGCTACTATTGGAATTGCTCAAGTTTTTGTCTTGTCGAGTACTGACTTGCTAAAAAAACAATTTCTTACAACAACAAAATGCGTGTACCCACTTACAATTGCAATTTTTTGAAATCTTGGTCCTTCTGCGCAAGCCTATACAGGAGCCATCTTGCACAAGATATTTGTCAAAAAATAGCATGTTTAGGACAACATATGGGCCAAATTAATAATACGTACCAGACTCCGAAATTTTTAGGTTTCTATAGGATTGGCCTGGAGTTTCTCGAGGATTCTGTAGAAAAACCTCTTCGGGTTTTGAAAATGAGAAATATTGGAAATATAATAGGTTTCTGGAGGTTCCAAGGTTTCAAAAAGTTTTTTTGGAACTTTCAAGGGTTTCTCGGGTCGAAAATGTACAAGGTTTCCAGCAGTTTGGTACCCCTTGGTTTTCGTGACCGTTATCAAGTAGCAGACTGGGTTTGAATCAACAGTAATGAATGAGTGTATTTGCGTCACATTTTCAGAAAGTGCTGATAACTGGGTGGTCGAAGTTATCTGATGTTCGCAGCTCGAAGGTTATCTAATAAAGATTATGAAATTTGTGGTTTGTGGATCAAGTTTGAGATATTCTCAGCTTTCATTCACTAGGCTCTCCTTTCTGTTTTCGAGTTTCCACTCTCTCTCGAACAAATAAAGTTTCCATAGTACTGCACGAGGGGCAAATGGCTAAAAATCTCGTACACATTTCCTGAAAATCCTATCGTTATACAACTGTTTGGAACATGAGATCTCGGCTTATTGGTAGTTTTAAAATAAATCGAGACTATTTGTGAGGATGAAAATGACCCAACTAGGACGCTGTAGCCCACGACCTCTAGATGGGTACTCCGAGTGCCTGTGGGCTCCAGTCCTACTCCTTTGAGTTTTCATTCTCACAAATTATCTCAATTAATCCATATACACTCTTTTTCTTATAAAGAACCTATTATAAGGAACCTATATGTCGAAGGTCGAAAAAATTAAGGAATATTTACTACTAAAGGTCAAATAACTAAGGGATTTTTACTACTAAAGGTCAAATAACTAAGGGAACTTTATAATTTTGCATATATTCATTTGGTGTAGATATGCAACTTCTCTACATGTAACTAAATTTCACCTTTTATAGGCCTAGCCTAAGTTTCTTTGTGTTATAATATGTTTCGTATTTCCTTACCAAGAGTTTATTGCAAAATGTTAAATTTTAATGCTTTTCTTGCGTCGATACTTATTCCTATCTACTAAGAATACACTTAGAATAAATGAACTACTCAGAAACTTTTAGAACTACAAAGTGGTCAAAAGAGGTCTCAAAATAAGGAACTTAAAGAGCTAGGCCCTGAGCTAGGTTCTTTATAAAAAATAGCATGTATTTATCCTCGTGGGCCACTGTGGGGTGCCTATACAGGGCAGCAACAATGCAAGCGAGTAATGAAGAGGGCCTATTACTATTATAGAGAGTTCTGAAGGGGGTACTGATCCCCATTCCCAGTGTTGAAATATTCCAAAATCCCAATTCTGATAAGAAAAATAGAGAATTTCCCAATATTGACGTGTTTAACAATCCCAATTCCACTCTTTCATTCTAAAAGAGTCCCAAGAAGTGAAATCCCATTTTCCCAGTCAATAAGAAAGCAAATCCCAGTTCCCAATTAACCCTTTGTTGACGACCTTCCCTAAACAGTTGTGAGGAAAGTAATTACTACTCGACATAGGCTCAGGGTGGTAAAAGACGGGCTTCGACTCAGCTGGAATGTGAATATTAATATGGGTAACCCTGAGTCGGTGGGAGAAGATTAAAACAGTTTTGTTGGATTTAGAATTTCTGGCTGATAACACAAGATAATAATTTCGGAGCTAAGAGCAAACAAACTAAAGAAATAACAAAGATTAAATCTTGTTAGTCAAAGAATTTCTAACCGGAAAATTAATTGAATTAAGAAAGATTTGATTGTGTTTGGATTCGTTATTAAGATAAGCAAAGAAGGATGAAAATTCTATGTTCACTTGTTGTCACGCACTGAACGGTCATGCGCATGTGCAGTTTCCAGGCTAGACAAGGGTTTGGCCCAGACCTCTACTTGCTCAACAATACGACTTCTCTGCGAGTTGCATTCAGGCACAATTCGATCAAGGGAAAGCACAAGGGACTCTCTACCCAAAGCTTTCCTGAAGTTATATCGTTAAAGGCGGATTTGCCCTTCCAGTCTTATATGATAAAAAGGGGCCTTGCATATGCGGTTTCCAGATCAGACAATGCTCTGACCCAGGTATCTCCTTGCTTAACAGTACGACTTAGTTTATCTTCTCTGCGAGTTGCATTCAGGCACAATTTCATCAAGGGAAGCATAAGGGGGCTTTTTTTCCAAAACTTTCCTGAAGTTATATTGTAATAATCTAAAGAAGGTGCAGTTTCGTTTCTGTGCAATCATTCTCCATCTCGTTCTAATTTCAGAATTCTTTTTTCAGCCAAACACTTTCTCAAGAACTGGACAGAAGTCCTGTTGAATCGAGAAAACAACGAGATCACGTGAGTGTCAATTTCCATTTTTTTCCAATAAGGAACAAGACTTTAGATCCAGACCCTCGCTGTTTGCTTATCAATATGCTGAAAGAAACCGACCACCTACCTATCCTTACGCTAAGAATCAGTGTATTTGCATTTTCACAGCAGAATTAAGCTAGTCAAGCAGTACAGGAGGGTCAAAGCCTTCATGTCTTGTTTTACACTCTTTTTTATAAGAACCAGTAAAATTGATTTGAAGCTGGCTGTTCTTAAATATTCCTGTATTTTCAGACTGAAATGTTCTTAAATTGTACTTACTTTTACAATGATTTTGCTATCAGTTGCGCTAATTGTTTAAACGTTTGACTTTCCTAACCATTTGACATTATAGTACATCAATTTGTTTTGTAATTATTTCTCAGTCTTGTGGTTATTTCATAAAATTCTTATATTGAGCCAAAAATGGTCAGCCTCGTATTGGTCGTAGCTTGTTCTAAAGTTCTGGCCACATTTGAGCCTCGTGTTCTTATAAAACTGTTCTTTTAGGAAAAATGTATTATTGCAAAAGAAATTATTTCAATAAAGTGTTTGTTTCTCATTGACTTTGAAAAACAAAGAGTATAAGAACTTGAGTCCCACTCTTAAATATGCAATATTTTTCAAATTTGCTTTTAGATGTAAAATTTGATATTTTTTATTTTCAAAAATTTCCCCTCTGCCCCCCCCCAATTATTAAATGCCTCTTAAGTGTTACTCATAAGCAATAAAGGCTTTTTGTTTACCATTTTACGTCAGTATGATCATTGTGTGTTTATTTAGATTAAAAGCAAACTTTATTAGATAAGCATGAAAGCAGTGACTGATAATACATACGATTATTTTAACTGATAAAGAATCGTAAACAAACAACTAAAACCACGGATAGATGTGCAAACAAGAATGTCTAATTTTAGAATGTTCAATTTCGTAAAAAACCTAAAAATACATGAACATTTATTTCCAATATAGATCAATTGATTGTTTTCGAAATCTTTCAGGAGAAATTTGTCACAGAGAAAACTTTATTAGTAAGTTTGTGGGAGGAAAGTCCGTTTAAGATCGTAAAAAGTTTCTAATTTTAGAATATTCAATTTGGTTTAAAATCTAAAAATACACGACAATATTTCCAATATAGATCAATTTATTGTTTTCGAAATCTTTTAGATGAAATTTATCACTGAGAAAACTTTATTAGTAAGTTTGTGGGGAAGAAAGTCAATTTAAGATTGTGATATTGAAATAGAATTAACTGCGGGATTAAAATATTACGCATCTTTGGTGGAAACGCTTTGCTAGCGATTATTTTCCCGACAATGTTAGTTTATTTTTAACCCTCATGAGATCTGTGCATTCTCAGCTTGAGATGAGTGTCTCTGTTTTTGAAGAGAGGAGTTGAAAGTCTCCGCCATCTTGGTCCCATTCGATTAGCTCCGTGTGTACTTCCTTTGACGTGATGCGCAAAGGATGCGCGATGCTCGTCCGAAATGGCAAAACAGTAGCGCAGTCTTTTAAGAATTCTTCAATGAGCTTTGTGTGTTTTGAATTGACTTTTCCGCTCTTGCTGTGCTTGAGATGTTGTGAAGCATTTCCATAGTACTGGACATCCTCCACGCCACTACTAATGGTATCCCAACAGTGCTGAACATCTGCAAATGAACTAATTGATGGTATCCCCACACAGTACTGATGAACTTCTCCCACCGTACTGAACACCCTGAACAGTACTGAACGTACGTTCTCCAGGCAGTGGCGTAGCCGACGGTGCTTACCTTTAGGGCGAACCACTAAGGGCCCCCAACTGAAAAACTTACTGGCAAGAGGCCCCAGACCTCCTACTTCACTAAGGGCCCCACACACCTTAGCTAGGCCACTGTCTCCAGGGTGATCATAAGTTCAAATAAAGACTCTCATTTAAATGAATGCTAATTGTACTCAGCAAAAATCCTGAGTACCCATGAAAGACACCTTAAAATGAATAATCGTAGATAGCTTGCATTTCACTGGCCCTTCGGAGCTCTGGGTCCCCTGGTAACTACCCTGGTTACCCTTCTACCCCTCTCAACGGTACGAAATTTCGTTCTTCTATTTACCTGAGCAATATCGTTGATTTCTTTTAGTTTTTCGACCCCAAAAGAAAGCAAGAAACGGACTCGGTGATGATTGGTTACCACATTGCGATTGACGAATGCCAGAGCCGCTTCAAGTGGAAAAGATGGAACTGCACCTTGCCCTCAAAACTGATCAACACCAAAACACCTGTCTCCATGACCAAATTTCTACCTCGAGGTATCTATTAGTCTAATGCTTCTTTCTTTGCTTATCCCTATGGTTGCCTATGACTGCATTATGGAGCATGTACCAAGGTACAGAGCAATATTGATGATTAACAAGAAAGGAGACTGGCTCTCTGTAACTCAAAACTTCATGCTCTCGCAATCTCCAGACAGACTAAAGTTAGAAATATGTATAGAAATATTCATCTCTATACTAAAGCATTGCGTTGTCTATAACATCATCATAGTGCTTGATGTACGAAGGTACAGAGCGACATAGATGAGAAACAAGAAGGAAGACTCTCTGTAACTCAAAGTATCATGCTCTCGCAATCATCAGACATACTGAACTTTACCTATCGACTGTGAAAGATTCAGTTTCACTCACCACTAGTAGTGACAGCATCCATCAATCTCTTATATGCGTACTAAGCCTGCATTCATTTTGTCCCATTTCTTGCACAGATCTTAAAAGTTATGCTTAGAAATAAATTAAAGAAATTACATCATTCATCGATACATACATCGAGAGGAAAAACCAGGGTCTCACTGCTTAATAAACCTACCTATTTAGTAGGCAACTTTTGATTTGCACATAAACCATCCCCTTACTAAGATAGTTGGTATTTTGCTTTCTAGTATTAGCAACAACAACTTATTGACTTATTGATTATTGCTGAAAAGTGTAATACTCTTTTGATATCTCTATACACGTTATATACAGCAAATAAATGTATATCCAAAAGCTTGTATGGCTTGTATGTATTCTTATGTTATATATGTTATTTTTCCTATATTATATATGTTATTATCATTATTATTCTCTCAGCCAACAAAGGGACGGTTTACATGTACGCATTGTTGGCTGCAGGAGTGACATACAGCTTGATTATTATTATTATTATTCCCACAAGTATAGCCCATATAATCTCTAATGTATAGCCAATAGCTTGTACGGCTTTGGTATTAGAATAGATTACTGTTATTATTCTTATACTATATCTGTTATTATCATTATTATTCTCACAGTAAACAAAGAGACGGCTTACATGTACGCCATGGTGGCTGCAAGAGTGACGTACAGCTTGATTATCATTATTATTATTCTCACATGTATAGCCAATATAATATCTAATGTATAGCCAATAGCTTGTATGGCCTTGGTATTAGAATAGATTACTTTTATTATTGTTATATTTTATATGCTATTATTATTATTATTATTCTCACAGCCAACAAAGAAACTGCTTACATTGTACGCAATGGTAGCTGCAGGAGTGACACACAGCTTGATTATTATCATTATTATTATTCCCACATGTATAGCCAATATGATATCTAATGTATAGCCAATAGCTTGTATGGTATTAGAATAGATTACTGTTATTATTCCTGTTATATATGTTATTATCATTATTATTCTCACAGCCACCAAAGAGACGGCTTACATGTACGCCATGGTTGCTGCAGGTGTGACGTACAGTTTGATGAGGAGTTGCGCACGTGGGGAGAACAACCGCTGTCCTTGCGTCGTTGATAAGAAGATAAAACAAAACAAGACAAGGACGACATGCAAAGAAGATCTTGCATACGCCTTCAAACGAGCCAAGAGAATTATCCGAAACGTCGACGTCAAAGACATCACTGACTTGAAGCGCAAACAATTCAATATCAAGAATTTCAAAATTGGCTATAAGGTAGTTGTTGTTGTTGTTGCTCTGAATTCCTGATTACTAGGTGTTGTTGTTGTTGCTCTATGAATTCCTGATTACTAGGTGTTGTTGTTGTTGCTGTATTGATGCCCTTTGTTGCCGTATTTATACGTTATATACCGGATTCCAGAAAACAAGACGGTTCCATGACTGTGAGCCTGAGGAAGATGAAGGTTTTGCTTTATGAGGAAGGTTTGAAGGTTTTATAAAGAAAGGCTTTTTTGAGGAAAATGCAGTGTTCAGAAAAGTCTTTAACCTTCCTCCGAGTAAGATTTCCAGCAGCCAATGTTCTTCCTATCATAAATTAGGTTATGTACACGCAAGAAAGTTTTAATTTGCATGCAGAGATATGTAAACATAATTTTTGCCAAATAATCCCAAAGGCATGAAAAAAGACTTCAACGCAGCTAGAATTTACCACTTTACAATCAAACGGCATTTTCATGCCATTAATTGGTTTTGCAATTGTATGTAGGAATCGATCCTAGATTTTCAATTTTTCTTAACCATCTTCCGGTCAATGACTGTGTGATCGTAATGTTTTCCTAACTTCGTGCTCATATTTGTTATTCCGGACCAGGAAAGAGAGTATCTATGCCAATGGTTGTTTAATTAGGCCCTTAGATGCATCGTCACCAATTCCCACTCGCTTCCATTTTACGAAATGCTACTTTGTATTTTGTAGACGATGCATAAAGAGCTGCCGAAAGTCTGCAAATGCCACGGCATGTCTGGCACCTGTCAACAGAAGACGTGCTGGAGGTCCACTCCTCAAATCGGAAAAGTGAGCGAGAGTTTGAAGAAGCTGTACGACCACGCCGTCAAGGTGCGCTACGACAAATCTCAAAAAGCATTTGTCCAAGCGTCGAATCCCGGACACCAAGGTAAATCACCCGGACACACAGGTAAATCATTACATTTCCGAAACCGGGCGCTGGTTTATTTGGAAGACTCCCCGGACTACTGCCAGCCTAATTTGCTGACCGGCCACAAAGGCACGCTTCTCCGGTACTGCGACCCGGACAACATGAGCACTTGCCAACATTTGTGTGAAAACTGCGGGTACAGGACTGTCAAACGACTTGTCCTCGAAAGAAATTGCAAGAAATGTCGCAAGCAGTTCAAATGGTGCTGTTCGGTGTCGTGTGGCAGTTGTCCGGTTTTGAAGGCACAATGCAGGCTTCCCATGTGATCATCACGCGAAGAATCGTCATTTGGGGATTGGCTGAGCGGATAGTCATAACTGACCAATGGTGTTGAAGTCCATACCGAGGCTGAAAGTCAAACGGTGATTGGCGAGTGGCGAGATGAACTTCTGTTGCTTTCCACTCCACATCGAGGCTTAAGATCACGGGATAATTCCAATTACATGATAGCTTCCAAGCTCACATAAAAGGAATATTATTCTGGAAAAATCTGATGATACTGATCACATGCACTGCAAGACCAAGTATATGAACCCTTAAGTGTTGATCACTGAGCAACATCTGATGCTAGTAATCACGTGACCACTTGCATTATCAGGAAAAGGAACTGCTTATGTAAATATCGAGACAGTAAGTCACGTGATGAGTTTCCAGGCAATACCTCAAAGACCTTTGCTTTAAGCAATGCCTGATGTTGTTGTTGTTGTAGAGAGAGAGGGAAGGAATAAATGTATGAAACAACTCGGCAGCATTTTGATAGGCAATGAGGCCTACTGCATCAGGCACAAATGCATGGTCGTCGACGGACTAAATAAGAATAAAATTTTATCACGTTTTCGCCAGAAAATTGCCTAGGTAGGCCCCTTATTTAGCTTGTCCAACTTGAATAACAGCGTACATCTTGTATTCTCGATAGAGAAGGAAATATAGTCTGTAAACGATCATGGTTTTGTGTGGCAGACGTGGCACTTAAGAAGCAATCAAATGCTGCAATAATTGTTTCTTGTAATTAAATTTCGTTGTATTAAAGTTCATAAATGTAATTATGCATAGTTAAACGTTGGTTAATATTAAAATATAAACTGTCAGTTTCGTGAATTCAAATGAAGCTTTGTTGGGAGTAGGGATGGATGGAGTGGGATAGGGTGGAAAATACCTTCCTGATCCTAGGTAAGGGGGTTCTCTTAATAGTATCAAAATAATGATGTAATTATTCAATGTTAGTACTAGGTGACAAAGGGACTTATTTGAACCAACATGAAGTTACATCAAGTTACATCCAGTATGACCGCTCTTATTATCATGCTCCTCTCCGGGATATGAAAGAATATCATTGTGGTGGAGAGTTTAGAAAATAGAGATAATTCATATGAATCAATTTCAATTACTTGGTAACCACCTTGATTTCCTCAACCTCAATAGAATGACACCTGTTATAATCATCTTGAAGGTCAGAACTTGAGCCTGGTCGGTTTTGATCATTTAACTGGTATCTATTCCAGACAATCCTAGATGAATCTGTTGAGTAGGTTGTTGTAATGAACAACCCCTTCTTATCCAGATAATATAAATCTCTAGGTCGGTGATGAAATAGAGAACATGATTAATTCACAGCCCTGACAGATGAGCAGCTCTACTCCTCTCCATCTGAACAGGAGCAAGATTGTTGGCCGTGGAGGAGAAAGCAGAGGCGGACTGGCATAGAAATCCCAGGTTTGCTACCTTCACAAAGGCCCCGCAGTTTGCGGGGTGCCACACCCTACAGCGTGACCACGGTAAATTAAGTGAGTGGAGAAGGCATTGAAATGGGGTGATCTGGGGACAAAGCCCCAGGTAAAATTTTTAGGCCAGAACTTTGGCTTAGAACGCCAACGCATCTTTCAATTATTGCCATTAGTGATAAGGAAGTTTTGATAATTTTGCGACAGTTATTCTATACATCAGAGTGTTAGGAAAATTTTGAAAAACCTCCTTTCTCTTTGGCTTTGAAGGCATTTCCCAACATCATGCTTGCCATTAGCGATAAGGAAATTTTGCTAATTTTGTGATACTTATTCGATAAATCAGCGTACCAAGAAAATTTTTGAAAAACGTCTTTTACTTTGGTTTAGAATGCATCTCCCAGCATCTTGCTTGCCATCAGCGATAAGGAAATTTTGCTAATTTTGTGATACTTATTCGATAAATCAGCGTACCAAGAAAATTTTTGAAAAACGTCCTTTACTTTGGCTTAGAATGCATCTCCCTGCATCTTGCTTGTCATTAGCGATAAGGAAATTTTGCTAATTTTGTGATACTTGTTCGATAAATCAGCGTGCTAGGAAAATTCTTGTAAAAACGTCTTTACTTTGGCTTGGAATGCATCTCCCTGCATCATGCTTGCTATTAGTGATCAGAAATTTTGTGGCAGATATTCGGTATATCAGAGTATGAGGAAAATTTTGAAGAAACGTCCTTTACTTTGGTTTAGAATGCATCTCCCAGCATCACGCTCGCCATTGGCGATAAGGAAATTTTGCTAGTTTTCTGATACTTATTCGATAAATGAGCGTGCCAGGAAAATTGTTTGAACAACGCATTTTACTTTGGCTTACAATGCATCTCCTAGCATCATGCTTGGCATTTAGCAAAAAGGAAATTTTGCTAATTGATACTTATTCGATAAATCAGGGTGCCAGAAAAATTTTTTTGAAAAACGTCCTTTTCTTTGGCTTAGGAAGTCACATTTTTAGATCACGATTTTTAGATTCGAATCAATGTAGCACTACAAAATGCCATCACGTAAGCCGGTTACCAAAATCTTGCCATTGCGTCATCTGCTTTTCAAGCTTTTCTCGGAAAAATTCTTCCAAACCTATACCCTGTCATTTTCTCTGCTGTTTTAACGGAATCTCGAGGACCATCTTTGGGCCCATCAAGTCACCAAATGCTACCCCCAAAATGGTTGCAAAGTCTTGAAAATGTTGTGATAGTTTCATGAAGGAAAATTTTTAAGAATGCCAAAAATCACTTTCTAGCATTATAACAAACCGGGCAAGCAATTGCAGGATTACAAAAGCTGCAAGATGGAGGGATACCTAAGCCTAGAATCCTAATCAATCCTGATCCCCATATCCGTATCTATATTAGGTTGAGTGTCATTTTCTTGCTCACAGAAATTGTTAATTGTAAATCTCGATTTTCCTCAAGCAAGGGCCCGGATTCTACGAGATTGTAAGGGCCCGGGTTGCGTTCACAACCTAGCATCCCTGCCAGTCCGCCACTGGGAGAAAGGTAAAAGTATTCAAGACGTTATTGCGAGAATATGCCATACACAAAGAAATGACTAAATGGAAATGTTTTTCCGGAAATAGGGTAAGAAGCTGGCATCGTATTTGCCTGGAACAGTGTGGACACTTCATCGTATTCATAGCGTATTTGCTTGATAACGGAGCAGTGTGAACAGGCACTGTTTTTCGTCTTCAAATACGGAGACAAACAAATATGGAGCAGTATGAACAAGCTCCAATACAACTGAAGTTGGTGGAAGGGAAAATTGGAAATCTATCTTTTCATTCTTGGCTACAACTGCGCAGTTACTTTAACTCCTGTGAGCAGCTATAGCCTCCTGATCATTTTACTGGTACCCATTTTATATGGACACCCTGTGTTATCAAACCCTCACGGCCAATTGAAAGATCGCAAGTCAACCAGCCATGGCTCATCAAAAATTCATGATTCCACATTTCAGAACTTCAAAATTTCAAAATTACTTTTTATTTTCATCAATTCTTTATTCTTTTCATGTTTCACTCGGTTGAAAAGGAATATTTCAACTGATCTTTATGATGATGATGATGATGGTTGGAGGAAATGGGTAAGTCTGGTTTTATTTCCAGTGTATAATGAACTTGTAGTGATATCTTCATAAAACCAGTTATATTGTTGCTGACACGTTTATTATCCATCTAGAAAGTGGTTTATAAGAAGTTGGTTTGCTTTGCTTTTTATGGTACCTATGTATGATATTTCTATCAGAATTGCTCCTTGCAAAAAATAACCAATAAATGGAATTTAGATATTTACCTATCTTATTTATCAATCTCGATTCTTACTTATATAGTTCTATCTGCTGTTTGATGGTCGATGAGAGGCCTACTGTATTTGGTTCCTTCTTGAAGAAAATCCTTAAAATCTATCAGTAACAGCCAGTTACTAGAAAATCACTCTATTTTTGAATCATATCTTGTAAGGTACACTTGAACGGGCTTGTTTTCATCTAGTCCTGGCCTACTTAATGAGACCATCATAACAATTAAAAAGATGAAGAGTATTCTTCAATTTATAAAGATAGAGATGAGTTCGTCTGGGACCTTGATACAATTCTCAAGAGGGATTTGCACGATCTCTGTAATGTGCTAAATCTTATTCAACGTAGCATATTTTAGCTGCTATGAAGGAATATGATAAAAAGTACTTAACTGAGATTAATGCATTAATTTATAAATAACAGCGTGAATCAGCAAATAAGAAATCAACGATATTTAATCTCAAAATAAAGACTGGATCGAGCATTGTACTGTTTCTGGGACGAAGAGTTTAAAACCTATTGCTTCGGCTTGTGCTTTGCTTCGTTAAACTTCTCTGTTAACAATAGTTGCAAGGTTGCTCAGTCTCCTGCTGATCGTTCATTCATAAAATTCCAACAATCATCAAGGAAAATGCGTGCCCTAGTTGAACTCAAAGTATTGAATTGAAACTTCCAATATGGCTGCCAATGACTTCATTTTAGAAACGACAGATATTTTATTTTGAGATCAATGCTCCCTCGAGGGTTAAATCATGTATTGTAGACACGTAGAAATGCTATTGCATCCTTTTGATAACTTGCAATGTTTTTACAGTCTATGGATGAAGCAGCAACAGAGATAGGCCTAAGTCCGATGAGCCTCTTGGAAAGTCTCGTTCGTAAGGACAACAAATCTGGCAGATGCTATTGACACTGGACCGACTGATCAATGAGACGCAAGTTGCTGACGTGTCTGGTCTGGTTCCTCGCAGTGGCTCTTTTTCTCATCTACCTCGTGTTCAACCAGAGAAATGATGCGAGCAATTTTGAGAAAATCGTCTCGAAAAGTGAGAGAGAAATCAGAAACACAGAGAGTGCTGGTAAGTATCTTAATAAGAACATATCTAAGAGCCTGGCAAAAGGAATCACTAGATGTGGTCACATAGAGAGGAATGACCAGGATCGCTATGCTCGATTAGTCTACCTACTCAGTGGGTCGCTTGTGCTTTACCCAATACCTTACCTTACGAAGATAGTGAGGGTATTTGCCTATCAACCTTTTGCTGTGAAAATAGTATCATTTTCATAGAACCCTGAATAGGGTGATCTTAAAATGTAAGGTTTTTTAATGTGGGGTATTATAGAGAGACAGAGGGAAAAACAAGGGTTTTCTACATTCCTAAATGTTTACCAATGGGGTATGAAAAAGGAGGCCAGGGTGCTTCAGTGCCTATTTTAAGGGAATGCAGTGGGGGATCAACTTGCCTATTGTCTTTTAGAAAAAAGGGAGAATAGGTTGTTGTTTGAAATGATGAGATGCACTTGTGCCTCCGTGATGAAAATGCAGCCCCAACAATTTTCAACAAACAACGTTCTCATGTGAGATTGGTGCTTTTTGATAAAATCTTGTTAGACTTGAAAGAGCAGAACGTGCAGGACTTGAGCCAATGAATTTCTAGCTTTGCAAATCATTGCTCTAGTGTACTTGTTACTCTTCATTTTAACCAAGAGAGGTAATCAAGAAAATGATAGGCATGGTGTTCTCATTGCAACAGCAAGGGATCTTGTAAAGCATTGAGAGAGTGCACACTAACTAAGTAAAACCATGCAAAATTTCATCAAGTCTTTTGACTGATTTACCAGTGTAGCAGAACGAGAGTGCACACCAAGAAAAGGAGAAAACGATGATCAGAATGATTTTCAGCACACAAAAAAGACTCTCTAAGTTTCTTTACTATAAATCATAATAAATGATGACAGTAACCACGAATTTTTTAACCGCATGAAAATTTCAACGATGATAAAATTGCTGTTGTGACTTTGTCCTGTGAAAGAAAAAATGCTTCAAAATAATAATAATAAATATACTACAATGGTATGTCTTTTGTTATATATTCATATCTTTCTATTACGACGTTGTTTTAACCTTATGAACCTTTCTCTGTTCCTAGTCCCTAATACCGAAACAGCAGAGCCACAAACCGTCCCAACAACGAGAGCCTCGTTATCCAACAGCTCAACTTCAGAAGAGCAACTCGAAGAGCATTTAACAACAATCGAAAACCTTAAAAAAGAAATAAATTCACTGAAAAGAAAAGAAAAACATTTGAAAAATCTCGCACGAAGACTCGCTTCGAAATTAAAAGGGAAAGAGAGCGAACGCTTACCGAAATTAGATCCACATATCCCATGGGTCTTTGCGATAACTCCCACGTATGCGAGGTTCACACAAAAAGCAGATTTGGTCAGACTGTCACAGACTTTGCTGCATGTTACAAATTTACACTGGATCATTGTGGAAGACTCTACTTACAGAACAGACTTGATAAGCAGACTATTAGTCGAGACCGGGCTTAGTTTCACTCATTTGAACTTCCGAACTCCGGTGGAGATGCAGAGGAAGAAGCGCGAACCGCGGAGGAAGCACCATCGAGGTGTGGGGCAGAGGAACCTGGCCCTTAGCTGGCTGAGGGAAAATATCGACGCGGAAAAGACGCCTGGGGTGGTTTATTTCATGGATGATGACAACACGTATCATGTTAAGATATTTGACGAGGTGAGGTTTCGTACTTTTATCAGTTTTGAGTCATTGCTTACGTCTGCTGGCGACTTGAACAGCCTTCTAACGATCGAAAGATAACCATTTGATTTCGTAGGATGATTTTTAGTTTGGCCACTACTGACCACTATGTTGCATTGCTTTTTCTTTTAACATGTTAAGATGTTTGACGAGATGAGGTTTCATGCTTTTATTAATACTTTCCAGACACTCTAGTGAGTCAAGTCGACAAGTTGGCTTTTTGTACAGACACTCTCAAGTAACATATCATTTCTGAGAATTGATCTGCAGTCATTCTGAAGTGACTACTCATGCAGATACCCTCTAGTGACTTATTTTGTATATCTGTAAACAAAGGTCTGTACGTTCTTGATAGTATTTACACTACTCCTCTAAAATCTAGAATCAAGTTTGTGTCATTGCCAGTTGGTAGAATATACCATGTGTTGATTTAGAATATCGACAATACATAATAGTCTAAATAGCTCCCACTTTGTTGTGTTCTCTATGAAAAAGCAATAGAAATAATATATGAGGTATTGAAAACAAGAATGGAAATAATTTTGACTAACGATTGAATCTGTGCTTCAAGCAAGCCTACAATATCCCCCCTAACGAGTGGATCGGTAGACGTACTTCTGGGAGTAATTCAGATTATAGGTTATTGTCGATATTCTGAATCAACAGATGACACATCTATCCATATAACTAAGATACAAACAGTTTTCTAAAATTAGAATGGATGTATTTATCTATTCAGAAAGTGTGGAACCAGTGACCCATTACGTCGAACTGCAAATAGGGGCTGTATATTAGGTATTCGTAATCCAATTCATACAGTCCCCAGCTCAAACGATAGCAGTAAATAGATACAACACAGAAAATCATATTGCAGCTCGTTTGTTTGTCTTTAAGATGCGATGGACGAAAGGCGTGTCAGTATGGCCTGTGGGCCTAACAGGAGGTGCTCGCTGGGCTGGTCCCATTGTGAAAGATGGCAAGGTAGATGGCTTCCACACGAACTGGGCTCCCTCTAGAAGCTTCCCTCTGGATATGGCAGCATTTGCCATTAACTTGAAGTTGCTGGTCATTGAGAGACCATGGGTGGCTTTCAACTCCACTGTGAAGAGGGGGTTTCTAGAGCCGTCATTGTTGGAACAGTTGACGACCAAAGCAGATCTAGAACCGTTGGCTGAGAATTGCACTAAGGTATGCTTGACATAAGACTAACTACGTGATTCCTTGTATTCGGTCAGCGTTTCTTTATTTATCGGTCATACAAGTTTCAAGGTATTACAGCATTTCAATTCAATGCAGAAAACTGGGATGTAGTAAGTTTAATTGAATCTTATGTTCAGAATATACACCGGGTGCTACAGGAAAAGCGCTACAAACTTGATTTGTTGTCGAAAGCTCTGGTTGGGGGATGTAGAAAAATAAAAACTAATTAAGTTGATAATCATGTTGTACAGTTTTTCCTATCATGCAATCAAGTACTAGAAATCAGCACGTGACTTACCTTAATAAGGGAAATAAAGGATTTGTTGGGCTCTGCAAAATAAGTGGCGGAGTGGGCCTAATTAGTCCCTGTTTTAAGTCCGAGTCTCAGTTTCAATCACAGCAATTCAATTTAATGCAGAGAACTGATACTCGTGTAGTAAGTCTATGTTTGACATAGACTTATCACAATGAGTCGTAAGTTTTGCTATGGAATTGAATAGCTAGACGCTGCAACTACGACTCACTAAACTCACTATGCGAAAAACGAAAAAATAGAGTGCCTGGTTTTCAAAAGTATTGTTGGTTGTTGTTGAATCGGCCTCCTGTGTTTGCAATTCAATTCAATAATAAAACTAACGACTCATTGTAATAAGTATATACTTGATGACACGGTCACAACAAAACTTTAAACTAGTCGAAAAACCCTTTCAACTCTAGATTTTGTGCTAAATGTTCCACTCTGGGAGCACGTTCTTGTGCACTCGTCAGACAGACTATACCAATGAACAAATAGCCCAAGTTAGAGCGGTACGAAATACAGCAGAATGTTTTTTCATTGGTATAGTCTGTCTGACGAGTACGTAAGCAGGAAACTCAGAGTAACAGAAGGACGTGTCTGTTTTTTAATGTGTTCATTTGCTTTATAATTGCTCTATACTCAAGTATATCGAGCAATATAGATAGGGTAGGCACTGTCTCAGCCCCGGCGGAACCGGTCCGGTTGGTGCGGCTTTGGCCGGACCAATTTTTAGGCTATATCACTATTTTTTAAAGAAAAATGTCACTCAATAGAACATTCGAATTTTACCGTAAATCTTAGTTCATTTTTATGTAAATCCTAATTTTAAAATGCACCACATTGCATCTGAGAGAATCTAGATTTTAAAATGTTTTTTCGGTACGTTCCAGACCGACTATGGACAATGCCACCGGGCCTGTGTCTACTCGAGTTAGATATAGTAGGTTTTATTTTCATGAATCTGAAAAAACATTTTTTATAACAATAACGAATACAACATCTATCTATCATTTAGGTGTTGGTTTGGCACACCAGAACAGAAGTTCCTAAAGCCAGCATAACCGGAGAAAAAGAGTTAATAAAAGCCGGACACCCCTCTGACCTCACCATCGAGACTTGATCTGATTCACAAAGATTGGTATATCGGATTACAGATGATAGATGATCGGGTTGGATTACAGATTGCTTGTGCAGTGTATAGGCAGAAGGATCCTGGATTCAAACGGATTGGAATGGATTGAAATTGTTGGCGTTCTTGATTTTGTGAATTGATTGTTGCGTAAGTGTCATGTGTAAAGGAATATCCAGCTACACAGTGGCAGACGTTCAGATAGAGAACACCTATCTTTGTTAGACAGGCAGAAAAACATAAGATATTGTAGTACACATACTTTCAGAGAGAACACATATCTTTTTGTGACTCTATGTTTCGCGCATTCGAGCGTTCATCCACTGATCTCAAAATAGAGACTGGATTGAGCATGATGTTGTTTCTGCATTGAGATGTTGAAGCCAATTGCTTTGGCTTGCGTTTGGCATCCCAATATGGCTCCCGAAGAAATTATATTGCCTGTATTCTTTGCTAACAATAGCTGCACGATTCGTCAGTCTCTTTCTATGCATTCATAACATTCCAACAATTGTCATAGAGAAAACCAGCGCCTGGTTGAATCTCCATGTATTGAATTGGACCTACCAATATGGCCGCCAATGACTTCATTTCAGAACGACAGTTGCTCGATCCAGTCTTTATTTTGAGATCAGTGGTGTTCATTAGACAATCCATAAAAGTTGTCTGATGATGATTTTTTTTTCAAATTAAATTTATTATTCTTGAATTAATAGGGAATAAGGAGATCAATTTTTTTTATAATGGATTCCAATATTACAACAATCTGTAAAAAAACATTAAGATAAATTTAATTATTATAATAATTTCAAATAAGTTGAAATAGTTCAATTATGATGATTAGTTGTTTGATGATCGGATGAATGCGTGAAACTTTAAGTTACAACAAAGATATTTGTTCTCTCTTAAAGTTTACCTCTGTGTATTTTGCTCTGCCTAAGGCATATAGTACTGTATCTATCCAGAATAGACAAGCAGAATCATATGAATAGGAATATCAAGCTAATATTATAAATCGAACTCACCTGAAAAGCTTAAGTTTCGTTCAAGATACGTGCAGTCATCTGATGGTGGGTTTCTAATGAACGCCACGAATTTCATATGACGTCATACATCAGCCTTGGGGTACTCCCGTAGAAGTCTGTAAGGGGGTCTTAGTCATGGTAAAAAGGGCAAAAGCCAAAATGATAAGGATCAACCTCTAATGGTAGTTTATTTACTGTAATGCGAAAACTTGCAAGTGGTAGTTTAACAACCAAATGATACAATTTAAAGTTTCCAATCAGGGCCGTCGCGACGGGGGATGTGGGGGTGTGACACCCCCCCTGAAAAAAGCATCAGTCGGCAAATGAACCCTCAAACCTGCATTTTTCAGCAAATTGGTAAAATCAGGGCAATCTCTGCTCAGTTATAATTAGTCGGCGTTCTCTACAAATTGTTCACAGAACTGTGAGTTATTGTATGACTAATAAATTTAGAACGGAATTAAATCACAAAAGCAGTGTAAACTATTGTTTGAAAACTTTGGTAAAATGAATAGTTGCTTTGATCTTATTCCCAAAACAAAATTATTTTTACGACAGAAAGGAAATGAGTAAAGAGGGAATTAAAGTGTTTGCGCCTCATAAGCATGTGTCATAATTCGAAAGTGATGTTAAAGTACAGGATATGCCTTTCTTGTTTTGTCTTGAAATTCTTACTTGCCAACTTGACGATATTTGATTTCTGGTCGATCTTCGGGCTGATTTTGTTGGTCAAAAGCCAGAAGGAGCAAAATGAGTGGCAGTACTACTACCGATGTCACCAGAAAACGAAAACGTGTGAAATTGAAATGTCTTGTGTGTGGTAGAGCTTTCGACGAATATCATAGAAAAGATCACAACGAGAGATTCCACCCAGAATATAAAAGGGAAAACAGGTTGGTGCCGTTCATCATCGATGCTATGGCCATCATTGGTGCAACTGTTGAGAATCTAAAGAGAATCAATGGAGACGCGAGTGCAATGGATGGAGAAATTCAGGCTGACATTCAGTATGGAACAAACGTAGGCGGTGACCCAGAAGCTGAATTCCGACGTAAACATCGCACCAGAAGACTACCAAGAAGGATCGATGACAATCCCGAGACCCAAGCGGAGCTGACGATGATTCAATTTTTTCGGTAGGAGTTTACGAAAGTGTTGGACACGCAGATTGTTCAATTCGGATATAATCTTGCTCAATGTCTTCAGGCAGTTAAACCACTACAGGCACCGCGGAGCAGGGGGGGCTGAGGGGGGGCTATAGCCCCCCCACTTTTTGCCACCAACAATTAAGAAAACCAACAATTAACTTTTTCTGATGTTGTTTTCTCGGGTCAGAATGTAAAATAAAACTTAAATTGAGCTATTGTATCAGCGCTTAGAGCGCCCCAGACCCTCAGCTGTTGTTGACAATGACCTTCGGTCATTGCATGAAAAAATCTCCCTCCGTTTAGCCCCCCCACTTTTAAACCGCTCCGCGGTGCCTGCACTAGCCACTGTCTTGCAGTCACCATTACAACAACCAAAGCTAGAAGATGTCAATGAGGTCGTTCAGCTTTTTTCTATAAACATGCCTGTTACCATTTGCATTGCATGCAGAGTTTCGCAACTTTATCAGTCACGTACAACTCAAGAACAAGAAGTTTGATACATAGCCTGGCTGATGCTGCTTCATTTTCGGAAGAATGGAAAACGGCTTTCCCGCTTACCAACAAAGCTTTCAGGCCTGTCATAACAGCTCCTGTCACAGTTGCAAAAGACGAGAGAAGTTTCGGTAGGCTGAAGTTGATAAAAACCTACCTGCGCCTGCGAACATCTATGACTGATCATCGACTGGAGGCGCTCATTCTGATGTCGTGTGAGAAAGACCCTACCGACACTATATACCTCGATTCCATTGCCGAAAAATGGACTGCACTTAAAGCACGAAGAATCAAGACTTGATGAACACAAACTGCTATCGACATTTTGCCTGCTTTTTGGATTTTGATAGACACACGTTCCAGTGCCCTTTTGCTTTCAAAGACTGCTTAATATTAAGCCTTGGATTACATGTATTCTTAAATAATGCAGTAACAGGTAACATTATATGATAAATGAGAAAGGTTCCCATTTTGAAGGAAGGCTGTTATATGGAATTATGCAAACTACAAAATAGTACTTTTGAAAATTGACGCGACGGCCCTGTTTCCAATCAGCAACTTTCGCTCGAGTTTTTAGGCTCGTAAACCCTTTATGATACCATCTTGAAATAAATGAACAGATTGTATAAGTAGTTTCGTGTAATTCAAAAAATATCATACTAAATAGTTTGAAATAGTTTGATATGAAAATAATCAACTTGAATTCTAACCCAGGGAGCCGAGATTAAGCGCAGAAAATATCTTCAAATGGTAGTGTAATTTTCCTTGCCCATTTGGTAGGTTTCAAATGGCTAGTATAGCATCAACACTAGACATAAAACAAGATATCCATCAAAAGTAAGGCATAACACAAGGAATACATGAAACACAAGTCATAACACGTAAGTTTGGAAGAGCTAGCTACATCATCAACCTAAGACATGATATATAGGCTTTGAAACGGCAAATCTGCATCAAATAGAACTTTCAAATTTATCATAAAAGGATATATGAATTGGTAGCAATTCTTTTGTAAATTCATCGAAATCTCTCAGATTGTCGTAACCAGTGTCTTTTTCTGTCCGAGATATGCTGTTATTGTCTCTCCGAACGGCCTTTTCTGCATCTGCGTAAAACTTTATGTCCTGCTTTAAAAAGTCGCGAACTTGCAGGAGACGAAGGCTATTGGGCCTACGCCAAATAGAAGATGCACTAAATCTTGAAGGACAAGGTTGTGGGCTGTTTTGGTTTAATGGTAAACTAGATTGCAAGTTTGTTGCCTTGTCAAAGGTATTGCATTGTATCTTCTTTAGGTCATGTGGTCTATTTGAATCCATTGAATGCAGCATTGCTCCATCACCTGAAGCTTGTGCTTGCAAACTTAACCCATCCATTATGGGAGCTAAAGTAGTGGAATGCAATTTTCTTGAATCTGGCGAGGATGTTGAATGCGACTTCTTTGAGCTTGCTGCATGCTGAGCATCAGTAGATTGTACTTTCTCTTTCTGGCGCGAAAAATGCCTAATATTTCTCGGCCAATCAGCATTCATATACTGATCCGGGTCTTGAATGTCATTGTTTGTGCTGCATTGTATCCTCTCGATAACTTGGACAACATTTACTCCCATAATATCTACGAAGTTTTCGAGACGCATAGATATGAATTTATTGAATCAACAATCAACATTTCACGGATAGGTTTATTCAAAAGAAATTCACAAACCGAATAGGTAAGATTGTTCCAATATCTTTCCACAGCGATGCATCTGTTAAGCAAGGCATCCATTGAGTTGTGATATTTTAGGAGCTCTGTTTAGAATTCTTTCCAAAAAACTGGTCAGAATCTAGAGTTCCACTGATTTATTTCTGGCGTTCGTAATTAATCAAAAGCTTTGTGAATTATCAGCGTTAAATGATGATAAAGATAATTAAAAGTATTATCCTTTTAAGTTCTTCAGCTTTTTCAAAATATCTAAATGAAAAGGGATCCAAAGTCTAGTATTTTTTTCTTGTAGCCGCAAGCCTTAAGAATTATCCTGGGGAACGTCTTTTCTGTTTAGTACTGTGGAAGATTTTCAAAACTGTGGGGGATGCCATCAGTCTTGTTATATATAAAGTGTTTTCTTTACAAAAAAAGTGAAGAAGACTGAAAAAGTAACTGGAATGTTATTATCGAAATTTCCAGTATATGCAGATTCAGATTCAGAAACAGATTGAGAATTCTGAACCTGAATCTCATCCACACTCTCGGTCTGAAAGATATGCTGTTTATGGAAGAAGGAACAATGTGAAAAATTCCTCGGCATCATCGAAAGATTACTCAGACAAGATTGGTCAATGTAGGAATTAGAACAAGCCAGAAAGTATTGATTTGTTCTTGAAGTCTTGATTCAGATGTAAGTATTGCATATTTCATGCACTACCCATTCTTCTGTCGTTAAATGACCGAAACTTCTACTACTCCACCTTACTGGTAAACACGTTGGCGTTGTTTTGGTTTACAGGTTTAGGCCCATACAATAACAAGCCAGTGCAAGGGGGTATATAATACGCAGTGCTTACTGCAGCTAGGCCCTTGAACATCCCTACCCAAGACCATGCAATTGTTGGCTATGCATGTATTGTTCAGCCACGATAGAAATAAAAACTACAGGAATAAAATGATTTCAAAGATACCATATATTTAGCCTAAAAATTACACATTAAAAACATTAAAAGCTGAATAGAAAATAAATAAATACATGAATAGAATTTGAAAAGTATATTTAACAGAAATTTTTAAAGGTAGAAACAAACACTCATCAGAGAAAGACATGCTAGAAACCATAAGGATTAAAATTAGTTAGGTGCTGATGTTCAAGTTTCAAATGCAATAGTGATACAGTTATTCCTTGTTTACAATACACTAGTACAGTACCATGGCTTGGAATTAATTATTGGGGGGAGCAACTATTGTTCAAGAACGATAGAAACCATAATTCTGCACGGTCAGAATCATGAACTACAAGCCGTTAGCCAACTCAGCTGTCCGTCCTTCCCGAGGCAGTAAATGAGTACTCAAGACATTCGTTCCGGAATATTAATTCTGAGGGCACAAGCTACCACATCAGCTGTAAAGCTGCCTGCTTGCTAATAACAATAGATTTCGGTAGTCATTGGGGATCAAAATGCCCCTTCCCATGAGCCTGCAGTGGTAATAATGAACAAGGAAATGAAAGAAGAGATCAATGCAATTAAATCTCAGGCAAATATCTTCTCTGTGAAATTACGGGATTCAGGAATGTGAGAAAAGGTTGAATGATCAGATTTGTGTAAAATTTAGACCCATTGACTCATGGACCCTGAAAGTGTTTATTGGCAAATGATACACCAATTGAGCAACAGGACAAAGATCCAGCCCTTCAAAATTGCTTGAAATTTTCAAAAATGATAGGCTAACTACCAATTCATTCACAAATCTTGTTTATGTGAGTAATAACAGGAAGCTAATATAGCAATCATGTAAAGGCATTTTCTTCATTATATTGTTTGCAGAAAACAAAGGCTTTATATCTAGGGCTATTTCCTGACTGGCCTATTTCTCTTTGAAAAAAACTTTCTACTGTATTCCAAACTTGAGAAACTTGTCCTTTGGTCCGGGTCTGGCTTTTACTGAAGTCCTTTATTACAGGCAATGAATTAGCAGGTGTTACTGCATGTGATCAAGCTACTTCTAACCAATCACAATAAAGCGTTCCATATGTGCAGTTTGGAAGTCTGAGTAATTGTGAATTTTGACAGGCAAGCCTACATTAATGGTGATTCATTCCCTTGGAATTCATGCAATCCTGTTTGTGTAAAGAAAGAGATTGACCTTCCTTTTCACTGAGGATTAGATGTTTGCTTCCTTCATTTCGAAACCTTTTGTATGTCAAAACACAAAAGGTGTACATCTACTAATTGAAATGTATACAAGCTAGACCCAAGAACTGGAGAACCCTGTCTTATCATATTGAAACCTCAATTGAAATTCATTTGTCTTGCAGTAGGACATCCCCTAAACTTCTTAAAGAATGAATAGAATCAATTTGTCTGAATTTAAAGTTTGCATTTAATTTCAATTGAACTGAATTATTGTTGAATTGAATTATCTTTCATGCTTTGTATCCTATATTTGAGGAGAAGCAGAATTTGGAAAATCAATCAAGATAATTTGTGAGAATGAAAATGACCCAAGTAGGACTCAAATCCACAAGCTCTAGATTAATACTCTAGTGCGCTACCACTGCGCAACTGGGGCTTCAAGCCCTAGCTTCAAGCCTTTTAGCTTCAAGCTTTCTAGCTTCAAGCCTTCTTGCTTCAAGCTTCTAGTTTCAAGCTTCCAGCCCGGTTATGCAGTGGTAGCACACTAGAGTACGAATCTAGGGGTTGTGGGTTTCAAGTCCTACTCCGGTCATTTCCATTCTCACAAAATATACCCTATATTTGTAAATCATTAGTTAAACTCATCAGCGGCATATCCATGGAGAGGAATGGGTGTGCAGAAAGTGGTGGTTTCAGGTGGGGACCAGGAGGGCCCTGTTCCCAAGGCTTGCAGTTCATTTAGACCAAAAAGGCCCTGCAAAATGGAAAATATGGTGTGAGAAATATCAAATTTCTTTTAATCAAGGCGTTAGGCTATGGGCCCAGCAATCCCTGAATTTGACACTGGGTGCGAAAATCAAATGAACTTTTAATGTTTGTTGTAACAACCATTGTTCATCTTTTTCAGTGCTCTGCTATATGTCTAATAATCTCGGATGGAATAGAGAAGAAATTAACTCATATGGATTTTAAGATAAGAACAAGTAATGGAGGATGAGTGTGGATTAGAGAATGGTAGGGGTGAAGATGCGACCATTGATGAACTGTTTAACGATATTACGGATTTGGCCAATAGTATTGAAAATGATTTGACTGAGGACGTTGATTCAAGTGATAGAGAACATAAGAATGATATAAAAGATAGTAGTCAAGTATCCTCCACTGATGCTGATGATAAATCTGAAGCTATGCCCTCTAAAGATGTTGAGCCTGGAGATGAAAACTGTTCTTTAGAGCACAATGAGGCAGAAGCAAAATCAGACGATGTCTTTATCTTGAATAACGATCATGGAATCAAAGCTGTTGAAATATCGAATGGAGATTTGCGGCAAGGAGAAAGTCAAACTAATTTTAGCAAGGATTCACATAGGTTATCTCATTTGCAAAGGTAATTTTATATTTTGATCTAATTTTTCTATTTGTGTAACATCGGATTTGAAACTTCCATGGTGTGGATAGAGTTGCTCCCCTTAGTCACTGAGCAAGTCCACCCAATTAATCATATATTTGGGGATATGTTACTTCTGGGGCAGATCTAAAATAAATCTGAAGGGGGCAGATGCTTTATGAGGGTGCTAATAAATGCATATTTATGAGGGGGGTTAATAAAGACTATTTTTTAACAGAAATATTAAGAATCGGCTATTCAAATGGCCCCCAAACAAACTGCTTGAAAAGTGGGCAATGGGAGTCCTTTTTATCAGCCGGTAGCTTCCCCCATTTCAACTCCTAAATCCGCAACTATGATACTTTTGAGAGGATCATTTTCAGCCTCTTGGAAAAGGTTTTCTTACTATTCAACTTTGAAGGGTCTTTTTCATGATTCCGCAAACAGAAACAGGGTTCAGTACTGATTATGGAGGATTGCTTCTGGTAACTAAAAAAGCTTTGATTTTACACCATAGTAGTCAAGATACCCTCAGAACATCCTCCACGGTACTCAAGATGCCTAAGTGATTCTTTTTACAAATTTGAATGCATTTTACCTAACCTCAATAATTCTAATACACTCCTTTTTTACAAGAACAATTTCATAACAACTTGAGCCTTGAATTTTGCAGAAACTTAGGTACAAGCTAAGAAAAATCATTCAAAATTTGCAGCAAACAACGCAACCAATAGCATTAGGCTTCCAGAGCATGATAGAAATAAGAACAATCTAAGAACATTTAAGCCTAGAAGTAGCAGAACGAGACAATAGAAGCTCCAGTTGAAGTAAAAACTTGAATACTTGAGTTTCTTTCGTCTTACTCTGTTACACGCATCTTTTTATAAGCAATGTCAGCTCAAGATTTGTACTAAAAATGGCTAAGCTGAAGGGCAAATTGAATACTGGAGATTGCTTAGCAATTGCTTAGCTCTTTATACTTGAAGATTTGTTTCTTAGACTACTATCTCAGAAGTTGTTATACAACAAATGTCGATGGTATCTTGCATACAAAAGTGTGCTGGAGTAGTAATATCCACTGTAACCTACTTCTTTATAGCTGCTTCACGATTTTCATTGCCAATGGGATCAGAACTAAAATTGACAAATTGCTTAGCATTCCACTATACAGTACTAGAATGGCTTAAGTTTTTGTCTTGTCGATTACTGACTTGCTTATAAAGCTGTTGCTTATAAAAAAACGTGTAGTGTAATCACAAAATAGATATTGGATTATAACTGTCTAACTGCCAATGGTTCAAAATTTAAACGAAGAAAGTCCACAATACTAGGCTTTGTGCCGGATCCTTTGGATTCTTGCGGCGAAGTAAGTAAAATAAAGCGAGACAGGAACAACGCAAAACGACACACACAGAAAAAACGCAGATAGATTAAATATTTTATATATATATAAATGCTGTCAATGGTTCAAAGAAAGGGAGAAGAAGGAAGTGAAACTAGAAACCAAAGGAATGACCATTACAGATTGTGAAGCATTGTTTGTTGTAATTACAGATCGAGCTCCGAATCGTGCAGAGAAGACTTCGACAGCCACGAGGACGATTTATGCAGAAGCCAGCGATCGTTCACTGATGTTCACAACAAAAGCTGTTCCTTATCTTCCACTGAGTCTGAGAGAGAATTTCTGAAATTTCGAGACAAGGAAAGGCAGTTTGCTCGAATGTCACTCGAGAGGGACAAACGTAAGTTAGAGAAACAGAAGGACATGTCTGTTTTTTAATATGTCCATTCTGCTTTATAATTGCTCTATACTCAAGTTTATCGAGCACTAAGCCAGGATAGGCACTCTCTTCTCAAGTTAGATATTGTTCTATTTATATATCGTACGAGGGTTTTAAAAAAGTAGCCACTTCAAACATTGCATTTATGACATTCCCTAGAGTAATGACCCACTTTGGATGAACAAATGAATTTCTTTTTTATGATAAACTTGACAACTTGATTTGAGAATCTGAGTTTCTTATGTGCGGGAATCTCTGGATTCTTCAACCACTTGTGTATCCCATACTTCCACATATTTACTTTTGGGATATCAAAGCTTTTTATTCTTTTAAGGTTGTAATTGGTATATTTTTCTTCAAAAACATTATCTGTTTAGAGTTTTGCAAACCTCTGAACTAAAACTCTGAACTGAAACCTATACCTAATGTCAACTATCATATTTATGTGGATACTAATATTCATTTTGTAGAACGACCAATTTACAGCGGATTTTTGAATAAACTTGGTGGAACTGGATTTACTCCAAAAAACTGGAGACGGCGATGGTAAGAAAAAAATGATAATTCCTTCTCGATTAAGGCAGCTCCTCTTCCATTTGTAACATTATGTGAAAGTTTGAATCAGATAAGATATCGCCCCAGGACCGTCGAGACGGGGGGTCTGGGCATGAAAGGTCTTGGGCCCAGGTCCCGTAGGCCCTACTAAGGTATGAATAGAATTACACAGCATCTCCATCATTGTTGATTTTTTCTCCCAACCCAAGAGGCCTGGTCTATAAAATGCTAAAAAGGGCCCAAGGCTCTCAACGGCCCATAGACCCCCCATCCCGATAGCAGGTTCTCTCTAAGCTGAATCTCTCACACTGTTCAAAGCCCATTGAAAGGCAACATTGAAATGCCTCATAGATGAATAGCTGAAAGCAAAACATTGTTTTGAAGAAAGATTTTCACACACACCTGGTCACAGTTTGTGTAAATGTTTTCATTAGTGAGGGATTGAGTTTATGTTGAACGTGCCAGCAACCTGACAAAGGCTGGGCATTACTTCATGTACGGGCACAGTAGCAAGTTCTGCATTACTATCATATACAGTGACTTTTGAGCTAGGGAGAATGGAGGGTAGGCCTTCTCCTTTGACCAGTGCGATCACTTTTGCTCTAGCTAGCACTCTGGTAAACTAACTACTGATAGAGATTGTAAACCAAACGAGGAGAGTGTTTTGTCTGGCCTAATTTTTCCTTGTGACACTTCGGGCATCTTTTTCTGTGTGATGCAGTAAAATCCTCCAAATAAGAACCTACTTTTCTTGAGAACAGACTGAATAGGTTCTTAAAATTCTGTACCTAAGGGAAAATTACAGTATTTCAGAGTGTGTTGGCACTTACTGGCTCAATTTTTATCCAGGGATGGATTAGTAGTGTGTCATATGATTCCCAATACCAGAGTATAGTAGAATTCACACTCAATAAGGAGACACATTTTCGTCTTTAACTCTGAGTTTCATGATTGCCCCCTCATCAGACAGACTGCAACAATGAATGGATACCAGACTATATTTATTTTTTTGGTATTTCTTCCTGCAGAATCATTCTATAGGCTCTTTGTACTTCTAGGTTCTTGATTACAGGGTTTCACTCTATTGTTGGGGGTTAGATGTTAAATCCTGACAAACCCAAATTTCATTATTTGCAATTGTTTAAACAATTTTTCAAATTATCTTTCTTAGGTTTGTCCTGAAGAGTGACAATTGTTTATATTACTACAAAAATGCAAAGGTACTTTTGAATACATACAAATTTGTTTTTTAAATCATTTATTTATTACTTGATCATGGCAATCATTGATTGTAGTTACACAAATTCGTGGATCGCTTTTCAATTCTTGAATAAGTCCTAAACGGGATTCCTTATTTTGACATACCTTGATTTTGGTCAAAGTCCAAATTATGGTTCAGGATTTTATGCAATAATATTTAGGCCTAAAGCTTAGTAAGGCTTCAGCAAGGGTTAGGGTTAGCCGTTGGTTAGAGTAACTGAGGGTTGAGTAGGGGCTTTAGTAGGAGGTTAGAGTCAGTGAGGGTTGGGTAGGGGGTTAGAGTCAGGGTTCAATAAGAGTTTAGTGAGGTTCAATAAGAGTTTAGAGAGGTTCAATAAGGGTTTACAGAGGTTCAATAAGGGTTTACAGAGGTTCAATAAGGGTTTAGAGAGGTTCAATAAGGGTTTAGAGAGGTTCAATAAGGGTTTAGAGAGGTTCAACAAGGGTTTACAAAGGTTCAATAAGGGTTTAGAGAGGTTCCAGTAAGGATTCAGTTGAGCCGAGGTTAGTCCAGATATAGTTGGTCAGGTATAAAGCCCTGAACTGGAATTCTAGATTCGACTGGGGTCAATGCATGTCAGAAAATGCAGTCCCATCCTAAACATC